>OY986438.1:114868105-115508105 GCA_963920525.1 Dichetophora obliterata | reverse complement strand
AAGTTCTAGTGAACTTGAAACACCATCTTAAACTTTCTAAATTAATTTATTGCTACGTCTATATACCTTTCTTTCTCTGTGTCGGCACTTGCAGCATGTAAAGCATTAGCAGTATTTGCACAACTTTTTAAGATTTTCCTCTGTCTATCGATTCAACAGTTTTGATAATAAAAGCCCCATTAAAATTTTGTTATAGAACGATACACAGCCGCCTACACGGTTAAAAATCTTGGAGTAAATTTTAGTCCAGCTAAAATACTACTGTATATTTTTTAACCTTGAGGTTTAAAACTTAAACTTTTACAAATACTAACACATAATTAAAACATTTCTGTACTAAAATTTAAGCCAAAAAAATATTGCAATGCTGAAACTCAATATAACTCAATGTACTCTGAAAGAAATTGTGATTTTTCATACAGTAAATAATAAATTTTTAAGATAGATACTTTAAATCAACCCTACACTTATGCATACGAATTGAAAGAACAATAAAAATAAATTTTTGGTTTTGAATATTTTTTCAACAAATATTTTTACCAAAGCTTTTTGCGAAATAAAGACATTCGTTAAGGTTTTTTTAAAAAATTATAAAAATTAGAAGGCAAACTAAAATAAAAAAGATTGAAACACGATTGCACGAAAAATTAATCATAATTTCAAACAAAATAAAAATTAATGCAATTCTTTGTAACATGACCGAGTTATTCACTTTCAAAGCCAGCACTTTCATTTTTGATTGATTTTTTTTTCTAAACATAAAATTATTACTAAAAACTTTTTGCATGTTTCAGGAACGAAAATTTTTGTGGTGTAAATTTCTTTAAAATTTTAAGCAACTTGCATGTCCCTATAGAAAACGAACTTTTTCTAATAAGAGACATCTGAACCAAGAATGTTACTTACCACAAAGGTGTGCAATTACCAAATTGCAATAATATAACTTAGAAACTTCTTATTTACCAGATTTAGCAGATTATTTACCTTTAATATTTAAGGTTTTTGATGAATCTGAGGACCTTAGTATGTTTGACGGTGACAAAAAAAGGTCAAAAAGTTGGGGTGAAAATATATAACTTCTCGATTAACACCGCATATATCAGCTAGTAATATATATAAATTAAATATCAAATTTGACCAAGAAATTCAACGGAAAAGTACTTTAAAATTAGTTTTGTCTTTGTTGTGATATGAAGTCGGTTTTTTTAAGTTTTTATTATGAGCTCTCTCACTTCAACACAAGCTTTCTTAGTTTAAGTACTAATTTTTGTTACTTTTTATTTTATTCAGTAAAAACTACTGTAACCAAAACTTGAAGCCTGAAGAAGCTTCATAGACAGTTTTCTTGTAAAATTTAAAAAATACCCTTACGTCCCTTTGCGTCGTTCGTATACTTATGTGTGCTGCAATATGTATTTCATGTTTATACACAGAACATACGCAAAAATAACAGGATAATTCTTGGTTTGTTTAAACAGTTGTGCTGTTGCATTTGCAGTTTCAAAACTAGCTTTGATTATAAATTTGAAACAACATTGCTTAGGACGTACGTTTAGTTTTCTGCGTAACTGTATATAAAATAATAAAAACAAAATGTTATTTTTTGCGAAAATCTCAAAATAAAGCGTTTCGAAAACCGACTGATCGAGAGCGATACTTTTAGAATGTGCAGACGCCAAGCGTTGCCAAATTTTTCGTAATTCAGTTTATTTCGGTAAGCGGCTGGTAGCAGAGTTCGATGAAAAGCATCGTTTTGCGGTGTCTACGAAATAAATACAAGAAAAATTAAAGAACGAAAAATAAGCAACGAAAAAAATTGTGTGAAATTGAATAAACAAAATAATAAACAGATTTTATGTTTGTGCATGAAAACCCAAAAAATAAAATTTAAAGCAAAATAAAACCATTGCGAAAAAGTGAAAAATAAACAAAACAAGCATTGTATATACATACATACACACAAAAATACCTCAATTTACATAAACATATCTAAAGATCGAACTACGAATTCATTGAAACCTATTGATTTCCGACCTGAATGAGCTCCACTAACTGAAGTATGGCAATACTTTTGGTTCATGTGCGGCGCCTTATTCTGCTGCTGAGCATTGTTTACCTGAGCGGTGCCTTCGTGCGAAAACTTTTGACCGAATCGCGCTCCGTGTATCAACAGCAGCTAAACGGGGGCAAACATGTGTGGGCCAAGCAGCTACATTTCCAGTGGTGGGCCTACATCTACACTGGCTATGCTTACGTGCTGCTGGTTAACTATATGGCAGTTCAACGTTTTAACAACTTGTTGGAATTTTTTCTTACATGATTTGTAATCATTGTAAATTTTCATAAAAAATAAATACTCTGATATATATAATGTTATAAAAGCATCAATATTATAGTTGTTTAATTTATGTGATGAAATGGAATAGAAGCTATAAAATTGAAACTGCTGATAGTATTTTTTTTTGAACGTGTTTTAACATTAAGAATTCTTTGCAGCTAAATTAAATTGTTTGCGTCGAGAATGTTCTCGAAATTCGTTTATTTATTGTGTTATTTTTTTAAGATACATATTTCGTTCTGCTTTTTGAATCTCTGATCCTCATTCTTTACTCAATATTCCTATTACCTGCCCACATGCCGCCACTGTCAGTAGTGGTTTGCGACTATGCTTAACAAATACTACAGCGCCCTGAAGAAGTACGATCAGTTTGAAATTCACTACAGAGCTTCTTAAGCGTTTAGCATATGCATTTGTTTTCAGCAGTGCTGCCATCTGTCAGTGATTTTTTTTTATTAAGCGCTGAAAAACTTGAAAATATGTGTACACAATTTGTATTATAGTGGCTATATAAATTTTACTACAGTTCATATGAAACAATTGATCTCATCAACCAAATCTTCAACCAAGAAATATCATCCCATAGATCAAAATACTATCATGTTGAGCTGAAAAGTGTTTGGATGCATTTCTTGTTTCGGCTTATATTAGCTGTGATTTCCAACATTCAAATGGAAACTGGATTTGAAAATTTGGAAAGAACGCAGCTGGTATTTCAACTTTATTGTACTTACTTTCAGTCACTATCTTCTCATAGCGCCTAACTTGTTGATTGGTCACACAAACTCAAGAAAAACAAAAGCCTGTCATGTGCCAAAAATATTGTGATGATTAAGAAAAGTAATATTAAAAGAAAAAACATTGGCATTTCAGTCAACGCCAGCATGTGAACTGCTTGTGTAGGTATTTCATTATTTATAAAGTGATTACTGATGCGTGGGAAAATGATAGGATTTTAAATAAATCCATTTTGAAAAAATTATACTTCTTTGTTTTATTTATTTGCATAATTGTTTTAAATTATGTATATTATATATGCATTTTTAAATATATTTTAGTTTATGTAAGCTTTTAACACGTTCTTTTGAGTAGTATATTCTTGTTTTTGAAGGTTATAACGTATGAAATTACTTTTTCGGAAAAAAGTGTATCATAAACTGGAAAATGGTTTTTAAGTTAGATTGGGCTGGATTCAAGTAGAAAACACTTGTGCTTCATGAAGCTACCTAAATCTTAAGTGAAATAATTAAAAAATTTGTAAATTACCGTACATGCTAAGTATAAATTTTTTTTTTTTTTTGTTTCAAAACCCATTGTTACCTCGAAACGGAAAGATAACTCTGAGGGAACATCTCATGATCGTTTCTGATAAAAGAGCTGACACAAATAGAAAAGAGACGACCAATCAAACACAGGATTTGACATACGAAAATAATGAAAAAAAGGCAGCTTTTAAACAAAAAGGACTAGTTTTCAAGGTTAATGCAAGACGAACCAACTGCATGACATTTCTCCACATTCTTCAAAACTACTACATACTTTTTTTTTTATTCGCCCGGAGGTATGAAATCTTCCAAAGATACGTATACCCGTCCTATACGCATGCACGATTTAAATTCTAGATCCTAATCAGCCGGTACAGACAGAATGTACCTAGGGGTCGTCCATAAACTACGTTACCAATTTAGGGGGGAGGGAAAGGTTTTGAAATGCACTACGATAAGTAACGGTAGGGGGGGGAGGTGTTTAGATATTGTAACATTACCAAAAATTAAAAAAATCGACGAAAAACCTCTAATTAATAACACAATCATTTCAAAATTTTTTAACCTTACATGTTTATGTTTGATCGTCTAAATTGATGGTTAACTTTTGTTTTAACGATTTCTTCCACCACCTTTTCCATCGACACAGGAACCTTTTGGTATTCCTTCACCATCTCAGCACACGTCTGAAAAATTTGGGTCTTTGCTTTTGCGACAGGCTTTGACGTTAAGGCCTGAATGTTCTTGATCAAAGGAGATACCGTATGACATGTACTGTCCTTCTCAGAAAGAAGAAATCGGTTCAAGGTCGTGCCCTACCTGCGGCTTGTATTTCATTTTTAAAACTTCTATGAATTGTCATAAGTTTGTATTATATCGTTTACAATAAATCGGAATAAAACATACTATTTAAATAAATCAATTTTCAGAAAGCATTTACACAAAAACACAGAACTTGGTGCAGCTCGGGTGCAGCCTTTAAGGGTACTCTGTCAAAGGCCAGGTGAATTTCTTTGCGTTAGAAATGAGGATTCACCTGAATGGGTCGACATAGAATCCGATGAAAAATTCTATTTTGAAGAATCCTCAACAAAGCTACCAGCTTCTTCTATCGCAGTGATTGAGAGCATCGAATCTTGGATCGCAGATGGAATAGCTTTTACAGATGATATTAATTATTGATTTTTTAAATTGTTTCTTTAATGTATCTAGTCATACTAGTCACTAATACTAGTGAAAATTGTCAGAGCTGATCAAAATATATAATCATTCGAATGAATTAATTTCATATGTCACGTTACTTTATGGGGGGTGGGGGGAAGGGGTTTTGAAAAGCACTACGAAAAGTAACGCAGGGGGAGGGGGGTAAAAAAACCGGAAAATCAGTAACGTAGTTTATGGACGACCCCCTACGTACTAAAACATACCTCCTATTGGCAATTAGGATTTTCCACTAAGCACATTAATTGGCTTTTCAGTGGAATTTAAAAATTTATTATATTTAATGCTATATAAATAAGCAACATCGAATTAAATTATAGTGATTATCAATTTAAGGTACTCGAAAAACAATCTTGATTTCAATAACAATCCAAAACACTATACTCATTTTAACTGGTTTACGGCCATTGTCCAACCCAAGGACCTACGTGGAAATGAGATAAATCTCATATCCGCCAAATCAAAATCCCAATTAGTTGGATATGCATTTGTGCCAACGCAGGCATAAACTTGTGTGGAAAAGAGATATACTCTGGACACCAATCCAGGTGATAGTGTGAGTTCAGTCTAATTTCAAATCAGGAAACCACGTGAGCATGTATATCACAATTCGATTTAAAATTTAAATATTGAATAATTAAACAGCAAGTTTTAAAAATGATTCGTATTTGATGGTGCTTACTTTATAAAACATAATATCGAGACAAAAAAGAGAAACAGAACAATCTCAATTACCGATATTACATTGTTATAAAACTGCGGTAGGTATAATAGGATGCAAATAAATTGATTTAATTATTTAAATGTAATATAATTTTCCGTTTTAAGACGTCTACCGAATCAGAAAAATTAATCATGTTGAAGTTGGCATTGAAATCATTGCACATACATCGTAAAGGTTCATGAAGAGCGTAATTAGAATTGCACTGACTCTTTACTTGAAAAACAAAAAATGTCTAGTTCTTCTCCTTGGGATGTTAAAATTTAGAGCTGAGATGAGATATTCCGAATTAATCCCGCCACGAAGTAATTTATACAGAAACATGACATTAAGCATCATTCTTCTGCTTCTTAGGGAAGGTAGTAAAAAAATTTTAAGGTGTATTTCATACGATGGAAGCAAAATATTGGGATTCCAACGACTATGACGTAAAGCAAAAAGTAAAAACTGTTTTTGAACGGATTCTATGGCGTCGATGTAGACATTATATTGAATGTAGACATTAGCTGCGTTGCATTCGCTTCAAAATAATCCAGATTATTTTTTTTACATGCAAAGCAAAAAAAAAAATAATAATCCTATAACAAATAGGATTATTTTTGCTATCCATATAAAATTGTGATATAGCCTTTAAAAAATTTTAAGCACAGGTGCGCACCTGTATATTTTTATGAGCTGTCATTTCATTTTTTGAATTATTTGTTTGTTTGATACAATGACTATTAGGTAGCTATGATAGCTACCTATTTTCTCAGGAGATGTGACCATAGAATGTCAAACAAAAGAAGAAAAAAAACAAACTGCGTGTGTAACACACACTAGACGCATTTAGCGGAGCCAACAATTGCACTTAAATTATTTATATAATTGCATAAAATTAATAATTAAATTAAATAATTTACAATATTTCTGTCGTTTAGAGTAAAACACATTCAGAAAAAACATCGTTCACTAAGGTATCCTTATCATAACAGTTCACAACAGTTTTGGACGACACACGTTCTCATGACACCTAATAGTTATTGTATCATGATTGCTTGTTTGAATTTAATTTTGACTGAAATGGTAGTGCCCTCTACGAGAAGTTTTTCTTGCCGTTTTTCTTTGAGAAAATTTGTTATCGTGATTATATTAAGGCGAAAGGAACGCAGCTATTATAACTGATGCATATTCAAGAATTGGCCTTACGAGAGAGATATATAATAATTTAGTAGTAAAGGGATCACTGAATTCTTTAGCCCATCTTTTAATGAAACCAAGGACTCCTCTTGTCTTATTTATCACAATATTAACGTTTAGAGTGAAGCGAAGCTTTGAATCCATAAAAACACCAAGATCGAGAAAACTGGAAACTATTTCTAAGTTAGTGTTATTTATAGTGTAATTAATGTTATTAGCAGATCTATGCGAGAATGTCATTTGCTTTCATTTTTTTAAGTTAAGATTTAATATATTTAACCTACACCAGTCCACTAGTCTATTTAGATCAGATTGTAAAAGATGTCGTTCTTTGGGTGATCTGTAACAAAGAAAAAGTTTCACGTCGTCGGCGTACATTAAGACGTTACAGTGTTTTATTACCGAAGGAAGATCATTAATGAATAGTAAAAATAAAACCGGTCCAAGATGACTGCCCTGAGGAACGCCAGAAGTGACCGAAATACTTTTTGAAAGAGAATTCTTATATAAAACCCTTTGAGTACGTCTAGATAAATACGAATTCTATCTAAATACGAATCTAGAAATACGAAAAAAGGTTTGTTGTAGTGGACCTAGCTTTCAGAAAACCATGTTGAGACACAGAAATGGTGGAAGACACGGATTGCACTTAATTTTGTAATACCTCGATATTTAGGCACATCTATCTTGGAGCCAGATTTATGAAGGGGTATAATATAAGAATCCTTCCATATAATAGGATAATAACCACTATGCAAGGAAATATTGAAAATTTTTGCTAGAGGAATACACAGGTTTGTAGCACATTGCTTTAAACTACAGCTTGGAATTTCATCAGGGCCGGTCGTAAAAGAGGATTTTACCTGTCGAAGATAACACTTAACAATATTTGGGTCTATTACAGGAGTTTCAAAAGAGTTAACTGGCGGGAGAAAAGGATACACCGTGCTAGTATTAAATGGTATATCGGAGTAAGTTGATTTAAAAAAGTTCGCAAACATGTTAGAAATTACATTGTCACAAGATGATTCTTCCTGATTGAATTTCATAAGAAGTGGAAAGCTGGAGGCTTTACGTTTTGAGTTAACAAAACTATAGAAAAGTGTTGGATCATCTTTAAATTGATATTTTATGTTACTTATATAAGCAGAATAGCATTCTTTATTTAGTAGTTGATATCTATAACGACAAGAACAATAGGAAGCAAAGTCTGAACTAGAACCAGGTAATTTATATTTTTTAAACAAACGATTTCTTAAATTTTTTAGTGTCTTTAGATCATTTGTTAGCCAGGGTGGATTTAAAGGATTGGTGCAACACCTTTTTTTGGGACGGACAATAAGAAACACCTTTGCCGATTTCCCGATTTTTTTCGAAATGTTCCAGTTATTCACTGTAAAATCTGATGTAAGACGCTATCTGTGATCGATTTAGCTATCGGAGTAAAACGAGAAGAAAAGGGACTAGGGATAATTTTAAACAAAAATAAAGGCCAGAAACCCCTTCATTCTAAAGATAAATGAACATTACATAAAAAAGCGAACAAAGAACTGAAAGCGGAACTATGCTCTAACTCTTTGAGACCTTCCAATTAAGTAACTGTATAACCACGGACTGCCGTGCCACAAAAATTAAAGTTGTTCTCATTTGACGTTTTGTTTCTCCCAGTTTTATCACTTTGAAAACCATTTTATATAAAAAATTTTGCTATTTAACAGAAAATAGTGTGCAACTAATATTAAATGTGCGAAAAACCTAATAAATTTGCTACATTTGTGGCTTTTCAATAGATATCAGTCATCGGTATAGTTTTAAAGATGTCATATTAATTTATCTGTGCTCCTATAAAAAATGTGCAAAAGAACACGAAAAACGTTGTGCAAGAAGCATTTTTGCAAAAATTTTGTTTTATTCAATAACTCAGTCAATTACCAGCCGATTTTTAAAAACTATATTGCGTCGTTGTTGCTAATAAACGTTTTTGCTTAGTTCATTAACGGAAAGAGTGGTGTCTACATAAAATAGTGTGTACCAAAATCGTGAAAATTGGAAAATATTACAAAAATTTGAAGAATTGAGTTTGCTGGACAAATACAAATGGATTTATCAAGTTTTTATAAACAATATGTATATCATTGGCAAGGTCTAAGTTTCTGATAAGAAACTGAAAATCGGTGCAATATTGGCTTAGTTACAGCCTTATAAGTGCGTAAAGGTACAAAAACCGGTTTTTTAAGGCCTTTTACACATGGAGCAATTGAAAAGTAACGCAACTACAACGCAATAGCTTAAAAAGTTGCAATCCACTCCAATTTTAAACTGAATTGCAACCTATGCTTTCAGATGAGCAAGTCCCGTCGCAACGCAACATTGAAAATTTCATAACACCACAAATACTTTTTAATTGAAACTATGTTAAAAAAAAAACAAAAAAATTTAAGTAGTTAAAGCGATTCGAGTGATAAAGATGTTATTTCATATTTTCATACGCGAAGACCTCAACGTCAAAATAAAATTTGGGTGTATTCATACTTAACAACATAACAATAATAACTGCAGATTATTCATCGCAGCAAAAGAATGGCAGCAAACTGATGTCAAACAAAAAACAATATGCAACACAAAATCGCCGATTAAAATTGCAGCATGCTGTGTTGCATTGAATTGGTCGCAAACGTGTTGCGAACTTGTTGTGTTCATGTTGCTTCATATGAAGACTTCGGTATAAATGCATTGGTTGGCAACTTTTGTTGCAGTTGCATTACTTTTCAATTGCTCCATGTGTAAAAGGCCTAACGGTAAGGCAAGATTTTGGGGGGTTTGGTGAATTTCTGGTATGCAGTCTTGTTATACTCAACAAGACCTACAAGAAAAATGGTAGCACTTCCCAGTGATTTTCGGCTGTCGCACCATGTAATTATTTTGCTTGAATCAACCAAACTTTAGAATAAGATTGCTATAGTGAAATCACTCCTCGTGTATTTAGGTAAATGAAAAATTATATTAAATTCAAGCAAATATTTTCTGAATTATTATAAACTGATAGCGCCTTTATACTTAACTCAAGCAAATATTTGCTAAGTTATTATAAACTCAAATAGCAAAATTTTTAATAAACTCAAGCAATTATTTGCTATGTTATTATAAATTCAAATAGCAAATTTTACTAAATTTAAGCAAATTTCTTTCAAACACAAGAGTAGTAGGCTGGGTCGATTTGCAAACCTTTTTTGCCTGGGCGATTTTCGGATCTCGCATGAAAAGTTATTATGAAAAAGGGAGCGATAGGGGTGCACTTTACCCTATCACATCTTCAATTTTCTGAATTTTTTCTTTAAGAACTTTTTTTAAAAATTCTCAGAAGCAGTAATTGCATTAGTTTGCAATCAGCCGTTTGGTTATATCATTTGTTAACAATGCCCCAGCGGTCAGAGTCAAAACTTACAAAAGTTTAGCTGATGCGATCTATTCGTTCATCGGGTTAAACCAGAACGAATAAAACGCAGCTATTATTATCTATAAATAAATTATCAAATTCGACTAAGAAACTTCTTGTAAAAGTAATTTTAAATTATTTTTTACTTTTGTTTTGGTTTTTTTGTTTTGTTAAAAAGTTTTTATATCTTCTTAAAAATTATTTCTATTTAAACGTGCACAGCTAGAGCCAAACAGATGCCAGAAAAAAATCCTCTTACCCGATTCAACCTTAAACCGGTCTCTTATACATTTTTATTAAGAAATGTGTCGTAAAAAATTCCTTAAGGAAAAAATTCACAAAATTCAAGGTACAAATAAGCAAAATTTTGCTAAGTCATTATAAACTGGACTAACAAATTTTAATTAATTTTTGCTGAAATCTAGCTGCCCATAAACGTCCTCACCAGATTATATAGTACCTGATATATGTCTAGTTCGATGAAAAATCAATAACTTTTTATTATAAAATAAATTTGTTGCTGGATCGTCTGGTTTGTGCGTTCTAACTAGAAGATAGCTATATGATGTAATGAGTGAATGCAAAGACAATAATTATGAAGCTACACTCTAAAAACTGATTGAAAAATCTCTTCAATAAATGTTGTGAAATTTCACGACATTTATTGGCGATTTTGTAAAAAAACCACGCTATACAGTGAGTTTTTCAATTTTGTCTGAAAATCAGCGTCTTTTTTCAAAATATGTATATATACTCTACTATTCACGCTATTTGAGCGTGTTTTAGCTCAGAGAGTCTTAAAATATGTATATCATTCTACTTTTCACGCTATTTTAGCGTGTTTTCGCTCAGAGAGCTCTAAAATATATATATTCTCTACTTTTCACGCTATTTCAGCGTGTTTTCGCTCAGAAAGTCTTAAAATATGTATATTTTCCCTACTTTTTACTCTATTTCAGCGTGTTCTCGCTCAGATACTCCTAAAAACGCTCCAGCAGCGGTATTTTACGCTTGCCCTTAAATAAACACCTCTGCTTTAACGTCATATGCTTTCAACAAGTTTATTCGAACAAGTGTCCTATTGTGTACAACTTAAACAGTAAATTGATCACAGCTTTATTACTCAAGCCTACTGGAGTATGAAAGAGTAGCGCCTTCTGCTGAGTGATTGACTCTATACAGAGTTGTTGTTGTTGCCATGTTCAAAAGTTACTTGAGAGACTTCACGCATTTCTAGCTTTTTTTTATAAGCGCACACAAGATTGGAAGAAATAATTTTAGAAGAGAGTTTTTACAAGAGAGCGAAAGAAATAATTGTAGGTGAGAGGATTCCCGCATTTTTAACGATAAATATTTATAATTTTGCTCATGGGATTTAACGACAATACATGTAGGCAATCAGTTGCCAGCAATTATTGTACTAGTCAATTCTCGTGAGTTTTTGTTAGAGTGTAATTTAAGTAACCTTCAGAGCTATTTGCTCAATAAACTTTGCACGGAAGACAAACATAAAGATTTAAGGCTTAAAATTGCAAATTTCAGGTATTTAACTTAGTTGAACTTTATTTTCATTGGTAATTTTAACTTCAAATCTGGTTTATTGTATGTAGACTACTGTGAAGACATGCATTAAAATAAAGATGGTCAAGCTCACAGCGAACAAATGATAGATTTTTAACAAAAAGGGAAACTTGGCTTGAGGATGTACTCTAGTGTTCCGGCCTAATTTTCAAGATTTATTTCGGGACTTTTTATTTATTACAAAATAAAGTACCATCAATTTAAAATAATTTTATTGAGAGTTTTTTACGTTTAAAATGGGCACTTAAAAAAAGTGTGTGGCTGGCCCGGGTGATTACGGCACTTGAAGTCATTTGAAACAAAAAATTTAAATATATTATTGTTCTGTAGACTTATCGTTCAAGTAGGTAGTGCATTTAAACATTTTTATTAAAAAATAGCAAAATGGCACACTTGACTAAAAAGAAATTTTCAAAAATTCGAATTTTTTTTTCTTTTTGTTGAAAATCTGTGTCAAAAATAGGAAAAAAAGATTAAAAATAAACAATTCTACTACCTGCAAAATCCTGCGAAAATTTTTTTAAACGTTGATCAAAGAACGTGATCTTGAGAAAAACGATTTTAAAGTTCTAACAACATACACCGTGTTAAACTTTTAAAAATACATATTATTAGGTGGCAGTACTGTGGTAAAAATTTAGGTGGCAACCCTAACCTCCATCTTAAATTTTAAAACTGTGACAATATATTCGAAATCAAATCCGTTGTCAGAATTTCAAAATTACAAGAATTCGCAAAAATAAAAAAAAATCTAGGTGGCAACTGTATCCGCCATCTTAAATTTTAGAGTTTGACAGCATCTTCGAAATCATTTACCCTAAAACTTCACACCACGGAGTCCACAGAATCCTTAAAAGTCCTATTACGCTTAAGCTCTCTCTAAAGAAGCTCATTGAATTTTTTAGACACTTGCTTTAATTCAATAATTTGGATACTTTCGAGCTTACAAGCTTTTGCCGAAGGCATCAAGCTTTCCTTTACTTAAAACTTTGTGCCGGTCGCTTGTAAGCGAGAATACGTGCAAGCTGTGCGTGGGCTTATTTATATTCAATTACAAGCTATATTTGATTCAAAATTATCAAGCTCAAGCTAGCTTGAACTTGTATTTTAAGCAAGCGCTTGAAATAGACTTCAAGCAGGCTTGTGCAGTTCTCTGACTTCTACGTATGTTAAGCATATGTATTTGTATAATGTAATATACTTATTAATTATAGTTTTAAGCGAAAAAAATTAAATATAATTTTTTGACAGATTAAAAACCACTAACAAATTTTTTTGGACTTTTATTTTTTATTAAAAAAATTGATTAATCGTGTTTCTATTTCCACTTAATTGCAATACAATACCTTTCTTTTGGTTAATCATTTGATGCGTAAAACGATTTTTTTATATATTTTTGCCATCACTAGCCAGGGCTTGTCGGTGTACTAGGCAGTGTAAAGCAATAATGTCCGCGTCTCTTTCCTTGGTTAATTGCATAAATCCACATCGGAAACCTTGCCTAGCAGGTGCTCTATCGGCTTGAATTCCAACAACTTTTTCCCAAAACAAAGAATTTCCTGCATGGATATGCAGAGGACTGCGAAAATGTCTGCACATTTTGATGTTGTTGGAAGAGCCTTACGAAACAACAATTCTTTCTGTATTTTTTTCTTCGCCAATAAACCGGCAATAAAATAAGAGTTGACTGGATTGTGAAATGTCTGTTGTTTCGTCAGAGTGCAAGGAAAAAAGGGACACATTTTTAGATTTGCCATCAGCTGCCATGTCAACTATTCTACGTTTGACGATGTCATTTGACAAAGAAATCCTGCTTATTTTTTGATAACTATCTTGGTCATGCAATGTTTTCGCCGTACCAAGTAAGAATGACTTAACCAAAGTTTATCCAATCGTGTGCGCCTTCGTATTTTTTGCAATTCACCCCGACAGCTCAGAAGAAGCCTCAACTGCATTTTTCATATTCAATTTAAAGCATCAGGCGGAATCTAACCTATTGCGCCTTAATAAGATGCAATATTTAAAGTGCTGTGTAATATTTGAATTTTCTATTTTGATACAGTTTTTAAATTTTCCGGTGCGCCCCACCTGTTGAGAACCACTGTAGCTTATCATAACAAACATTTAATAACATCTGCACTCATACAACTAGTTCTCCTCTATACACGCAACAATACCCGATTTTTTTATCATGAAGTCGATGGCATTGTAATCCCTTAATGGTCGGATGAAGTTTAAGTAAGCAATACCATATTTTAAGGTGAGAAGAAAAAAGTTTTGAAAATGTAGATGTCCTAAAAGTTTCAAGGGATAATGGAATTAAAATTTCCAATTTTTAAAAAAACTCTGAATTAGAAAAATGCAATTCCCTTGTATGCTGAAGGCAAAACTCACTGGCAATACAAATCATCACTCTCTTTGGGGCAATTATATCATGGGTTCCTCTCAAAAATTCGACATAATATTCTCAATATTTTAATTGGGACTCATAAATCCCATGATTTAGTGTTTTCATTTGGAACCAATTTCTTTTAATGTCAAAAGTATTTGGTACTCTTCTTCTGGGTAGCTTAAACTCCGCTTGGATGGAATACTATTTCTCATCAATTGTAAATGCAGAGCAAAGGTCAGTAAACAGCAATCCAAAGCACGCAAGCATAGAAAATTCACATCCCCCCTGTCATCAAATGTAGTCAAATAAAAATGGGTCAGACTCGTAATCACCTATACAAAAATAAATATGTGAGAATGTGAGTTTGCATTTATGGTGCAAAAGTATTTAGAAGTGCGTTGCTCGTGGCGCGTTGATCTGTTTCGCATTGAAGTAATGACTTCCACCAACGCCTCGAAGATGTGTTGGCAAGGTAAGGTAGTTGGCAGCATGTGGCTTGGCGCAATGGAGAGACCCACTAGAACCGTTTAACGAAGCACAAGCACACATCTGTATGTATCTGGGGGTCGTCTTTATATGTACTATCTTGGTGGGTGAGCATCCATGTGTGTGAACAGAAACACTCAACGTTATTAAGAACAACATTTTCTTAAAGTATAGAAGTGAGAAAACTTAAAATTCGAAAATTCCATTTCTAAAAATAATTAACGAAAAGAAACACCTACATTTGTTGTACTGAGTGTGCAACTGAGCAGGAAAAAAAATAAAACCAAATATCACATCATAAAACTAAACAGCACCACAAAATAAAAACTTAAAGATTCGAGCTAAAATCTTGTTCTTGGGTCTTCTATAAAATTTTTATTGGCGAATGTTTTGAAACAACTTTTAAATAAATAATTATTTTCCACAGAATATTTAGCCTTATAAATTGTTTTTAGAGAAAACATATTTGAAGTTCGAGAATTAGTGGAAAAAGAAACCAAAAATATATCGTTAATTATTTGGAAACACAGCAATAATAAATAGAATTCACTTGGAAAGAAATAAGTAGGAAATTTAAAAATATTTATTAGATTTTTTTTTTTTTTTAAACACCGAAACAAGTTCAAGACAACTACACATACAGTCAATTGAGTTGAACTATGGCTAAGGTTTTTGTTATTTGTGGCTGAAATTTTAGCTAAATGGAGCTTTGTCACTTCGCAAGCTCTTATTTCATTAAAACTTGAAATTTAAATATTGGGATTGCAATATTAATTGAAAATTGGAATACAAATATTGCAAAACTTTCGCGTTATTAAATAAATTTAAAATGGAAATTTTGTTTTAGCTCTTAGCAGTGATCATAACTATTAATTTTAAATGGAAAATTATTGATACGTTTCAATGCTAAATAGTGTCACCTGAAGAAAACTTTAGAAGAACTCTAGAGGACCAAGCGCGTCGGAAGCGAATTTCATCTGGGGGGGCAGTACAAATGGTGGTGCAAAAAAAGTTCACCAAAATTTCTTCACATGAAACATGAAGAAGAGAGAAAGAAGAGGAAAATATATAATACAAAAATATTATCGTTGTAAAAAACTGATATTTTGAATAACTTTTCCTTTTAAATTGTTTATCTAGCTAAAAAAGTGGGGGGCAACTGCCCACCTTGCGCCCCCCGCTTCCAACGCCAATGTAGAGGACAGAAAGACAAATAAGCCCCAAACTTCTGAACTACTTATCATAATTTAACAAATGAGGTTTTGTTGGAAGCGTTTTCCTCGTCCGCTGGTAATAGAACGTCTGTGACGTCACATCAAATTGAATATGGCGTCCTCTATAGAACAGAAAGAGTTCTTACTTTCGATTTTATAAAAGTTATATCTCCAAAATAATTTCAATAAAAAATTAATTAAGAAAACTAAAACCCCACTACTAAAAAGAACGCTCTAAAAAGTATGAAACAAGAAAATATTTTCATCTTAAATTAGCATGCACAAACTATTCAATATTTGTATTTAATAAATAATTTTAGTAATGTTCAGAAGACATCCGTGGTCGTATGCCACCTACCCTAACAAAACAATAAACCCTAAAAGTAGTAAGCGATAATAAGCATTATGGCAAAGTGCATCACGATATACATCTATATTCACAAGGGGTGAAAAGAGGGAAATTTCCCCCCAAGATCTGAAATTTCTTAAAAAATGTAATTTCAATACACATATTTTTTTAAGATAAACAAAAATCAAATAGTACATTCTAGGTTTAATCTAGCAGTGCAAAATCACTTTTATAATTCCTAGTTGTGTTCCTAGCTTGCTGACATGATATGGCGCTGCCTTCGTTACGTTGAATTCTCCCTTTTACTCTTTCTTTTTCGAACATTAAAAACATATTGCTTTTTCGTCCAACTGAACGAAAATATATGAATTTTGTATCAAGGATTCTGTTATAAATTGCATAAAATAGGCTAATTAAGTATGTAGAGAAAGTCGGAGCGATTTTATATGGAAAAAGTACTGAACTTGTACTGAACTGGCTCAGACGGGATCGAAAGATATAATGCCATACATAAGATATAATGATTTTGTAGTGTTGTATGTCAGGATATGAACTTATTAAAAAAACTTTTATAGTTTATTTTCAATTCCTGAATTGAAAAATAAACTTGGTGTTTTTTTAGCACACCGTGCTACTGCAGGTGTTGGCAAGGATGCCGAACTTTTATAAAAAAAAAACTGGCTGTCGATACTGTAGTTCCAATTATAACATCTCATTAGAATCTGATTGTATGTTGACTTTATATGATTTAAATACAAATTCTAAATGTTTGATAGTTTAAATCATACTTGATTTTAAATACAAATTCTAGTTGTTTGACAGTTTAAAATCGTTTATCGAGCTTAAGGTCAAAGTTAGAAACAATTAATTGTTCTAACGAATTTTTCTAAAGAAACAACAACAACAACAAAGTTTTTTCAATATGAAAGGAAAAAAAGAAAATATAAAGTCAACATAATAAACATAGAGGTCATTTAGGAAAAAACTTTAATCTGATTGTATTTTAAAAAATGTTCTGTCTTTAAAGTATTTTTACCTCTATTTTCCTACAATATCTTACCAATATTTTTCAAAGTAAGATAAAAAACAAAGCCTTAATTTTAAGTTTTGAAATAATTGCATGTGTGAATTAATGTAAAAAATATTAATTAATATTATTTTACTTCAAATAAAGAATACAAAAAACTATTTTTTAAAAAAATGCAAAAGAAATTTTCAGAAATTTTTTACCCCCCAAAATTTCTCTCTAGATCCGCCACTGCATATATGAGGTGGCATACTACCACGTATACTAGGGAAATTTGAGAAGTTAGTGAATTTTTTAATTTTCCGCGTAGTAACTTTAAATGCAATACTGATCCTGTCAAATACCATATGTTAACAGACTACTGTCAAAATTTCAGCTCTCTGCGACGCTTAGATTGCGTTTGGCAGCCATTGACAGCAAACGGTTTTGTGAATTTTGGCGAAAATGGAAAAAAGTGAATTTGGTGTGCTCAGAAGCATTATTTTTTACGCAAAAAAAAAATCAGCCAATCGAAAGAAAGGCTTGATAAATACTATGGAGACTCTGCACCATCGATTGATTGCAATGATTCACAAGTTACTGAATTCCGATGCAGTCGTACAAGCACAAGTGATGCCGAACGTTCTGGATAGGGACACGAATATCTTATCGATACTTCAGAGTATCGATACATTTTCTTCCGATACGAGTGTTTTTTCGATGCTTCGGGTCTATTTGATATTTGATGGTATCGATTCTCTTTACCTTGTATCGAAAAAAATGTGCATCATTATACAAAGAAAATTAAATGGCTAAAAAAAACCAAAAATGCATGGAAATTTTTAACGCAATGCAACGTGCAATTTGGCATTTGTATGTTTTTTTTTATATTTGCTTGTAGGTATGAAATCTTCCAAAGATACGTATACCCGTGCTATACGCATGCACGATTTTAAACAAATAAAAACAAGTGGAATCACCATCAATAAGGTTCAGCACTTAAAATATCATCGAGAACAATAAGTTCCACAGCTCTTTGGTGTTTTTTTTTACTAAAAATTTGTAAATACGTTTTTTTACTAAAAATTTGTAAATGTTTTTTTAATTTTAAGCAATATTCCCTAAACAATGAAAGCGAGCAAGAAAGCGCTTTTCAGGTTTTACAAATATTACAGTTTTCAGAAATATCAAAAGTCATTACTTAATCTTAATTTTTAAAGACATTTGTTCATAACTTATAATAACTAAATTGTTTTTGTTTTTATCACAACATATTATTATAGTAGTAATGGCATAAAAAATAGTACTAGCTTTTACATGATCTCAAAAATAAGTATTTAATTTTGTTTATTTTTTCGTGTTCATATTGCTCAAATCGTTACTTTTATTTAAAGTAAGGAAATATGTGGTTATGAGTTTCATTTATCATTGTTTTTTAAGTTTTGCAGGAATGTTTAAAAGACTGTTTTTTTATCACCATAACTACCGCAACAACTTTGGTGCTCAAAATTTTGGTTTTTGCACACAAAAACTCAAGACTATGCTTAAGTTTTCTATTAAAAATTTTTTGAAATTTTGCATATTTGAAGTTTTGGGGATTTTTTTATTAAAATACCTAAACTCAACATTTCGGAAATGGTGCTCTTCTAAAAAAAAATTTCATAACGGCAAGTTTATTGAATGTAATCGTATGATATATGATGAACCACGGGACTACATTCTTTATTCTACCATGATATTCATGGTATCGATACTTTTCTTTCAATATTTTGTGGGTATCGATATTTTTGTTTCGATACCAAAAAAGTAGATATCGATCTGTTTTTCTTCCGATATCGTGTCCTTAGTTCTGGACGCCCAAATGAGGTCACCACACCAGAAGTGGTCACTAAAATTCACGATATCGTGTTGGCCGATCGCAGAGTTAGAGTAAGCGAGTTTGTTGAGGCCGTAGGCATCTCAAACATTTTTCGCAAATCATTTGGCTATTAAAAAATTATCCGCAGCACCCAGCGTTTGCTCACTCTCGACCATAAACGCGATCGTGTCTCACTGATTCAAATTCGTGTTTGGCGATGTTGAACAAAGATTTTTTTCCGTCGATTAGTAACCGTGGATGAAACATGGATCCATCACTACACACCAGAGACAAAGAAACTGTAGAAACAGTGGACTTCATCGACCGAAAAAGGCGAAGACGGTGCTATCGCCCGGAAAGGTTATGGCGACAGTATTTTGGGATAAACGCAGTATAGTCTACATCGATTACCTTCAACCGTTCACACATGCCCAGCTCCATTGGCAAAATTTCATGAATTCAGGCATGAATTGCTTCCTCATCCAGCATATTCTCCAGATTCGGCCCCCTCCGACTATTTTCTTTTAACAAACCTGAAGATTACCTCTAGCACACCATATACACCCGGCTATCTCAAAAGGTTGGATGGAACATGGACAATCTCTGGTGAGGAGTCTCTCAACCTCCTATTAGATACGCATTACCCTGGTAGTAGCGCGTCTACTGGTGCACAACTGCCTAGTCCTAGCCGTTCTACGCAGGACACCGAAGGCATAGTCTTCGATAGGAAACTAAAATGGGCGAGAAGCCTGATGGTGTTCACCCTGTAGAAATACAAGAAGCTGCGAAATATAAATTGCCTTGACTTCGCATTATTTTCAATGGCTGCATTAGCCAGACAAATATTCCCAACGCATGCAGAACAACAAGGCTTATCTGGCCTGAGAAATGGCTCGGCAGAAAGAAACTCACCACCAAATCAAAGCTCATCACCGAAACAGAGGCCTATTTTGAGGACCTTCCGAAAACGGATTTTTCGGATGGGATAAGAAATTGGAGGAACGTTGGACGAAGTGTATCGAGCTATAAGGAGACTATATTGAGAAATAAAACTTTTTTTGCCGTAAAAATCATTCCTTGTTTCATTTTTCACGGAAGAATCAAACGGCCTTCGTATCTTCTGAACATCACTATGAATTAGTATTAAATATAATAAAATGTATTAGGTGTAAGTTATTCATTTAATAGACAAAAAATATTGACTAGTTTGTACATAACTATTTCAATCAGAATATTTTCTTGTTTCATACTTTTTAGAGCATGCTTTTAAGTAGGTTTTAGTTTTTTAACTAATTTTCTTAATTTATTTGTTTAGCGGAAAAGAAACTTGCTGCGCTTAAATGAATGTGTTGTTAATTTTTGCTATATGTAAAAGTAAATATCTTCTATTCTAGCAAAACAAGAACAACAACAAAAAATACATTTACCGTTGTAGAGAGTAGACATTAGAGGATTTGTTAAAAATGAATAGAGTAGCCATTTAGGAAGAAAATCTAAAAATATTAAAAGTGCATCTAAACGAATGCGTACCACTGTATATAATCGTTAGTGCGGCTGTTAGCAATCGTACAACTTCTGAACAACTTAGCCAATTGGGGTACTAATGAGGTCGTATTGTCGCAGTTTATTTGTTTTATCAAGTCATTTGTTAATAGTTATGCAAGGAACGTAAGGACGGTGCTGTAGTCAAGTTACTTCATATCTACTGTAACAGGACGTTACATTTAGGCTTACGATAAATTAAGTATAGTTACTTATGCAGCATAGGGTAGGTAGCTTTGACAACTTTAACAAAAACAACGTGACCTACATAAATTACCAGCCACAACAACAAAACTCACCGTCTAGTAGCCATAAAACGGAGCATTCCATTTTAGCGATTGCTAACCGACTACCGAAGCGATTACCAACAGACTGCCTATTACCTAAGCAATTACCAACCGATTACCGATTACCATAGTGATTACCAACCGATTACCAAAGTGATTACCAACCCTGAAAACCCTGCGTCTTTTATGTTAGTGGACCTTTTCACAGGACCCTGGAGGGGCTGAGTTTTACTTCCGCCTTTGATAAAACCACGTCACACTACACAACACTCTTAAAATATAAGCATCACTACTAAAAAAATAAAAATAAACTGGCCATTTTGGACTTTGACCTAGCTTCTAATGATCAATTGTGCTGTGCGTGTTATTAAATGTTTGATCACAAATGATCGAGAACTGGACCTACGTGTTTTATGCCGACTCCGAATGGCTTATGTTCTCAAGAAGATTTACATGGCAATTTTTACTCTCTGAGGTTTGCCATTGTCTGCAGAGAGGTGACGACCGAACAGAGAAATTAATTCACTTGAAAAAACTTTCTGTCTGAGCTGGAATTAAACCCGGGCTACCGCGGTTCTTTAGCTTAGGAGCCACGCACTCTACCCACTAGGCTACGGCCGCCACCACTAATACTACTACATCACTACTATGTCAAGAAATAACGTTGCCTGGTTAAAAGTTTCATGGGTTCAACAATAGGTCTGTTTCTGTACTCGATTCAAGTAATTTGAAGTCGCTTGAAAGCGTTATATTAAAAGTTTACCTCATACAAGGTCTGTTTCCGTGCTAGCCATTTACTCATTATAATACAAAAGAGAGTAACATTTTGCATGTTATTCTTCTCTATCGAGCTTCAAAAATTTGTAAAATAACGCTTTCAAGCAACTTCAAGTTACTTGCATCTAGTACGGAAGCAGACCTATTTTAGCTGTCCTGCAGGAACCCTTTGCGATGAATTTCTGTTCTTAATAGATACCAGTTGTGAATAAGAACGAAAGTGCGTTACAATTATTATTTTAAATAATTTATGGCAAGCATTTCTATCACAAATCAAATACTCTTTTATCCCCTACAAAAACTACACAAAGTCTTTTTATTTGCTAACACTCTACACAGATTTAGTAATGGATGGTTATTTTGGCAAACCATGACTTTAAGAAGCGAAAATAACTTATTATTGCATGCATCTTTTTAAAGATGATTAAATTGCCTACGCCTTATTCCAAAATTTTTCAAAACAAGATATAAATTGAAAGATGTTAAATTTTTAACATGCATCGCCAAATAATAAACCAAGTACTCAACATGTTTAATCCTCCACGTATTTTGTTATTTTCAGTTTATTATTTATAATATATTATATTTTTTTTTAAACACAAAAATATATTATAGAATATATATTTTTAACCCACGAAACATTACACATTCCAAAACCTGCAGATTGCGAGCAAAATGAGAGAAAATTAAATGTGAAAACTTTAAAAATGTTCAAAAAACATATTTCTGTGCAGACCCACAAGATACAAAGCGAAAATACGAAGCTAAAAAGAAAAGCACTACATATATTCAAGCAATATAGATATCAGAATGTATGTGTTTAAATTCGTTTCGTTGATATACAGAAAATGAATACTCAGGTGAACTGTGGAAAATTATTATGAAAAGTCCAAATATTGTGTCTAAAAATAGGAGTGTATGTGTTGGTTAGGCGACAGCCAACACAGGTAAACAAGCACTCGTAGATACAAATGTCCAAATTGAGTTTAAACTCAAATATTTACCAAGAGACTAACACTGTATGGCGGTGCGTGGAGAATTGAGTGTCATTAAAATTAAAAAAGTTTATGAAAGTGCACATAAAGTACTACTTTTGCTAACAATATTTTTTAATGTACATAAATGTATACACCTATAAGTTTATATAGTATATTTTATATTTTATATTTGTACTTGCATCAAAATGTGTTATTCGTGCTCCCTACCAGAAGCAATCATTGGCTCGTTCTAAATATCTGTGATTAGCTTTGTATTAAAATGTTCTTATTTATTATTTTAGTTGCTGACTGAAGCGGTCTATGTAGTTCATACTATATTTGATTTTTTTTTTTTGTTGTTTGTCTGACATAAATGTTTTGAAAAATACATCTGTATAGTTTTTAGACAGCACATTGTCAAGGATTTTGATACATAACGAACAAGATTGTTTTTATTAAATCACACCATTTCGTGACAAAGTATATTCTTAATAAGATTTACTATTTTGTTGGTCTTAGAATGTGAAAAGATTGGGTAAATGTTGAATTTATTTAACCACAACATTCATCAGCTTTCAAAGTCAAAAACTTTTAGACTTTAACATTTGAAAGCAATCTTGCAGAAGGAATCCCTTCCGTATGCGTAGCATACAGGCAGCGTTGCTAAAATATGAAAATTTTACCAAAACTGATAAATTTTTTTTCGATGTGAAAACGTGAAATATAATTCTATTTTGGTAAATAATTTTTATGATCTATTGAATAATTACATGAATTAAGATTGTGAGCTTTAGATCAAGTGAGTTTTCAAGAAGGCAACAACAACAACAACAACTCTGTATAGAGTCAATCACTTAGCTGACTAGACAGTCTGTTTCGGAAATCGCTACATATTCCTCATGAGTAGTCTTTGAGTGATTAAGCTGTGATCAACTCACTGTTTAAACCAGCATATGAATGGGCAGATCCTCTAATTCATTCTTATGAATTGTATGGCTGCTAATCATATGACACTTCAAAGCAGGAGGCCATTTTAGATCACCGCCATCAACTCTATCAAGGGTTGCCATCTGTTCTAGTTGCTTCTTCATTTATTTCAATATTCATTAGTGTTCGATTGTTTGTCGAAATGCACCATAGAAATGAAACGAGTTTTTGCTTCGCCAGAAGCTAGTGTTCTAACTGAAAGATGGCTACTTTCACAACCAAATTTTTTTTTACAAAATTTTTCCTCACTTTTCGTTAAAGATACACTTTTTTGTGTTACTTGCAAAAACGTATTAAAATTATCAGCCTTTTTCAATGTTATCGAACTTACTTGCTACGAAAAAACCCTCCTGAGCCCAATGGAAATTACTACGATTTTCTTAATTTGGCCTAAAAAGCGACATGGATATTGTAGACTTTTGGGACAAAGTGGCTGCTTTTAAAACTGGCATGGAAGAAAGCTGTTATATATGTAGTTAGAACTCACAAATTTTGTTAAAAATTTAATGACACTTCCTCACAGTTCAGCACTTTGTTTGGTCAGCGAAAAAAATATATATAAGAGCATACATCTTGATTGACTTTAGTTCACAAAAATTGAAACAGCTATATTTCAAACAATAAGGGTTCTCATCTAAGTATGTAATCATGTATAGCATTTAAACTTTTGATGAGCGATAAAGTGTAAATAGCGTAAATGTCGACAAAATAGCGGCTGCGGCTGTGACAACATTATGATTTTTTTAAATTTTAAACCTTTTAAAAACCTTCATTAACATAGAAAATAAATAAAACATGTTCATATTTACTTCAACTACTTTAAATATGTGATGATTAGCGCCAAAGGCAACCCTCATTCACACACGTAGATTTACATGCAAGTCTACACTACAAAATAGGCTCGGAAATGATGTAAACTCACGCCTATACAAGTTTTGACAGATAGTTTACGAGCACGGGTAAGTTGCATGCTTAGATGAGAACCCTTAATGTTCCTTTTTCTTTTATTTCATACAAGTATTCAACAGCAAACGTTGTCCTGCCACAGACCAACTTACTGCCATGTACGAAAAAGTCAAGAAATGCCTAATCTTTTCACCACTTTCAGTATAAATTAGTACATTCAGGTTCAGAAAGTTACCATATGAATTAAATATTTAGTCTAATACGATCATAACCGTGTGAAATATAGCATTTTTGTTGTTTTGTAAGCGGTAAAAAGGGGTGCGGCAAAATTATTTCTTTAAACCATCTCATTCTCGAAACAAATCGACTGCCAAAATTTCAGCTTAATTTGCCTTAACCCTGGCTTAACTCCAAAGCAGATTTCTCAAAAAGTGAGTGTGACCATATAGCGACAACGCTCATTTTTAGTACAGTTTATGAAAGTAGCCATACAAACTTAAGTACCAAATTTTAGTTTTATACGGCCAAAACTGCTTGAAATAAAGCATTTTTACTTATTTGTGGGCGGAAAAAGGGGGCGTGGAAACCAATTTTTCTAATAGGTGCTGACAGTAACCATATAAACTAAACTACCAAAGTAAAGTTTTATACGACCAAAACCGTCTGAACTAAAGCATTTTCTTTGATTTGTGGGTGGTAAAAGGGGGCGTGGATATTCATTTTTAGTGCAGTTGGCGACAGTAACCATACAAATTAAATTACTAAATTTTAGCGAACTAAACCGACTGAAATATAGCATTTTTTATTTGGGGGCAGTAAAAAGGGGGTGTGGCAAAACATCTCGTACCTGAAACTAATCAACTGCCAAAATTTCAGGTCTATCGGTCCCGTAGTTTTGGAGTCCATAGGCATCACACACACAGACAGACGGTACTTTGCTTTTCTTATACACAGACTTTCTGCCACGCCCCCTTGTTCAGCGCCCATTAAATGTTATCAGTGAAACTGCATGTGTAAACTGAGGTCGAATACTGAATTCCGAGGCTGTGCGACCTATAACTCCAAAGTTAGTTATTCGATATTGCAAATTTGGGTTGTATGGGAGGTACCACGCCCTCTAATATAATCAACACCAAACTATACAGGATCACTTTCAAGATGCTGATTTAGTTTCTCTGAAAATTTCATTAAGATCGCTTTCATGTAAATGACTTTACTTCAATGAACGACGGTTAAATTATTTGGATATTGTTCATGCAGAATTACTAAAATAGCAATTAAAAAATGGTGGCTGGGGCTAGGAGGGTAAAAAATATTTTACAACCTATTCTCATACTTGCCAAATATAGAAGAAAAAAAATAGAAAATATCTCGTGTCAAACACTGTGACACGAGATATTTATATATTAGAATTAAATTTAATATAAAACTAAATTATAAGAATTATATAAATAAAAAAATTAAAAAAATTACATTTATAAAATTGATTTTTTTAAACTCCTTTAAAATTAATTTCTATTGGAGAATAGGCCACAATCGACAGTTTGGATTTCGAGACTAGGTTCCGTCACCATAGAAAGCTATCGAAGGCAAAGAGGGCTAGATTCCGAAATAAATTAATTCAAAAGAGATAGTTTTGGTTCACTGGGAAGAGTTCGAAATTAGCGTTCATATTGTCTGGTGCCCAGGTCTTGCAAAATTTCTTTTATATAATGCGATACGGTATCATTTCCTTAGATTTTTAATTTTTCATTATGTCTGTGTCGATAAGCAATAACAACTTAAGTCTGATTTCAAAGTTTCGAGAAATATTGCTTTTAAGTTTTTAATCGCCATATAAGTTATATGAAAAGTCATTTTGTTTTTTTGTCATAGCTTTGACTAAGATTGACACAGATATTTTGTATTAGTTTCTAAAAAAAACAATAATCCTCTCGTAATCAATTTATATTTCATCCTTAAGTTGTTATTAGAAAAAAGTCAACTTTAGAATATTTATAAAATGCTAGGAATTCTTTTTAGTCTCCGAAAAAATTTTGGCTTTTTAGAGGAAAATTATCAGTATAAAATGGCTCACACGCACTATATGCAAAACTTTTACTCAATCATTAGCGTTCTCACGTTAAAAAAAAATCATTTAAATACATACAGCTAAAAATAAAAGCTAGCTCCAAAATAAAAATACAATTTTATTTGACAAACGGAAAACAAAACGAACTCAAACACAAGTGGCACCGGAAGCGGGAGAAGAGAGGCAACTTTCCCCTGGTGCTAAAATCGGGGGCAGTACAGTTCTATTGCCCCCCAGCTATTGCCAGTTATGTTTCATTAAAACAAGAAAAATTAAATTTACGGTTTTTTAATGTGTAAAACATTTTCTTAAAACATTTTTAAGTTTTAAAAATAACCAAAAGGCCTTTTCCACACTCGGTCAACGCAACTCCAACGCAAGTTGCTAACATGTGTTATGCCTCATTTACACGGGTGACATATTTGTCATTTTTTACATCATTAAGTGCCATTATCTTGTAAATAATGTTATTTTGTTTCATTATTTTAGTCATAAAATAATGATTAAAATCAGATGTCATTAGTTTTGTCACTTAAATGACATCGTGTAAACGCCGTGTAAGCCCGTCTACTCTCATAGTGACCAACTTAAAGAAAAAATGGAAAAGTTCATTCTTTACTGACAGAGTGCGTTTAACTGTTTCTAGAAATTTAACTGTTTGCTTTAAAGTTTTTAAACACTTCTGGGTCCTTTCCTTGTAGCTGGGAGCAAAGTGTCGGATAGAAACAACTTCCTTCAGCAAAAAAGGACGGATCCATTCTAATCTTGGTTTTCTTTGACGCTTCGCGTGCATTGCACTCCAGCGTTCTTCTTCCTTCTCGTCCTCTTCAATTAATAAATATGCTAAATAAGCAACAGATTTTATTTTGTTGTCTTCCATTTGTAAAATAATTTTTAACTTATTTGCTTTGTCAGTATTTGAGAATCATAAATTTTGCCATTCATGTAAACGCCTACTTTGCTGGTCAAATCATTATGAATCTGAAAGTTGCCAAAATATAATGAAACGTAGTGATAAAGCTCTGGGCAAGTCACTTTTTTGTGCCGTCTAAATAGCAGCATCATTATGATATGACATCAAGTCATTATTAAAGTCAGTAAATGTCACTCGTGTAAATGAGGCATAATATGAAAAACCATTACATTAAGCAACTTGATCGCATTTTACAAATCGCACACCTTTTTGGATTTTGATGTCTCAAAAAAATTATAGTTCTACACGTTTTATACCCGTTGAATAGATACAAGCGCGTCGGAAGCGAATTTCATGCACCCAAATGGTGGTGCAAAAAAAGTTCACCAAAATGTCTTCACATGAAACATGAAGAAGAGAGAAAGAAGAGAAAAATATATAATACAAAAATATTATCGTTGTATAAAAACTGATATTTTGAATAACTTTTCTTTTGAAATTGTTTATCTAGCTAAAAAAGTGGGGGGAAACTGCCCCCTTTCCCCTCGCTTGCTACGCCAATGGATAGAACATTTGTTATACTTTATTTCTAAATTAAAATTACCTTTTTTAGAATTTAAAATAGATGCATAAAAATTGCCCGTCCCCCAAGTAAGCGACTTTTTATAGATTTTATATAAATCTTTGTTTTAAACAATCCCAATTACTTTTGTTTAAGTGCAAATTTTTAAAAAAAACTGGTATGCAAATCATTTTTCATTTAATTTTTCTTAAAAATGAGCTAGGAAATAAGCAAATTTGACAACAACTACACGGTTAAAACTTCTGGACTACTTTTTAATCCAAACCTTGGTTTAAGTCAGCGATGCCCAACGCCTAACTCTTTCCACTCTTTTACAACAACTTCAATATTTTCATGATTGTTGTAATTCGCCGAATTCAGTTTGCAATTTAAGTCTCGCTTCTTAATGTTATTGTTTTTGTCCTTCGAACCATCGATAGCTGTTCTGCGTTTGCATGTTGCTGTTTTTGTTCTTTGGCACCATCGATCGCGGATGTTTTGCACTATTTTTGGCATTCGCATTGTAGACGTAAACACTACGCGTCGTATTCTTTCTATTTTTCGTTATATACGTTATATAATATTATATATATTTCGTTAGGGTATAATACACTTAAAATATGGCAAAAAAAAATTTGCCGAAAACTGGAAGTTTGTCTATTTTTTCATAGATAATAAAAGATTAAAAAGATTAAGGTTAAAGTAAATAAAAATTAATCAGCCCTATCTCTGAGTCCCGTCGTAGTACAATATCGTAGAAACTACGAAAAAGGCATCACTGAGCTCATTCGTAGCGCCATTCGTAAGCTTTTTTAAGTAATTTTTTACGACGTGTTTTGATTTCCGGAGAAAATTTTGTTTAAAATTCGTTGAGTAAAAGTGGTTATTCCTTCTGAATTTTGTTTCAAAATTTTCTCCGACAGCCAAAACACGTCATAAAAAATTAATTTCTGCGCTCTACGAATGAACTCAGTGATGCCTTTTTTGTAGTTTCTACGATATCGTACTACGACGGGACTCAGTCATAGGGCTGACTATAAAATTAAAAAATTAAAAATAACGTATAGTAATAAAAAATTCCCAAAAAAAAAAACGTAAAAAAGAAAGTAAAAAAAATAAAAAAACCAAAAATTATTAAAAACTATAAAACAAAAAATAAAAAAAAATATCTGAAAACCTCCACACGGCCAAAGCTGGCTAAATCAGAATGTATTCTGACTATCAAAAAAATTATATATTTGGAATTACTTGGTTCATTATTTTTACAGTGTACATATAAGTCCGCTGTCGCGGACTCTGCCAGCACTTGTGTTATTAGTAATTCCTCATTGCATCCAGATTTAAAAATATTTTTGATGTTGTTGTTTTTTGTTGCTGTTGTTTCTTTTGCACTCTTTAATTAATTTTCATGGGCAGCGCTGGTTTAAATAAAGTTTTAATCCAACAAATTATAAGTTTTTATCCATACATTAGTTTAATTTAATGATGCATAATAGGCGAAACCTTGTTAACAACTGAGTTGGACGAGTGGATAAGGTGTTGGACTAGCACATTAGAGGACGTGTTTTCAAGTCATGAAATGGTCAGAGTAGGGGTGTCCACTTGGAAAATACATCGATGTTTTTTTCGATGTAATCGATAAATGCATCGAGACAGCACAATGCTAAAGTCAGCCCCTTCCTTAACTATTTTTAATTTAACTATGACTATTTTATTTTATTAAAAGCTCCTACAAAACCCCTGTCCTTGTCCGCACGCCTTTTATCCGTAACTAAGGAAAAGAAAAACCAAATTTTTTACAATCATTCTCTGATTCAGTTGTTCTTTATTAAAAAACATAAACGCAATAAACATAAGAATATTGGTTATTAATATGATTATTTTTCTTCGACCTCTTGATGTATAATTTTGAGTTTAATTCGGGCTCAAGGTCACTTTTGAATAAAAAACAGTCTTATATTTGTTTTTTAGTCTTCGTTTTATTGCGTCCAATATTTCGAACTCCACCGGAGTTCATCATCAGGGACACTGTTTTCAACAAAATATATACATTAATTACAATTTTTGACATTATAAAACACAAACTGAAAAACTTACATATTAAACATTAAACATAAAGTTTAAGACTTAACAGTTTTGGTAGACATCACAGTGAGACAAAATTAACAGATATTGACTTAAAAATATATTGCAGCACCCTCGATTTCGCCATTTCGTTGTCTACTGATTTTTATATTGTTGTTTGTTTCGTAATTAGGTGTCGGTAGCTTTGAGCGCATCTCTCAGTGTCCGTTTTGAAGTTTATTCTTTGTTTTGGTGGTATGTTTATAATATGTAACATTTCTAACGTGTATCGTCTCGCGTAATTCGTCTCTTGTTGTAGAATTTGTACATTGTCAAAGTCTGGACAGTGGTCAAGTGTTGCACAGTGGGCCGCCAATGCTGTTTTTTGCTCCAATGGTTTGCTTTGTGATTTGTGCTCTGATTTGTGCGCAGACATTCTTGTTTTTAATTTCGTCTTTGTAGTGCCCACATATACTTTGTTGCACATTCCTGCGCTGTTTCCTTTGCATGTTATTTTATAAATCAAATTTGATTTGTCATTCTTGTCTAGTTTGCTCTTTGTATTGCTATAAAATTGTCCAAGATTATTATCAGTGCGTGTGGCGATTTTATATTTGTTTTTGTCATAACAATTAGATCCAATGAGTCGTTCCGATAGTCCTGGTACATATGTCATAGATTTGTAGATTTTTGGTGGTTCATCTGCACGTGACCTGCTGCTCTGTTTTTTGTACCGTTTTATTAAATCCATGGTCGTTTTTTTGGGGAATCCATTTTTGTTGAGAATGTTTATTATCTTCTTGATATTGTCATTGTGGAATTCTATGTCACTAATCGTCAGTACCTTTCTTATGAAATTGTTCGCCGTGTTCATTATTGTTCTTTTTGGATGTTTGGATGTGTAATTTATAAGACGTCCTGAAGCTGAAGGTTTTTGATACCAGTCAATTTTTATTTTGTTGTCTCTATTGTGTCCCTGATGATGAACTCCGGTGGAGTTCGAAATATTGGACGCAATAAAACGAAGACTAAAAAACAAATATAAGACTGTTTTTTATTCAAAAGTGACCTTGAGCCCGAATTAAACTCAAAATTATATTGGTTATTCTAAAAAAAATTGTCAATATATGAGAATATTGGCCATAAATATTACAAAAAGCTAAAACAAAAAGCCTTTACAATCATAGAAATTCCAGTATTAATGTCCTATTTCCAGTGTTTTCCTTTTTAATTATTTTTTTTATTTTTTTTTTATAATAGTTTCATTATGAAAATACATCGATCCATCGAATATATCAAAAGCTTTCCAAAGCATCGGATTAAGTCGATGTATCGAATTGTAAACATCGAGTAAATCCGATGCATCGATGTATATCGAATATCCCTAGGTCAGAGTAATATTTGTTACTTTTTGGACTAGAAAATTTAAAACTTTTCCTTGGATTAAAAAGTAATATGTATTTGGTGTTGTTCCATATGTAATCCAAAAAACTTTAAAATGTAGTGCAAGTTTTTTAACCGAATACCGCTAATTTCTTACCGTTACCGTGTGATTTCTTATTTTTCGAAAAAATTTAATTTTTTCTTGTTGTATTAAAAAAAATCACATAGGTCCAAACTGGAAAGAATTTCAATGAAACATATACAGCGCGCGGTAAAAAAAATTTATATAAAACCTATAAAACATCGCTCCATTGCACAGTGTTCGATATTTTGAGTTTACGAGGAGAAAAGTCTGTAAATTTAAAACTGCTTTTAACTGCTGGTTTAAATCATTTAAACCCACAAGTAAAGCAACACAAATACTTAGTTTATTCACACATTCCTTTTATCGAGAATAGTAACATTTTAAAAGATGTTAAAAATGTTCTTTAATAAAATGGTTACGTTGAAGACAATGGTATTTAGTTTTTTAATCATATTTCTCTAAAGAGAATAATTCCAATATACATCCAACTCCAAAATATCCTTATTTATTTTTAATTGAAATTGATACACAAAATTGACGACTTTAACATGCTTTAAAAAGTATTTAAGTATATATTATTATTACATTAGATTCGTTGATAAAAAAATGAGTAATAGCATAATTTAAAATTATGTATATTTACAGAACTATTTACATAGTATCAAACAATTCACATGAGCAAGCAAAAGCTCATCAGATTGATAAAGCAAGTGTTTTAATTTCGTTGCTGAGTTTTTTCACAAAGCGCTGAGAAGTCTTTTGGGGGACTTCCAGGTATTTTATTTTCATTATGACTATTATTTAGTATACATTTTTTGCTTAACCAGAGGGCTTACTTTTTCACAAAAGATTTATTAATAGTCCTTTGTCCTATTGATTTTTTTAAATAGAAGAGCAACAAAAAATTTAACTTGTTTCTTGTATATTCTGCGTTCAGGAACCGTTAGATTAAGAATTTTTAGCTTTGTCAGTTAATATTTCAATTCTTCATTCGCACAATTGATAACTGTCGATTTCAGAAGGTACTTTGCGCGCACAAAGTAAAATATATCTTCGTTTGTTATTCGGTGACGCCATTCTACTGGGACGTTGCTTCCTTAAAAGCGGAAAATATAGGTCATCCGGTTAATAAAGCATATAATTCTTATCAATACTAAAAAACAAATGTCTAAATACTTTAAAACAATTAAGATGGAAACAGAACAATTTAATATATTTTTTAAATCGCTATCAAAACCATTTTTTTAAATTTCAGTGTATTTCTAAAATCTTTTGCTACTACACTATAATTCGGAGTTGTAAAAACGGCACGTAAGAAACGCTTTTGACTTTCATACTCGAAAATGTTGTTTTGAACATTTATTTTGATAACAAACTTTATTTGACACGAAAGCCATTACTTTCAGTTTTCGACTTTTGTCGAAATTTGTTTCCCCTAATTTGTTCTACATCAAACACTGTGCATTATTGTAAAAATGTATGACGCTCTTACTAATACCGAGAGAAATCTCGCTACACGTGTAAACTTAGTTTTCGTAAGAAAATTTAAAAAATTTTCAGATGGCTTAAAAATTTCAAATGAAATTTTTTGATGTAGGAAGAATTATTGTTGCCAGTTTCCTTCACAAACGAAAGTTTTCGTTTCGGAATACATAGAGATCCTATTAAAATCCAAGGAAACCTAACTTGTATTGCTTTGTAACTGATATTATTTAAATGCTGTGTACCTATATTTATGAACTTGAAATAAATTGTTACTAATTTGTTTTACTTTACTTTACTTTACTTTATTTATGTTTTGCTTTATTTAAACAAAATAAAAAATATTTTTGATTATGACCAACCCCCTGTTTAAGTTTTTATATGATTTCGCAATTGCTCTAATAAATTTATCTGTTGTACGAATTTATATCTCATCGGCCTGTTTTCATCAGACGTTAGTTAAAGCAGTTAAGTTATTTTTGACCAGAGCCTTATACTCTACCAGGGATTGTATCTGTTTTTAGTTGCCTTTTCTTTTTTCACTATTCTTCTTGGGAGTTCAACGAATTTTTCCAAAATCCCCAAATGATTGTGAACAGAGTCTTTTGCTACTGCTAGAAAGCTAAAATAATTTCATTCATTCAACATTTATTTAATTTTTATTATTTTTCAAGGCTACTGAAGATGGAATGGGTACCGCTTTCCACTCTGTAAGGAGTTGTTGGTGTTGTTCTTGCATTCTTCATAACTTGCTTGGTTTAAATAGGTAATAAATAAAATCATGTAAAATCAAGTCGCAATTAATTATCAAAATTAAAAATATGTTTACTGGTTTCCTGTGTAAGAAAATTAATCCTGTTTAAGTAAGGATTAAAATTCAACTTTTGACGAAGTGTTTTTCCCCCAGATGAAAATTACTTCCGGCGCGTCTGTCGCACGCAAAGGAAAAACGTTTCTCTTAATAAAAGCACACACATACACAGTACAAAACACACGCGACAAAGAAAAGCGCGCTCATAGCGGAAATACAGGTACGAATTTTTATTTTTTTTTTATTTAAACTTGTGTAGTCTAAATTCAGTTTTTCACAATTTTTTTCATATTCCTTACTCAAGGGAAATAGTATAAAAAAAAACACTTCTTAGCAATTTCCATAAAAATATGTAATTAACATAAATATTATTGGGGGAAAATGTGTGTGAGGAGCAGCGAGCGTCCAACTGCCAACACGAACCCACTGACAAACACATGATCGTGGCCCGAAGGAGCTAAACTCACTCATGTTTTCACTCAAGCCACAACAACAATCATTGTGTTTCGAGTGGAAATGAAATTTTGTTGAAATAGACGAAAACAACTTGCGATTCGGGCAAATCAACGAAATACTCTTAATTCGAACGACACCGGGATCTCTTGTTCAGTAGATCACCAGCCACACTCCGAAGTTTATTACGAATTATTCGGTGACTCGGTGACAACTACAGTTGTGCGAAGCGCGAGGAATTTTAAGTTTGACAGACAACTAAATTTTCTAGAAAATTTCGAATTTTTGTTCTACCTCCACTCAACAATAGAAAAAAAGGACAAACGCGGGCGCGAACAACGTTTTCTCCAGTGAAATAACAGCATATTTTTAATTTTTTAACAAAAGAACCCACCTTAAAAACAATAGAAAAAATGTCCTCATCTCAAGCTATACGCTCATCGAAGTACTCCTACAGGGCCACCTCGACTGGACCCGGTGGAGCTGATATCAACATCGAGTACAGCGCTGACTTGAGCGCCCTCTCACGCCTAGAGGTAAGACTAACCGAAAGTAGCTTTTGCTGTGTACAAGGATTAAATATAAAAACCTCAGAAGACTTGAAAAGCTGACTATAAAAAAAAATGGCGGACATATAATTAAAGAAAGTTCTTAGATACAAAAGAAATTAAATAAAAAAGATAAAAGAGAAAGTGTGAATGGAAAAGAGAAAAAAAAGAAAACTAAAAAACAAACCGAAAGTAAAAAACTTGAGTTCAATTTCTGCTAAAATAAAACTATAGCTGCAACTGTTAGAATAAAAGTGTCCCCAAAAAGTGTAGCTAGTCATAATATAAAAAATATAATATGGAGAAAATTATACCATTATGTAATAATCTACCATATGATATAAAAACTACTGAATTCGTGACTTCTTTTTTGAAACTGTGTTTGTAAATATTAAAATTTAAAAAACAAGTGATTTAGTTTAAAATTTATATGTTTTTTTTTAATGCAAACTTTGCATTCTTCATTCTTCATTCCAGGATAAAATCCGTTTGCTCCAAGATGATCTTGAAGTTGAACGTGAATTGCGTCAACGGGTAAGTAACTATATTTTGTTTGTTTCTATTTTTAACAAAGACAGGATTAAGAAAATTTTAGAAATTTGCACTTACAGCTTTTAAACTTTGCATAAGTTAAAGCTCTTGTTGTGTTGTGTGGTCAAAAGCTTGCTACGTTCAAGTGTTCATAAATGAATGCTATGAAATACCAAAACATTTTGGAGCTTTTAATATTTTTTGGAAGTATTGCAATTATATACAAAATGTAGGTTTCACTGAACAGAGTTAAGAGCTTTTCAGAATATTTCTTTTTAAAGTTCTAAACAGCTTTTTGTCAGTTTTCTTTAATTTGGTTCAAATAAAATTAAAAAGATTTTAGCAGTTATTTTGTTCCAAACATTTCCGTTTAATGCTCTTAGTGAATTTTTACTGATTTTTGTAATTTATGTTACTAGCAATATGACTTTCGGAATTGAGCTTTTTGTACTTAAATAATAATAATAATGAAAAATAGTTTCCTAGGCTTTGATTAATAAAGAAAAATTGCAATAAATTAGAAATTGTTGCTAACTACAAAAAGTTTAAAAATCTTAAGGTTCGATTCGGTCAAGTTAGGTTTGTTAGAAAGCATGATCGAAGTTGGCATAGGAAAATTCAAAGAAACAGTTAACTCTTTTTGTTTATTCCGACAGTATAAAAAGCTCCTGAATTCAGCTCTTATCTCAATGCGGCCACAACTTAATCCGTGTTTAGACTCAATAGCAAAAAGTTTCAAACATTTTTGAAGGATTATTGCAAAATGGTCTTTTTAAACTATTTCATTCTTCTGCCTACCTTAGCTTTGTAGTTCAAGATACCATAAGAATCTCAAGATTGCATCTTTTTTAGACAACAACTTCGACGCTTATCCAAAACAATTTAGATTTCTAGTCTCATAGCTTGAAGCTCTAAATAAACGTGCAAAAATTTTTTGTTAAAATGTCAAATGCTGCCGCTGCAAAGAAAACAACACAATATATTAGAAATAAGTAGAAAACTAAAAGATTTTTGTTGCCGAATATATAGAATATTCAGCTAATTATAATATTACCCTTGCGTTCGATACCAGCTAGATAACAACGATGTGCATTGAACTTCAAATTTACATAATGTGCGAAGATATGCAGATACACAGATTTGCAGATACAGATACAGAAACAGAGGAAGCTAAAAACGAGAGTAAATAAGTTTTGGCCAATTGATGAAAATGTGCAAAATGCATTCAACAAATAAAAGCAATTTTCGAAAGTAAATAAATTTGTCTACGCTGAAGAAAAATAGACAAAAAAAACAACTTCAGAGATACGCAACTACTAGGCGGCGCAATGTAAACGCCGAGCTCATGCATGCATGCACTAAAGTGCAGGCTATGCGATACAAATTTAGAAAGTCACCATGGCCTGGGCTAGAAAAATGTAAAAAATCATCTAAGGAATGCATATTTTTTCTAGCATATCAGCTTTACTATAAAAAAAATAATCTTTAAATGACAGCTATTAAATAAATAACCCACAACATGTAGCAAAACTACTAAATAGGCTGGATTAACTATTGCAAGCATACACATACACACTATCTAGTGTCTATGTGTTTGTGTATCCTTCAATTTGTAGCTGCAAATATATTTTGAAAAACAACTGTTGCCAGTCAGTATTTAAAAATACGGTAGATACTCATAATAAAGCTTCAGGAAAAATCTTAATGCATGAAGAAAATAAAATAGAAAGAAAAAAAAACAAATTTTTATTATATGGAACATTTTGCTAAATTTAGCAACGACATTCAATACAATGATTCGATTTTACAAAAACAACAAAATATGAATAGATAAACACACAAAATATCTTTCTCTCACATAAGTATATCTACGAGGCGGCTTTTTCTAGTAGCACTCTTTGCAAGTGTATGTATGTGTAAAGGTGTGTGTGTGTGTGTGTATGTAAAAATTTTTGTCGGTATTTGAAACAGAAATTTATTTAAATTATTTTCACACAAAAATTAATGAAAAATCTTTAAAAAATTATTGAGTAGATACACTCGCAAGCCAACGCATTTAGTCATCATGTGCGTGTGTTGGCTGTATCTTTTTATGTTCCAAGTTGCGGTTGCGGCATTTATGTGAAATTTTTTATGTTCATTTAGTTATATGAATTGTGAAAATTTTGCAAAAATCAATTTTTTTAGGAAGTCTTGTCTATGAGATTTAAATTTCTTTAATTTCAACGTTCAAACTTACTTATTTAATAACTAGATCCAAAGTTTTTTTTATAGAAAAAACAGTTAAAATACTTTTCAGGCATGAACGAAAAATCAAGCTCGAATGAAAAATTGAAATCTTTATTGTGAACTTACTTGCAATGACAACAGAGTTACTACAGCTGTTTAGCACTTCTTCAGTATACCGCCATAATTTCTATTTTTGTACTCTTGTCTACCAAATATTTATGTTTTTCAAAAGATTATGTCAGCTTCAATAATATAATGCATAAAATAGAACATTAGAGCTAGGGGCGAAACAAACTGTGATGAGGAGGGCAAGCTACCCCCTTAATTTTTTTAAGAGTCGTCCTAATAGTTATTTTATTGCTGAAATTTGTTTAAAATATTGATTTTTATTTGACATACTTATGAACGCATCAAAGTCAGTCGTGCCATTCTTTGCCATTTTCACCATCAGCCATACCAAAAACCAACTTTAATCGGCAATCTCCCTTTAAATCATACCCAAAATCCACTTCATACTACTACTATTACTTATATTGCTACTATATCTACCTCTAAAAAAACCATCGCCTTCGTATTGCGCCTAAACGTTTGGATGATAACAATGCAAACGCGCTTAATTTTTCGATGAACTGTTTTTACGGAAGTGAATTTAAACTTGCACTGGCTAAGATAACCGCACTGATGCGAGAGTTGCTTGGAAACAATTATGGTCTTGTATGAACTCTTTAATCCAATCCTATGTTTGATTAACTTGACCCAAAATCAAATTCTAAAATCAATTACAAAAAATTGTTACAAAAAAATTATTTGGTGGATACACTTCAACTAAAAGCAGAGTTTGAAGAATTCTTTGATCTATGCAAAGGCGTAGAAACTCAATTGGATGCAGCTTACGTTTCAGAAAGCAATAAAAAAATCACTTCCTGCGGTCAAAAAATGTCACGTTTGCTGTGCACAGCACCAAGATACAATAACTACAAGGTAGGAGAGACAGTTTGTGTTCCGACCATCGAATTTTAAGCAAAAGAAAACAAAATAGAGAGCGTGTGTCACATACATTGGACGCATTCAGCGGGGTCAACTTTTGTGAATTGTTATGGTAGCGATAACTTAGCGAGCGATGTTTTTTTTCTGAATCTGTTTTTACTGTAAACTTCAGAAAAGCTGTAAATTATTTAATTTAGTTATCATGTTTATGTAATTATATAAATAACTAGCTGATATACCCGGTGTTACTCGAGAGTCATTTATATAAACATTTTAATGTATACTTTTCGATTAAATGTTTTTTAAATTCTGGATTAACGAAAAACATGTTGAATTTTAAGTGTGAGCTACCGTTACAAAGGTATTAATTGAATCCCTTGCGGAGAACTAATTGAATTCAAAGAAGAGGTACGAAAAACTTATTTACAAATTCAAAATAATTTAAATATTTACTTAATCTTAAAGCTGGCAAAATTACCTTTTCAACAATGTACAAATTATGGTGGGACTCAATGGGTATTTAAGATATGGACATTTTAACATCTAAACAAAAATTTATTTAAAAAAATATATTGAGCTTTGGAACAAAAAAATCAATGAAATATATTTAAAAACAGCGGAGATATTTTACTATCGAAAGTCAAAACTTTGATTTTTATATAATTTTTTTCTCAGTCTATGTTCTTGTCGATGTTTTATGAAAAATTCGTTGTACTAAAAATGATTGTACAAAAAATATTTAGAGCCAACCAAACGCTTGAGGTTAAATTTGAAGAAACATCATCAAAGAAGTAGACATCATTCGGCTTTTCACATCAAGGTGTATAGTTTTGTCTATCTGTGAATTTAAAACACAGATCAAAACAAATGCAATAATTGTGCTAACAGATGTGCATATGTTTTATTTTAGTGCCATCTAATTTAAACTGATTACATGAAAATATTACCTTTTACAGCATTCTATTCACGGTCATCTTTTCGATGAAATGGTGCTATAAATACAATAATTAAAGTACCATTAATAAAGAACTAAGTTACAACGCTGACAAAATAGCGAGAAGAAATAGAGCCATCACAACAAAAAAAAAGTTTAACAGAAGGAGGGGTGGGAAGGTAGAAAAATATAAGTACACGGTTGAAAATCTTGGACTAAATCTTAAACTTTGGATTACATATAGGACAACACCAAAAAAGATTACTTTTTAATCCAAGGAAAAGTTTAAACTTTTTTAATCCAAAAAAGATTAGTTTTCAATCTGAAAAAAATTTAAAAAAGCAATAAATATCAACTTTAAATAAAAAAATGTTCGGACCAGTGTTCATGATTTGAACACACGTCCTCTGTTGTGCTGGTCCAACACCTAATCCACTCCTCCATACCATTTGTAGAGAAAGATACGTTTATTTTGCATGATAACGAATGCAAGTAAGCAAGCGAGCAGAAACGTGGGCTCGAGACCCCGCTAAATTAAAGTAAAATAAAAAAATGTTTTGACCAGTTCGTGATTTGAACACACGTCCTCTTATGTGCTGGTCCAATACCTAATCCACTCGTGCAACTCAGTTGTCAACATAGTTTCGCTTATTTTGCATCATTACGAATGCAACAATGTTCTTTTCAGGAACGCGGGTTTGAGACCCAGCTAAATTAAACTAATGTTTCGATTAAAAAGTAGTACTTTTTGGATTAAAGTTCCTTTAAACCAAAGTTTGGATTAAAAAGTAGTACAAAATTTTTAACCGTATAGACGTAGTAATATTAGGAAGATATTTATGCAAACCAAAATGTTTGTAAAATTACTCATTACACATGACTGCGTCCCATGACAGAATTAGAGAAGGTATATGCATTTTGGAGAGGGAGACTGCCGCAACTGTCAAAACGAAGTTGACAGCTCATACAAAATCTGAAAACGATGAGAATGCGATAAGAAAGCGAAAATAGGCAAGAATAGCAAAATGCTTGAGTTTGACAATTCTGGCTATGAGAAAGAGAGCGCAGTCTGAAATGCATATACCTTCTCTAATTCTGCCATGCTGCGTCCTAAGAGAAAAATTTGTTAAAAATGGGGAGAGATGCTCAGAGGATAGAAAATTTTAATACAAAACTCACTCTTATAAATATATAGACAATAGTATGAAAAAATAGATTTTTAGCCATTACTTTTGGATGGAAAGAGATGTAGTTGTTATTTTTACACATAAATTATTTTTCTCGTTTTTTTCTCATTCTAAGATAACGATGTTTTATGAAAAAGTCGTTGTACTAAAAATTTCTAAAAATCGAAAGATATGAGAGTTTTTTTGATGTCAAAATAACAACATTTTTTTGTGTTAAATACACAAAAAACTCCGATGGTAAAAAATATTATAACAACAAAATTACCGTTAGTTGAAAAATTTCAAAGGGGCCGTGGCAAAAACTAAGTATGTAACCATTTAATCTAGGAATCATACATTTAATATGTACACCTAGTTTGAGCGGAATCCATCGAGTCGTTTAGATTTGTATCAAGGTCAAACAAACAAACAAACAGAAAATTAGTTTTATTACTATAGATTGAATTGCATAGGTTTCTCACTCAAATTTTAACACAGCTGATGACTCCGCTGAATGCGGCCAATGTGAGTGACATACGCTCTCTATTTTATTTGCTTTATTTTGACATTCGATGGTCGCAGCTCGTGATAAAATAGGTAGCTGTCAAGGCTACCTCATAATTATATAACTACTGTTATAATGCACAGCAGCAGTTACTGCTGCAGAAAAGAGAGAACGTTCAGCAAATTAAAATTAGTTAAAAATTATTAAAGAATCACGCAAAGTGACACACATGAATTAATGACTAATTACAAATACTTTCATCAGAAAAGGATAAAGTTGATCTCAAGAGGAATTAATATTTAAATGTAATTATTCTCATAAGCTAATTTCTTATTTTTTCAATTAATACATTATTTGTATTATTATTAATATAAACATTTATGAGAAAAAATTAATTAATTAAACAATTAATTACAAAAAATAAGAAATATCGTTAATGAAAAGTAGAGCTCTGCTAATTTTCTAGTGATATATACATATCAACTAAGAAATTATTAAAACAAAAACGAAAAAAAAATTTTTAAATGCTGATATGATATTGTTGAAATACTTTTATTTACTTTTCATTAAAAGAGGAAATATGGCAACTGCATTAAAGATTTATGTCGATTGAACGGATGAGTTAGTGTGATTAATTCGATTATGTTGTGTTAAAAAAAGTCGTAACCGTATCCAGTCGTCCAAAATACCTAACTACCCCAATCAATATGCCTTCGGTAAGCACCAAATATTGTTCTTTATATCAATGCATTCCATTCTTACAGCGAAATTCATTGATTTCAATGAACAAATCATTGGCTTAATGTACAAATTGTTAAACAAACTGTTAATAGTTTATGATGCTTGGTTTTCACTATGTCATTTTTATGACGACCTTATATTTCAATGAACAAATCATTGGCTTAATGTACAAATTGTTAAACAAACTGTTAATAGTTTATGATGCTTGGTTTTCACTATGTCATTTTTATGACGACCTTATACTTACTCCTTATAATAATATAACGACCTTATAATTACTTAATCACCTAAAATATCACCTATGAACTATTGTAGGTTTTCTATAATCAGCCCAATCATGAAACTTTACTCCCGGGGAATCGGAAAAGGGAGTTTTCATTTTTACTATGAAGTTCAAGAACATTTTGGAAATTTTTAATGCAAATTTTTTCATCAACCGTGAATACTCATGAGTATAACTATAAAGAAATGTGAAGTCTTTATCTGCTATCTTAAAAATGAAAACTCCCTTTTCCGATTCCCCGAGAAAAAGTTTCATGATTTGGCTGAATATGTTTTATGAAAATTTTTTTATTTTCATAGGTAAAAACATTGTCATGGGTAAAAACATAACAACGTTTTCGTCATTTTTTATTTGATGACAACAACCGATCATTGAAAATTACAAATTTGGTTTTATTTTTATTGTTGCTTTAAGACTAGCTCTAAATGTTGAATAACAAATTCATAAACTTAGAATACTTTTTTTATCTAAAGCACGCTATTTCTTAAAACGTTTAAACTTGATCTTACTTTTAAAGAAAGCATTCTTTAAATTAATGTACAGTACATTGACTTAAGCGTGCAATCATAACGATTAAGATTATATTTCTGCATTTAAATAAATCTTTCATTAAACAAAAATATTTAAATTTTAAAAAAGTCACATGTTGAATTCTACTTTACTTAAGAACGAGACAGTAATTAAAGTAGCAGTGAGTTGTTTTTTGTTGTTGTGCAACGTAGGTGGACTACGAAAAAGTTTTCAGCACCATATCTTTGTATTTAAGTCGGCATATGATCCAGCTATCGATCATTAGTGTAGAAACATTTAATAACACGCACAACGAAATTGATTATAAGCTCGGTTAAAGTCCTTTTAAGGACTGAAATATCCCATTCGTTTTTTTCGTTTTGTTAAAGAGAATGGGATGAATCAACAACTATTGATCAGAATTTTTTTTGAATTAGCAACGACCATGATTTTATACATCTAGAACATCAAAGGCAATCTTTAAACCTAAGCAGGGGAGAACGCAGTAAATCGGCGCATGGGGTAACTCGGCGCAGTCGAAATATCATAAGATACGGAAACACTTTGGAGAAAGCAAGTAATGTCACGGCAACACTGCGATACATTAGGTTGAGTAGCTTCCACGCATTCAGGTGTTTCTTTACACTAGAGCTTAACAAACGTGTATTCTTACTTTCAATGTATATTTCATCCCACTCACGGAATTTATTTAAAAACAGTGTTTTAGCGAATTAATGCCAATTAATGATAAGTGAAATAAGTGCTAAAGCATATTAGTTGGACGCGTGATATTCGTTTATTTAAGTTTATTTATATAGTATCATTATTTTCGAGTCGAAATGCTAAAATGTTGTCTGGGGTAAACCGGCGCATTTTCTTTGGGGCAATTCGGCACGGCTTGTTTTGCACTTCCAAGCTTGTGAATTATTCTTTAAGTCATCAAGTCATTTTCACGAGTACCTCCCACAAGCACGGAAAAGGGTGAAAAGTCAGCCGGATCTTTCAATGAGGTCTCAATTGAGAATAATAAATAACAAATGAGAATAACGCCAACTCTAAATTAAAACACGAATATAACATAAACAATTACTGTTGATACATTTTATTTAGTATATTTCACTTGAATTTTCATGAAATGCACTGAAAATAACGGTTCCGAATTACCCCGGTAAATTTTTGGGGCTCGGAAAAACCTTCATACGAGTAACTTATTAATGATATATCTCATATTCTAAGTATCTTTGATGGAAAGTTTCTTAACTAATGAAGCTCTGATTGGAATGTCAATATGATTCGATATCGGTCAGAGTCATGAAGTAAGAACAACAAAAAGTGCACCCCTTTATTCCCTATATATAACTCCTGATAGCTTTTCTACCCATATTTTTATTGCATTAGCATTAAAATGATTTAGCATTGCGATACATAAATAACCATTTTATTGAAGACCTGATTCGACCGGATTGATTGCTAACTTACACTGATTTTACTATAGTCCAAGACAAAGTAAAACTAGCTGGAACTGCGCACTCCAAACAAAGACAAAGGTCGTCAGACCTTAGCTAACTGTCGCATTTCAAACTGATAGAGACTTCTTTCACACATCTAAATACGACTTCTTCATCTGATGCGTTTTCCCTTTGCATTGGAATCGGAGCTTTAGAGGTATATACGTAGAGGAAATGGGCTTTATTCAGAGAATCCAAAAACGTTTTGTACAGTTTGTCCTAATGGGCTAAAGTGGCACTGGCATTTAAACCTTCCTTTTTGTGAGGATCGCTTAAAACTACTAGTATAAATACAATCTTTAAATGACCGAAGGAAATCTGCTGAGATTGTCTATTTACACCAACTTATAGCCGGTCCATTCGATTCAACAGAACCTCTTCCTCTTCTAAATTTAAGCGCTAGAAGCATTACCCGTAGAAGCACTAGGAACGCTGACACACTACTTACCTTTTAGTATAATAGCAGGTATGGCTATTGCTCTTTTAAACCGCATGAGTTCATTTGTTAACAACTGTAGCGTTTTTGATGTTAACTTATCAAAAGGTCAACTCAAAATTATGGATTGTACTCTAATGTATGATTAGATAGATCTATGTAAACCAGCGCTGAGCGCCCCATAGCTCACTGAGTGCTCTCTGAGCATAACTTTTCATATGTACACAAAACTTACAACAGAAGAGAATAGAATTCAATCGTTCGCTGACGGTGATGCTGTGAAGACCTATATCGGAAATTTTATGTACACTCTTAAAAAACCAACTTTTTGGTTTGTAGATTCATAATTCTTATGCAAATATTTTTTATTTCATAGAATTTTATATTATTCGTGTATATTAAGGTTTAATATAATTCATTCATATTGCCTATTAAGATTCTTTGCATTATTTTTTAGATTTTTTGTATTCTTTTATTTTCTGATACTTAATTTAACGAGGTTTTGATTATAATTTTAATGATTCGTATATATTAGGGTTTAATAATTCTAAAACAAAAACAAAACATCTAAAAAATAATGTTTGAATCAAAATAGTAATGCGATTTCTGTTCTGCAGAGAACTTTTCTTGGGAAGCAGAATGTGCAATTTGCCACTGCAAGCAAACTAATATAATTTATTTACTTAAAAAAAATGCTTGATCAATAATGACAGAATAAATAGTGAACAATACCGATGACTAAAAATAAAAAATAAACACATATTACAGTATGTTGTGGAGGTATAAACACACAAAATTACAAATCTAGATAATTGTGACAACTATTTCGCTCAGTGTGTGCTATTCAAGAGCGCACCAATACTAACAAGACAAAATAAAATGTGTCTTTGTTAGAATGCCCAGCCCTGATGTAAACGCATGATTAGTTATTGTCTTGTGTTGTCCCTGAGCCCAACCTATATCAAGTATTCCATGCAAATTATGAAATTGTGGGAAAGCCACTTCTACTATGCTTTTATATGTTTGTGCAGTCTTTTTTACATTTTCGATAACCAGGTCAATCGTTCCATACTAGGTAATGGTGCCCTACAATATTACACCAACCTCTCTGTTATGATGTCTAGCTTAAAACTGTTCTTCTTTTCTTAAATCAGGGCCGTCTAAATTGATTTTTTTTATCCAAGAAAACAACTCTTTGCTTCATAAAAAAGAAATATTTTATACATTTACTATGCAAGTAGAAACTAACCACTATGATAAATTTCGAGTACTGTCCTTATCCTAATGACGCATTTCAAAACGTTCGTTCTCACATGTTTGCAACTATTTTTTGAAGTAACTTAACGGTACTTATCACAATGTACCTCCTTTTTTGCAAAGCCACAGTGGAATATATTCAAATTTATTTTTCATAAAAAACTAGTTTATAACCTTAATAGAAGATATATTTTTATTCATTTTCACCGAAAGGCTTATGTCCTTAAGCTAATGACGCGCACTATATTGGGATGATGAATTTTCTTACAAGTAGTAAGTTTTGGAAAATTCTCGTTATTTTGACATCAAATTTATGACGATATTTCGCGAACTGTAGCTCTTCTTAGTACAATGTATTTTTGTATGAAAAGTTGTTGGTTAACACTGATCGGCAAACTGAAAATAGAAATAGAGTCGTTTTTTTCTCTCTACTCTCATCTGAGAACGTAAGGAATTTCATTTCACAGTGTAGGTCGAAATGTCATAGTAAAAAGGTTGAATTTCGAACATTAGTGAACCTGAGTCATAATAATTTAATCATTTTATCATAAGAAATTAGCAACTCAAAAAGTCTGAGCGTACTGTGACATGCTCTTTTTTGTGCCTATCGTTTTAGGAGGAAGGCTAAATTGAGCACAATATAATTGCCCTATTGATTCCTAAGCGTGCAACTTGTTGTTCATTCTTGGACTTTGGACCAATTTCGTAGGTCTAACAATGGTTGTTAACGTCAAAAAGATCATTTTCCGTTTGAATCTTCATGTTTTGCCATGAAGGCATGAATGTGTTGATTGGTCTTTAATGGTGGTTGTCAAAAATTACCCCTAAGGACTTGACCTCCTTTGAAAAGTCTTTTCCTAGGCTAGGCCTATTGTAACAAAACTCTATAAATTATAGTTCATCCTTAAGCGTTAAGTTCGTAAGGAACAGAGCGATGTCCTTGAGTAAACTATCCACTATTTGGTGCGGTTCTAGGTAAAATGTACCTAAGTAGCGAAATCGGGTCCTTACTAGACCGTTACAGTGACACAAAATATGCTGTGCTGTTTCAACATCTTCATAATATAATCTATACTGATCTTCCTGGACTAAACCCATGGTTGATAAGTGCTTATTTACCTTGCAATGTCCAGTTAAGAAATCTGTGACAAGTCTGATAGATGCTCCACTTAAAGTAAGGAATTTTTTCGTTCTTTGGAGCGAAATGGTTTTCATGAATGTTTTTGCCTGTCTCATACCTTCGGTTTCCTTCCAGTAATGAAGTGCCTCTCTGTTTAGCCACGTTTAAATGTTATGGCGCATAGTGCTCCATGGTATTCCAGAATTGTTCTGGGTCTATGAAGGAACTTGCAGCTCCTTTCCTGGCTAGTTCGTCCGCAATCTCGTTTCCTAAACAGCCGCTATGGCCTTTCTTGACAAGAAGATGTAATGGTGGCATACCAAGCAAAATCTCCAAGGCAGCAGTTGGAGCAGTACGCATCGCTCGTGTGATATAGACACAAGCTAGTCGTTACAACTTGCTGAGCTTAGCTTGAGCTGTTTTTTGGATCGTCTTACTCCACCATATTGGTGCAGCATATAAGACGATAGGTATCATGATGGAAGTATACATCCACATGGCTAGTCTGGGACTTAGGCACCAGTTTTTACCTATAAAACTTCTGCTGACCCATAATGAGGCTCTTGCTTTGTTTATGGTATTGTTTAGGTGTGGGTTCCATGTGAATTTATCATCAAACGTCACACCAAAGTATTTGACTTCTTTTGCGAAGTTTAGATCTACATCGAAAAGAGTAGGTTCAGTTAAATTTTTTCTGACTCTTTTCCTGGTGAAGACGATGATGTTAGTTTTCTTAGGGTTTACATTGAGCACTGTTTCCCTGCACCATTTAGCTACTTTGTTGAGTGCTCTCTGGAGGAGATACGATAAAGTATCCTCGCATTTTCCTCTGATAAGGATCACGATGTCATCAGCGTAACCCTGCACATCGAAGCCATTTGAGCTAAGAAGTTCTAAGAGTTCATCAACTACAATGGACCACAATATTGGAGAGAGAACTCCTCCTTGTGGACAACCTTTCGTGGCGAGTACTCTGAGTTCTGTCGTGCCCAAAGTTGATTTCATATTTCTGACTTTCAGCACGTTATGCACCCAAGTAATTGTTCTTCCATCAACACCTTTGCGTTGGATGCATTCTCTTATATGAGCGCATTTGGTGTTGTCAAAAGCACCCGATTGCATATTCTTTGTTCCCAAGTGATTTTCAAAGCTTGTTTGTAAGGATCTGAAGAGCATGAGTCGTTGATTTCCCTGGTAGGTGGTCTATAAGGCAACCCTCTCTGATAAGCCGATCAGCAATTTTCTCTATAGTTTTTAGGAAAAAGGAGGTGAGGCTTATCGGTCTAAAAGATTTCTGTAGAACAGAAGGCTTACTGCCCGTTTTGGGAGTAAATCTAACAATAACCTCTATCCAGGCATTGGGAATAGTACCCCATTCAAAGCTTGTCCTAAAAGTGGGCATTAGTGGTACTAGACTATTTTGCAAGAGTGCAGGAAAGATGCCGTCTGCTCCAGCTGCCTTGTATGGTAAGAGTCCCTTAGAAAAACTGTGATGTCCTGGTCAATCTAATTGTACAAAATTGATTTATGACAATATTATTTGTTCTAGGTAATATGGTTATAACCAGAGCGAGTTTAAATGCTTCTTGCTTGTTTTCCCAGCATTTTGCTTATTCAGGGTGTTTGTGCTTATTTCGGCTTATTTTGCTTATAAGTACTTATTTTCAACATTTTTGCTTTACTTTACCAGTCCAATATATTTTTTATTGTATCTTGCGAACAGGCATCTCTTATGCCTCCTTTTAATGTACAAAATAAAACTTATCCAAACATCAAATGCACAATATTTTGAACACCTCCTTATTATCGCTTAAGTATTAGATGCCGTTATTTATTTGACAACTTATAAAAAATAATTTTGCTACAAAGCAGTCGCCAGCAGCATTTAGATACAAAATTTTTGCAAATTGGAAATTGAATAGACTACTCTAAAATGAAAAAGTATGCCGAATGTGAAAGAACCAAATAAAGAATTTATCACCCGTATAAATCCGGGCATCCGGGCATTTTTAGCAGCAATGACTCTGTTCTGTTTTGTGTGTTTTGCAATACGCAAGTGTCGACAAAAAGGCTTAATAATGTCAAGCAACACTTGAATTCCCAAAAACATAAGACCGTGGCGTCGGAACGTGAGGCAAGTACTCAAAGCAAATACTACTTTCCCAGTATCAGGAAAAGTCGATTTCTATGTTTCCAATGGATCTTTGTGCTGCATTTTTGGAAGCAAATATTTCTTTAAAAGAAGTGAGTAAAGACCAAAAAATATACTTCTAGCTTTACAATTAATTTCTTGTAAGGTGACCCACTCAAGTGTAAAAATGTTTTTAGAGCGCTATACAAATAGTTCTGTACCAAGTGAAACAGTACTTCGGAATAGATATTTACGCACTTTGTACAAAGTGCAAAAAGAAGATGATCGCGATGATTTCTCGTCGATTGACGAAACGATGGATGTGGAACAGCGCCTGGTAGTCAATTTTGTTTTCGCCATATAAGATGGCGACGAAAATTCTTTCGAACGTAAAACATCGAATCTGTTTAATGTGGCAACAGTTGAAGCAGCAATTTGGGTGAACGCTAGCAATATAGGTGCCTTTTTCAATGACTCGTTGAGCTTGCGTGGCCAAATGGTACATTTGTGTTTAAGTTAATTTGTTTATTTCAAATGCATATATTTAGGCATTGAATATGGAAAAGTGTTGGTGCTTGTTACGGATGCAGCAGCCTATATGCTAAGCGCTGCCAGTGCGTTGCAAGTTTTATATCCGAAGATGATTCATTTAACATGTTTTGCACATGGTCTGCATCGAATTGCCGAGCTTATACGCATTCAGTTCCCAACTGTCAATAGATATATATTAAATGTTAAATCAGTTTAAATAAAATTAAGAACCACTTTATATTTTTATTCCCTACACATGAAGTGAAAGAGCTAGACCGACTATTGCTTTTTTACTGCTTACTTGTAATTTGTTTAGTAATTTTAAGCATTATCATGTCGTAATGCATTCAAACTTACTTTCCCAAATACTCAATTGCCACCAAATCCTATGAAAACGCGATGGGGTACGTGGCTAAAAGCAGCCATTTATTTTTGCTATAATTTTGATGAAGTTAAAACTGTAACGGAAAAATTCAGTGACGAAGATTCTGATGCAATCTGAGTGGCCAAAGAACTGTTTCAATTCAACAGTTTAAAATCTGAGCTCGCATTCATTAAATGCCAGTTTTCCACCATCGTTCGTTCAATTGAAAACTTGAAACCCAAGTACTTGGGTTTAATGAAAGTATTGGCATTGTAAAGAAAACACGCAAGACTTTGGCCTCCTTGGTCGCGAAGAGTTTTTCCTAAAATAAAAATATACTTTAGAGTAACAAAAGATATCCTATAATTTTAGATATAAACAAAGTTATTCATAAAGGTATTGATTCAGGAAATAAGTTTCTTGATTTCTTTTCACCGAAAGAACTTGCTCTTCTTAAATACTGTCCGGTAGCATCGTCGGATTTTGAGCGATCATTTTCAAAATTTACGCACTTGCTAAATCAAAAGCGCCGTTCATTTATTTTTTTCAGCAGCAGTTTAAAGCAGCACCTAATAATATACACTAATATTTATATGTACCCCAATGACTATACTGTCGTCCTAAGAAAGAAAGTCATATTTCCATTTTAGTAGTTTTGAGATATTCAGCTTTTACTGCTTTTTACACTAGAAATGGTAGATGTGACCATTTAACTTAACGTTTTTCAGTCATTTGCAATTGAAACTGGAAATTCTTAACTTAACACAAAAACAGAAACTCATTCACTCTCCGAATCTGCCCTTATCCCAATTTTGGAATTGTGGCGTTTGGGACTTTCTTTCTTAGGACGGCAGTATACTGAACTTATTTTTTGACATATTTTCTTTTAGTGTTTACATTAAAATATACCTGACTTGAATTGAATTTATGTTTTAGAGTGTACATTCTCTGTTTTTTATATTAAAAAAGGAATATGACTATAAACTTTTTTTTTTGTTTAAAAATATTTGTTTTCATTAAAGAGTTTTTAGTGCTTATTATTGTGCTATTTCGTCATTTTTTAGTGCTTATTTGCTGTGCTGAAAATGACTTTTTTTCGTGCTGTTTCGGTCTGCTCTGGTTATAACACAAACTTGAAATAGTTAGTGTCATAAAAAAGATATACATTTTCCAAATTTTCATTCTTTGATTGAAGTTATTTTCCAATATGACATACATGGAATATTATCGTATATTCTTATTTGACCCTTTAAATTCTCTTTTAAGTCACAGTAGGTGAATTATTACCTTGTTCCTGGAATTGTTGTACTTCTTTCAATTTTTCTACTTCTGCTCCTTGAAGTCGCAAAGTCAGCCCTCGGTACTCAGTCACAATGTCTTTCATCATATATGAGTCAGAGTTTTTTCTATAGACTAATAATATTAAAACATTGAAATGTACCCAAGTATCTCGACTAATCATCACATAAATAATGTCTCATGCGTTTATTTTTGAAATAAAAATTTTCTGCTGTTAATTAATTTTTCTTCTTCCTCTGCCTTCTTCTGCCTTCTTCTAATAATTATTATTAACTTTTCACATTCCGGCTGCCAAGAAATAAGACATTTTTATGACCCGAAAAACAACACGTCGACCACACCTTTAAGAAATATTCTAATTTCTACTGACTTCCAAATAATTTCATGTTCTTGTGATGATTTTCATTATATATATATATATATATATATTTTTTTTTTTTATTAAACTTATGGCCATTTTTCCGCATCTTTTCGGCATTAGAGCTCAGCTGTCTGTTCTGTTGGCATTTGTATCTGTATCTAAAGCTGCATGTATCTCTTTGCAAACTGTGTCGCTCGCATGATTTTTATATATTGCGCTCAAAATTAAATTTTATCATCCCCAACACTGGCCGGCCACCTTTCTACTTTGTTGTTGCTATTCATGTTCAAATAACGCATGTTATCTAAAGACATTTATATATATTTATATTTATATTTATACATCTTGTGCTTACATTTATTGCTGCTTGTACATCTCATTGAATTGGGTCATATTTAAAAATGTTAATTTACAAAAAATTAAAGCAAATAAAAATTCTGCAAAATAATATTTTGGAAATACTCGTACGGATGAAAAGTTTATTTAACATACACAAAAAATATTTCGAGGCAGCAAAAGTATCTACTTGTGCTAAGATATTTTTATAGTTCTGTTCCTGCGAATGCAATGTAAATATTATTATTTTTTGGCAAAATGCTGCAAGATTTTTCAGCGTTGCGTAAAAAACAAGTAATATTTTCCGAATAGCTCATAGATTAATCGCTAATTTCTGCAACACTTGAATCGGAATGCAGATGCAAAATTTTATTTTTAAAAGCGTAAAAGTACTTATTAATATTATAGGTAGAAAGATACTTAAGCATATAGCAATAAATTGGCTCGGATTCGATGAAAAATTTTAAAAATGAAATCATCTATTTTTAAAATTAATTTTTTTTTTCTAGATATGTCGATGCTGTAAAATTTGTTTCGATTATAAGAAACTTTAACAATTTTATTGTTGTATGAAAATCAAATGCTATATATTCTACTAAAGCTTGCTGTACACGAGCTCAGAAAATAGATTGACGGAATAAAGTATAGTAAGGAAATAGAGACGGAATAGAATAGAATAGAGACGGAATGAGAGACGGAATAAAGTATAGTAAGGAAATATTTAATTTTCAAAGACTAAATTTAAATATTAATTCTATATTTAAATTACAAAATTGCATTGATACAAAACATTAGCAGCTTTAAGTTTGAGACGGAATATTTTCTCGATTTAATCTTAATTTAAAAATTAATATAAAAAAATTGCAATTATAGTAATTCGCGGAATAACTATGAAATGGAACAGGATTACGAAATAAGCATTTATGTTTGACGTCGATCAGGCTAGAACGATATTTGAACCAGTTATTTAAAGATGCCAAATCATACAAATCTTCAAATAGTTTTAAGAAAATCAGTTAAAAATACTATCGAAATTAAAAATATGAAAAATACATACTAAATTATGACAGGTTTTTGTCTCAGAAAGAAACTTAAAAATTTGTTAAAAATTATATATTCGGCTTTCAGAATATTCTAAGTATTTTAGCAATGTTGAATGTTATATTTGTTCAAAAACTTCCTTTTTACCCCATCACCCCATAAGGGTGATAGTCGTGATTTTCAAAAATGTTTTCTTTAGATTTCAAACTCAAAACACTTATTAGTTTTTAATTATAATTTATTTGCTTTTTGATCTTTGCGATTTTGTCAAATTTCAAATTCTTAGTTGAAAATCACAGCTTGTGTGCGAAAGCTAAAGTCATAAGACTTATTTTTATGAAATTTTAAAGGATTTTATGTACTTTTAAAGGAAAAAATTGTTCGGTTGCTCTTGCCATCATCTAACACAAACATATTGATGGACTTTCCAGAATTTGGTGCGTTAAATTTGGCCGAAAATTTTTTACAATTTATTTACGTAAAGTACATATACACGTATATCGGGATTCCTCTCGGAACAATTTGTTACAGAATACCACCATTATGTCAAATATGAAATATTATGATCCGATTTAGTTAGTTTTATTCCTATTCGATATATAATTTTGTGTTCTTTAATTCTACACAAAAATTTATTTACAATTTAAACTCAATGCATAAAATTTAAATAAAGTTTTAAAACGACTTTTTTATGTCCGTCTCCCAAGTTAATAACATATTTGACAGCACCAATAAACGTGCCATACATTTTTTCAAAATACAAAATTGATAGTTTGAAATTTCTTGAATTTTGTTTTTTCTACTTCATCTTAATCCGAATAATTCTCTGATTCCTTTTGTGCTACATGGAAGGCAGGTAGGCATGGTTGTGGGCGGGTTTGAAAATACTTTTGTCAGTGATCTGATATTGCCGATTTTAAATTACTTGCGTTTCCTTGTGGTCGAAATTACGAAATGACGAAAAAAATTATTTTCACAATAATTTCTACAATTTAATAAGCCTCTTCTTCTACCATATCAGAAAAAATCATGAATAAAATCTCAGTTGATTTATATAATAAACTTGCTCTGGATAAATAACTTTCAAAAACACACTTTACTGCAAAACTTCCTGTTGGAAAACACGATGTTGCTACAAAGACGAATAAAGTCAAACTGTTGTTTGAACTATGAAGAAAAAATAATGATCCTAACAACACAAACAAGATTTTGTCACATCCCACTTACAGTTCTGCATTACAGTGTCATCACAGAGTTTTTTCCTCTTTCTGCGCTTATCTGAGAACGTAAGCGAACTCAACATAGCTAACCAACAAACCTAACGAAACAATGTCGAACGTTTTTACTCTTCTTCCCAGCAAGAAAAGTGCTTTCAAAAGAAGTAAAAGTGGAAGGAAATGTCTTGAATTCCATCCCTTCCACTTTCATATCCAGAAGGCATTCTTTAAACATGTGCGTGTTATTGGGAGGAATGCTGTTCTTAGTCTTCTCTAGAACTGCTTCCAGAATTGTTTCAACGGAAGATTTCTTTGAGCCCTTAAATGAAAGGATTCTAGTAGGTGTTTTTGAGGAGAACTTTAAGAAAGCATTTCATGAAATGAAATGCTTATTGTGGTTATGGGGGTTTTAAAAAATCCCTCGGAAAATATCCCTTTTCCTGATTTTCTCTCGACTTTGGTGTTGGAAGTGGTGTTGGGTTTTGTTAGGGGTTTAAGAAAAATCCACTTAAAATATCCGTTTTCCCGTTTTTAACTGCATTTTGGTATTTGAAGTAGGAAGTGGTTGCGTTTTCTTGGGTGTTTGAAAAAGCCCACGGAAAATATCGAAAACATATTATAATACATACAATTATTTTTTACTTTAATTGAATTTAAATGCTTCTTGAAAGCACTTCTTGATAAGGCTAAGAATAAGCACAATTGGATCTATAGAATGTCTTCTGGAAGCAGTGTCCCTAAGAATGCATGTCACATTTGTATTAAAAATTTTGCTGGGTTCTTGGGCGGATCTTCTACATGTATATGAATCCACAATTCGTGAAATACATCAAAAATCATTTCATCTGCTATTATTAGGTTAATTTCTTTACAAACTCGCACTCCTTCTCCTGACTATAATTCATTTAAAAAAAAGTTATCAAAATGGGTTGAGAAACACGGTAGAAAATAGTTCGATACCGAACTGTTTCGTCTACGTACATTTACATACAGAAGATATACCAAATTTCACTGCTATGCACATTTCGTAGGGTGGGTGTGGCAAATTTTTTTAATCTAATCTATTTTTTAATCTATTTCATATTGTTGAGTGAGTTGCTTCAGTATAACATCAATACAAAAAAAATACTATAGCGTTTTAAATTTTTGTGTTAAATGGGAGGTAGGCGTACTTGTGTGCGGATTTCAATAAAGTTCTAAGTTCTTATAAAGCTACTACCAACTTATGTTCCAAGTTTCATTGGTCAACGACGGCTCCTTCTCTTTTATTCCAAATGTTGTTAGGGATGAAACCACTGTGTGCCGTTGGCCGTTTTACTCCATCACTTTACAATTTGTATAAAACTTAATCAAAGAAAAAGTCAATTTTTTGTTAATATTCGTGCCCTAACATCCAGACTATAATACGACATTAAGTAAAACAACCGAAATCATCTAAATTATGCATTAAAAATCTTCAAAAATTATAATAACAAAAAAAAACCCAAGCTAAAGTTGGTGTTTACATGATCAACACCCACTCACGCATATGAACACTCCGGAATTTATTTCTGTATCTAAAGAACTATTTGAGTTCTCCTACTTTTTAGCCTAAAATTAACAATATTTATTGATATTTTCGAAAAAAAATATTCAAAGTATTTATGATAAATACTAACGAAAGAAAATTGTTTTTCATTAAATGGGCTACAGAATTGAAAAAAAAACTTTTTTAAAAATTTTTGTGTGAAAAATAAATTTTACTTGAAGCAATTGCTCCTTAGCCATTATTAAAGATTAGGAAAAAGGAATGCTGAAAGTTTTTATTCACAATTTAGTCACTCGATCTGAAAGCTCAATTGCCATTTAATAAGGGACGTTAAGCTTTCATTTTTCAAAATCGGTTTTGACATACAATCAAAATTGCATTTTATTAATGCCAAATACTTTTTATTTATTTTGTATAAATTGTTATTTGAGCATTAACAATACTTAATAAAAAATTTGTTTGATCTTATCAAAATATGTGATTTCTTAAAAATAATTATAAGAAATCAGCCAAAATTTTGCGAAAAATGTCAAAACGCTGAAATATTTATTTCTGCGAAAAAATGCAAAAAATATTTCAAAAAAACTGAAAATATTTTTGGTTCGTTCTGAATATGACAAAATCATGTTATCTCAGAAATACCTTAAAAAAAATCAACAAATTCAAAACGGTTCTTGCATTCTGCATTTTTCTTACTTTTTGGTACTTTACACTAAGAAACCAAAGTGAACCTTTATTTATCATGTTTGAAACTTTTCAACTAAAAAAAGTTCGTTTCTTATTATCCGGATCCGCCACAACCACAGCCCTGATCCAAGGGCGACTGATCTTTAATTGCATCATGTTTCGGAAATTCTCCAGCCACAAACAACACGGCACTCAAAGTCAAAACAGCCCAAATGCAATTGATGGCCTGAAAATCATAATCATTATCAATCTTTTTGTTGACATTTCACTCAGTTTTTTAAAACAGAAAAATAACTTACAATGACTCTTAAACTCAACATAGTACTTAAATAATTCTTCTGGCGTTGTCTCGATGACTTGGACTGTTTTGAAAAACAAATACGTTGCTACTGGTTTTCAAAGCGTTCACAATACGTTACGTGCGTTAAATCATGATATTGCCAGCTATCAAGAATGAGCCAACTTATTGCAATTTAAGGGGCATCACTAGTGTGAACGTCAAAACAGAAAAGTGATTTTTTTCTTGGGTTTCTTGACAGAAAACTGTTGCAATGATTTTTTTGAAATCATATATAAATTTATACATATTTCAAGTTTCAAGTAAACATACAAATTTTTTCAAATAAAAATTTACAATATTCTCGAAGTTATTGGGTGGCGATAAAAAAAAAGTTAAAAAACTAAAACCCGACTACTAAAAATCAGGCTCTAAAAATTATGAAACGAGAAAATATTCTAATCTGAAATTTTTATGTATAAACTATTTAGTATTTTTTGTTTACTAAATAAAAAACTAACACATAATATATTTTATTTTATTTAATACATATTCATAATGATTTTCAAAAGATATCCATAAGCGTTTGCCACCTCATATATGTATATGTCGCCCTCTAGATGTATGGTGATATGTCGTCCTCTTGATGCACTTTGCCCTAGAGCTTATGATCGCTTACTACTGTTACAATGTATTGTTTTGTTAGGATAGGTGGCATACGACCACGGATATCTACTGGATATCACTATGAATTTGTATTAAATACAATAACATATATCATGTGTAAGTTGTTTATTTATTAAACAAAAAATATTGAATAGTTTATGCATAAAAGTTTCAGGTGAGAATATTTTCTTGTTTAAGAAATTTTTAGAGCTGAATTTTTAGTAGTCAGGTTTTAGCTTTTTGAACTTATTTTTTATTTCAATTATTTTGGGGATATATTTTTTCAAATTATGATAAACAGCTCAGAAGGTAGGGGTTTAGTTGACTTTCACATCATGTGACGTCACATAACCTAAAGGAATATGAACTGGTTATAACCAGCAGAAGAGCAAAACGCTTCCAACGAAACCTCATTTGTAAAATTATGATAAACTAGAATTTGTATTTAAAATCAAGTATGATTTAAACTATCAAACATTTATAATTTGTATTTAAATCATATAAAGTCAACATAATTATGATAAATAGTTTTGAAGTTAGGAGTGTATTTGACTTTCTGACCTCTAGAGTGCGCCATATTCAATTTTTGTTACATCACATAACCTATCACCATCGTAAGATCAAAACGCTTCAACGATTCCTTATTTGTAAAATTATGATAAGTAGTTTAGAAGTTAGGGGTTTAGTTATCTTTTTTTCCTCTAGAGGGTGCCATATTCAACTTAATGTTACGTCACATAACTTTTCTTCACCATACGATCAAAACGCTTCAAACGATACCTCATTTGCTCATGCCACTAAAAATTTTTTTTTCCATGACCTTATGTCCTCTAGAGGGCGCTTTATTAAATATAATGTGACGTCACATATTCAATGACCAGAAGACCTTAAAAACGCTTCCAACGATATCTCACTTGTCAAATTATGATAAGTAGTTTAGAAGTGCGAGTGCAACAGATGAACATACATACGTACATTCATACCGGTCAAATACATATACAGCTCCTTTTTCTCCACCGTAGTCGGGTAAAAAAATATTGCCCTACTGCTGCAGGGATTGCGGCCTTTACAATACCTTAAAATATTTCTTATACAATGACCCAGAGTAGGAAAAAAAATTGAAATTTATCAAAATGTCGGAGATTTCAGAATTTTTTAATTAAAAATTTCGATCCAAAATCTAGTGATTTTTGGCATGCCAAAATTGCATTTTTTGTGGAATAAAAAATTGGAAAGTAATTGTATAGAGAATTAAGTACAAAAAAGTGGAAAAAAAAATCAAATCTATAGAATAATTTGTTATCGTGTTAGAGCAGTTATTTTTATAAGTATAAGCTATCGGGAACTGCAAAACAAAATAAACCTATTTTTTGAAAATTTTGCACTGATGGTACCCCTTAATAAGAAGAAACACCTACAGTGTTGCCAGATTTTGGGAGAAATCATTCTCATTTTTTCATGCATTTCAATAAGTTTTCCCGTTCTTCCCTTAACATTTTCCCACTTTGGCCCCTTTTTTAAAGTTCAGTATATTATTTTTAATGAAAACCATAACAATACAAACCTTATTAATGAAATTAAAAAAATGCCTTAAAATTAAACTGCAAACACTTTCTTTCGATTTCTAATCCTATACCGTTTTTGATTTTTCATGTGTATTTTGGTGTGTAAAATACCATTTACGATATTTAAATGCATGGCAGAAAAAACTCTCTCAGCGCATGCATCACAATGCGGAAGAAAAATATAAACGATATAAATTTTTTTTTTTTTTTTATTTTTGGAAACATTTCACTTGCATCTTAAAATTTCATATTTAATCCTAGAACTACAAACCGGGGTAGATATCTATCTCAGGCGAACTTTGAACTACGCTTCTAAGTTAGTCAGTGACATTATTGACTGACGACTTATACCATAATTAAGTTCAAGATTCTAAAAATAGGGCGAGGTCGCGAGACCATTTAGTTTCTTCTTTTCTCTGACGGAATGAAGCTCGTGTGGCTTTGATATATACCCCGGCTTGTAGTTACCGTTAGTGTTTTGTGTAGGTAAGTTTTTTTTTCTTTCTTGCTAAACTAAATTTAATTCACGTATTTATACCTGTTTTTACAATAAGACATTAGATATATAATTTTTGGCGATGATTTTCATACTTAAAGTATTCATGCACTGGGATTGTGGATCTCGGTGTTGAATCGCCATAAGGGCGATTATGGCGCCATTGAAAAAGTTAAATCGTAGCTTTACTTTTAAATACTTTTTATATGTATGTAGTTTCTCTTTTTTTTTACTTTTTGCATAACAGAAACCCAAATATATTCTTAAAAAGCAATATTTCAAGTATTTTTGTTTCCCAATTTTTTTAATTTTCAGAGCCTCATATAAATAGACTCTTAAGCAAAACATCAAGTTGATATTCTTTTTCTTAAAGCCTTATGTGTCCTCTTTAAAATCACGTTTGAAATTTTAAAATCGGTTGTTTAGAAATAAAGTTATAAATTTTTGTTCGTTAAATGATGGTTTAATCGTTTTTCACTAAATTAACCTTGATAAATCTGAACTTGTTCTTTACTATTCTCAAAAAAAACTTGCTGTTTACTTTTCTGAAAAAACAAAAATTCCTGCAGTTAGTAATCAGATTATTGCTTTCAGAATGATTTTACGAAGAAGAAACCCGTGGGGTTAAATTTACCCCGGTTTGTAGCTGACAGGTAAAAAAAAATGGTTTAAAATATAATGCCAAAAATTTTGCACATCTTATGTAAGTATATTTAATAAATCTATATTTCCTGGTTAAGGGAAATAACGCCCAATGAAATAACGCCCAAAATAAAAAATTAAATAAAGCCCAAAAATATTTCATACAAATTTCATACAAAATTTTGGTATTTATTTCATTGAATTTGGGGCGTTACTTCATTATTATTCAGATATAACTCTTTTTATGTGAACTATTTGTCATCAAAATGTTAGATCAGTTTCAAATTCAATTCAGAAGTACTGTAGACAGCGAAGCCGCTGTTGGACTTACTGAGGGTTGTTTGTAATCCCTAAGCAGGGGCCGAAGGCCGCCTATTAAAAAAATAATTCTATCCAGAAGTACTGTAAGCGAAAAAAGGGCATGTTCGCATAAAGCCCAAATGGTATTTTAGTTATGATATAACGATTTGGTCTAACGGCCAAATATCATTTTATGTGGTGGGGCAATATTTCATATTAAAAGAAGATCCTGAATTTGGGTCCTTATTTAATTTTTCGTTTTGTGTGCATTTGTCCAGAGGTCTGGAACCTTCCCTGCTCACTTATGGTCCGCGGACCGGCGCGACCCTCCGCGACGTGGTGTGGCAATACACAGCAAAACACAATATACTTGCCTCATCGAAATTTGTTAACTACGGGTCAATATTTCATCATAAAAAAAGATCCGAAATTTGAGCCTTTATTTAATTTTCCGTTTTGTGTGCATTTTTCCAGAGGTCTAGAGCCTTCCCTGCTCGCTTTATGGCCGCGGCCAGAAGTACCACAATTGTTTTTTTTTTAATATTCTGAAAATTAGAACTTAATTCATCGTTTCCGTTTAGGTTTTATTTCATAATGAACATACTCCTAAATGTCACGTTTTATTTCATCTTTTCTTTAGGTCTTTTTTCACCAGGAATTAGGAGTTATTTCATCTTTTAACGTAAGGACTTATTTCATTTACTGTTAGGAGTTCTTTCATTCGAAGTTATTTCGCGGAGCCGGCAAAATGTTCCCAATATTTTTCCAAAAATATTTTGGGTCTTATTTTATTTTCGCTTTCGGCGTTAATTCATTTTTTTGGACTTTATTTCATTTTTTAATTTGGGCGCTATTTCATTTTTGCAAGCCCAAAATACTTTGGGTCTTATTTCATTTTCAGTTTGGGCGTTATTTCATTTTTTGTGCTTAATTTCATTTTTTATTTTGGGCATTATTTCATTGGGTGCTATTTCCCTGAACCATATTTCTTAGTGACCTATATTCTAAGTCGATATGAATTCAGATTTTTAAATTAATTAGGAACACGACGGAATTAATTAAATCATTTTAAGTTTTGTGTTTCAAAACGATAGGATGCACAAATGCAAAAAGTCAAAATGCGCGCTTTCGTCCCATAAATTATATCTTTTGAGAGTTCTCAGTTTTATTTACCCATTTCAAGATACCTCAGATAATTTTTAAATGTATATAAATACAAGATGTTAAAAAAATGCATAACATATTTTGTTGATTTTGTGACGAAACTACTCTTTTTGCACAACAATGCGGTCAATCTTATTTTCCCTCATTTTTAAGAGTGTTATTCCTGTTTTCCCTTTAGGTTGAAAACTCCCGCAAAACGGGAAAAATTCCCTTTTCTGGCAACACTGGACGCCTAAGCTGCCTTTGCTCTAGACTTAAATTCATGCCTAAAAATATGCAACACCTTAATCAGCAGTTATGGTAAACTTGATAGTGAAAAATTAAAATGACAAGCAATTAAATATATTTTATCATTAAAATTCTGCCTTTTAATGCCCAAGCTTTTGTCTGCAAATTTTTCAGTTCTTCTCTAATCGATTTAGTTGTTAAATTAATATAGTTATCAGTTTAAAGTGTAAATTTCTTATAATTTTCTCAATCTTATCAAAATCTTTAAATGTTATTTAGTTAAATATCTTTAAGAATTCAATTAATATTTATATTTCTTATCTTATAGATTGAACGCGAGAAAGCTGATCTCAGCGTTCAGGTTATCCAAATGTCCGAACGTCTCGAGGAAGCCGAGGGTGGTGCCGAACACCAGGTAATTTTTGCTATTTATCTCACGATCGATATACTTATTATTGATTTTTTTTTATTTTTTTTTTTTTTTTTTGACTGAACTTAGTTCGAAGCCAACCGCAAGCGTGATACCGAGTTATTGAAATTGCGTAAAATGCTGGAGGATGTTCATCTTGAATCCGAGGAGACCCACATGCTTTTGAAGAAGAAGCACAACGAAATTATTACAGACTTCCAGGACCAAATCGAAATCCTAACGAAAGCCAGAGCTAGGTGCGTTTTTCTATTCTAAGCAATGATTTATTTTATTTTAAATACGCTTTCTGCTTTGCCAGTTTTATTGCACCACAGATCCATTCCAAAGCAATTTTACAAACTAAATTTATAACCAGAGTTAAAATATTCACAAATGGATATTTGCCTAAAAATAGAGTCAGGAAATCCTTATGTTTACAATTTATCATTTCAAGCGTGACGCCATTTTTTTTATTCATAATCATTGGGTATCCTTACTCCTTTTACAAAGGATAGCCTTAGGAATTAATGGTATCCACCATGTAAGATATTGATAGCCAACATTAAAAGGGCTATCCATATCATATCCGGACTATGTCCGGACTTGAATAAGGATTTCCTGAACTGATTTCTAGTTGGATTAACTTCATTACTAAATGCTATCCAAAAGTAACATGAACTACTTTTACTAATTATCTACCTTTAAGGTAATTTTAACCAATTTATTACTAACTAGCTAAAACTGTATTGCTGTTAAAACAATATTTTTAATACTGAATTCTATTAACATTTTTTTAATCCATATTCTATACTTGAAACATTTCAATTTCTTTGATAGGTGTTTGGAAAACTGCTTTTCACCTTTTTTCAATATATTCCTTTAATCAAAGTTAAAATTATTTAACATTTCCTAATTAATAATGGTCACATTCTATCCGAAAAAGCGCTCTGGTAGCGAATAGCATAAAATATTTTCACTCTCCAAGATGGCGACCGCTCAGAGAACATACCATTTAGCCCGAAAGTTGTGCAACAGTTGCGTAGCAACTTTTCTGCTGAATGCAGCCAATGTTGTAAGCACAAGATAATTTCCAACATAAAGACATATGTATCTTACGGTACGACAAAATCAAACTTTTTGTGCACAACATGAGAAAATCCAAATAAATTTTAAAAATAAACATTTAGAAATATTATTCGTGTCTCATTGTTTTTCTCCAGCACGTCAGATTATTTTTCTATCGGTTTTGAGGATTTTTTTATTGGATTTTGTATGATCTTAGTTTGTGCTGTTTTAAAAACAAAATTATTTTGATGAATAAGAAGTTTTTGAAAAGTTTATTAAACCACAATGTTTTTTTTTTTAAAAAGAACAAAGAACCACTTCCCAGCGGGTAAAAGTAGCGCTGAAACACTAATGATGATGCGCTGTTTTTTAAGCAAGCGGCGCATCTTTTTTGATGAAGCTTACTTTCCTTTTTTGTTCTACGTGTCCGCAAAAGTAGGCGCAATTTTACTGCATCTTTGGTAAGCTTTGAGGATGCAGTTAAATTCGAAAACAACATTAAAGATAAAAAAAAACTCCTTTGCATAGTCTGGGATTGAACTCGGACTGCGTAGCTCAGAGTCGAATGTCTTAACACTGTGCTATTTTCTTGCTTGATTTTGAATGAAAAAAATGTAGATAAAAATATGCGCTCAAAAACTCTGAAGTCTGAAGAGCGCGTCCTTAAAGCGTACCAAAACTGCGCATAAAATGCGGTGCTTCTACAAGCGCTTTTTATTTTTCCGCTGGGTTCATACGCCTTATACAATCAAGGTTTGGTCTTTGACCTGAAAGGAAAGGGATAGATTATTTAGAGGAATTGATTGGAGCCATATGTGAATTATTGATTAGGTGAAACAACCGTGAGACAATTTTGAAATGCTTTTAACCGAGGCTAGTGTTATTGCCTTAACCTCGGCAAGCATTTCCAGCCCTTAGTTGTGTTCCTGTCTTTTAATTCCACATTTTCCAAAATTTAGCTGTGGATATTTAGTTTTCCCATAATTCTTAAATGAAGGAAAGAACAAAGAAAGTGAAAAGAACCATGCCCGAGCCCGGATTCGAGCCAAAGACCTCTAGGATAATAGTCTAGCGCACTCTCCACTAGACTACAAAGGCCAGCATAAAAATATAATTCAATTACTATTAGGCATGGCAGAACTAGAGAAGGTAGATGCATTTCGGACAGCGTTCTCTGTCTCATATCCAAAATTGTCAAAGTCAGAACAAAAATAAATCAATGGCCGCATTCAGCAGAGCCAATAGTTCGAAACTGCCTGTTGTGTTAAAATTCCTTGAGAAACCTTTGCAATTTAATTATATACAGAATTAGACAATTATAATAATTAAATTAAATAATTTCCACAACATATTAAACAAAATAAACAACCCATTCAAGGAAAAACATAGCTCACTAAGGTATCGCTACGATAACAGTTCTCAACAGTTGACTGCGATGAATTCGGCCAATATTTGCTTTCTCGTCGTTTTCTTTCTATGAGCTGTCAACTTCGTTTTGAAAGTTTCGGCAGTCTGTCTCTCCGAATTGCATATACCTTCTCTAATTTTACTATGCTTTAGGCTTTCCATTCGTTTGACAACAACCGTAACCAAGACTCATTCATAGTAGAACTAGACAAGGTAGTGTTAAGGCTGAATGAGTTCTCTTTCTAAATAACCATAATTGCCAAACTCAGCCATTTTGATATTTTTGCCAATTTTTGTTTTCATGTTGCATTCTCATTGTGGCTGCCGTAGCCTAGTGGGTAGAGTGCGTGGCCCCTAAGCTAAAGAACCGCGACAGCCCGGGTTCAACTCCAGCTCAGACAGAATGTTTTTTCAAATTAATTAATTTTTCTGTTCGGTCGTCACCTCTCTGCAGACAATGGCAAACCTCAGAGAGTAAAAACTACCATGTAAAGCTTCTTGAGAACATAAGCCGTTAGGAGTCGGCATTAAACTCGTAGGTCCAGTTCTCAATCGTTTGTGTTCAGACATTTAATAACACGCACAACACAACTGATCAATAGAAGCTCGGTCAAAGTTCTTTTCTAGGACTGAAATAGACAGTTTATTTTTTTTTTTATTGCATTCTCGTTGATTGGAGACTTTGTATGAAATGCCACCTTCATTTTGACATTTTCGGTCACCGGCTCTCCGCCCTTGTCTAATTTTGTCATGGGCTCATTTATAAGGTTGTGGCACTTGAGAGCGAGCTCGGTCGAACTGTCAGAATTAATGAAAAGAAATCAAGAAAATGAATGCATAGAACAAAGAAAAGTACAGTGATAGTTCAAGCAAAGGCGAAAAAAGAGTGCAACTATCTAAAGTTCCAAAGCTTTAAATGTAAACAAAGATACATTCTCGCTCATTTCTCGCTCAATTATTAATGACAACCAATGAATTAATGGGTTCACTGAAAAAAAATTATGTTTCAGTGTTTTGTTGTTAGCAGAAAAAACAAAAAAAGTGTGTTATTCGTGAAAATTATTTTCAAATTTTGTTGCTAGCCATTTTTAAAAATTTGATTATAAAACCCGACTAGTAATTTTTAATTATTAGAAAATAATGGCTTAAATTTTTTATTATAAAGAAATACAAATGTGTATATTTGGAAGTAAAAAGCACTTCAAAGTATCCAATGCTACTTACTATTTAAAGGTGCCCCAGACTATATGTTTTATACAGATGACATGTCGAAAAAATTACATACCGAATTTCATCTGTGTGTCAAAATTAAGTTTTTTTCAGACAGCTCTTTTCATTTTTTACCCATTTTTACAAAAAAAAATTTAAAAAACTGACATTTTGTACAGATGGAAAAACATACGAGATTAGAGACGGTTTTAATTCAAAAATTTACAGACGCAAATACAAACGACATTTCAAAACCACAGTTTCATATGCTCCACACTATACATATGTAGCTAAAAACCATTTGTAATTTTTGACGTGTCATATGTAGGAAACATATAGTGTAGAGGCACTATTAATAAATAAACTGAACAAACAAATTTTCAAAAAAAAAAATTATAATAAAACCATGCTAGTCAGTAAAGTCAAATAAGTCAATAATTAATTCGATAGAAAAATCAGTCGAAAATTTTTTGCACTAGTTACTATATTGTAGCTCGAATGAATGAATTAACTTTTCAATAGTTTAAATTGTCCGATAGTCTCTTATGCACTAGTTACTATTTTTTGAAAGTAAATGATTAAACGAATTGTTCGATAGTTGAAATTATTCGATAGTTAACTACCCAGCAGCGGATTTGCCAGTGGCTACCATAGAACTAATACAGAATAAATTACCAGGTAAGGAAGCATTACTTTTTTCAAAAAGTAATGCGTCTGCATATAGCAGAAGTAATTAACTCATACCTCATTACCTGTAATGTAGCATACAAGAAAAAGTAATGCAGTGATTTTTATAACTTAATACAAGTAGTATGTTACTCCATAACTTCTAGGTAATGCTGAAGGGAGGCGATCACTTACCTCCTGTCTCATTCAATGTTAAATGTAAGGCCTTTTATGCATAGTAAGGTAATATAGTCGGAAGTAGTGGTCATTACAAGGTAATTGATGCTTCATATATTCAGAATATATTCCATCCGCTACAGGGTATCTATAGTGAAAAATCATTCTATAATGGCCATCGCTATTTAAAATCGTACCAAATTGCTAATGCATTCTTCTCGAAACATCACTTTTGAAATTGCGTGATGAAAGTAGTTTCATTGACTTCAAAATTTTTTCTTATAAAAATGTATACACTTTGAATGGGTTTTGTCTTGCAATAAAGCCATCTGGAACAAACAAAACCAATTTAGTTAAAGCCAAGTTAAGTAACGGAGTCCATTTTGTTCTTTTAATCCACATGAATTTTAAAATTAAGTTAAAAGTAAAACAAAACAAAAAATTATCAACAATTATTACTGAGTCAGAACCTTTGAATGTATTTTTATTGTCTCAAAACCAGATGTCAGACTACGCTTAATTTTTAAAAGATAAAATGAGCAAAAATATAAATTCTAAGCTACTACATACATATGTATATTAACTTTTATAAAAATCTTTATTTAAAAACATGTTTTCAATTCAATTTATCTCTAAACTGACTCTTACAGCCCTATTCTGGCAAATTAACAAATTGTTAACCAGTATTTTTAATATTTCTATGTGTTTGTTGTTTTCAAAACAAAATTTAAAGCTCAAATATCTAAATTTGTTAATGGAATTGTCAATAGCTGAAACGCACTTGACAATTTTTATCAAAATTTTTTATTTTTGAGCTTCAAATATTGTTTTGAAATCAAAAAATTACAACAAACACATAGAAATATTCAAAATACTGGTTAACAATTTGTTAATTTGCCAGAATAGAGCTGTTATTTTACTAATTGTAACTTCATAGCTGGAAAATAATACAAATATTTATTAAATTGAAACATTTTTTGTGTTATGTGAACTGTGCAAGGTTTTCAATAAGAAGCCGCGATTTTTTCCATTTTTGACAGTCCCGGGATTATTAGGCCTAAAGTCCCGTGATTGCCTTTAAATTGAAAAAATGCAACACTTTAATTTGACATTCGAGTAAAAACTTTAAAAAAAAATTTAAATTTTCCTCAAATTTTCAAAAATTAAATTAAAATATGTTTACATAAATGGTAGCACTCGCGATAATCTGCTTCAATAAGCATAACAATTTCGCCTACTAGTGTTGAGTCCGAAAGATGTTTCTCTTTGGCTGGAAATTTTGCGACCAAAATTCGGTCAAGCCTGGGGGATGACACCTTAGATGCCTTAGTATTTTTAAGAGCATATTTTCAAAGTTAATCAGCCTTACTAACAGTTCAAAGACTGCAGTGATCTCAAAAAATGTACCCTTTTCATTTAAGTATTATATACATTTCTTATATTATTTCAATATTGATTTACACCACAAAATATTGTCATTACCTTTTAAAAACTCAATTATTTGCAATCAAAACAAACAAGTAGTAGAAAACGTAGTACAAAAAGTAGTAGTCAAATGTATCCTTGGGTATTTAGTACATCGAAAAAGTATGATATTCAGGCAACTAAGTGTATATTTCCATTAAAATGTTTGATACAAATGTGACATGCATTCTAAGGTACACTACTTCTAGAATACATGATATAGATCCAATTGTGTTTCTTTTTAGCCTTATCGATAGAAAGAGCTTTCAAGAGGAATTCTCATAAACTATTTCTGGAAAACATTACAATAACATTTAAATTCAATTAAAATAAAAAAAATTATAAATAATTATAATTCATATTTTAATTATTTTCCGTGGGATTTTAAAACTCCCAACAAAACCCAACCACTTCCTACTTCTAACACCAAAATATCGTGAAGATAAGGAAAAGAGATATTTTATGTGAGATTTTTTAAATCCCCCCTCCCCCAAACCAGAAAACCCTTGCCATTCCATGGAATGCCTTCTTAAAGTTCTCCTGAAAAACACCTGCTAAAATCCTTTCATTTAAGGGCCCAAAGAAATTTTCTATTGAAAAAAATCTGAAAGGACTTCTAGAGAAGACTAAGGAAAGCATTCTTCCCAATGGCATGCAAATGTTAAAAGAATGCCTTCTGGGTATTAAAGTGGAGGGATAAATTCAAGACTTTCTCTTCCACTTCACCTTCTTTTGGAAGCACTTTTTTGCTGGGTTATGTCATTAACAAGTTACTCTTTTGCTCTAATCTTCATATTACGGGTGTATATCTTCTTTCTTGTGAGAAAACGTCAAGCGAATGGACAACCTAATAGTAATTGAATCGTGATAAAAACCAAAACCATATGGTTTAAATTTTTTTTTGTTATAAAATAAGCACTTAATAAAAACAAAAAAGTAAATAAAATTATTTAGTCAGTATCGATGGAAATGTTCACCAATTTCATGTCTTGTGATATTCATAACACACAAAGTTTGGATTTTGGATGATATGGGTCTTGTTTTCAAATTTTGTAACATAATGTTAATATGTACGAGTATAAACGTCTTTATCAAAAATTCGGATGGCTATTACAAGTTATAAACATGAACCAATTTTTTTTTAAAAATGTCTAATATGATGTTAGTGGCGGCCGTAGCCTAGTGGGTAGAGTGCGTGGCTCCTAAGCTAAAGAACTGCGGTAGCCCGGGTTCAATTAAAGCTCAGACAGAAAGTTTTTTCAATTGAATTATTTTTTCTGTTCGGTCGTCACCTCTCTGCAGACAATGGCAAACCTCAGAGAGTAAAAATTGCCATGTAAAGCTTCTTGAGAACATAAGCCGTTCGGAGTCGGCATAAAACACGTAGGTCCAGTTCTCGGTCATTTGTGATCAAACATTTACTGCATTAATCTGTATCACGAAGCAGCACATCAACGACAAGCAAGACACGAGAAGCAATACTTTTTTCTATACGAAATTCTATTGCTTCTCGTGTCTTGCTTGTCGTTGGTGTGCATTTTCGTTATACAGAATAAAGCAGTTAATAACACGCACAACACAATTGATCAATAGAAGCTAGGTCAAAGTCCTTCCAAGGGCTGAAATGGCCAGTTTATTTTTTTTTTAATATGATATTTTGTATCATAAAGAAAGCAATCACAATTATAATTATATAACATCTGTGTAGATAATTAATAACAGCTTAAGTCTGATTACAAAGTTTCGAGAAATCTTGCTTCAAAGTTTTCAATCGTCAAAGTTAAATTTAAGAATCTTTTGTTTTTGTGTCATAACTTCGGCTAAGGGCATGCTAGAAGCTTAAAATTTTCTGTATTTATCTTTATAAATATATATAAATATAAAAGTATACATAAAAGTGGCAAAAAGCGTCTGTTTCCCTCTGCTGCCCGTAATTTTAAGCCAATTTAGTTGGACCGCCCATAAATCGGGGAAACCCAAAGAAGATTACAATCGTTTATTTCAAAAACAGCATTATTGAATTATTTTTTTTGTTGCAAAAGCTTTCTTAAAGGTATACTCATGATCTGGATAGAACCAACACACTTCAGTGTTCAGCAATCGTTGTTAAAATGCGAGCATTCCATTTTGGGAAATCGACAAAATTACCAAATGACCACAATTTTGGAATCATAAATAAATCGTTTCAGAAAAGTGTTTTAAATTAGTTTTGAAATCCAGTTCCAATTTTAAAATTAAGAACTGAAAACTGAAGATGTTTTCAGTTTAAAGAATTGGTTGCCATCTTTCTACAAAAAAAAATGTTTGTCAACATAATCATAAAGAAGAAAAATTCCAAGAGAACAAAAAATTACATTTGCTTCTTTAACATACAACAGCTTTTATTATGATTCCAATTAAAAAAAGCACTACAATAGTCGAGGAATTTATTGGTGAATTTCCTAAGCTTTTATTCAACTTGATAAAGCAAACTTAGACCACTGTGTCACTTCCATCATATCAATATTAGAACTTATGTATTATATCTATTATTTATTATAGTTATTATATCTATTATTTATTATTATATTAAGTATTATGAATAAAACTCAACTATCTTTTTTTAAATACCGCATAACACTGTTTATTTTTAAAACAACATCAGTCAGCAACAAAGTTTTTCTGATTTATCTCTTTTCATTATTCATAAATTTGCAATAATTTTTTTTTAAAGATCAAAGAACCAAAGCATGCGCCTCATATAAACAAGATTTGGTCTTTGACCTGAAAGGAAAGTGATAGATAATTTAGAGTAATTGATTGGAACCATACGTGAATTGTTGATTAGGCGAAACAACGGTGAAAGACAATTTGAATTTATTTTAACCAAAGCTAGTGTTATTCCTTAACCTCGTCAAGCATTTCCAACCTTTAGTTGTTCCTGTCCTTTAATTCTACATTTTCCACAATTAAATTGTTGATTTTTAGTTTTTCCATAATTCTTAAATTTAGGAAAGAACAAAGAAAGTGATAAGAACCAGGGACCTCTGGGTTGATAGTCTAGCGCACTCTCCACTAGACTAAAAAGGCATACAAACTCGATATTTGAAACTCTTGAATTCAAAACTCAATATTAAGTTCACAAAAGTTCTCCAAAATGTCTTTTTTTTTTTAATTACACAGTTTTTATTGATTACTGAAAATTCAATTAGAGTGGCTTATGTAGTTTCTGAAATAAACGATTTATTTACTGTAAACTAATTTTATATTTAATATGGGAAATGCCGCACATCTCTGACAGTTTTTTCTAACTCCTTTGAAATTTGGTAAAGAGATACACTTCCATTAAAGTCAGGTGTTAAGATATATTTTATTTACCACGTTCATTCACACCGTCTACTAAAGGCAAAACAGAAGTTTTAGATAACTTTGACCTAAATACAAATCTTAACTGCTCGACGGATTTCATTCAAATTTGGTTTATGTGTTTTGTGCATCCTAGATTAGATTAAAAAATGCATTATTTTGACAGCGCATTTTCCGAAACTAGCGTCAATTTTGATACTGAAATCCTGTACTAAAACGTGCACAGGAATTTTATGCCAATGTAATTTTAACAAATTTCCATTATTGACACTAAAAACATTAACATATCTTTAAAATTTTAGAAATTTTTAGTACAACAACTTTTTATAAAACGTCGTTACCCATGATACAAAGAACTACAGATAACGTATTACGCATGTCCGCCATCTTTGCTGTGACGTCGGTGGAGCTCGTTTTTGCAACCGTAGTCACAATTTATTCATATTGTGTAAAGATTTTAAATTGTTGAAATTTTCTAATGAAAACTTGTTTTACTGAAATGAAATTAATATCATTAAATAAAACACATGTCCAAAATAAAGTAAATATATTTTTTAGTACTGTTTGTGAAAAAAAATTGCATACTTTGTCGGGGTGTTTTCTCCCCTATTTACCCCTTTACACAAAAATCAGCTGCGTTGCTTGATGTGTTTGACAGAATTTGGACTGTTTTTTGTTTTCATTTTGCTATCTTCGTCTCCTTTGTTGTTTATTTTTTTCTTTTTGACATTTTCTTTTGTATGTATTCATCAAGTGTCACATTTGACGAGCACCGATGACGAGGTGCGTAGTAATAATTTTTCGTTGTGTTGGGAATACTTTATCTGTAGTTCTTTGTATCATGGTCGTTATCTAAGAATGAAAACAAAACAACACTAAAATAAAAGTTTTGACTTTCAATGCAAATATCTCCGTTGTACATATATATATTTCATTAAAATTCATATGTGGGCATTTCCAAAAAAGTCAACCATGACCAAAAACTCAAAACTAATTAAAAACTTTTTATTTTATGGTATTATAAAGAGAAACATTTTAATTTTATTAATATAAGAAATTTATATATAAACTCATTAACCATGATGATCAAATCGTCTGCACTGTTTCACAAATGTAGTTGGCTTTTTCGAAAATGTTTAGTAAATGTTTCATAAACTTTCTGTTTAAGTAAAAATGGAAGGCATTGGCTAAATATAATAGAAAAATGGCAAGAAAAGAACAATATATAAAATTTGTTTGTTAATTATATTTCTTGGAAACTCAATATATTTTTAAATAAGCCAAGTCCATAGGTAAAGTGAGTTTATTGCGAAACTTCACTGTTTTCCCATTATTTAAAACTTAAAACAAAAACAAATTCTATGGGAAATTTCGCCAAGTTTTTACAATCTAAACTTGCTTGTAAAATGCACTTCCTTTTTTTGTCACGTGAGTTAAGCCCATTTTTACCACTGCCATTCTTACAATAATTAGTTGCAGGAATGACAATTTCGGTAGATCATACCATTACTATGTCTTGTAAGACATATGAACATAAGAAATTTTTTAACGTTAATAACATAAACTTCCGATAAAACGAAGCTTTAAGTCGTACGCATGTCGCGTAAGTTCCGATGGAAATGCCCATTTATATTGTTCAAAAGCTAAATAAAAGAACTTAATAAAATAGATTTTAACAGTACCGTTCGGTCAGTGCATTTCGCTACCTTAATATAGAAAGACTCTAACTTTTTTTTCAAAAAATATTTTTTTCCAGATCTATGTAAAAAAAAATTGCTACAGAAAAATAATTACTACCAATTAATTGCTAGAGCATTAAATTAGTTAGTGTCTTAAATAAAAAACTCTATTTAAAAAAATTCTCACCAGCAAAATTTTAATTTTTATCAAGTTTTAAAATATTGACTTTTTACTTATAAAATATCTTAAATGTTGTGTTTGTTCTAAAAAGAAAAACAAGTAAGAATTGCATTTCTAACATAACTTTCATATGAAAGATATTCATTTGCAAAAATTTTTTTAGTTTTGCGCAAAAATTGTTTAACTGTTTTTGTCATCAAAACAACAAGGCGAAATTTTTTTTTTTGGCGAAATAAATTTTTTCCAAAATGATGTTTTTAAATTTTTTACAAAAAGTTTCAAAAATAATTAATTTAAAAAATGACCACAATATCTAATCAAAAGTTATGCCTTAAAATCTATTTTTTCATGACATTGACTACTATAGTATATGGCATGTATAAAACAAAGTGGCAAAAGGCGTCTGTTTCCCTCTTCTGCACGTCATTTTCAGCCAATTTAGTTGGTTGTTTTTAAATGTAGATAGTAAGAATGCGAAAGTAAAAGGCTAAATAAAATTTTAAAAAAAATTAAAAACATTAAAATACTATAAAATAAAATTCCTGGTGACCCTTTTGCTCAAGGCAATATTATGGAAAAACCATGTTTGAAGGAAAGAAATATACTTCAGAATTTTTATTATCCTTAACAGATTTTAAATTCTGCACGCTTAACCATAATTATGTGGATGCACTATTCACTTAAATCGACTCAAGACAGAACAGAGTTATTGATGTAGCTGATCTAGAGCTTCTAGCGTGATCTTAAATAAAGTTACGATAGAAAAACCAAAGAACTATTCATTAAACTTATATCGTCGTTCTGGGATTTATGTGCTTCATACGCCATTTGAGTTTATGGTACAATTTTGATTCAAAGGTACGGTAAATGTGGCAAAAGGTCTACAAAAATTTCTGTTCAAAGGAGAAAGTTTCTTGGAGAGATAGAAAAGAGCAAATTGCTGATTTTAAAAATTAGACATAGAAAAAATTGCCTCAAAATTATCAAAATAGCGTATGGAGCACATAAATTCCCAGACGACGATATGCTGATCTACAACTTTAAAGCTTAAAATCCCGAAACATCAAAATCAGATTTAAGCTGTTATTGCTTATCGATATACATATGTATAACTTATGTGAAATTTCGTCGCATTCTGTTATATTTTTTTTACATTTTCAACATAGGAAAAGTAATACCACTACCATGTCATAACGAACTTTTTGCAATTTTATTTTCAGTCTTTACAAACATCAACTTCTACGGTTTACCTTGCTATATTTTTTATCATATAAAACCATCAGCTTAAATTTTGTCCAAATATTTAAAATTGGGTTGCTCTACAATGCATAACCATGACTTTCTATAAGCTGACCCAGATTGCAAAAAATTTTTTTCAAAAAAAGGTCAGTAGAATATGAAAACAATGCCAAGACATTAATATTAAAAGAACAAAATATTTATTATATACGACAGCCAAGCAGACAGAATTGTTTACAAATTCAAATAACGCTGAATGAGCAAGAATCTTGAAATGAAAATTTTTGAACCACTTTTGAGTCATAATCAGCAAAAATTTCACTTTATTTGCATAGAAATATTGAATCAAGAAAAAGCAGCTTTAAGCAGCTAGAAACAATGTTGATAGCTAAATGAATTCATAGTGCTTTAAATGAGATATGAGAAATGCTTCGCGCCGGCAATAATGTTTGTATAGCGATCGTCTACTTTGTGGCTCACGGTATGAAAATCTCATATTTCCAAATGCCAAAAATAAATAAATTTCGAATATTTCGTAAGAGGAATTTCAAGGCTAAGCAAAGCTAGAAATGAGTAAAAAACTAATACTTTTTGGCACGCGCAGGCGTTTTCAACAGCAATTTCTTAATTTCAATAGTAATTTCGAGACTTCAAATATCACAAGAGAAACTTAAAAATTTTCCCAAAGAATTTGCAAAATATCTGCAAAAGAAATGTTGAAACACTGTTTGTTTATTTTATAAATGCAAGAATATAACACATTTCTTCCAAAGATTAATGCTTCAAAATAGATTTTTCATTGCACACCCAAGTCAGAAATGAGTAACTTTTCCGCTTTTTCTTACTTTTGCTCACTCACTTGCTTACTCTCTCACAGCGAGTCAGCAGTGTATTAGTGCATTTGATGATCTTGAGTTTGCGCATCTCCGTTACAAATTCGACCCACTGTAGTTTTCTCACTCAGCACCACAGTGTTTGAACAAAAAGCTCATCGTCGACTACCGCTCATTGGGAAAGCTTTTTTTATAGTCCCCTGTCTAACACCAACGCCTGTGTTAAACTTCTCGAAAATCTGATGTTGACGATAAAACAAAAAAAAAACAAAAACATCAAAACTTTTTCATTTATTTTTAGCTAGAAATGACTTTTTATTTTAAATACTTTTTCACACGTTTTGTTTAGCCGTCTTCTCGTTTGGTCTATTGGTCTTTTTTTCTCACATGATTTTTTTCCACCAGCCAAATATGTCTTTGATCGTATTAATTTTTCATTTTCACTGAGTACAAAAACAACAGTAACACGTTTTATTAATGTTGTTGTCGTTGTCTCTTTTTAGCCACTTTACCTTCATGGAAACACGATACTTTTTATGAGGACAGCGACGCCAAGACTTTTTGTGAAATATGTACCAATAACATCATTTTCTTCTCCCACTTTTTGACACAATCATTCAAAAGTGGCAAACTTTTACAATTGAAAGGCATGCAAACAAATTTGCGAAAAGACAAATAGACAGCACAATCACACTTACATGTGAACAGAAAAACATTGAATAAGCTTTTGATAGGGTGATTGGAAAAGAAAAAGCTAACAACTATGTTGGTTTTTATGGAAAAATGCAGTGATATTCTGTTGAATCCTAGTTTTTAATTCACTGATAATGGATATATTCAAGAAAATGTAGCATTACTTTATATGCTTTCTGAATTGACCTTCTTTTAAAAGTAGATTGATAGGTTTATAGTGAAATAACTCAAATCATGAGACACAGTTGATGAAATTCTCGTTAAAAAACCTATCCCTGACTTCCTATGAAATATTTATAAAATATGTCAAGTAGGCCGGGTCGATTTGTGGGGAGGCAAAAAAATCGCCCATTGCTTAGTGAAAATCGTATTTTAGGGATCACAATAAGAAACTTTGCCCGAGGAACTATACCTCTAAAACGAATTCTAATGCCCCAACTTTTGACTTTTGTCCCGTAGGGTCAAATTTTGAAAAATCCCTCTTTGACCCATTTAGAGTGCCCCAATCGAGTCCAAATGTATAACCGACCCCCATTAACTTTGGAGGGCCGATCCACCCATGCCAGTGGCGACCCCATTTCGCTGATTTTTTCATGTAAAGGGCCAAAAATTGTGATTTTTTTAAATGTTTGTATGGGGAACCCTCCATGGGGTTCCAGGGGGTGTTCCACTCTCATAGATGGATCGGCCCTCCAAAGTTAGTGGGGGTTGGTCATACATTTAGACTCGATTGGGGCACTCTAAATGGGTCGAAGAACCAACTTTTGACTTTTGTCCCGTAGGCTCAAATTTTGAAAAATCCCTCTTTGACCCATTTAGAGTGCCCCAGTCGAGTCTAAATGTATAACCGACCCCCACTTACTTTAGAGGGCCGATCCACCCATGCCAATGGCACACCCCCTGGAACCCCCTAGGGGTTTTGATTTGAAATTGTGATTTTTTTGAAATATTTGTATGGGGAACCCCAGGGGGGTTCCAGGGGTGTGCCACTGGCATGGGTGGATTGGCGCTCCAAAGTTAGTGGGCCACCATATATTTATACACGATTGGGGCACTCTAAATGGGTCAAAGAGGGATTTTCTAAAATTTGACCCCACGGGACAAAAGTCAAAAGTTGGGCCATTAGAATTCGTTTTCGAGGTATAGTTCCTTGGGCGAAGTTTCTTATTTTGATCCCTAAAATACGATTTTTACTGAGCAATTTGCGATTTTTAAATCGACCCGCCCTAGTGTTAAGATAATTTGAAGAAAAAATTCCTTTTATTTAATAATCTTTTTCTGAATTCAAACAGCTGACTATTAAAATCGATTTAAGTTATATCTTGGTAGTGGTCCAATTCTTCAATGCGGATTCAATTTTTCTTACGATCTCTTCCAAAAAACAACTTTTGGTTAAAACAGACTACAATTTTAAGGGTTTTTTAAGAGTCAAACAAAAAAGATTCAAAGATTACCACTTTCTTGTTTGAAGTCTTATGAAGTTTCTTTCTTGAAGTAGCTTACCAGTGTGTATATTTAGTAAGCCGGATTGATTTGTATGGAGAAAAAAAAGTCATCCGGACATCTACACAAAATTTTGAGTGACTCTTAAAACTATTTTGGCATAATTTTTTTTTAGATCGGAGAAATCTCCATGGAGTAGTTTTAGTTTTCTTCAGAATGCATACCCAAGAAAAGCAAAATAGTAAAAATTTTGGTCGTGTCCTGAGAAAAAAAATTTTTTCTGTTCTTTACAAATTCTTTTGAGACCGCAGAACAGGGTCTTTCAGAACCCGTGAGGGGCCCAGGGTACGAATTTTTGGGGCCCCCTTACCTCTTTAAAAAAATGATTTAATGTATACTCGACATGTATATTAAAAAAAATATAGTTAAATATTAGATAAAAAATTATTAGAGAACCGTCTTTTTAGCTTTTTTTTTTTGTGAAAACGCATCTTTTATAACTAAAAAAATTAACTTTCTTGCTATATCCGGATTTATTTCAGCATGGAAAGGACATTTAAACGATTTTGTCAAATGGTCGGCCCAGAGGTGGATTTACCACAGTTGGCGCTCTTGGTCAGAAAAAATATGCCACCCTTACCGTGTTACCATACATGTAAAATGTGTCGCGGCCATGACTTAATTTTAATATCAATATATTATTTTTAGTTGCAATATATTTTGAAAAAAAGTATTTTAATCTTCAAAGTAGGGTAAGTTGTTCAAACAAATTGTAAGTAGCGCTTAAAAAGATTTTTAGAAGAGACCCTATTGCCACCGCAAGGACGTATGAAAAGTCAACAAACACAAAAAAAATCATGCAAAATCGAAAAACATATAGTTCTCATTTAAAATTACTTTAATTTATCTTAAAAAATTATTTTTAATTTTCTTCCGATTATGTTATGATTTTTTTTTTGTGTTCCATAAGCCAGAAAGGCAAGGATTTTTTTAAGAAGTAGAGTTTCTAGGATTTGTCAATGCCACGATTTAAGGATTTAAAAAAAATCAAGTTAAAAAATATTACCACTGCATTTTATTGATTTACGCGATTTTTTTCGAAGATTAATATATTACAACTCTGGTAGTTTTTGTAAAATTTTCATGTTTAATAACTCATTTTGAAGAAAAATTAATTGAAGAACGTGATGCGTACCAATCTTCTTCACATAAAAATGTCCATTTAAAAATAAAAAAGACGACTTTTACCCATATAAATCAGATTTTAAACTTTAAAATCACTTGTGGCACGTTTTAATAACAATATCTTTTTAAGAATATTTCCCAATTTACTTCTGTTTTGTAAAGAAATAAAACTCCGTTCAGCTATTCATAACTTCTGAAAACCAAAAGGGACCACTCTTATATAAGCATATGAGCTGTCATCTCATAAGATGATATATTTCCTGAAATAGATTCCTTGGCTTACAATTCTTCTTAAAGTTGACTGAGTGTATTTTTTTGAGAAATATAATTTTCTTACGCGATATTTCGTTAGAGACGTTTTCTGAAATGTTTGTGCTGCTGACTGCAGCTCAGTTTATTACATTGACAGAGGAATGAAAACGAATTTCAAGTGTTTCAAATCGCTTTCTAAGACCATATAAAATGGAATCAATAATAGCTAAAAACGCGTTTACTCCATAATATTTTTCATGCCAGACTCAATTTTCATCGATCGGTTACAAGCAAATTTGAATGGAATTCCTATACTACATTTCTACATTTATAAGTCCAGTAGGAATTTTTTCATCTGAACAATTTTGTTTAATTTTTTCTTATATGATACTCTAAATTTTGGGGCCCCCTTCAGATGCGGGGCCCGGGACTCGAGCCACTTCTGCCCCCCTTCCTCTAATAGGGCCTGCCCCAGAACATCGATATTTCGTAATTTTCGGAAAGATGTTTTATTGAACGTCTGCAAAATATGTATTTTTCAAGGTATTTAAAAAATTAATTTTTTGAATGAATGAATACCTTTTCAGTTAGCTAAAATTCATGCGAATACATGCGTTTAGAAAAACATAGTTTCGAAAATGACGAAACATCGATTTTTTTGGGTCTCAAAAGAGTTTGTTAAGAAACAAATTTAAAAACTTCTTTAACCAAAATTTGTGTACCATCAAAATCTTTATTATTTTGCTTATCTTGCGTATACATTTTTAATAAAAAAAGAGTTACATGCAAAAAACATAATTTTTTACCAAAAAAGGGGTTCAGGAGAACCAAAATCGCTCCATGAAGATTTCTTCGATACAAAAAAAAATGAAAGAGAAATAGTTTTTAAGAGTCCCGCTTACTTTTGAGTCGGTTTCCGGCGAAATCTAAATTTCGATCCTTAATATTGTATATAGCTAACTTTTAAAAAAAAAATGTAATGGGCTGAAGTATTCATTGTTTTGGTCATGTGTATTTTATTGGAAAGCCAAAGAGTATTTATGTATATTTAATATCTACAATGATTCGAACTCAACCAAATAGGAAGCTCATTATTAGAGTAGTTTTCGCCACATGATTACAATTTTTTTTTAACTATAACTGAAGGGTTTATTGCAATAACGTGATAAGCCACATGATCTAAAAAAATCAATTTTTTAGGCTAAATACTTTTCTCAATGCATTGCCAACAAACACTGAAGAGAGTTTGGCTATTTCTTATTAATTTCACGACACATCACAAAAATTCCGAACAAAAAATCACTTATCCCAGCCGAAAGTACTCGATGAGATTGGTTGCCGTTCGTTTTTTATGAGCCTCTATAGTTTTTTCGCCAAATTCGATTTTGAGCACTTTTTTGCAATTTTCTTCTATTTTTCGCATGGTCATGCGAAAAATGCTGTGCTGTGCGAAAAATACTGTGAATTTTTATTTGCAGTCTTCAGCAAAGTTGTAGCTCTTGACTCGGCCAACAAAAATGCTGAATATATCAAGTCGGAAAAATGTCATCTTCATGCTCAAAAATTACCACTTTTTTCACCGATTTTTTCAGTTTTTCGACTACAGCTCTTGAACTATTGAAAATTTTACCAAACAATCAAGGGAAGAAATGTAGCCTATAAAATTATGAACAACTTTTTAGTACATACCAACTTCATACGACCACTCCTTGATACGGATTTTGCAATTTTTTTTTTATTTTCGTTTTTTATATACGAAACAACAAAATAAATGCGTATTTGTCAAAATCTCATAAAAAAAACGAACGGCAACCAATCTAGCAAAATCCAGAAATTACTTTTCTCCTCTCATCGAGTACTTTCGGCTGGGATAAGTGATTTTTTGTTTGGAGTCAAAAAGTTGAATATTGCGTCACTGTGTTTTCTAACCTATTTGTAAAAGATGCCGTGTTCAATTCAATTTCTTCATACAAAAATAAATTTTTTCAAAACTTTAAAGTCGATTATTTCAAAATTATTCTTATGTGGCTTATCATATTCTTGCAATAAGCCCTTAAATTTTTGAAATGTTCAATTACTTGATATGTTCTGTAATGTAATTATTGATGCGTTGATGCGTTTTAAAAAGTGTCTTATAGAAATTCTTGGATAAAGGAGCTTTGAGCAGTAATTTCTAATTCATTTAACTTTTTTTTTAATTCCATGGCCCGTTCAATTTAAGAGGCTATAAATAAAACATATAAACACCTACATAGTTTACAAATTTTTTTTAAATTTCTTGCGCCCACAATAAAACACCTTAACCCAATTTTTTTTCTGAAAATAATTTCCTTCCCTAAGCTTTTATAATATTTTATTTTAATTACATTATTATCCATTAAAGCAGAACTTTATTCAGATATTGATCGAATAATACTCTAAACAACTTCTGCCTCTGCTCTTTTCCATTGCATGGCAAATATTAACATCACACCTCTGCATTGACTCTGATAAGGAATAAAAAACTCCTCCTGAACTATTAAAGCTCTTTTGTGTTTATTCACAAACTTTATCTGATCTGATCGCTCGGTACAATGCTTGTTATAGAGCGATCATATTAGTAGAATACGCACAAAATAGCTTTTGTGGTTCTATATAAGCCACTTAAAAAAACCTTAAAAAAGATAAGTTCAAATCACAGTTTGTGATTTTCCCAACAAAATCTGACTTGAACTTAAAAAAACTTAGTTAATACTAAGAAAAATATTTTATTATTTATAGTAAAAGTTTTTACTAATGCACAAGCTCAGCTTTTTTCCAGTCTTAAGTTTAGCTTTTCGCCGCCTGGTAAATATGAACCACTTAATGCTGTTGCGCCTATAAGTATACCATCTACCATTATCTCTACAACTTTCAATACAAGGAAATAATTCTAATTTTCATTTTTTTTTTCTTTTTTTTTTCAAATCTTCATGATATATTTTTCTTACCCACAACATCAGGGCTGAAAAAGAAAAGTCCAAATTCCAAGCTGAGATCTATGAATATCTCAGCCAAATCGAATCCTACAACAAGGAAAAAATCATGTCCATTAAACACATCGAGAGGCTGGAAGTTTCAATCTCCGAATTGAATATCAAGATCGAAGAATTGAATCGCACTGTTATCGATATTACATCTCACAAGAGTCGCCTCTCGCAGGAGAACATTGAATTGATCAAGGACGTCCAAGATCTCAAGTCGCAAGTTGACACTGTCTCATATTCAAGGAGCCAGGTCATTTCTCAATTGGAGGATGCTCGCCGGCGTTTGGAAGATGAAGACCGTCGTCGTTCAATGTTGGAATCTTCTCTTCATCAGGTTGAAACCGAATTGGAATCGATTCGTCTTCAACTCGAAGAAGAGTCGGAAGCGCGCATTGACTTGGAACGTCAGCTGGTCAAAGCCAATGGCGATGCTGCTTCATGGCAAAACAAATACACTGCCGAAGCAGCCGCTCGTGCCGAAGAGTGTGAAGAGATTCGTCGCAAGTATCAAGTGCGCATCACCGAATTGGAGGAACACATTGAGGTCTTGATCGTTAAGGTCAACAATTTGGAGAAGCAGAAGACTCGTCTTTCCAGCGAGGTTGAGGTGCTCATTATCGATTTGGAGAAATCGAATAATTCATGCCGGGAATTGCATAAGTCTGTGACCACTTTGGAGAAGCACAATGTTGAGTTAAAGAGCCGCCTGGAGGAAACCATCATTATGTACGAGAACAGCCAACGTGATTTGAAGAACAAGCAGGTCGATTTACAACGCGCTATTCACGAATTGGAGAAGGTCAAGGATGCCAATGGGCAGTTGGCTCGTGAGAACAAGAAAATGGGAGGTAAGTTGTACTGTTACACTTAAATTTTTCTACAGACAACTAAAGCAAAACGATTTTATCTTCCCCTTCAGATGATCTTCATGAAGCCAAGGGCGCCCTGAACGAATTGACTCGTCGTATGCACGAGATGGAATTGGAACTGCGTCGTTTGGAGAACGAACGTGATGAATTGACCGCCGCTTACAAGGAGGCCGAAGCTGTAAGTTTTTGAGAATTCAGAATGAAGGAATTTTTGCTTAATGTATTTGCTGTTTTTTTTTGGTTTGCTTAACAGGGCCGCAAAGCTGAGGAGCAGCGCTCTCAACGTTTGTCTTCGGAATATGGACAATACCGTCACGATGCTGAACGTCGTCTGCATGAAAAGGATGAAGAGATTGAAGCTATCCGGTAAGTAATCGTATTAAGAAATATGTACTTCTGTTGATTGTCTCAATTTAAAAAAAAAATGATTTGGAGAATTTACTTGAGCGAGTGAGGAAACTGAACATTTGAAAAGGACTTTTATATATATGCCCTTTTTTATGGTGAACAAAAAAGTAATAATATCAGATTCTCTAATATAATATCAAACAAAAATGGTGAGCATTAGTAATGTTGTTTAAGATAAAAGAAAAGAAAGATATTAATAAAAACAACCTAAAGCAAGAATTTAGATGAATATCAACAGACACGATTTTGAAAGAGATATCTTTCAAAATATAGGAACAGATAAAATAGGTAGAAAGTTGCAAAAGTATGTTTAGGACACTTTCTCATTGCTTCGGAAAAAAATTCTCAGTGAGGAATACCAGAGGTTATATCCTACCTCTTAACTATTCAAAACAAGAAGTTCGTATGATAACAATAATGACGTAATTTGAAAGTTATTTCGATACCTAAGGCAGGCAAAAGCTCATATGCAAACCCAAAAGAGCTTCCATCAATTAATTCCTCATCTTTTTTTCTAAAAATTTTCAAGAGATTAATCGTTTCAAATCAGTGGAAAAAGCTTTTCACTCTATAGTCTACATCATTCGAAAATTCCTCTATCAGTATGGATATACAATGATAGCTTTTATTTATAAAGAAGGTGCCTTTAATAACGTAGAAGCAAGAGCTATTAGAAATGCGCTGGCAGAGCTTGGGATAGATGCCGCGCTGAAAGCTCTCATAAATGAAATGATTAAATCAGAATTATACATAAGTACAAACTTAAGTTTCTCGGGGAGGGGTTCTCTCATCACTACTCTGGAACCTAGCGGTAATTGACCTGATAGTCAAACTGTAACTAGAGGGGTGTAGGGTAGTAACTTATGCCAATTACGTTGCAATTGTGACCTCTGGAAAATGCATGTCTACTCTTCAAAACATTATGCAAAACTGCCTAAAAACTCTGATTAAATGGGCTCAGCATTAACCAAAATAAAACTGAGTAAGTGATTTTCACCAGAAAACACAGTTTACCAACATTCAGTTCTCCAAAACTGGAAACCACAATTCTTAGCTTCTCAGATTAAACATAAAACCCGAGCCTCGTGAACTAAATGAAAAGCCCAATTGGCTCGAAAAAGCCAGTGGGAGGCAATTGGGGACTACAACGAAGTGCTGCTTGCTGGCTATACACAGCAGTTATAAGGCCAATCTTACAAACCTCAACTTACTCTGTAAAGTTCTGAGAAGAACTCATCTATAGGTCAGTGGAGCAATAAGTACCATTCCATCAGATGCACTAGATATTATGCTCCACCTTACACCCCTTAATATTCTAGCTTAACAGATGGCCGCTTATGCAGCAATACGCCTTCTATGAAGTCAAAACCTTCAAGTGGAAAGAAGGTACGCTAAAACACTATTGTATTAAGAAATATCTCCCTCCTATACCCAGGTCTATAGGCCATATCATACAAAAACTATTCTTTGATAGGAAGTTCGATGTATCTAACTTCCTATTGAGATGATCGGGAACTAGGAAACCTTTCATCTAGCAATGCTTTTGAGATCTATACCGATGGATCAATATTAGCTAAAGGAGTCTACTCTGAAACATTAAACATTAATACAGCCTTCAGGCTTCCTGACCACTGCAGTGTATTCCAAGCTTAAGTCACCGCAATACATGTAGCGATAACTTGGTTTAAGATTGCTATCTGCATACTATATTATAGTCAAGCCGGTTTGAAAACCTTCAAAATTGTTGAAGTAAAATCCGAAAAAGTTCTCAACTGCCACAGATCTCTAAATGTGATGACAAAGCAGCTCTGGATCTTTCTATTCTGGATTCACGGACATAGAAATTCAGAAATTAGGAAACTGCAAAGCAGATTTACTCACTCGAACAGGCACCACCAAACAATTATCGACAGTTAAAAAAGTTTTGGTATACATATTACCATATGCAAACTCCTTACACATAAGATATCCCTCTATGAAACCAAAAGTAGGGGGTTCACAGGAAGCAAGTGTAAAATAACGCGTCAAATATGGACGAAACTTACCCTAAATTGCTTAAAAGAACTCAGCTCACCTCGTAGAGACCACATCAGCACCATGATAGGAGTCAGAACAGGGCACTGCCTAATTGGCAAACACACTGAATGGTTGCATTTCATCCACGATTTCTGCAGAAGCTGTTGAGATGAGGAGTAGAAAGAATCTACAGTACATTCTCTGCAGTTGCCCATCCTTGGCTTAGAAATCCCTTTATCACTTAGGCGACTGATTCTTTAATGACCTAGACGACCTTTCAGAATCTTTAGTATGCCGAATTCTCATCTTTAAAAACAGCTCAAACTGGTGTAAATAGAATAAATGAGCCTTATTAACCTAAACTAACCTAACATGATCACAATAATCAGAAAAATGCTTTTCAATTTAACAATGACTCTTCAATTTTGGATCTGTTCGAAAATGCTTCATGATGCACAAACTGCTTTTGCAGCACAAGCAAAATGTTCGAAAAATACCAATTTTGCAGCACTGCTAACATCAAACATTCAAAAATGTAATTTTTCTATCAAGCGTCACTCATCATTCGCATCAAAAAAATTCGCGCTGCAATTTGGACGCTTGAACAATGCCAGTTATGCGCATACTGCAAGTCCTGATGCACTTCCGAACAGACCCTTATCTAAGTGCTTTTAGAACAAAGTAACTTTGCAATGAAAGGTTCTATTGTACAACCCCTGCCAAAAAAAACGCATCATCAGATGTGCTTTTTAGAAGAGCTCGAAAATCACATAAAATTAGCATGTTCACAAAAAATTTGGTTAAGGATGTGTTGGTTGATGTCTTAACTTAGCTCTGTCACAAAGATTTTAACAGCTGAGGCAAGTGCAAATCAGAAGGTTTTTCATCAGCAAATGTAAAAAGAATTATGCAAACACAACATTTTGTGATTATTTTTGAATGCAGAATATTTTTTAAAGTAACTATATTCATTTTAAGTTTGATTTTAAAAAATAAAGCCGGTCCGTTTAAAAATAGCACAACTTTTTTCAGAAATTTTTTTTTTTTTTCTCTTTACAAAAAGTCGCAACATTTGTTTATTTTTCGAGGGCTAGCCGTTTTTATCAATCACCGTTGATGAGAAGACGAGGTTTAACCACAAAATTTGGAGGACTACTTTTATTTTTGGTCTTAAAAGAGAAAGAGATTGTAAAAAACCATCAAAATAATTTCATTATTGTATAAGACGTATGTCGTTTTGGCAGTAACAGTATAGACCAGGGGTGGGCACGAGTGAGACCATAAAGAGCCACAGTAAGATTTTCAAAACCTTCCAAACAGCCACACCGTACAAATAAAGAAAACAACCATAACAAATTTTAATATAAATTAAGGTATTCAGTACAGAAGTGAAACTTCATCAAATTTAGAAAAAGAAGATTTTTGTGAAAAAGACAGAGATAAAGAGAGGGAGAGTGTCTTAAAATAAATGTAATACAAAATTTGCATAAAAAATATTCTGTTTATTTAATATTTGCATTGTCATTGGTTGGCGCTTCAAGTGGTAATACATATTTTAATGGTTTCTGATAGCTAAAATATGAGATACTTATCCGTGATCCGCTTTTTTCAACGTAAAAAAATACACCCATTGTAATTCCAGATGTAGTTGTTGCTTTATTGAGATTTTTATTTGTGAAGAAATCTGTAAAGAGTCTGAAATTTGTAAAGAATATTTTATTGAAAAATTTACGTTTAAGTCTCCCGCGCGAATCATAGAGATTTTATTTTCGCTTCTGGCAAGATCATCAGCACCTGTACGACTGGAAATCAAGGCGTTGTCAAAATTACTGTGCACTCGTTTTATGTATTTCTGTCTGACACCCTTCATGGGGCCCCCATACAAAAAAACTGAAAATATAGAAAAAAAAATGTCTATTGTAGATCAAATCAAAAAAATCTGACATGATAGCTGGTTCTATTAATTTTTTTCCCCTCAACCTATTTTCTGAGCTCACCTACACACTATCTGCCACCCATCTAGGGATCCCAATACAAAAAACTCAAACAATAAAAAAATGTCTATTATAGTTCATATCTAAAAATCTATGACACTTAGGAGGGTCCAATGTATTAGTTTCTCAACTTTTCTTCTGAACACATTTATACTCAACCTTTCTGGGGGTCCCCATATAAAAATTTAAAAACAATAGAAAAAATTGATATTATAGTTTGTATCAAAAAATCTGTGCCCTTAAGGGGTGTCACAAATGTATGAGCTGGCCCTAATAATATTTTTTCTTCAGCATTTCCTCTGAAAAAACCTACACTCTATCTGCACTTAATGGCACTTTCACAATATTTGCTCATTTAAAGTCACAACTCAGAAAGCAATTGCAAAAAAAAAATTATCGCCATTGATACAAATGGCTTAAAACAAAAAATGTACCCACCAATAAAGTAGTTGGACTCAAGGACATAACAAGACGTTACAACTAACCATGCATAAATGTACGTACATCTAATTACAGAATACATTTTAGTCTACATTTTAGTTGACCTTTCGACAAGTTAACATCAAATACGCTACAGTTGTTAACAAAGGTACTCATGTGATTTATTGAAGCAGTTAACATATAATTTTTTCCACTAAATTGAAAATAAATCATGTTGTTAGCGTTTCCACTGCTTCTACGGTTAGTGTTAAAATTTATAAGGGAAAGAAGTTCTGAAGAATCGAATACACTAGTTATGAGTTGATGTAAGCAGATGATATCGTCGTTACAAAAATGAATTTCATTTTTAATTTTCCATTGAATTTTCATTAGAAATAAAAAATTTTATTTTTCAGAATCGCAAGTTCACTTTTGTAACGACGATATCAGCAGATTTCCTTCTCTCACTTAAAGATAGCATTTTTAATAATTTTAAACGGTCTTCATATGCTTACTTATTTACTTAGGTTGCCATAACAATCCGTGTTCGGGTTTCAGCCGACCTCATCAGCTCTCAGCCGACCTCATCAGGCGCCACTGCTTTGAGCGCGCCCTCTCCAATCAGATACACCAAGTGCGGTTATGGCTTTTTCGGTCTGGTTCATCCATGAGAGGCATGGTCTTCCTCTTCGTCGTCGACCAACGACCCTCTCCTTGAGCACCTTTTTTGCTGGAGCCTCGTCGTCCATACGATGAACATGACCCAGCCAGCGTAGTCGCTGCACAGTTATACGCTGCACTGCGTCAATGTCTTCGTAGAGCTCATACAGTTCGTGGTTCATTCGGATGAGATAGTCATCGCCGACTCGAACAGGACCGAAGATTTTACGAAGAACTTTTCTCTCGAACACCCCCAGAGCAACTGCGTCAGTTTGCAAAACTACCCATGCCTCAGCGCCATAAAGAAGCACAGGTAGGACAAGCGTCTTGTAGAGTGCTAGTTTTGTTGATCGAGAGAGGGCTCTGGAACTTAGTTGCTTACTGGGCCCGTAGTAGCACCTTTTAGCAATTGTTATTCTTCGCTTTATCACCATATATATGGTATATTATTTATCACCAAGGTATATAGATTCCTTGACTACATCAAAATTATAGCTGCCGGATGAAACGTGGGAATCTAGATGTCGCGCTCCCGGTGCTTGTAGACAGCATATACTTTGTTTTGCCCTCGTGTATTGTCAAACCCACTTTGGCTGATTCCTTTTCGATAGTGGTGAAAGCAGCAGTACCTTCATATGCAGAAAGGTTAAATGTGTCTGTTCCACTTGAGCCTCTAAGAGCAAACCGAACAAAACGTTTTTTAATTCTTTCTATTCGATCAACACGCACATTGTAATGCGGGGACCATACTTGACTTGCGTACTCCAAATTAGGGCGCAAATCGTTTTATAAAACTAAGCATAGAAGATGCTTTTTTACAAATTCTATCAATATATATGTTAAACGACAACTTAGAATCCATGCATACATATACCAAGGTCTTTGACGGGCAGTTACACTACTTCAAATCAAAAATTAAATTGTTCCTTTTACGCGAAAAGTTCATAGTTTGACATTTATCTGGAAGTAAAACATATTATTTTTAGAACACCAAACCTCAAAGAATTTCAAGTTTGACTGGAGAGGGTCTGAATTGTCTTTAAAATCAATTGTTCTGTATATTTTCATATCAAAAATAAGCAAATGAGAGTGTTTGATGATGTGAGTAACATCATTCATTGTCAAAATAAACAGAAGTGGACCCAGGCGGCTTCCTTGAGAGACACCCGATTCTGCAACAAATTCAGAAGACTTCGGAAGCGTATTTGATAAGATCGCTCTATCAAATACGATTTGAATCAGCTTACAAATAATTGCGGAAATCCCATCAAATAACATTAGATTATGTGGTAATTTATCAAATACTTTGCTAAAGCCAGTGTAAATACAATCGACTTGGCTACTAGAATCAATAGATTTCAAGTGACGAAAATTTTTCGTGACGAGACTCGAAATATTTTACCCCCAATATCAAATCGCCACCTAAGAAGTTTCACTTTTTTAATTAATTGTAATCATTAAAATTAATCATTTCAAGTTTTTAAACAAAACAAAAACGAATTTAAAAAATAAATATTTGGCAACTATTTTAAAATATTGTTCTGTATTTGTTAAAGCCGTTTGCAACAGCTACAACTAGGGAAAACTATAATTCGAACAGCCGACTTTGACATCTACATCAACTTTTCTAGCAAGACTTATCTGTAATCTGAGCTAACCTTGTAATTGTAGCATGGAGAAAAAGTACACCATAATTAAAGAGAACGTCCAGTAAGGAATAACAAGGTATACCTTATCAAATTTTTTGTCAAATCGTTGATCAAACAACGATAAAACAACATGGAATTCCATGGAATTTTAATTTGAAGAACAAAGCAGAACAGCATGGAATTGCGTGGAATTTGTCGAGATATATAATATGTTTTAGTTTTTTATATAGATTTTGAAATATCAAAAAAAAGAGCCGTTTTTTACTTAGCCGCATTTGCCCACCGTTGGTATAGACACATGCTTATAAGTGCTTGATTTCACTTGACGGTCTGAAACCGTATTTATATGTGACCCCGGAAATACCTTCTTTTTGTTTCTACGTTTTTACTGATTTTATAACTCAGCAGTATAACTTAATATATCCTTGAGCCAAAATCTGTTTTAAACATTCCATACCTCGACACACTTTTGTTAGGTAACCCTTAACTGTTTCGGATCAGGAATTCTAACAGAAGATCATGTTAGAATTTATTTAAGGGCCAATATTTCAGTGCGAGGTTAAACTCTAGTCAAGTTAAACTGAGGTTAACTCACCAAAATTGGAACTAGGTTTAGGCAAAAAGAAATACATTATATGACAATTTAAGTCAATTTAACTTCAACGAATGCTATCTAGTTGAACCGAGTTTAGTTGTCCATTTTTGGTGAGTTAACCTCAGTTTAATTTGACTACAGTTTTGGGCCTAAGATGTTTATTTATTGAAGGCAGCACGAGTTGTTCTCTAAGGTTGAGCTTAAGTCTAGCACGTTATCTTTAAGCTTTAAGAATTCTTGTAGCTACAATTCCATGTTACTTATTTAGATCAAGAAACGCTGTGAAAAAAAATGTAAATGCGAGAATTTAATCTAATTTGTAAAGTCGGTAAACGTTCCATCTAGATTGGACCTTGTCATGTTCAAAGTTCTTCTCGAGAAGCTACGTATTACACTCTCTCAGTTCTCGGCATTATTTTATGCTCAAAAAACAAATCACTTTTTAGAGGAGGATTCAAGATATATGGTGAAATTCGTGTCCAATGACTGTAACCAAGTGCGATCATTTAAATCTATATTATCATGTTGAGCGAAGGAAAGATCACGTTCAGCTTTGGGATCAGGTGCTCTGTAAAGTTAACCGCAAAAGAAAGTTAGGCAGTAATGTTTTACCATAAAGACTTAAGACGCAACAATAAAAGTAATCAGCATTCAATGTATCTATAAACTTAAAAACCGGAAGTCACCAAATAAATCTCACTAGAACTGCAAACTGAGCAACGCCATTAAAACAAATATTATCGCCTTGATATAGTCAATACCACACAAAAACTATTAAATTTGTGCATTGATTTTAGATTGCTTTGTTTTTGCTATTATTTTAAGTTGTTGGTTCATTAACACAGAACAGAGACGTTGTATTAAAAAAAAACAAAGATACCTTTTTTATTGATTTTACCCATCATTTTTTTATCTTCTCTATCTTTTAATATTTAATGTTTTTATGCACATTAAGTGACAATTTTTGGTTTCTTGAATTAAACAAATGTTTTTTTTATTTTATTTATATTAAATTTTTATCTAAAACTATATCCACTCTACAACGCCTCTGTCTCTATTGCCTTGTCTATAATGGCATTTGAAGGACGCTCTATTTTACTTCCCTCCCAAATCAATTCAAGACAACCGACTAAAAAACGCTACGAAATCTTATTGATTATTTTCTGGTTATATCTTTTTGCTTTCAACTACAGATATTGTAGCTATTTTTTAGTACGATTCAATTTACTGCTCGCTGTGGACATAATAATAGTACTTCATAAAAGTTGCTGACCGCTGAGTTAAACAAAAGAGCTGCTAAATTTTATAACGAACTATAAAGAAGTAATATAAATACATAAATCCTAATAATACCAAGAACTCATACGATTCTAATATGCTTTTTTAAAGTTGTTTACTCTCGATATTTGCTATATATACAGCTGCAAAAAAGGCCATATATAATCTAGCTGATTGAAATTCGGTAGCGAGTTTGTGAAAGATTATGCAATAGAGTGGGAAAAAACCCAAATTGTTCTAGAGAAATCAATAATTGGCTAATACTTTAAAGAAGATCAAACATTACCACTTAATTTGCTTAAAAAACATTGGAACTGCAGCGTTATAAAAAGGTATCTTTAGTGTTTTGAGTGTTTTCAAATCTCGTCAGAGTGTCATAATTGCGCAGAAAGTCATAATTGTGAATAAGGCAGAGGAAATTATTACGCTTATTGCTTTACCATTCGAACTTACTTCGCAATAATCAAACTGATGACTTTGTCTAATATTTCCAATCAAAACCTTCTAACTTTCTAGCGTTCATTAATTAAAACATATTTAAATAATAGATGCAAACGATCAAATCTCAATTTCCTGCCTTGCGCACAAATTATGACATCTGCGAGTACTGTTTAAATTAACGATTAATCACAGACAAAGTCAATGTCTGCGAAATAATCGAGTTATTTCCGAAAGGGACAAAATAAATGAGGAAAAAATCTTTTTGTAGCTGCACACAAAACGACCTTCCCAACAACTGCCGCCAACAACGAAAGCCAAAAGACGCGTACAACGACTTCAGAAGCTGACGTTGAAGAGCAGCGACCACAAAGCAGCATCAGCTATCGATCGTCACCTAAATTGCAGCAAAAGTGCAGCAAATCGAGCACAACAATTCAATTTAATTGTTTTTTTGTATCTCATGAATTTGTATCTTTAACTTAAGTCTAAAGGAACACAAAGAATTGTTAACAAAGCAGCAAACATTTTTGCAATCCGCACCCGCAACTAAGCATCTGCCACACTCTCTCTCACACATACTAAAACATACTCTTTGCCAAATCTAGCCCATCCACAAGAACTGCATCAACATGGCCACTACCTATTACACACGCCCCTCCCGCGTCCGCCACATGATGAATTCAACCTATGAGGACAACTACGGCTACAGCATGAATTTCTATCAGCCAATGCTTGACTACTTGGACGCCAAGACGAAGGGTCTGCAGGTGCAGCCCCCGCACCTGCCGTGGACGAGCGAACGGGGCTTAAAGCAATACCGCTCCTCGAACACAGTCCGCAAGTACAACGCCGATGAGATTCTGCGTTTGTCGCGTGCTTGTGCCGCCCGAGCTGATGACATTTTGCTAAACTTTCGCGTACAGAAGCGATCGCCATTCAGTGTGAAGAAACTCGCCGACGCAGCGCGTGTTACCAAGCATATTGAACCGGACTCAGTAGTCGAACGATCGCGCGAACGTCGTCGTCAACGTCAGGAAGAACTCGAGGATATCATACGCCGTGATACGATACGCATACTCCAGCGCATACACAAGATGGAGCTAGACAATGACTGTCAGATGTCGAAGGAATTCAAGCGTTCCATACGTGGTAAATCGGCCACTCAAATTGCTCAGGCTTTGATTGCCGACTCGCATCGCAATATCAAGACGGCCAAGAAGGAGGAGGAGGACTTTATTGCGCAGACTATAGCTCGTTCAAGTCGTGCTTGTAGTCGTGTGCGTTCGGGCTCACCGGATGGCCGTTTTTCGGCACATACTACCCATATTGAGTTTATGGATGATCGTATGGTTGATAAGCTGGATCATCGCGTATCCTCGTCGCTGACCAATGTCAAGCGTCAGCTTTCGACACTCAATCAGAGGACAGTGGAAATGTATTCAGATTCCAGGTGCGGTATAAAAGATAAATGTTGGCTTTGTCGCAAGGTTATGCGAACTCATCCCAGACTACATGACTATAGTTATATTTTCTATGGTCATTGATTTGACTAGAGAGAGGGAGGGGAGGGGAGTGTTGTGAAAGTGAATTGGCCATTACGAGCTTAGCTTTTCCCTGACAAGCTCATTTATATCCTATTAATTCATTTGGAATTCCGTCTATAGGCACACACACACACACACACACACACACACACATACTCCAGCACGCACAGTTATTCCTTAGCTGCCTTCAATTGAAGGATCATTATCACAAATTTTGTTGCAGTGTGTTGGTTGCACTAATGATGCACTCACTTTTTTCTAAATATTTTGAAATAAAATGCTGAGTTTTAAGTGTTGCCACATTATTTATACAAATCCTTGTAATTTTTATCTGTTGCGTCCATTCAAGCGTTGCACCACAGGTACACAGCTGCTATTTGTCTGGCATCGGAATGTATTTCTATGCCTTTATGTTAGAATTGTTTTCATGTTTTCAACGAAAATATTTGAAGACATGAGTGGATGAAGGTGATGTGTTGCAAAAATCTAGTTTCGAGAAAATTGAGTTCAAACTTTCACATTTGTACTGAAATTTATGCTAAATCAAACTTTGTACAGTAATTTAATTCTAGAATAGCCACAATTATGGTAATTTTAAATTTTTAATTTTTTTTTGCACCTTCATCTATGCATAGAACACCGAAAATCCGAAAATGCAACAAATGTCTTCATTTATGTGTTGAGTAAAAAATTTATATAGTTTTTTGTTTTAGTGCGGTAGCGTATTTTTTCCATACTGATTATTAAAGTCAAGGTGGACCGACGTAATGAAAAATGTCAAAGGAATGCTTTATTTTTAATTATAAAATTAGTTACTGTCGTATTGATTCAATGATTAAGGGGTATTTTTCGTTTGAATGGCTTTAAAAACACTTTATTTTAAATGTTTTAACTATTTACTAAAATTAAAATTAAACACTTTTTTATATCAAACCAAATATCGATAAAGAAATTTTCAGCCATCACTTTAACATTAACATAACCTTCGAATTTTTTCCCTCAACAACTGCATCTAGAAGTTCCTTCGCATCTGCATAACTTATACATGCATATCTTTTTTATATGCATCTTGTAAGAGTTTAGAATATCAGACATGAGCTTTGAATAATGTACTTGTATATTTACCTCTTCCTAACATTTGATTTTAAGAAATTCGTAATTTTTTCATTTTTTCCACAAGATAAATCAAGTTTTACTCGCATATTATCTGTATGTTCTTCATCTATCTTTTCAGTCGGATTGACTGCAACTCTCATTTTTGACCCCTTTGTACTTAATTCATCATATTTATCTTTATAACGGCCATTTAAGTCGGTTTCTGAAACAACTTTTGTTTTGATATTTGTGGATGCTTTTTACTCTTTTGAAGTACTAGAAAGATCGTCAATCAGATTCAAAACGTTTGATTGAGCAGGAGTCTTGCATACCGTTTCCAATTTCTTACAAACATTTCGTACAAATTTTCTTTATTTTTCCCTTTAACTTAAGCAATATTTTTATCAACATGTCCTTGACAACCTGCAGAACTATTAATCTCATTGCTCAAGCTGCGTTTTTACCCTCTTCCGCTGACCACTTTCTTATGACCAATAGTGGAATTCCCAAACGCGTTAACGACTATTTTCGATATCGTTAGTTAGCGAAAACTGTTATTTTCTATGAAAGTGGCACGCACAATGACCGATAATGACAACGATTATTATCGATACATTTTTGGGAATTCCACTACAGATCTAGGATTTCGATGACATGTCATCTTTTTTCTGCTGCTTTTTAGACATTTTCTGAGTATTTCATCTCATTCCAAATCTGACAAGTTTTGATTATCAACTTCCTAAATTCCAAATATGAAAAGTTTTTAGATTATTCTTTCGTCATTTTTTATTTTTTTTTTTTCAGTTTTGGTTTTCAGGTCATTTTTACTAGATTTAGGGTAGGTTTTTAAGTTATTTTATTGTCATTTTTTGGCATTTTTAATTTTTAGAGTATTATTCGGGTTTTTAGGTCATTCTAGTGTAATCTTAAGAGAATTTTTTTCGTTTTTTTTTTCGTACTAAAAAATATCAAAATACAAATTTTGAAACATATTCCTTTAACAATATAGTACCTTCAATCAAAAACATTACCTCTCGAAAAAGAAGTAGCTTTGTTTATAGACCTCGATGAAAAAAAAGCTCTGTAGAAAGATGAAACAAGTGTTCAACTCAGGATAAAAACTCAGAATATACTAGTTTTTATTAACTCTATTTTTATGCTGTATTGCTGAAATATTGGGGGTAAAATTTTAATACAATGAAATTAGAATAGGAACTTACATTCGATGACATATCGTCTTTAAGACGTAGAAAGAAGATCGTAGAAAGAAGTTTTTCTGCTTACAAAAACATATTGCCAGAGAATCGGCATTCTTTAAATTTTAAACAAAAATAAATAAAAAATTTAAATAAAAAAATACGTTGTAATAAACATAACCTTGTTTAATTTGTATAAAAATTATATAAAATAAATTTTAAGTTTAGTAATGTTTTATTTTTAAAGCCTTATTTTTATTTAATTATTTGCGTTTTAGGTAATTTTTGTTAGTTTTAAGGCAATTTTATGCAGTTTTTAGGTCATTTTTGTCATTTTTTAGATAATTTTTTGCAGTTTTTTAGGTTATCAAAATCCAAGCCCTGCTTATGACTAACAAAGTCGGCTATCTTACATATATAACAGTTACAATCAACGCCTGTTGCATGGGTGTTCTTGGGTAAAACTCTGCATTTGTAATCTGGCAACTTCTGGAAAGGTCTATTGAAAATAATTTTCTCTGCATCAAGAAATTTTTTGAAGGAGAAAACATTTTTTTTTTCCTTAAAATTTTCTTGAGATAAGTGCCAATCGATTAGGCGAGCAGCTAAGATTCCACGCCTTGAAAATTCGGAATCTAGGGTCGATTGAGAACTACTTCCAGAAGGTTTCATGTGGCTGCAATTTTTTTTGTCAAATTTGTATGCAGTATTTGATATTTAGTCTATCTGGGCAACCTCGCTCAAACACAATGTCCTTGAGATATGCCCCAATCAAAGAGGGAAGCAGCTATGATTTCAAACTTTGAAAATTTGATATCTAGAAGTGATTTGGAACGACTTACAAAAGGTTGTAATTGGCTACATTTTAATTATACCTCACACTGCTTCAGGACCACTGTGTAAAGCCAGCAATACATGCAAATTTTTTGAAAATCAAAATTTTGAAACATCGATAATTTACTACAGAAACCTCTTGAAAATGCGATGTTAAAATTTTAAAACGAAATTTTAATCTGTTTGAAGCTTTAAAAATTTGAAAGTTACAGCCGGCTTCCAACATGCCCAAAACTTTAAACGTGTTTTTCCCAAAACTGCATTTTATAAATTTCGTACATCATAACTCAAATAAATTTCAAGCAATGAATTCGAAATTTTGCACACATATACTTTAAAATATTAGCAAAAATATGCCCGAGCGTGATTTTTAAAAACAAATTTATATTTTTCTTGGTTTTTAACGAAATCATCAAAAAAAAAATTTCAAAATTGGAATCTGGCATATTTAAGAGAATGTAATGTAGATATAAAAAAATGTTCGCTTTGTTTCCACTAAGGATGCACTTCAATTCTGGGATCTGTCTTTACACTCTGCACCAGTGATTCTTAGCCTTGTAAGCTATCAACATTCCTATAATTTTCAAATAATATTCTCACGCACCTTACCCAAAACTATTAATCATATAAATGAAAAAGAAACGTTATGTATAAGATATTTTATATATATGTTCATGACATTTTTTTTTTAAATTAAGATTTTTGTTATTTTTTGTACAAAAAAAATATAAGAAATATTATCTGAAATAATAAATATTCGATTGAAGGGCTTATTGCAAGAGCATGACAAGCCAAATGAAAAATATTTTTAAATAATCGACTCTAAAAATTCCTAATAAAAGGAAATGGAATTGAAGACGAAAATTTTTACAAATAGGTTAGAAAATTAACAAGAAATAGCCAAAATCTCTTCAGTGGTTATTGGCAATGCATCGATTAATGTATTCAGCCTAAAAAAACAAATACGCTGTAGCAATGGAACCAGATGCTTAAGAGATATTTTAGCTAATCGTGGATATGATCTTAATTGAGCACACCAAAAATGTTTCAAACAGGCAATTTCATACTCCATTTGGTTGCTTCCATTTGTCCGAAGTTCAAGAATATCATTTTTTTATGAATTGCTATCATCCATTGAGTTTATATTAAAAATAAATGGATATAATATCCATTTTTCTGATATATCAATATCTCCAGTAGAAAATATTTATCAAAAGATTCGGCGAATTTTTTCAAATGAGTTTTAATCTCAGAGGCAATTGTGTTTTTTTTTTTCATCATCCTAAACAAGAAATTCGTCAAGTAAAGCAAAATTAGAAAAATTTCTCATGTCAACACGGTTTTTCCAAATTGTAAGTGTAGTTTTCCAACGCAAAAAAAATAGCAATCAATAAAAAAGTGGTTTGCTAACTAAAATGTATTCTTAGTTTAGATTTTTTTTTTAAAAAGCTTCACGTGAATTTTAAAAAATTACAATATATACCAAATATTCAAGATATGCACCACCGGTTAAGAATCACTGCTCTACACTAGAACTATATATATACAGTGAAAGCTCCCATGAGCGGACACCGATGGTTACCTACTTTTTGTCCGCATATAAGAGATGTCCGCTTATGGGAATGTCGTAAAAAATAATATGAAAATAATAATTGAAATTGAAGTTAACTGCAAAATTTTCAGAAAAAATGTTTTTACTTAAACATGCAGCTTGCGACCTTTACGTTGAAAGTTTAATTTATATGGGAAAAGTGCTCTTTTTCTAAAAAAATTAGAATTAGACAAAAACTACTAGAGTTGTGATTTTTTACTTTTCGAAAAAATCTAATTTTTTTCCTTGTGGTGGTGTTAAAAAAAATCGTAACAATGCAAATTTGAAAAACTTTCATTGAAATGTTGTGGAAATATTTCTTAAACTATATTTAAAATAGATACAAAAAATTATGCGATTTCATTAAATTACCTGGTCGTTATGAAATTTTTTGCTAAAAATGTACCTTTTTGAAAATTTCGGGTTTGGTTATTTTTACGGAAGAGATCCCAAAAATTTCTTTCGGAAATTCTTTTCGGAAAAAACACTAAGAAATGGACTAAAGATAGTTTTAGTTTTAACAAAAGCTGTCAATAACAAAATTTAAAGTTTCTAATTACTAAGCGGTTGGACTCTAGAAGTTAGATATAGAAGTATAAAACAATTTTAACATTATCAAGGCGTAAGTTTCTTGAATGCGATGTAAGTAAGTTTTTTGGACTCTGATTTCTCATTCAGAGTAAGTTCGTAAAAATAGAACAAAAAAACGTCGAACTGTAGAAACTACAAAAACAAAAACAAAAAAAAAGAAGAAAATCAGTAATGTTTGTGATCTAAAAAAACAAAATTGTACGCTTATGGGATATTTTTTTTCATAAATAGACATTTTTGTGTGTCCGCGTCCATTTATCGGAAAGTCCGTGTATTCTCTGGGAGAGCATTTTCTATGGAAAAAAACCAAAAATTTATCGTTCCCAAGAATGTGTCCGTTCATAGGAAATGTCCGCTTATTAGAGCATCCATCTATGGGAGCTTAGACAGTATCTTGAGTCATAATTTTTTTTATTCTTAAAACATGCCTAACCTCAAACTTCTGAATAAATCGCTTCAATAATATACTCATTGGGATCGGATTTTTATGCAAAACGTATAAAAATTAGTGCCAAAAATCAAATATATACAAATTGTATGCAACATTTTAAAACATTTAGATAAAATGTGTGTATTTAATCAATATTTTTATAAAAATAAATTTTTGTTTTTTTTAAAAAAATTTTACACAGAATTTTATTTAAAAATGATTTTGCATAAAAATTCAATCCCGTCTCATGAAAAATCTTTGTTTTTGAACCTTGATATCATGTATTGCTGGCCTTAAGTATACAGTGATGTGCAAAGAAATAGAAATACCAGTATTTATATATTTAAAGCTGCATGAATTATGTACAAGGTGCCCCGAATATAGCATTAATTCCCTCGTTTGGTGATTCCCCATGATTATTTGAGTAAAAAACTGCAAGGATGATGTCACCCCTCCCCTACTTTGGGAGTTAGAGAGAAAAACTGGAAAACATGTGCCATTACATTTTATTTCAGATTTAATGTATCTTTTATCCGATTTCCAAAGTTTATAACTAATTAAGAAGTTAATCAAATTAACATTAAGTTGTTTATAAAACATTTTGCATAAAGTCACATTTAAGAAAGTTATGAGCAACTAAATTCTAAAAAATTTTTTAATCCAAATTGATAATAAATATCTAGAGTATTAAATAAATTTTTTGAATATTTTAAATGATGTAATTTTTTTAATGATAAAGTTTCCTATTGACTTGGTATTTGATCTTGCCATAGTACTTGAGTAATCATTGCAAGCACTACTTTTTTATTTTAAATTACCACATGTAAAACAGTTAGTTTTTAGTGTGATACGATTGGAAAACGGTTTTTTGTATCATTGATTTGAAGGACATGTAGTCTCTTTTTCAAGATGCTATTGACTTTGGAGATCGGTTAAGAGATAAATAAAATATAGAGAAAGACATAATGACATATATTTTCAAGTTTTCACTTTCTAGCTCTGAAGAGGGGGAGGGGTGCGCCTCATTCATAAAGTTTTATACTCGCCTAATCAAAGAGATTCACAACCCGAGGCAATTAATGCTATATCTGGGGCACCTTGTACATAATTCATACAGCTTTATATATAAAAATACAGGTGTCCCTATTTCTTTGCACATCACTGTATATCGATTTTTTTTGTCTTGCCCTTCTATCTGCCCTTCGAAGACTTTCGCAGTTTGGACTTAATTTTGGACTCCAAAATGACGTTAACGATTTATGAGCTTCTAAAAGAGATAAATGAAAAAAATGTTGTTCATATCAAAGATAAAACCAAAAACTGTTTTGAACAAAACAGCGCCATTTTGAACAAAACGGTTACTAACTTGAGGTACAATTTTCTCGAAAACTGCTTGACCGTTTTTAATAGTTTTTTGTACACTTAGTATTTTAGTAAAACTTAGGCGTATGAACAGAGGAATTTTAAAAATATTTAAAACTAATTAATAACTATAATAAGCTGTAAGCTTAAAATTTTTGGTTTTTCCAAAAAAACAATATATATATTTGTTATCAACTATTTGAGATAATTCTGTTCACTTGTTAGCTTGTAGATACTACTACCTAAAATCATCTTGATATTTGTTATCACTTTTCAGAAAAGTGTTCCGAAGTGCAAAAAACTGCGAAAAATAAAACTTTTTAAGACAGCAAAGAAATCTCCGCACTGCTAGTCAGATCTGCTAGTCAGACCTACCCAGCTTTGAATTCATTTTTTGAGCACTTTAACTCATTGGAAAACTTTGCGGTTTTTTATTTTTTGGTAGATTAAATGAAGAATAATAATTCGAAAGAAATATGTTCATATACATAGATATATTAAAAAAAATGTGTTTTCCTATGAAGAAGGCCCCTTAAGGTTTGTGGCAATTTAAAGAGAATGAAATTAAGCATAAACCTTTTTTTGTAGTGTTAAAACTTTTAATATTGATAGCTCCTCATAATCTATTTGAGCCAAGATGAAAAAAAGGGACCTAATCAAAGCTACGGTCTTACATATTTTATATTAATAAACTTCAAATTTTCGGCAATTTTTCGAGTTTTAAGTAATATACTAATAGAGCACAATGATCTTTTTGAATTTAATTTTTTGTTTTCATTAAATTTAAACAAAAACCAGTATCGTACCACATCACGGCAAAGTAAAAAGAATATGCGTGAATCGGTATAAAGTGCATATTGAAAGTTTAGTTGATGAAAATAAATTAATTTTTTGTGTTTTTTTTAACATGCAGTAACAATTGAGTTCAGCTTTTTCGCACTTGCTCCGTGAAATATCTCAACGATATCGATTAAAGTGTTTAAAAATAATATTAAGTGAGAAAAATTCATCCACCATAATATGGGCTGGGTTCAGTGACAACACTAGACATAACAACTAACCATACGTTAACATAGATCTAATCATACATTAGTTTTCAATCTGCCTTTGAGCTGACCTTTCGATAAGTTATCTTTCTCGAAAGTTGGTTTTTTCATGCACAAAATCAAATTTTAGAACTACATAAAATAAAAAAATTTTAATTTTTTAAATATAAAACCACATTAACATGAAGACATTCACTACATAACCTATCATATTTCACTTAAAACCCAACCATTTCCACTTGCTTAAGTGAATGGGAGATAAGAATTTTTTTCCCTGTGAAATTTCATTGCTTTACTTGTCCTTCAATTTAAATATTTTATTTAATTTTTTTTTTTCAAAATAGCGCATATTATAACAATGACTAAAAGTCTTCTCTGCAAATTGACTGAATTTTTGCAAACGCATCAAAATAAACCTGAACTAAACTAGCACAACACATATTTAAATTTAAAATATATATTTTAATTTTTGATTTGAATACTAGCTAAATTAGCAAAAGCAAGAGCAAAGCAACAAAAGAACTGCATTGAAACAAAAAAAAAAATTAAATATTGCTAGCTAAACACTTGAAGAATGTTTGTCTACCTATCTTTGGTTTGGCGTGTACAATAATACATGAATTATTTAAGAATAAACAAAAATACGTATATACATAAACATGTATCTAAGAAGATTAAGTAACCCAAACTATAGCGGTGGGCTGAAACAGCATTATATAAATTTTGTGATATCATTTGTGGCACAAATTTGACAATGACTGATATTTCAGCTAATTTTAACACCATCTATTATTGTTATAAAAACAATTTGATCATTATGCTTTCTGAAGAATTGTACAATAATTTTAATGAGAATGTAAACAAATATTGTTCTATTGTTCTTTTAGCAAAAAAGAAAACACATTATTTTAAATAAAAAAGAAGACTTAAAGACATGTTATGAACTAGAAGTTGAAAAAAAACCATAATATAGACTACTAGAAGACATTTGTAGTATTGTGTCATATAGATTAATTCTGTGAAAAAGTTATCATGGTTGAATGGTCTTGTTTATTGTGATCCAAGACAGACACGAGAGCTCGTAGCAGATAACGTTCCAGAAGAAAAGAGTTACTACTCTAAAGTAACTCTTGTGAATATTGTACCTGAGGCCAAGTAAAATATTTTAGCAACATAGAGTATAGCAAAAACTTTTGGTTAATGAAACTATTACTAACAATTGGTATTATGCGCAATCGAAAAATGTATTATTTTATCTACAATTTCAGAAACTTTGCAACTTTGGCCAAGAAATCATTGGTCTGAACTCAATATCGAACTGCCGAAAAATTCGTTTAAGCATAGAATTTCGATAAGAATACACTCTCATACAAATGCGATTATAAAACTATTAATATTTTTATAAGAACTTGCCAGGAGGGATTTTTTGGTACGAAGAATCTATTTATGATTTTTTTTTACGCATCCGCCAGAGGGCACTAAAATGTAAGTTTTTCGTTTTTTCTCTTTTTGAAAGGAACAAATCGTTATATTTTTCTGTTTTAAACACTTATTTCTACGCAATTAAAATACAATAGAAAAAGTACATTTTAATTTAATAAGCATTAATTTCGATATTTTTGCATTTTTATTAAAGAATTCATGAGGTTTGTAAATCTTTCTTACTTTCCATTTAATTTTTTTTTTTTAAAAAAAGATCAAAGAACCAAGGCCTTATACAAACAAGGTTTGGTCTTTGACCTGAAAGGAAAGTAATAGATTATTTAGAGGAATTGATTTTAATCATACATGAATTATTGATTCGATATTTGCTTTGTCAATTTGAATTGCTTTTAACCGAGGCTAGTGTTATGCTTTAACCTCGGCAAGCACTTCCAGCCCTTAGTTGTTCCTGTCCTTTAATTCCACATTTTCCACAATTTAGTTGTGGATTTTAGGTTTTCCATAATTCTTAAATGTAGGATCGAACAAAGAAAGGGAAAAGAACCATGCCCTAACCCGGATTCGAACCAGGGACCTCTGGATTGATTGTCTAGCGCACTCTCAACTAGACTACAAAGGCCGACAATTTTAGGTTCTTTCCATCGACATTTTAATGTCGCTGCCATAACGCCTTTGCGATTTTGGTGGATAACAAGTCGCGAAACGCTACTTAACCCTTTCAATGAATTCGCTCATTATATTGGACACGTCAGAAAGTAATTTTTATATTTATTTTGCAACTATTTTTTTGAAATCAAATCGTTTGGTTCTATGAAAAAAAGATGAATCAACATGATAAAAATAAATTTATAGAGATATTTGACATAAAAGTCAGTTGGATTTACGATTTTGTTTCGAAGAAAAGCAAACAAATAATTTTTTTGGCCTATTTTATAAGAAAAAAGCAACCGGACAAAAATCAAATTTATGTTTTTTTATCACTTGTGGCTTTAATAATAAGAATATTAAGAGAGTTTAAAAAACAGAGATCTAAAGGGTTGAAAAACTTTCAAGGAATCAAAAAAAAATTGTGCCGAACAGGAACAAAACAATTTTTTTCTTTATACAAGCTTGCAAAATGTAAGTAGCGTACACTCAGAAAAAAATACCCATCTTTTTGTGATAAAAAATTTCTCTATTTTCGATAATAGAAATTTTCTTTATTTCAAATAAAATTTACTTCAATTATAATAAATTTTCACATATTCGAAGAAATATTTCCTTCCTTGTGGGAAATGAAAGTATTTCATGTCTCTAATAATGATAAGTATTTTTCTCTCACTGAAAAAATCTCATTTATAGAGAAAAATTTAAAGAAAATGAAAAATGTTCTCTATTGTTGATAAATAATTCACTAGGCGAAATATTTTCTTCAATAACAACAATTCCTTTCTCAAAAAATAATAAGGCATCTTCTCAAAAATCGATATATTTTTCTTACATTGAATGAGGTACGAAAAAAATAGAAAGCGTGAGAGCAATTGATTAATGATGTGAAAAGCAAGTGTTGCATATTCTGCATATTATGACGATTGTTCCTTCAAAAAGTTTTTTTTTTAATTTACATACTTAGCTAAACAAAGTGATGTTGTTAATTACTACTGTTTCTTTGGATGCATTTACAAAATTGTTTTTCAGAATAAATTTCTGGAATATTTATAAAGAGTCCCGAAAAACAATGCCACAACAATAATTCTACCTGTTAACACATTTTTAACTAATATTTTTAAAACCGCATCATAATTTGATATGAATACCTCTATTTTGCGTAGAACTGAGTTAAAACAAATGTTTGACAAAAATAATTTTTTAATCGTAATTGCGGATATACTTCTGTGTTTTAAAGAAAAATGTACGCAATAAAGAAATATGTTGTATCAATGTTAAGAAAATATATCTTTTAAAGAAAGTGCTATTTTTTGTGAGAAACTATAAACGCAACTTAAGGAAAACATTTATTAAAATTAAATAAATATTTCTCTGTTTTCGGGAAAAATTTACACAATAAAGAAAACGGTTGAACGTATTATAAAGAAATATTTTTCTATTAAAGGGAAGGCCTCTTTTATTAATGAGAAAATATTTCTCATTTTCATGAAAGCTTTTTGCCATTTTTAGGGAATTTTTGGGATCACATTTAGAGAAAAGCATTCTCTGGAGCAAAGTCAATACCATTTTTCACTTAATATGATGCCTTTTTTTATCATATTCCGATAAACTTTTTTCTGAGTGTAGGTAGAAATCAAAGGTAGGTTTTTCATCTTTTTATGGCCTAAATGATAGGAGTTAAAAAATTCTTTTTTTTCTTAGCTTAGCCTAGCCATTCAAAGGGTTAAGAGCTGAACATGTCGTTTTATTGCCTGTTTATGGCAAGCAATTTCGGTGTTAAGAAACGGTAGATCTTTAAAGTCAATGTACTGTACCAAATAAATATTCGTATGGAATATTTGCTGTGAAGGGTGGTTCAAATAAAATGTCATCACTCAAAAAATAATCTGTGCAATTAAATAATTAATACTTTTCGAAACAGTCTTACTTCGTTTGAATTCCACAACTTCTTTTTAATATGAGCCTTTTTTTGACATAGCTGCTTGACGAACTCCCATTGTTTTTTTAACAACACTCAAAATTATATCTAAATTTTTAGAGTGCCCATAATACCCGTTGTAAGTAATACTTTTATTAACTAAATTTGGATCTAAAACCATTCACAACAGAGTAAAAAAAACTTAACATTAAATTACTCGAATGACATTGTTAGGTTAGGTTAGGTAAGTAGGATCGTACACCGTTTCCGGCGCTTCCGCGGGGGCCTATAGGTGCATTGCGAATCCCTTTTTTTATTGTTTGTAGTACCATGTTACCCGTTGTTCCAATTTATTCCTCAAACCAGCCTGTGCTTTTTATGAACCTCCAGATGTCTAGCAGTTTGTTCGCTAAATCTTCCAAGTCTTTGAATAATCTGTTCCCCATATATCGGAGTCCAACATCCTGTAGATTTGGACATTCGCATAGGTCAGTTATTGTTTCTGTTTCTTTCGGATCCTTGCAGCTCCGACAGAAGTCTGGGGTTGTAATGTTCATTCTATTGGCTTTTTCTCTAATAGGATAATGATCTGTTAGGATTTCTCGTTTGACCAAAAGCAGAAGGCTTGCGGTTCTCTTCTCATTTAGCTCCGGCCAGAGCCTTCGAGATATGTGCCAGTCACCTCTGGAAGCCCAGCTAGTGTTAGCATTATCTCTGGCTTTTAGGTCTATACTTTTTTTGACGACACCTATTGGAATGTGCACATTTGTGTCAGCTCTGTTTGTACTTGCGGTTACTCCACGCCTAACCAGTGCATCTGCTGTGCCGTTCCCTTCGATGTTACTATGTCCGGGAACCCAGCAGAGAGTGACGTTGTGGGTATTGTAGATTCTGTTCAGTACCAGTTTACAGTTTTGTACCGTTCGAGCTTTAGTCGTTTTACTATTCAGCGCTTTGATGGCCGTTTGGCTATCCACACAAATGACTACCCTTGTGGGGGCAAGATTTTTCCTGTGAATGGCCTGTGCAGCTTTTTTTATAGCATATATTTGTGCCTGAAAAACGTTACAGTAGTCCGGGAGTTTGTAAGACTCTTTGATTTGTGAAATGCTCACAGTATGAAACCGACATATACAATATGATATGATACAGTTCCGTTTTCCATTTTGGAACCATCAGTATAAAATTTCCGTAGAATTCTACAGCCGCATTCCATCCTTGTCTGCTGGGGATGGATGTGGTGTATTCTGTATCGAATCTCACACTGGGTATGACATAGTTGGTTGCTTTTTTTGATTCTTCGGTTCCAAAGAGATATAGAATAAATGCATGTGCGAAAGTGTTTTTCCTCCAGGCTTGTGATTCGTTGAGGCAAATCGCTCTTTTGGTCGCCGAACACTTAAGGACCTCTTCTATGGGGAGAAAAATTAGCAGCATTTTCAAACCCGCCTGTGGCGTAGATCTCATGGAGCATGGTTAACGCTCCCATCTCTTTTTTTGACAAAAACAGGACAAATTGAAAACATTTTTAAGATTTTACAGGATTTACAGGACGTCTCGCTAAAAAACAGGATGTTTTCGCAGGACGCAATTTAAAGTCCAAAAATTATTATTACTTGTATGTTCAAAGAATTAAAATAAGCATTTTCATTGATAAAATTATCAAATTTATTATTTAATATAAGAATTGTAGCATAAGCTTCAAATATCAATTAATATTAGGTATTTGTATTTAATATGTAATTTTGTTTAAACAAAAATAAAATTCAATATTATATAAATATTAAATAATTTTTAATACAACAAAACATAACAAAAATAATAAAAAAAAATCTAAATTAGTCTTATAAAAATGGCATGTTAATTAGAATTTCCAGGTACTATTTTGCACTTTGAGCAGAACACTATCAATGTTTGTTTTTTCCAGGAATGAATATTTTTTTAAGTTCATTGCTTAACACACACTTTCGCTTCGACATTTCGACAAGTTTAAAAAAAAATTTGCACAGAAACTTTTAACAAGTTGGTAAAAAAAGTAAAAGTGTATTAAGGCAAAACTTTGATATATTACTAAAAATAGTATGAATAATAAACAAAGTCGACTAAATTTCAAGCATGGGAGAAAATAAAAAAACAGGACAAAATAATAAAATGCAGGATTTTGAGCCCGTTGCACAGGACGCAGGGCATTGGTCGAAAAAAACAGGACTGTCCTGCGAAATACAGGACGGATGGGAGCGTTAATCATGGTACATAACATGGTTAAATTTAACATAATATCGTAGTACTCATGAAGCCTTTATTATCCATCTAGAGTGGGAAATTGGCCCTGGTTTTTTATTTGCTAAATTCACCGGACAGAAACCATTACGAATGCTTCCTTCGTATGCGGTTCTATTTTTTTACTTTCCACTTTGCAATAAGAGTTTTTAATTTTATCGCAATACTCAGTTTATTTATAAACAGTATATCAATTTTTCACCAAAAAATCAATAATTTCTCAACTACACTGCTGCCAGATTAGGAGATTTTCCACTAGGTTTAGCAGATTTTTAACTGTTTAGTAGAAAATTTGGGGGAAAGATATCTTTAGCAGAACTTTAGTGGATTTTAACTTTGTGTTGGTGGATTTTGGGTATATTGGTGGATTTTAAAAAAATTACAGTAGCATCAACTGTGAACTGTATCCGGTTTTTGTATTCTCTTTAGTTTTTACAAGGTTTTTACATATAGCAGTGTTCACATCATAAAATTTTTCGTCAAACAGCATGAATTTCTATGGAATTTCATGTTGTTCTATTGTTGTTTGACCAACAATTTGATGAGCAACTTAGCACTGCGAACACTGCTTATACGAAGCCAAGTCTTATTGAGAAATGGAAGAAGCCAACATATTAAAGAAAATTGCTTTTAATTTAATAACTAAGAAATTAATTTTTTGACTAAAAGCATCGCATTAGTTTCTTTGTGCTTACATGCTAATTATGGAGTCGTTTCATTCAGGAAATTAAGAATGTAAATACAAGTAATATAGAAAGTACAAATATAAAGTAATGAGTAGGCAGACATAAAACAAATATGCTATAAATATGTGTAGATAGATGCCTAACAACAAAGATAACACACACGGTTGCAATACAAGCAAAGTATAACAGAGATTTTTAATACAAAAAGTATTAAATTAAATACTTCTCAATTGATACAAAATTTTTAAATTTATTTTGTCTTACATTTAAATACATTTCAAATATTACAACGATATTTTAAGCCCTTAGAATCAATTAGATACTATGGTAAATATTGTATTTAATTTTTTAGACATGCTGTATTATATTTCAATAACATTTTGAATTAAATTTTAATACAATTCAAATATTTCAAAGAAATTTTATACTTTTTGGAATTTACTTGATCAGAATTCAAAAAATTAATACGAACTGAGCATTAAATTTCAATGCATATTTTTATTAAAAATTATTTTTTATATTTGACCAGTATTTAATTTTAATACAATTTTGGTGCGGTCATATAAGTTAGCCAAAAAGTATTAAAATTTATTCCAAGATTTCTAACCGTGCACTGTGACAATAAAAAAATTGATTGCCCGATTTTTAATGCATGTGCTAGATCTAGTCAAGTACTATGTTTTGCGCAAAGTAAATAGACATTACTTTAAAAAAAATTAAACAAAGTTTTAGTGGATTTTTTTTTTTATTTTTAGTGGAAATTTTAGTGGAAAATAAGGGAAAGTAGCCCAACCTTTTTGGCAACACTGGTTTTAAGCGAGCACATTTTATTTACCAAATACGAGAACGTTACACGGAGGCATACATTCTAAATTTGACTCAGACTTGTCACCTGCTTTCATATCTGATAATGCTTCGTATGATGTAAACGGCGCCAAGTATTTTTCAAATATTTTTAAAACAAATACTTTTTGCACTTCTTTTAGAACTGCTGCGAAATTCGGTGCAAACAGTTTATTCTCATAATATAATAGTTTATAATAAAGTGGTGAATGCATTGAGTGAAGATGACTTTTAAACTGATTTTTTTTTTTACTTATTTTAAAAATATGTTTAATTTTAATTTTCTATTAGCAATGCATATGCAAGGCCATCATTAAATAATAAAAGGTTATTCGCATTTTTGACGTTTTCTCGAATTGTTATAATACTTCCTTTGAAATGAGAGCAGAATGAGAACATAAGAGCAATATCATTTGAGCGAAAAATGCTCACGGTTGTGTTTAAGTATCATACATTTTGGTACTAAATTGACTATAATGAATTTTTCTGCTACTTAACGTAATGGGAACGGGGTCAAAAACTCACCTGGCCATTTTTTTCCGGTAGCTCCATATTGACTTAAGACCAATAGTTTCTTGGGCAAAGTTTCTTACAATAGCCCGTAGATTTTGTTATTGCTCTACTCTTTGTCAATTTTTATCCTTAAGTACAAATTTACCCGGCCTAATAAACCCTATAAATCTGTGGCGTTTTATAATAACATCTTAAGTCGACTTAAGGCAGATCTGAGTTATTGGTATAGCTGTGTTCTAAACATATAGTACTATAAGCACACAAAATCTGGAGTTTCTAGCATGACTGTAGTCAAAGTTATGACACAAAAACGAAACACCATTTCATATAACTTGTATGGCAATTGAAAACTTATAAGCAAGATTTCTCCAAACGTAATTTTTACACTTAAGATGTTCTTATAAAATGCCACAGATATATATATATATATATTTCTCAAGATTTTTGCCGAATCTGAAGTTTAGATTGTTTTAATAAGATGTCAGATTAACAGAGATCATTTTGTAAAGAAGTTTGCATGCATTCCGAATAGTGATTATGCAATTTTTAAGTCTTGACGATATTTGTTGAACAATATGAAATACTTTATAATTAAATATTTAGTTAAAAATTTTGCAAAATTCAAAGAAGTGCTATTAGGTTGTGATTATCACTATTCTCAATTGCAATATTCACAGTAAAAGTTTCATTAACTTTATGGTGTTTTAAAAATTTAAGACTCATACTTAAAAACATTTCATTAAGCTTTGACGTTGAATATTGGTACTTTAAATTGGGCTAACATTTGTCATAATATTTTTATTAGTGATATCTGGAAAAAAATTATACGTTTGTTCGCTTGAAAAACTATTTTTTATTTATAAAACCTATTTGTATTAAAATAAGAAGATAATGCTTTTCAACGTGCTTTAAAATTACATAAAATTATTATAATATATCTTTTTTTAATAATAAATAAATTACTTATTTTTTTTAATTTATATATTTCTTAAATAAGGGCCTGTTCTTGAAATAATAGTATATAACATACTTCTATCTTTTGTTAATTGTGTAAAACAAATATAGTTACTTTAAAAGTGTATGTTTTTAGGGCACTATTGCAATACAATGGGTGTTTTATATCTTTGTCGTTAATTCGTTACTATTTCCAAAGCTATTACTATTTAACACCAAGATTAATATTGTCTTACAAATGTAAATGTAACCTAAAGGTATCATGGTACCAAGATCACATCTAGATACCACCAATCTTCAATTTTCCTAGGTTTTTTTTTTTTACTTCGTAAGGCTTGATTTTCTATCAACCTTGAATATTATTATGAGTATTGTCACATTTTGCAAATAGCCTAGTGGCGGCCGGAGCCTAGTGAGTAGAGTGCGTGGCCCCTATGCTAAGAAACCGCGGTGGCCCGGGTTTAATTCCCAACTCAGACAGAATGTTTCTTCAATCGAGAACATAAGCCGTTCGGAGTCGATCATTTGTCGATCATTTGTGCTCAAACATTTAATAACACGCATAAGACAATTGATCAATAGAAGCTCGGTCAAAGTCCTTTCTAGGGCTGAAATAGCCAACTTATTTATTTTTTTTATATTATTTGCTCCTTTTGATTATATGAGGCTTAATGCGCTTATGTTCCATAAGTATAAACAGTAATAGTGTTTTGTTGAACCTTTGATATCCGACACAAAGTTGTATATACCTTAAATATATTTTATTCAAAAACCAAGTTCTTCTCTAAATATGTACTCTACACTCTTTTCTTAAATCTTTATTTAGATTTATTTTTTTTGGCAAGTTTTCTCGGGGTATTACAAATTCACTTTGTGTCAAGTGTTTTTATTAATTCGAACTTAATTTGAACAAATAAAAATGATGAAATGACAAATAAAATGATATTTTAATGTTCTTGCAAAGCCTAAAAAATACAATTCCTTAATGCTCCCACGCAAAACCTTCTACTTGTTGACCCATTTTTCCACTTTCTATTTGCAGAAAATTACGCCCTACAGTTAATAGAATGATTCTCTTCCTCTTTTCATGCTGACTCAGTCGTTAGATACCCAAAAACCTAGATCACTTTTAGAATGCTTAAAATTCTGCAGCAAGTGACTCATGAAAAGGCATGAATTTGGTGCATAGAAGATGTTGTGTTAATTGCAGTACATTGTAATACAATTACATCATAGGTTAATAGATCAAAATCAATCGGATACATTAATTTATCAATCGATTGATCACGCTAAGTATAATCAAGATGATGATACATTTCTTAGGAATGTTGCTTTGGTGTGCGGAGCCAGCGTATGCCAGGAATTCGACTAATTGTGACAAGTTCGAAGTCTTGAACGCCCCCGTGTACCACAGAATACATTTTTGGCACACCTGAGACAAGACAATAATACGATTTTATTGAAACAAAAGAAATTTAATTAAATTTTATATGAGAAAATTAACATGCCAAAAACAAGATTCACCTGAATAGCTCTGACATAAAAATAGCATAAGAGATGTAAGAGTGTGCTTTTTTTTATTATTTGTTTTTGTACAACATGCAAGTGGTGGCAATGCATGCACTATTTTAAGCTTGCCCTACAAAGCGAAATATTTCTAAATTAAATTTTTCTAGAGAAGTTTAATGTTTTTATTTGTTTTTTTTTTTTGTTTTTTGTTATGGGAATATTTTATAACTTTCATTCAACTTTTTTGCATTTTGGGATGCTTTTCAAGAATTTAAATCTGAGAAGGATGCCTTTAATTTTAATGTAACAAGCTTTTAGAATCAGATCAAAATAGTGGAAATAGTTCGAACCTATAAAATAAATATGAAATACGTTTAAAAATAATAACTATGGAAACAACTTTTTTCAATAGCAATCTCTACAAAATAGAACACAACTCGCAACAGTCTAAAAACAGGCAATAATCATTTATATTGGCACACAATAATAATATGATACACTTATGTATGCACTCAAAAATATTTGTGTGTAAATATTACTAATAACTGCGTCCATTCAATATGTTTTATTCGTAGTTTTCAGAATAGTTTTCGTAGAATCGACGTATTTTATTCGTATTCGTACAAACACAAATGTATATTGTATGAATACATTTGTTACATTTACGAATGACCGTAATATTTAGTAAAAAAAAAAACATTTTGTCTGAGCCGGAGTTTGAACCTCGGTTCTTTAATTTACGGGCCACACTCTCTACCAGTACGCTACAGCCACTTTACAATCATACAGTTCCTTATATTCTGTAGTTGTTTGACAAACCAGCCAAAAAAATAAATTCTGTCTGAGCTGGGGTTCGAACCTCGGCTTTTTAGCTTGAGGGACACGCACTCCACCAGTAGGCTGGAGCCTACTTCACATCATACACTTCCTTATATTCTGTAGTTGTTCGACAAGCCAGGTTTCGAAGAACGATTTCGATTTTAAATTTTTTAAACTCAACTAATAATTCGTACATTCTACGATTTATTCGTACGGTCAACCTAGATAGTAGAAAAGCATTAGTAAATAGTACGAATGTAATGGAAAAAACTAAAAAGGTATTCGTACAAGAAATTTATGAATATTATTATTTATATGCACACAATCACTTGTACAATGAACTAATACGAATTAATTTATTGTTGTTTACGAATATTGTTAGTATATACAACGAATATATTCGTAGATACTACATCAGGTGTTAGTTACATTTTACGAATGAATTCGTTAATATATCACCATACAAATAATTTCTATATTGTACGAATATTCGTAGAATGTACGAATATCACTCATAGAAATTTTACTAATAAATGTTTTGAGCGTAGGGCTAGGAATCTCATGCTCTAAAAAACCGAATATATGCTCATATAACATGCACTTAAAACTCTAAAATATGCGCTAAAAACAGGTAAAATATGCAATTCAAAAAATTTTCTAATATATTATTATCAATTAAAAAACAAGTAAATATATCATTTAATTTAGAAAACAAGAAAATCAATTCATTTTGTAATTCGTACATATAAAATTAATTTATAAAAAACGACAAAAGTAGGAAGTGAACATAAAAGTTAAATAATTTTAAGTTAACTTTTAACGAAATATGTTGCACTAAATTTATGTGATTGCAAATAAAAAAAAAAAAGAGCAAAAATATGCAAAAACCACATGCATTAATTGTAAAATAAACAAAAATATGCACAATAAATATGCAAAAACAGGCATTTTTTTTGTCAAGTATGCAAAACAAGGCATTTATTGCAAAATATGCACTAACGATTGAATGCCATTTTAAAAGAAATTTCATGATTCCTAAATATAACTTAACCATTTTCATTTTAAGATGACCAGTAAAACATGCATTTGCATGAGATTCCTATGGCTACTTATGTATGTGTTTATAAAGTCAAGAAATTTTAAATTGATTGGGGCAACTGATTGAAAAAGAAAAGAACAAAAAACAATTGGGGTATTCTCAATGTTTAGTATGTGTCGTTGCACGGTGCAAAAATTAGGAAATATGCAATCCGTACACTACCGCAACAACAAAATACAAGTAAAAAACCGTAAAATATTTGCAATTTATGCTACAATGAAACCCACGGTGATACAATGAAGTATTGTTTGTGAAATTCAACCCTGTGTTTGTAGTGAGAGAAGCAGAAAGGGGAATGAGCGTGAACTTCTGCTCATTCTAGAGTTCTTGCACAACAAAAAAGATTTTGAGATAACCCTTCAAACCCTAGCAGGGTTCGGACTTGAAAATTCGTAAATCGCTGTAAATTTTTGCAGAAAACGCAGTAAAAAGTATTTTTTCGCAGTAGTTTTTCTTCTTTTTACAATCATGTACGTTCAATACTAATGTACTTATATTTTATACTAGTAACATAATATTCACACAAATACATAACTATATAATAGGGCAATTCACAATCTTGTGTATTTGAAATTGCAAATTTGTGCAATTGTAAAAATTTGCCACCTTTTGTTCGGTTTACTTGTAACCCTTTTTTCAAAACATAAAATTTACAGCTGAGCGATGAAAAGAAGGCTATTTGCAATTGGAAATTTAAACAAATTTAATGTCGAAAAAAGCTTGAACGCTTTCTTTATTTGCTATATCAGTATCTTTTTCAGTTTTTCTTTTCAATTATCAGCTGCCAATTTGCATTTCAGTATTGCATCCGTATAGTTAATATAAACAATGGGCTTATAGTGTTGTTTACAATGTCCTGTATATTTTGTTAGTGTAGTGTAAAAATATACTCTACCATTTTGAAAATGCTATGATGCAAGACCATTTGCACAGGATTGTTTACAGCCATACTATATAATATTTATTTAAATGCTGCAAAAACATATTTCGTACTGATTCAAAATATATATGCCGAAGACAAATTCCGTCACGGTCTTTAAAATCAATTCTTAATATGATCGCAAAAACTTATGTAAAGCTATAAATTAATTTTTTTATTGCATTGACACCTTCATTTGACAGATGACTTTCTTCTGTTTCAATGCTAAGACTACAGTAACCATATGTAATGGGCACCTGAAACTAGATTTTTATAATCAACATCAATGCTTACATATTCCAAAAATATCACAAAAGTAACTATACAACTTTTTGAACCAAATAAATCGCAGTAGATTTGGAAAAAACGCAGTGACGCAGTAGAACATTATATTTTGCTAAAAAGCGCAGTAGATATACTGCAATTGCAGTAAAGCCGGAACACTGAACGCTACCATTGGATATTTTAGTATAGAATCGTCACAATGCATGCTCTTATGCAATTATTCTAGACATAGAGAATACCCCTAATATCGAGAAATTACACAACCCAACAGGACTTTTTTTCTTCTTGTTTTTTTGTCTTATTTAGTTATGCATATACATAAAAATACAAACCAAAACATTAACTTTATGGTACTTTGCTGTTACTTCACAACAAACATTAAGAAAGGCATTTAATTTTTTGTTAATTTAAACGAAAACTTAAGAAACAAAAAGAAAACTAGTAAGGAATTATCTTCGATTGGGTCTAAGTTAAAATACCCCACACTTTTATTCTAAATTATGCATGTTTTGAAAGTTTGATGACGTCACTACGTATCCTCTATACGTAGGCGTAGGGCGTGTTGTTATTCCAATTTTGCGAAAACTCAAATTCAGAACACGTTTAAGATATGGAAGATTATGTGTTAGATATGCTGTTAATACACACATTTTTGTAGAATTTATAAAAGTTGTGTTACTTTAATGACGTCACTTTGTGTAGGAGATGGATTGATTGAGTTTTTTAATGGTTTTGCCACACTTCAAACTCAAAGTTAATTTTAATACTTTTATCATAAGTGCATTGTTGTTAATCATTAAATTAATTTTTGCTGAATTTTTAGAGGCTTAACCGTTTTCATATTGTAGTTACTTTTTATGGGAGGTAGGCATGGTTTTAAACTCTTTTGACAAGTTTTAAATGTATGTTAAATAGTTGAGACCAAAGCTTATGTGCACAATTTCAAGTTATTACATTTATTTTTGTGACATTTAAAGAGATTTTAGCTTATTATTAAAGTCACTTTGTATGGGAGTAAGGCGTGGTTTCATCCAATTTTGAAAAATTTCAAATATATGGTGAATATTTTACTGCAAAGGTAATGTGCAATTCACTACCAAAATTATGGTGGCATTTTTAGAGACTTAACTGTTTTCATAAAGTTACTTTTTATGGGAGGTAGGCGTGGTTTTTATACTATTTTGACAAATTTGAAATATAGAATATGGGCATTTCCGTGGCTACACACGTGACAGTCGTACGACTTTAATGAGTGGAAAAACAACAAAAAATAAATTTACAGTTTTCTTATTTTGAATCTGTGTGAGTGAGTGGAGTGTGCACGTGTTTTTTATGAAATTTTTTTTAATACAATCTTTAATGTTGCTCCACACTCATAATTGTTTCGTTGGAAAATCTTTTTTAACTATTTTAATACAAACCATAATATGATACTTTACGTGATATACGTTACGTGAGTGATTTTTCCCTTCAAAGCAGTACAAATATTTGATAGTTTTATTTATTTAACTGAACTAGAAAAATAAATTGATTGTAATTCAGAACCAAAACAATCAAAAACTGAAAAAATTTAACTAAACTTTGTATTATACGAGTATAAAATTATACTTATAAAATTCCTACTTTCATTAAAAATTTTAACATTTGTTACCATTTTTCAACTTTTGTTGCCATTCATTATGTTTGCTGTCTTTTTTTAAATTCAAATTGAAATCACCTCTCAGTGGGCACTCTCACAATATAAATTTAAGCATTTTTTTTCTATTATGGAGGTATAAAACAGTTTTAAGAAGCATATAAGTTTTCAGTTACGGAAGACCTTTTTGGTGAAAGTGCCCATATGGTAAATATATGAGACCAAAGCTTATGTGTAAAATTTTAAGCCCTTACATTTGTTTTTTTGCCATTTAAAAAGATTTCACCATTTTGTTAAAGTCACTTTGTATGGGAGTTAGGCGTTGTTCTCATCCGATTTTCTTATCGTTTTTTTAATATAAGCATATGTACTATCAAAACGAAAACTTTAAAATTGAAAGACAGGCGATCAAACAGACGGACATAGCGACATCAACTCGGAAGGTGATACTAAGCAACGTCTGCTTATCAGCTTTACAAACGGAGTGACAAAGTTAATATATCCTTTACGCAGTATGCGTGGGGTATAAAAAGATTAGATATATTCGAAAAGTTTTAATAACCCGACTCGAAAAGACAGTAGTAAGAATCCATTTTTCGAGTAATCTGGTATTAGGCTTAGCAACTCTGGTAAAAAGCTTTTATAATCTCTCTTATTTAATCTATAATCTTTAATAATTATAATTCCTCAAGTGAATGAGATGAAAAAAAAATGTTGCATACATGAAACTGATTTGTGAAGAAGTTTTTGAGATATTTGGATCGCCATAAACACACATCTAAAAAAAAAGAATAGAGAACTATTTCAAGGTTACTTATTTATAAATTTTCTTTCCAACATCTTGGTTAAACCTAGCCTCTGCTTCATAATCCATTGTTAAAGTTTTCACGGCCTTCTTGTTTCATGAGTTTTGCTAAAACAACCATAAAGATCCTTTAAGTGCTATCAAAGGACTAGGTAAAAACAGATGGAGCATAATTCCTTATTATTTTGTTGAGAAATTTTAAATTTTTTTTCCGAAATCCCAATTATTCTTTCAATAATTTACCTGTACCAAACACCAATCTACCTCAGACTTCAAAGACGTTGCTTTTAAATTTTGCATTCTTCTTTTGAGAGAAAAACTTATAAAAACAAATACCCATATAACATAGCTAATACAACAACATTTCGACATGCTAGACTACAACATTTTTCAGCAAAAGTGCTCAGAATAACGCCTTCTTTTCAAACTACCTCAGAGACGTTCTGTTGTAATGAAAAATTGTAACTTTGCTAGATTGTGTTTTTAATTTTTTTTTTATTTCTTAAAACGCCAGACGAAATGCTTAAAATACCTAAAGAGCATTCTGCAGCTAAGGCAGTGCCGTGTTCAGGTAAACAAAAAAAATTGCATTTCTAAAATGCTCCAAATCATTTTTTTTTCAAAACCTTTCAAACCCTTTTAAAAATCTTTTCAAATTTTTACTAATTTTAATGATTTTTCCCAAACAATGTAGCAAACAAACCTCGATCGAAATCGAACAATTGAACGCTCGCGTCGTCGAAGCCGAGACCCGTTTGAAAACCGAGGTGCAACGCATCAAGAAGAAGTTGCAAATCCAGATCACCGAATTGGAAATGTCTTTGGATGTTGCCAACAAGACCAACATTGATTTGCAGAAGGTCATTAAGAAGCAGTCCTTGCAATTGACCGAAATCCAAGCCCACTATGAGGATATTCAGCGCCAATTGCAGCAGACCCTGGATCAATATGCTGTTGCTCAGCGTCGTCTTGGTTTGATGAACGGCGAACTTGAGGAAGTACGTTCGCACTTGGAGAGCGCCAATCGTGCCAAGCGTACCGTTGAAATGCAATACGAGGAGGCTCAGACCCGCATCAACGAGTTAAGCACCGTCAATGTTAACTTGGTGTCGATCAAGTCCAAGTTGGAGCAAGAATTGTCTGTGGTTGCATCCGATTACGAGGAGGTAACCAAGGAGCTGCGCATCAGTGACGAGCGCTACCAGAAGGTTACGGTAAGTCTGGAAGAGTCTAGCGGACGGAAGTCTAGGTGACATATTTTTGAATTGGTTTCTGTGCATTTTAGGTGGAACTGAAGCACACCATTGAACAAATTCACGAGGAACAAGAACGCATTGTCAAATTGGAAACCATCAAGAAGTCTTTGGAAGTCGAGGTCAAGGTAAGCTTAGTGCGGGTCTCCAATGTACAAGGGCTGCTATGACTTGTTTCTTTTGTACTCCTAACAGAATCTGTCCATTCGTCTGGAGGAGGTCGAGTTGAACGCCGTTGCTGGCAGCAAGCGCATCATTAGCAAGTTGGAGGCACGCATTCGTGACTTGGAACTCGAGCTGGAGGAGGAGAAGAGGAGACACGCCGAAACCATCAAGATCTTGAGGAAGAAGGAACGCACCGTCAAGGAAGTCATGGTACAGTGCGAAGAGGACCAGAAGAACATTATGCTGTTGCAAGAAGCTTTGGACAAAACCGTTGCCAAAGTTAACCTGTACAAGCGTCAATTGTCCGAACATGTAAGAAAGACTTTAATGCAACCCGAACACAAATTTGTTCATTCAATATTCACTTGTTTCATTCTATAGGAGGGTGTTTCGCAATCGTCCGTCACCCGCGTCCGTCGTTTCCAACGCGAACTCGAAGCTGCCGAAGATCGTGCCGAATGTGCTGAGACTAACTTGAACATGATCCGCGCCAAGCACCGTACATTCGTCACCACCTCCACTATTCCCGGCTCCCAGGTCTACATTCAGGAGACAACAAGAACGATCACCGAATAAATAATTCACGCTAAAAGTAAAGCAGTAAAACAATTTTTTTAAAACTTTTCTCTAAAGAAAAATAAAGAATAATATGACAAAACCAATAAAACATGCAATAACATCTACACAAATACACCAAAATTGTTAAAAGCAGAAGCAACACCTTTCCCATCAGTCATCCGTCAAGCGATAATTAAGATGCAACGTCAAAAAGGCACTAAAAGCGGAGCTAATTACCAACGGATGGTCTTTTTATTAACTTAAAGTTCATGTATTTTAAGTCAAAAGCTGTACCAGAAATAAATTAAAACAAAAAAAAACAACAACTAAAGAGTAAAACTAACTTCTTGTGTCAAATAAAGAAAAAGGACTTTTAAGGAAAAAACAAGTAAGGCTAACCGCTTAATAAACGAGAGTGTACGAGAGACAGAGAGAGAGAGAGAGAGCGTATAGCATCAAACAAGAAGAACCAGCGTCTTGTTTAAAATCAAATTTAAAATCGAAAACAAAAACTTTTAATTTAATCTTTGTTTACTTTTGTGTTGAAAGAAAAACATTTCTTGAAATTTTTAAAAACTTTGGGGAACTGTTTTGCTCAAAGCTTTTAAGCCATCTTTGGTACACATCACACTTAGTCCGCTTCACTTTCACTCGTTGTATCCCCACACCCCCTCCCACACTTTAACAAGATCTTTTGAATTAGAACCAATATAACCAATTTGTATCTTCTACTTTAATTTTAGGTTAATCGTAGTCAGCGTTTTTAAATGTTTTCTTTAAAAATCAAAACTGTTTACCATCTATATCGAGCAAATCATTTTAACAATCATATCAAATTTAAATAAAAAACAACAACCATCATCGCAGTGCTGCCAAGTTTGCGTAACCGCTTTTTATATTCATTTAACAATTTCGTTTTTAATGATAACTTTAAGTTAACTTATTATATTAAAATTGCTTTAGTTTTCTTACATGCATACAAACAAACAACAAAAAAACAAGCAAACACACATTTATTTATTTATTATTCATTATACATACAAGTAACTTTTAAAATCATATCACGGGACAAAAATTGAAAATATATTATAAAATATATACCACACATATTAATGTAATCTGCAAATTTTGTTTATCTAAACATCTATAAATAATAAATTAACTGAAATAAAAAGGTGTCGTTTTTTTTTTTTTATTAAACATATTTAAGTACATACAAAATTAGTTGATCTAAGCAGAGCACGCTAAAAATCATTTACTGTAAAAAATTTGATACCACAAAGTTAATACAGGTTTTTGCTTAGGGGCTTGGTAAGATACTACTGTACTCATATTGGCCTCATATAGGCGTTGACCAGATTAAAGAAAAAGTATTTATTTTCTAATGTGAGAGTCTAAAATTCCTCAATTTCTCACTTTTTCAAAAATGCACTATTTATGCTAAGTAATATAAAGAGAAAAAGTTTGTTTGCTTTGTTCCGTGTAAACTCGTAAGCAATGTATTGGATTGGGGTGAAACTTTTCCAGATCTGTTATGCCACATCATCTGAAAGACATGTTTTTTGTAATATTCCAGTTTATAAGAAACTCAAAATAAGAAACTTTGCCCGAGGAACTAAGCCTCTAAAACGAATTCTTATGCCGCAACTTTTGACTTTTGTCCCGTAGGGTCAAATTTTGAAAAATCCCTCTTTGACCCATTTAGAGTGCCCCAATTGAGTCCAAATGTATGACCGACACCCACTAACTTTGGAGGGCCGATCCATCCATGCCAGTGGCACACCCCCTGGAGGGCTCCCCATACAAACATTTCAAAAAATCACCATTTTTGGCATTTAACATGAAAAAATCAGCGAAATTAGGTCGCCACTGGCATGGGTGGATCGGCCCTCCAAAGTTAATGGGGGTCGGTCATATATTTGGACTCGATTGGGGCACTCTAAATGGGTCAAGGAGGGATTTTTCAAAATTTGACCTTACGGGACAAAAGTCAAAAGTTGGGTCTTTGACCCATTTAGAGTGCCCCAATCGAGTCCAAATGTATGATCGACCCCCACTAACTTTGGAGGGCCGATCTATCCATGCCAGTGGCACACCTCCTGGGACCCTCTGGAGGGTTCCCCATACAAAAATTTCAAATAATCACCATTTTTGGCACTTAACATGAAAAAATCAGCAAAATAGGGTCGCCATTGGCATGGGTGGATCGGTCCTCCAAAGTTAATGGGGGTCGGTCATACATTTGGACTCGATTGGGGCACTCTAAATGGGCACTCTAATATTTCGATTGGGGTACTCTAATTTTTCAAAATTTGACCCTACGGGACAAAAGTCGAAAGTTGGGGCATTAGAATTCGTTTTAGAGGTATAGTTCCTCGGGCAAAGTTTAAGTAAAATGGATCGTGATTTGTTCGGATGCTTAAAACTTGGAAACGACTGGACCAAATTGGATACTTTCTTCTACGAATTTGTTCGTAGTTTCTACGGGAACATTAAGGGGGAAAAATGTTTCCACACCCTCTTTAACCGCCCACAAATCAATAAAAATTATATATTTAAGACTATTTTGGTCGTATTATGCTAAAATTTGGTAATTAAGGGGACAGTACACACCTGAATTTTCAAAAAATCTAATTTTTTTATGATTTATTTTTGTTCAAAAGACCTCAAAGAATCTATTTTTTAATGATATTAAATTAGAAAAGAATTTCTATGTTAAATGGCGAAGGTTTAAAATGCAGAGCGTCAAGGCCATATAGTCGGTGTTAAAAACTTTCAAGTGCTTTTTTTTAGAAATCACCTTTTTTGATTTGGCGGTCGTGATAAAAAAAACTGATAGTTCTGAAATCTTTATATGTTACTGTACACATATAAGTTTATAGATTGAACTACGTATAGAAAGATCGGTAAAGTATTTTTGGTTTTAAAGGGATTTTTCGGTACAGAAAATCGGCTAATTTCAAAAAACGCCGCCATTTTGTCAATTTTTGCCAAAAAAATTCCTTTAGCTCAATCTATAGCGACTTTGATTCTGATTAAAACCCCGTTTTTATTTTTTTCAGACGTTCCAGTGAGCCATAATCACGCCCGCCGCGATTTTTTGATGTTATTTTCAAAAACCTGCAGCAGCCAAAAAACACGCTGGAAAAGTCCAAAAATTTTTGTATACTATTTTTACATAAAAATAAATATGCAAAGTTTCAATTAGATATCTTGTTCCTTTCTTAAAAAAACTTGCATTTTAAAAATTTCATTTTTGGAAAATCCTGGTGTGTACTGTTCCCTTAAGTTTGTATAATAACTGTCGGTAACTTCACTAAAAATGGGCGTGGCAACATTATGTTTACGCCTACTTCTAAGAAAACATCAAACAATTTCGAAACTACTGATCCGATTGAACTAAAATTATGGCAATGGAATTGTTTCGAGTACAAGATGGTTTCAGGAAAATGTTGCCACACCCACTTTTACCGCTTCCAATTATATAAAAAATTTGCGATATCGAATAGCTTTGGAGTTATAGGTCACACAGCTTCCGAATTAAGTATTCGACTTAAATTTATATATATAGTTTCAATAATAACATTTTATGGGCGTAGGACAAGGGGGGGTGGCACTTCCCATACAACCCAAATTTGCGATATCGAATAGGATTGAAGTTATAGGTCGCACAGCGTAGGAATTCAGAATTCGACCTCATTGTACACATTCAGTTTCATTGATTGCATTTTATGAACCTTTTCAAGGGAGCGTGGCACCCCCCATTTAACCTAAATTTGCGATATCGAATAGCTTTGGAGTTAAAGGTAACATAGTGTCAGAATTCAGTATTCGACCTCAATTTATACATGCAGTTTCATTAATGACATTTTATGGGCGTACAATTGGGATTTGTGCCATCGAATAGCTTTTGAGTTATTTGTTATTTGTCGGAATTCTGTATTCGACCTAAATATACACATGCGGTTTCATTGATGCAAATTTATGGGCAGTTTTCATGGGGGCGTGGCACCATTTATTAAACCCGCATTTGCAATATCGAATATCTTTTGAGTTCAGCATCAGAATTGAGTTTTCGACCTCAATGTGCACATGCAGTTTCATTGATTACATTTTATGGGCGTTAAACAAGGGGACGTGGTACCTCCCATACAACCCAGATTTGTGCTACCGAATAGCTTTAGAGTTATAGGTCACACAGCTTTGGAATTCAGTATTCGACCTCAATTTGAGTATGCAGTTTCATTGATTTCATTTTGCAACCCAAATTTGCGATATCGAATAGGATTGAAGTTATAGCTTGCACAGAGTCAAAATTCATTATTCGACTTAAATTTACACATGTAGTTTCATTGATTACATTTTATGGAAGTTGAAAAAGGGGGCGTGGCACCTCCCATACAACCCAAATTTGTGCTATCGAAAAGCTTTGGAGTTATAGGTCCCACAGCTTCGGAATTCATAATTCGACCTCAATTTACACATGCAGTTTAACTGATAACATTTTGGCACCTCGCATATAACCCAAATTTTCAATATCGAAAAGCTTTAGACTTATGGGTCGCACAGCGTCAGAATTCAGTGTTCGACCTCACACACATGCAGTTTTACAGAAAACATTTTATGGGCAATTGACAAGGGATCGTGCCTGTAACGAGTCGGGTTTAAGCTAGTTTGATTATAAATAAGAAATTACATCTTCATAGGTCAATAGGTCTTGGGAACGATTAGTTATCAATTTGAGGGTTTTATTAAATATATTTTTATGTTTTTTTTTTTAAATTAGTGTATGTTTTTAAATAAGAATTCTTTTATTTATCTTTTCGGAAATAACCTTTTAATCACCTCCAAGATTATTATTTTTACATTAAACTAATCTTTATATGAATTAGGCAATATGTTAGAGTTTTTCAATTTTTTGTTTCATCGTTAAAGTTTTTCTGACTTCGATCGATGTAAGGGTAGTTTGCAGAAGAAATTTTTATTGTAAAGTTGATCCTAGGCAGAAAATTTATTTCAATTTGAAATGATACAGAACAATATTTTCAGTTACATATGCAATCACGGAGAAAACTGTTCACGAACTACTAAAAATACGCAAGAAGGTATAAATTTCATTATGTCCTTAATTTTCTAATAATAAGATAACACAATTAGAATCATTATTAGTCCAGGAACTAGTGAAAAAAACTCCAAAATATGTGCAGTAGGGCGGGTCAATTTGTATGGACGAATTTTTTGGAGGTCTGGCTCAGCGAAATTCGTAAAATACATGTAATTTCAAGACTTTTTCTCCACTACAGCATATACAAATTCTGAAAAAAAGCTGTGCGGACTTTCGTAAATAGATTTTGTTCTCAATTATAAAATATGAATGTATGAATGTATGTGTATGAATCTATTTACGAAAGTCCGCACAGCTTTTTTTCAGAATTTGTATATGCTGTAGTGGAGAAAAAGTCTTGAAATTACATGTATTTTACGAATTTCGCTGAGCCAGAATTTGACCCGCCCTAATGTGCAGTCTGTATTCCATACAAAAATTAACACTTTTGTCCGTCTGCTAGCATTTTATGTTTTCCATCGTATAGAATTTTGTACGACCACTTCGTTATTTTTTTTAGGATTTGTATTCTGTTAGGCATACTTTTTACAATATTTTCCAAGGTGTCAGTACTAATTTTTTGCCATGCAAGGCCATTTTTTTGCAAGGATCGTTCCCAAACTTTATATCTATCTAATATCTTTTGGAGTATTTTTTCTACGAATATTATACTTTTTAGGATGACCCAAATTTGATCGATAAAGTTCATATCAAGGGACAGTGCAGGCCAATTTGGAAGTTTGATCACATTTTCATTTAACCACCTCTTTCTTCTTTTAGCAGCGTGCTTTGGATCGTTATTCGGCATTAAGACATTAACCTGCTCCTGTTCTGCCTCAAATATATTCAAACTAAGGGAATACGAGTCTTCCAATTACTAAAAGTCTTCCAAAGTATAATCTGTGGACTTAATTATACTTTTAATTTTTTGCAGTACTCCGACTTAATTGCCACGAAAGCATACTCAAAACATCATGACACCATCTCCGAATATTAGTATCTAACAAATTTTTTCGCTCTTTAAGCCCTATCCTGAACCTGAATCAACCCAAGTCCACATGCACCCATCTGACCCAACACGGTTCTTTTTAGTTTCATCTGACCATATTCAATCATCACCTTCATTCAATCATCAACGGTAAAGTGTTCATCCTTTTTTATCGGTTCATATCCAAAGGCGAGATTCTTCACTTTTGTTCTAGGAAAAAGTCCACATTTCTTTAGGCTCCTGTGGATTGTCTTGTCATTGAACTCAACTCCGAGTTCCTTTTTAAAGACCTAGTTGGTCTCCACTGCAATATTTGTAGCACGAGTTACTAATAAACGCATGGTAAAGCGTTCTACGCCTGCAGATAGCTTCATGTCCTACCCCCACATTTCCTTGGAGAAATAACATTCGATTAAATTTTTTATTTTATTGATAGATTCAAATGATTTGTTATATTTTCTTCCAATTTGTCTATAAGATATTCCATTTCGTGTACCATCCTTTAATACTGAGTTTTAAAAACAGAGTTTCTTGCTTCCACCATGTCCAATGGTTACGATTTCCTAATAGTTACGATAATTGATAGTTTTCTTTATTTTTTTTTAAACACATAAACAAATTTTAAGAATTTCAATCAATTTTTATCAGAATAGTCCCCAAATGTCTTTGAATTGTTAATAAGTCTTCTTGTGGTCAAAACTGTTAAAACTAGTTTTTGACGTTTACAACTGTTTATATTGATATTGGGCGCATGTTTGCAGAAGTTGTATGGAGCTTTTCTTGCTTTAGCTGCCTTAAATTAATTTTAAATTAATTATATTATTTAAAAAGCAATTTGTTGCATCAATTCCATGAATTTACTTTTTCACTTAAGATCGGCATTTTGAAAATTACAATTCAAAAACTTATTGGCAACATATATTGGAGCTGACATATATGCTGCTGATGCACAATTGATTTTAAGGGCTGTTCATACAACCCGCCTGATAGAAATAACTAATAGCTCAAATTAGAAGAATACCACTTTATATGAATACCTTTATTATTTTTAGAGCACCAAACTTCAAAGGCTTTCAACTCAGACTGGAGTAGATCTGTATTTTCTTTAGCTTCTATTGTTCTGTATATTTTCATATCATCTGCACAAATAAGCAGATGAGAGTGTTCAATGATGTGAGTTACATCATTAATGGCTAAAATAAACAATCCGTCTCCGAAATCATATTTGATAAGATCGCTCTGTCAGGATACGTTTGAATCTAATGTAGAGCTGCCATACGTCCCGGTTTTCCCGGACATGTCCCGGTTATGAGATCGAGGTCCCTGTTTCCCGGTACAAAATACAAAATATCCCGGTTAAAAATATTGAAGAAAAAATTAAAAGTGTATCATTAAAAACTGAGAATTTTTTGTGCAAATGCGTGTAAATGAATGCAAATGGAATTATTTTTTGTATAAAACACTAAATTCCAAGAGCGAAAATTAACTGGTTAAAAATAGTAAAATTTTTATTCGCTATTCTGGGGCACAAGGAAAATGGAGCGATTATTTTCACTGGTCTTCTCGCAATGGAGTAGGGAAAGAAACTCTTTCAACATAACCACCTTGGAAAGCATTATGCAGTGCAATTTTAATTATTCTATTACGTCCACAGAGTTTTATAAAAGTATTATAAAATTGCGTTTTTGATATTTGGTGGAATATAAAAACAAAATGTGCAAAAGTTGTCCCGGTCAAGTGCTGTAGAATTATAGCAGCCCTAATCTAATGTAAAAAAAATTGTGGAACTCGTATTAACTTTAGTTTAAGTTAAATTAAATTATGTGGTAGTTGTAAAATCGAGGAGATTAAACATCAAACTGGTGATATAATGAAAAGCTGTAAAAACTTTTTTGGCCAACTTTTAAAATCTTTGAATCTTTCACTGTTAATATTTTTTTCACATAAGTCGGAAGTTCTTAACGATCTCCGATCGTCCTGAAATTTTAAATTTCGCATTTTTCCGAAAAACCAATCATACAATTTAAGGGGATGTCCCGTTTAAATGTTCACATTTAGCAAACAATATTCACTTTATGTAAATGTGGCAAAGAGGAATTATATCCATCTAATGATCGAATCTAAGCGTCAAATCGTTCATGCAAATAAATCAACAATTTTAAATTAGAGTTCTTTGGGTAAATAAAAAGGAAATGAATTTTTGAAACTTAAAAAACTTTTTTATTTGTACGCTACTAGTCTTATCACTCTTTAGTTAACATAACTAAAGCATTGTTTTTTTTTTGGTTAGATGACAGCAACGCCGATCACGCTCTCGCCAATGTGTTTAATGCCGCCATATGAGTCTTTTACGAAAGCTGCAAAGAAAAAGAATGACCAAAATAAATAAAATGGCTTAAATCAGTTTAAAATGTAAGGTAACAACTATCTGCAACCCAAGCGGAAATTGAAAGTTTTTGAACTAATTAAATAAATTTGAAATAGCAAAATTTTAAATGAATAAAAAACATTCTTGACAGCAAAAATTTTAAATTATTAAAGTGAGGATAATGCTAGTGTTTCTTTCTTGCTTATAAAAATAAAGAAAACCATTGAAAATGATTTAAAAAAAAAAACTATCACATGTACACACCTGGATCGATTTTTCCCACAAAACTGCGAGCTGGCAGGGATGCAGCATACAAATTAGTCAAATCACCGTATGGTCTTACGAGAAGTGGCACGCCGATTTGGTAGCCATATTGATTGAGTGCATTCACGTTGAGGGAGTTGATTTTAGCTGCAGCAGCTTGAGCACCAGCATCGGTGCTCTGAGCGTTGGCTTGAGCTTCGGATGTTTGAGGCTGATTGACAACATCGGGAACTGGCGCATAGGATGATGGCGCATAGGAGGATGGTGCATAGGATGAAGGTGCGTATGCGTTGACGCTAGCGTACGCAGTGGTGGCCACACAGGCCAGAGCAACAACACAAACGGCGAAACGGAACATTTTTCTAGGTGCTCTTAAATTGAGTTTCTAATGTTAAGGCTAGGAAGCAAATAATAAACTAATGTTGAGAATATGTCACTAAACAGCTTTTATATATGCCATGTCTTGGCATACATTTGAGATGCTTTTCGAGTTACGTGACAAAATCTCGAATATTAGCTGCATGCAACGTAGTTGATGTTCTGTTCGGTCTATGTTTACATTCTCGTACAAATATATTGGTGACTACCAAAAGATTGGGTCGCAGCACTGACCACGAGTCTTGGACTCTCATGAGCGTTGGCTTCGGTCGATAAGCGCTGCTAATAGCTGTGCAATGGCCCGCTAAGAGATTTATCTGAAAGTGGTTCTTTACGGTAAACATGTTCTGCAGACAGCGTATCACCGTATTCATTGAATGGAGTGGGTACCGACCGCAACATTGTTTGTTCGGAGCACTGAGACAACTTTTGTTGGAATTGTTGTTGTTTTTTTTATCAGACAACCGCAAAGTATTGTTACATTGTATGTTAGGGCTGACCATTACGCGACACAAGGTCATTTGAGATATGTTTTATTTGTGTATCAACGTGCGTCATAGGGTCAGCTAATTGGGTCGAGAAGGCATAACCTTAAGCGTATTCATTTGTCATTAAAGGCGAGCAAAAGGTGATAGATAATAGTACGTGCGTTCGACGCTTCTTTTCTCAACTTCTTTCTGTCGCTCTTCCTAATTTGTGGAATTTTATTAAGGTTTGCTGGCAATTTAAGAAAATGTTCTTATTAAGTGTAAATAAAATTTGACCAATAAACATATTTGACTTGGAAAGTCCTCCATCGATCAGACCTTTACGATTCCACAAAGCTTGGATAAGATCCTAGAAAATCAAATCGACTCCACCACACCTTAATGTCTGATTTTGTCAAAATAATCGCTGTTTCATTTTACGAAAAAAAAGAATTCTTAAAAAAATTTCGTTATATAAAACACAAACATTCATTCCTATTATGTAATTTTCGTTATTATATTTTTGAACTCAATTTTTTTTCAGCAAAACTTACAAAATATCATCAAGATATTACAAATTTTCCGTATAATTTCAATACAAAATTGGTTAATTTTAACACAAAATTTCGTAAAAAATAATTTCGTAAGATAAAAGACACTTTTATTTATACTACGAAACTTTCATGCATTCAACGAAATACTTTCGTACATAAAATACTTTTAAGATACTACGAATGTAAAATTTCAAAAAAAAAAATTCATAAATTTAACAAAAATTGAGTAATATGTATTTATTTCACTCAACATTAGTAAAAATTAGATATTATTTTACAAAATCCAACATACAAGTATAAATAAAAAACATCCCAGTGAACCGCAACTACCGTTTTCGAATACATTTATAAACCTTTTCAGGTAGAAAATTTCACTTTCGGCACTCATAAATGTATCTTTTTTGTATCATTCGTCGGACTAAAATGCCTCTCAAAAATGAACGTTATTTTGTTCTGAAATGAGTTAAAAAAGAACCATAAAATGTCCTTTTTTTGTTCAGAAATGAGTTAAAAAAAGAACCATAGAAAAGTTATTTTTCGGCATTTGGAAATGAACCCTTTTTTTAATCTATCGCCGGACGAAAATGCCTCTCAGGAACGAACATTATTTTCTTTGGAAATGAGTTAAAAAATTAAACAAGAAAATTTCTTTTTGGCACTCGGCAATGAACCCTTTTTGAATCATCGCCGGACGAAAATTGATTGATTCAAAAAGAGTTCATTCCCGAGTGTCGAAAAATAAAGAAACGAACCATTTTTTATTCGGAAATGAGTTAAAAATGAACCATAGGAACTTATAGAAATGAACAAAAATGGTTCATTTACGAGGACTTTTTGGCTTCTAAAATGAATATTTCTCGACTCAAAACAAGTTTTTTATGAATTCAGTAAAAGAAGTACAGTTTTTAAGCATCGGAAAAGTTAAGCGACAAAATAAAAAATATAAAAAAATCTGTCCATAAACGTTCGCAAAGCACTCACCTTGCGCAAAAACTTCGCTTATGGTTCAGTGGGATAAATGGGTTATTTTTTTGCAAATCGCATAAATTTTGCAAAAAATAAAATTTGACATTTGTAAATAGTCTGAAAATTTTAAAAAATTTTTTACGTAAAAAAAGCTACACGTGTATCGGGATTTTTCTAGGAAAAATTTTTTTACGGAATACATTTGTACGGAAAAAATGTATCCATTTTTCATAATTTTGAACTACGTTATTACGTACAAATATATTTCCGAGAAAAATATCGATACACGTGTAAGCTTTTTTTACATAAAAAAAAAATTAAAAAAAAAGTTGGTCGAATCTGAGACATCAAATCCTGGCAGGTGTGTGATTTGTAAAAGAATGACCCATATATCCAATGTGCACAAAAACGGATGCGGATCCGTTACGAACCCGCCACGGGTCCGTCAGTAAACACTTCGCTTTCTTTTGTTTCGACGGACCCTCTTTGAATCCGTCAAAGTGCTTTTCAGAGAAAATATCACAATGAAACAATATAGGTAGTGGAGGACGTGGCGAAAAGGTTCTTCCGCCATGCGCATGATCGCATTACTAAAGGCCAGTTTTTTAGTACGAGCTTAAACTTTAATCAAATTAAACCTAGTTTAACTCGCCAAAATCGGACGTTTAAACTCGGTTTCACTAGATATTTTGGCATTTTTTGAAGTTAAATTGACTTAAATTATCATATAATGTGTTTTTTTTTTGTCTAAACCTAGTTTAAACGCCAAATCCTGAGTTTTTGAAGAGTTCAGCTCAGTTTAATTTGACTAAACTTTAAACTCGTACTAAAAACTGGCCCTTAGAAGAGTAAAGTTCGGAATCAAATAAAAGGCTACCCAGCAGCAGATTTGTCAGTGGCTACCATAGAACTAATACAGAATAAATTACCAGGTAAGGAAGCATTACTTTTTTCAAAAAGTAATGCGTCTGCATATAGCAGAAGTAATTAACTCATACCTCATTACCTGTAATGTAGCATACAAGGAAAAGTAATGCAGTGATTTTTATAACTTAATACAAGTAGTATGTTACTCCATAACTTCAAGGTAATGCTGAAGGGAGGTGATCACTTACCTCCTGTCTCATTCAATGTTAAATGTAAGGCCTTTTATGCATAGTAAGGTAATATAGTCGGAAGTAGTGGTCATTACAAGGTAATTGATGCTTCATATATTCGGAATATATTCCATCCGCTACTGGGTAATTACTAGTTACATAAAAAATTGGAAAAGTTTTAACCATTTTTAAAAATAAAAATTATAAAACGCAGTCTTTCTTAATTCTAATTTCTTAAATCTTTCAGTACGAACGGAATTTATTGCGAATAATGATGGTCCCCTTCTTCGAAACAAACAAACAAATTATTCGATCGACGGACCCTTTTTGAATCCGTCAAAGTGCTTTTCAGAGAAAATATCAAAATGAAACAATATTTAAATATAAATGTTTTATTAAAGGATAGTCTTGTTGGTAATTTTATTGATCGTCTGACTGAAGTTGGTCCCCAAATAGTAAATACCAGTTTACCTACGCGCTATGCAATTAATGCTACTCCAAGTTTATTAGATCTTTTTGTTGTTTCAGATGTTTCTACTGTTTTGCTTTTCGACCAATTATCGTTTATATCTGACCATGATCTTCTTTTTTGTTCTTTGAATATAACTTTGACACCGATTTTAACTGTTAAAACTGTTTTATTTCGTAATTATAAAGCTATTGGTTATGTTTCGTTGTATAATGACCTGTCTATCATTAATTGGTCCGAATGTTGGTTTCTTAGTACTGTTAATGAGAAGTTGTATTTTTTTTAAGTAATACAATATAATTTGTGAATTATTTGAGTTGTATGTTCCATTGACTACACGTCGTGCCTCTAACAGAAGTTGTCCCTGGTTTACAAATAACGTTAAATTGGCCCTGAAAAAACGTAATAAAATTTATAATCGTTGGAAGAGAAACCCGACAACATCTAATTGGGAACAGCACAAAAGAGCTTTTTTCATGTCGAAGCTAAGTTTAGCACAACCTTCCAAAAATCTTTGGAACAATTTAAGACAGGCTGGAGTATGTAATGTGAAATCTGTTGATTTTCTAATTGATCCTAATATTCTTTATGATTATTTTATCGCTACCTCAATATCTACTTATAACACATCTGTCGATAATACGATAAGTTTAACTACCGAAAGGCCATGTAATTTTCAGTTTGTTGCTGTAAATGAGTGTGATGTTGCTCGTTGCGTTAATAATATTAAATCAAATGCAGTGGGTGAAGATGGAATAGCTGTTAAATTTATAAAAACAATTTTACTTTTCATCATAAGCCCTTTGACACGCATAATGAATCACTGTTTCACAAGTTCTTGCTTGCCTGATGCGTGGAATGCTGCTACAATCATTCCTATAGCTAAAAAACCCAATGCCTGTGAACCGTGTGATTTTCGTCCGGTAAGTCTTTTACCTGCTTTATGAAAAGTATGTGAGTCTCTCATGGCTGTCCAAATCTCCGAGCACATTAGAAAATTTAATCTTATGTCACCACCAATGTGGCCATTTTAGCCTTTTTCAGGCTAGATTTAGCCGGTTTTTTAGCGGTTTAGCCTGTAAATTTACGATTTAGCTTCATGGCTTTTTTTAGCCTTTTTGCCTTTTGAAAATAGCTTTTTTTGTCTTTTTGGCAAAGTGTCAAAAACGTAGTTTTACCCTGTAGTTCGGTGGACCAACTACTTCGTATGAGAATTCACATATCCTTAGGCCCAATTTTTCAGTGCGAGCTTAAACTCTAGTCAAATTAAACTGAGGTAAGCTCACCAAAATTGGACGTTTACCCTCGGTTTTACTAGATATTTTAGCATTCGTTGAAGTTAAATTGACTTAAATGATCATATAATGTGTTCCTTTCTTGCCTCAGTGTAACCTCAGATTTAACCTCAGTGTAATTTGACTAGAGTTTAAGCTCGTACTGAAAAATTGGCCCTAAGCGGTTGGGCTTAGTATTTTGTACGTCCTTTTAACACATCGATGTCATTGACAGGGGCGAACGGACCCAACGTCCATTACCATGGGCTTTACAATTCTTCTATCCCATTCGACCATACCAGTAAATGGCATGTCTAAAGGGCTATGCTGCCATCAGCCAAACTACAGGGTACATATAAAAAAAAATTTTGTCGTCCTATTTTATAATTTATAAATTAATTTCCGATATTGAAAATAGTCTTTACAGCATAATAATAGACGAGTCTACTGACATTTCTGTAAAAAACGATACGATATTACGATTGGTAGAATTAGAAGATTCTACATTGCACTAGAATTTAAGCATTGTAAATATCATTTTAAAAACACTTCGTGAACTTAAGTTAAGTAAAGCTAATTTTAAAGGGCTAGTGACAGCAGGACCTTCAAATTGATGGGCAACGGTTTCAAAACTTTTTATTTGATTTACATTTTTTAAAAAATCATGTGTTAGAAGTTTAGAGTACTAGAACGGAGTACTTGATATCACTGACCTTTGGAGCAAAAAAATTGGTGTCCTTAAAACACAAACATCGATACATGCATTATTCTTTAAGATCAAACTCTAAATGCAAAAGCTATGACGAAAAATTTGAAACGGTTCCTACGTTCGGCAAAATAAATTAAAAATTTTTTTAAATAGACCTACTAGAATAATTGAAATAGTTACATAAGAAAAGGTTAATTATTTTATGCGAGCCTAAATTTTCTGACATTGGTGGTACATAAGGATGGTAAGAACTGAGATTTGGTTGATAAGTACTTAAAAGGGGTACTTGAGTTTAATGACCTTTGGAGCAAAACAAAAATACTCTTCTCAAGACAAAAATATCGATATACCATATATTAAGATCGGACTGTAAATTTCGAAGATATGACGAAACGTTTGATAAACAAAAATCTTCGGAATTACCTTCCAAAATGCTTCGAATTAGATGGTGTGCGGCGAAATTTATTTTGATACGGTCTAGTACCTATATTATAAATAAATTTATGTTAAAAATTAAATAAAAACCTTAAAATTGTATGAAACATATCTGGTTGTTTTTTAGCTTGTTTTTTCAAGTCATTTAGCTTGTTTTGACTTTTTTTTTGGCAGTTTTAGCTTTCTTTTTTTTAAGCTCGTGGCCACACTGGTCACCACTTCAATCTGGCTTTCGACCTGGCCACAGCTGCTCTACAGCTATTGTGAAGATCCTAGATGACATAAGATTATCATATGATATGGGGCATATAAGCTTGCTTTGTACATATGTTGGACTTTTCAAAAGCATTTGACTCTGTTGACCATTTATTACTATGTCAAAAACTAGCACTTAATTTTGGGTTTTCTATTACTGCGGTCCGTCTGTTATATAATTACTTAGTTGGAAGGTCTCAAAGAGTAAGGGTGGGAAATAGTCTGTCTGCTTTTAACAATTTATCCTGTGGAGTTCCTCAAGGCTCGGTACTTGGTCCGCTTTTATTTGCAATGTTTCTTAATGATTTTTTCAGCAAATGCCGTCATGTAACCATGCATGCATATGCTGATGATCTTCAGCTGTACTTGTCCAAACCAATTGATCTTGTTGATGATTTATGTATTGAGGTAAATGAAGACATGAGTAAAATAGTAGATTGGGCTAAAGCTAATAAGCTTAATCTTAACCCTCTTAAATCATTTGTTCTGCCAATTTTTAAGTCTAGATACTCTTTTTCTTATATACCAGCCATTTTTCTGAATGGAGTCGACTTGAAATTTATAGGTAAAGTTAAAAATCTCGGTTACTATATTAACTCCTCACTTTCCTGTGAAGATCATATAAACTCTGTTGTTTGTAAAGTTTACTATATCCTACGGAACCTGAGGAGAACTGCATCATTTGTGACTGTTGAGACTAGAAGAAAGCTAGTGGTTCAACTCATAATGCCAATAATTTCGTACTCAGAAGTTGTATACAGTAAGCTTGATTCGAGATCAAAGCTTAAGTTACAACTTGTGTTTAATAATGCTGTCAGATACGTTTATGGTCTTAAAAAGTTTGACCGTATAAGTCATTTGAGCAATCGAGTACTTGGTTGCAATATTTTCAATTATTTGGATGCTAGAAACTATATTTTTTTGCATAACTTGATTTATACACAAACTCCTAATTACTTATTTAATAAGTTACAGTTTTGTAGATCGACCAGAAATATGAACCTTGTAATCCCTGTATACAATTTTCTGAATTCTAACAGACTCTTTTTTTTGAACGCTATCAGTATCTGGAATTCGCTACTTTCAAGAATCAAAAGTATCCGAAATAAGCACAACTTTAAGCATGCAATATTCCAACACTTTTCTTGATACTATCTTTCTTCTTTCTTCTATTTTCTATTTTATTAATGTTATCTTCTTAATTATTTGATAAAGTTCCTTTAAGGTAATTTATACATAAGTCTAAATTCAATTCAATTATAATTTATTGTTAAAACTTAAGCTTATAACTAAATTTAATTTCTTGAGTCAAATGCATTTGTTTGTTGATTATAACTTAAATTTAAAATTTAAAGTTAAATATAGTCGTTGCTTACAATTTCTTTTTAATTTAAAATAAGTAATTTAAAATTTTTTGTTTTTATTTATTTGTTGGTTATAACTTGTTGTTATTCTTTGATTTCCTACTGCATTTAAAAGACTTTGTCTTATATGTGAACATGATAATTAAATTAAATAAATAAATTAAATCGATAACTCGAACACCTATCCATAGAAAAATTTTTTGTTTTTTTTTCCAAATCAGGGCTTCACACCACATACGAATTATTTATGGAAATCTTGGTCATTTTTGAACTGTAACTAGTGTAATTAATACTCAGTTTTTAAATTTAATTATTTCTTTCAAAGAAAAGATTCCATTTGAAATAAAAAAAAATTATTGGCGCTAAAACAAGTAAAATTCTTAAAATCTAAAAATTAAGTAAATTTTCCTTGAATTTAGTTTATTTTTTTTTCTCAGTGTGTAGCAAAATTAAAATTTTTTGATGATTTTAATTCTCTCTAAGTTTTTGAAAATATTATACTTTTTTCGGAAAAATAATTTGCGGAAATGGTGCGTTGAGGGTAACATTTTTACAGGAAATGAAGAACGCAAAGGACATAAAAACATAACAAGAAAATTAAATGGCCTCACATAAATAACAATAGAATTATTTAAATCGATTTATTCCGAGCTTATTCCAGATCAAATTTTGTGATTTTATCTTTATATAATAGTACCAGTACTCCCCGGCAGACTTTGTCCTGCCACAGACCGCCTTGCTGCGCCATGTACGCAAAGGCCAAATATATTCACCATTTTTAGTATAGCTGCCGAAAGTAATCATATGAACTAAATTATAAAATTTTAGTCTTCTTAATTATTGTTCGAAATATTGTCAAATCTGGATATAACGAGCTTCCGAAATAGTGAACAGCTCAAAGTGGTGTACGTTTTAGTAACTGACATTTCAATGATTTAATCAAAAACATCAATTTTTAAAAAAAAAATTCAATCTCAAAAATGCGAACAATCTGAATACAACAAACAGGCCTCGCAAAAATTTATTCACTATTTCCAGATTCTTCTGTATAACATTTTTACTGATTTGTGGGCGGTTAAAGGGGGTGCGGCAAAATTTCTTCCCTTAAACCATATCGTACTCGAAACAAATTGACAGACAAAATTTCAGCTTAATTTAGCTTAAACCTAGCAAGCTTTTCTTCACTCCACGCTTTTCCCCCGAAAAGTGGGCGTAACTAAAGTGGGACATGCTCATTTTTGTGCACATGCCGAGAGTAATAATATGAACTAAATTCCAAAATTTTAGTCTAATACGACCCAAATCGTCTGAAATAAAGCATTTTTATTGGTTTGTGGAAGGTAAGAAGGCGTGGAAACCAATTTTAGTACAGTTGCTAACACTAACCCCACAAACTAAGCCAACATTTTAGATAAATCAACCCAGCAGTCAATTTAAATGATTTTTATAAAATTGGTGTAGTCGCTCTATAGCCACGCCTACTTTCTATTTTTAGAACAGTTGCCAAAGGTAACAATACATACTAAATTACCAAATCTTAGTCCCATACGACCAAAACTGCCTTAAATATAGCATTTTCACCGATTTATGGGCGGAAAAAGTGGGCGTGGGAACCAAAAATCAGCACAGTTGCTGACAGTAACCATACAAACAAAATTACCAAATTTAAGTCTTATTCGACCAAATCCGTCTGAAATAAAGCATATTCAGTGATTTGTGGGCGGTAAAAGGAGGCGTGGACACTTATTTTTAATACAAGTGTCGACAGTAACCATACAAACTAAATTTACAAATTTTATTATACTGAAATATAGCATATTTATTGATTTGGGAGCGGTTAAATGGGGTGTGGCAAAATTTTTTTCCTAAGCCATCTCGTTCCTGAAGCAAATCGATTGCCAAAATTTCACTTTTCCAATTTCGTGCAAACTTCACATAAACCATCTGCAGACCATCCCCAAGGTAACCCTGAATTTTGGTCAAAAATTTTGGACCGATGTCCGCCATCCGTTAAACAGGTTTACTACACATCATCAGTGGCATTAAATCTTTTAGTAAGCTTACCTGTATATAAACTGCGATCCATTATACAGGCTTACTACACAATATCAGTGCCTTGAACTTTTAAATATAAATGTATTTGAAAAATTCTAAGTTTATATAAGTCCTTAGAACTTACCAATTTACGCACGCTTATACTATGATGATGAGTAACCAAGAGAGGGGTTCTTCTGCACCTAGAATATACCTACTATATACATTTGGCCGGGTCGATTTGAGGGGAGGCAAAAAAATCGCCCATTGCTCAGTGAAAATCGTATTCTAGTGATCAAAATAAGAAACTTTGCCCGAGGAATTATACCTCTAAAACAAATTCCAATGCCCCAATTTTTGACTTTTGTTCCGTGGGGTCAAATTTTGAAAAATCCCTCTTTGACCCATTTAGAGTGCCCCAATGGCGTCCAAATGTATGACCGACCCCCACTAACTTTGGATGGCCGATCCACCCATGCCAGTGGCGACCCCATTTCGCTGATTTTTTCATGTTAAGGGCCAAAAATTGTGATTTTTTAAAATGTTTGTATGGGGAACCCCCAAATGGGTTCCAGGGGGTGTGCCACTGGCATGGGTGGATCGGCCCTCCAAAGTTAGTGTGGGTCGGTCTGAAGTGCACTTCTTTAATTATATCTTCTTTTTTCTTGATGTTTATAAAACAAAATATCTCATCTGAGTGGCATTTTTCACTTTTCTTTGAAATACTGCACGAACTGGTCCGATAGAACAAAAGGCTTTAAATGTCAATTTTAGAACTTTTTTGGAAAAAGCATACTTTTGGCTTTCTCACTTTGTTGGAAGCAAAAGCTTTGCACTCATACTTTTCATTTATTGGTTAAGGTAGATCCAGTGCCGCATTCCAAAAATCAATTTTTTTTAAATTTTTCGCAATAAAAATATCTTAAAAGTAACCAAAGCTTAAAATATTTTTAAAGTTACAGCCAAAGTAGAAAACGCACCGTAGTGTGTATGAAAGTGCTGAAAATACTTTAAACAACTTCTCTCGAAACTACATTTTCGTGGTATTTGTGTTCGATTTTATAAAATTTTTTTCACAAGTCCGTTATTTTTTATTTGTTTTTAAAATATACATATTAAAGGTTAGAGTAGTGCAATTAAGCCTTCAGAACGATACTCACTTTTTTTATTTCAGACGAATACGTAAGGCTGGAAGCTTCCCCAAAAAACACACCTTTTTCGATTACTCTACTTTGATATAAATAATTATAAGCAAATCAATGTAAAATTAAGTAAATCTAAAAAAAAAATTAATTTTTCCAGTTAAAGAAGATAGTTATATAAAACAAATCTTTACAGTAGTTGAGTGTGAATTGATTTATGGAGAAATTGTCAAAAAGATGTAAAAAAGAAGTACAACAAGTAAAAAGAAATACTTTTAGAGTACGTTGATACAAGAAGTACAGCGAGCTAAAAAGAAGTAAAAAGCTCCCAAAAGGAGTACGGTTAGTCACATTAACAGCCCTATTCTGGCAAATTAACAAATTGTTAACCAGTATTTTGAATATTTCTATATGTTTGTTGGTTTCAATACAAGTTTTAAAGCTCACAAAACAAAATTTGTTAATGAAATTGTCAATAACTGAAAAGCAGTTTATCAAAATTTGTTTATTTTTGAGCTTCAAATTTTGTTTTGAAATAAAAAATTACAACAAACATATAGAAATATTCAATATACTGGTTAACAATTTATTAATTTGCCAGAATAGGGCTGTAAGTATACATGCAGTTTGTACAGAGTATCATGAATACGAAAATATGCATGCTGTATCTGTGGTAAAGCATGAACCATGCATGCTTTAAACAGATGAACTCCCATTGTACGTTAAAATTTTAAGCAGTCCGGTTGTTATTTATTACAAATTTATTAAAACAATATAAATGTAGCATTTAAATATTAATTTAAAAGCAAAATTCAATTTTAAAAACAGAAATAAATAATTAATGACAACAGGAATTTTTAATACAGTTTTACAGTATTATTGACAATGTATGCATGCAGTATTAATATATGCATACAGTATTAATGACAATGTATGCATAGAGTACTTCTATTTCCCCAAGCATACAGTATTAGTAATTGTGCGGGTTCACAGTACACATGCTCTTGTATGACATCGCCGTGTAAAATGGAAATAAGCTTGTATTTATGCGGACGTGCATACAAGACATCAAACGTATGCAAACATCATCAATGCTGTATGCATGAATATACTTAATGAGTATTTAAATATTTAAAAAAAAAATTCATATAAATTTCATTTACAACTCCGGAGCAGATTTGGTAGGTACTCAGGATTATGAAACCCTTCTCAATTGAACTCAATTCTAAGTAGGACGCGATCATCGAGTCCAAAGAAATTGCTAGCGGATTTTTTTAACATCAAAGATTATAAAAAAAATTTAACAAAAAACTTAAAACTAAAACTCTCATTTATATGAAAATAGAAAAAATTCTCGTCAAGAAAATATTTAAATTAAGCAGAAATTTTAAAAAAAGGCATAAAAGCGACAATTCCATTTGCATTGCATTTGGGAATTTCTGATATCATCTATTAAATTTCAAAAGATTCTTCCGAATCGACGACTTTAAAAATAAAAAAATGTGAAGTTTTCATTGTCAGTACAAAAATATATTATTCGTATAAAAGCATTATCAAATTGTTTAAATCCTTCTTTTTCTCAAGTAACTGACAGAGTAACTGGATGTCTGAAGTTATCGTATGCACCCAACAAGTGCATTTTAATCCTTACTCTTAATGATTTCCTAATAACCGACAGAATAAGAGTTGCCAGGAGCACCATAGTTATTGGAACCATATTGCTTTTGCTGAGGCACAAAAAGCTTGGCCACAGCATCAGAGGCAGCTACTGGCACAGCCAGAGTACTGTATTGCGGTGGAGACTGGTAGGCGTTGTAGTTCTGTTGGCCAGGGTACAACTGGGTAGCATAGGCGGGCTGAGAGGTGTATTTTGGAGCACTATAGCTAGACGAAGGTGCCGCATTATAGGAGGGATTAGAGGAATAAGATGGTGCAGATTGGTAAGATGGTGCAGATTGATAAGATGGAGCAGGTGAAGCAACAACTGAAGTAGCTGGAGCATAAGATGTATAGGCCGAAGCTGGTGGAGCTTGAGCACCATTCAAATAACTTTCAATACCCAAATTGCTCAAACTGCTCAAAGACACCTGTTGCAGAGCTGGTCCATAAGGAGCGCTACCATATTGGGTAGGAACACCAAAACCAGCACAACGCCCAATAGCCACGGAAGCGATAAGAACCAATGCAAGAGTCTATAACAAAAGAGTAGGAAATTGTAAAATAACTAATATTTGCATACTTGTTCCGAACAACTTACAATAAATCTATTCATCTTGTTCTTGTTTTTGTATGTTACTGACGATGTTGTTGTTGACTTTATTCCGCAATTGGTACCAATAAACAGACGAATGCTGCGCACTTCTTTATATAAATAACGTGATGTGGTCGAGTTCAAGACGTGATTTCAAATCGTTAATATTTCACCGAAAAGTTCTTACTGTCTATTTGTATATTTTGTTATATAAAATTGTGTGCTTTTCATAATTTAGTGTGTATATATATGTAGCTACATACATCAAAAGATGCTCAGTATCGCAAGAATTGAGTTTAGTGTCGGAGCGTACAATTTTGCATGCGAAAAAGTATAAAAGTAAAAAATCTTTTGCAGAGAAATGTCAATTTTAGTACATATGTTATGGGGAGCAATACGCTTGTAGTACTCTTTAGTTTAGTACTAAAGAGAAAGTAATCAAAGCTGGTTTATTGGCCAAAACTAAATGGCTTTAATAAAGTGCATAGTGTAGAAATAAACCCAATTAGTTATCGAAACAAACAATATCGAAATAGTTTGGCTTTAGAAAGCCCTAAAGCACAAAGTAGTTCTTAATGGCGAAATAATATAATTATACTTTTTAACACTGTTCAACACCAAAAAATTACTGCAAAAATCTAAATAGTTTCCGAAAGTAGCTACTCCTTTTTGATGACAAAATCAGTGGTGTTTGTGCCGATACAACAGCGTCTAACACTGGAATTCATAAGGGGCGTGGACTCGAAATGATGCTTAACAGGGATCTTATTTATTGCGCCTGTAGACATCACATGCTAGAATGCATTATTTCTTCAGTTTTTGATTCCTTGTTCGAGAGTTCCACTGGTCCAAATATCCAATTATTGGAAAAATTCAAGCGAGCTTGGCCTGACATCAAAGAAAAATCATTCACGAAGGTACATCTAATGACGAGACAATTTGGCATTTGTTAAAACCAATAAAGAACCAAAAGGTAAAATTTATCAGTGAACAATTGAAAATAGACCATTCACGGAAAGACTATACAGAGTTTTTGTAACTAGCACTACTGTTCATTGGCAAACCAGCGAGTATCAAAAATATTAAAATTCGTCAACCGGGAACAGTTCATCGCCCAAGATGGATGGCTAAGATCATCTTCTGCCTCAAGATTTATATATTCCACTTAGGATTTTTAATGATTTGTAATTTGTATATATTTAGAATATTGGTTCTTTTGTAAGCTACCAACCCATGCCCCCATGAATGACCTAAAACTGTTGAAACAAATTCGCGGATATGAGAACACCGAAATTTCCAGGATTACATTCAGAACATTCTCTGGCCATACGTGATATCTCAATGAAATATTAGTTGGGTTGGCATTTTTCGACACTAGCATCAGTGCTCGGGAGAAAAAGTTAATGGTAGAAGCTTTGAACTCTCCCAGTACAGTTTAAACACATGGGCGAGTAGATATTTCGAATAAGGATATAAATGAACTAAATGTCCACGATTTCATCACGCAACAAACTAATACGTTCTTTTCGATCCACAGCATTGCTCTCGATTTCTTAAGTAAGGAACCTCAGAGTGGATGCAAGATGATTATTATGTTATTAATAGGTGCAGGATTGTGTGCGACCACTCATTTTTTTCGTAAAAATGTTAGCTACAAACGTGGATATTAAAAAAAATTTTAATTTCTTACCAGAAGTATTAAGCCTTGAACATGAAATTTAAAAATTTTTTTTCTTATAATTAGAGCTTTTTCTAAAATATCTCTACATCTAGCAAGCGGATCAAATCCAAAAGTCTTTCACCATCCTCAGCGACTCTAACAACGTAAGATTAAACCTCAAAAAATTTCATTATTACTTTGTCATGTATGATTATCGGATTTTTAGTTCACTGAATTTTTATAACGGTTGCAGCGCCACCTAACGTCTTTGATCGAGTACTAAACATCAATATTTTCGTACCAAATTTTAAGGGCTTGTTTTTGATTCATAATCGAACATTTTTATCCCTGTGCTCACAAAAAAAATCACAATTCGGTTTTTTTGGGTCGGTCTATTATATATATATGAAGGTGTCCCAAAAAAATCGTGTTTGATTTCCGCGGTTTTTCTACTTACATTTGACCTTAGAAACACCCTCTGTGAAGTGCATCTCAATTGGTAAAGGTTTAGAGGTCGCAAATTCATTTTCCAATTTTCCCATACGATTTGTATGGGGAAAAATCAGTTTTGCTGGTAAATTGAATTAAGAGCGATTATCTTCTAAGCAAAATGGTTTTAAAAAAATGTCTTCCCTCAAATTTTGTCTGTTATGACATATCATAATTTCATATTCATCTGATTATTATTTAGTGGTCTGTGGCTCACTTCTTAGAGCTACCTATGCAAATGAATACTTTTACTTCGAAATCTTTCATTAAAAATCAATATCTCTTAGAGTACTCCTTTTTCATTTCTGTTATTGGTCTTACATTTTAGGTAATGATAGATGGAATGCACAATGAAGAAAAAATTCATAGAGTTGTTATATGTTTTTGGATTAAAAGTTACAACAAGTAGTTTTTTTTGTATTTATATTTTTATTTTTTAATTGTTTTGGGCAACAAATTATAATCCGATGAAAATGAAATTTGGATATGGGCATTTCCACGGTCAAGCACGCGACATTCGTACGCCTTTGAGGTGCTAAAAAAGTAAAGAAAATGAGGAAAAAAAATGTTTTTGTTTTTATTTTTCGATAGCATTTTCTTAGCAATATGTTTAGTTCCGAAGATTTTATGTTTTTAATATATAAGCAATAAAAATGCGATGCATCAACCATTTTGCATCAACCATTTTTTTCATTATCTTTAGCCAATGCCTTACATTTTTACTAAAACAAACATGTTTATGAAACATTTACAAAACATTTACAAAAAAGAAAAACTACATTTGTGAAATAGTGCAGACGATTTGATCATCATGGTTAATGAATTAATGTACAAAATGCTTAAATTAATAAAATTAAAATGTTTCTCTTAGATAATATCATAATATAATGAGTTTTTATTGAGTTTTAATTGTTTGGTCACGGTACTTTCCTGTGGAAATGTCATAGCATGATGTCATAACAGAAAAAATTTGAGGGAATACGTTTTTTTTTAACCATTTTGCTTAAAATTCAATTTACCAGCAAAAAATAAATATATTTTTGGAACACCATAATATATATACAGTGGTGGTCACGAATTTAGCACACACTGTGTTAGTAACTCTAATTTAAAAGTTTTAACATCTTAGCTTAAGAATTGTAAACAAATATTGTTTGCCGAGTGTTGTTTATGAAGTTAACTCAAAGAACCGTTAGTTGGTTTTTCAGTTATTCTTACATTTTCTTACATATTTCAAGTAGTTGCAATCAATGTGGTTGAAATTCTGGACACGAATTCAGCACAGTTTAGAATTACTGTTCCATTTCTTATTTTATTAAGGTTGATTAAATTTTACTGGTTAAATTTGCTAAATTTATTAAGTTTATATTTGAGTTCAAACAAAAAATTTCAAAAAGGTATGACGAAAGACTACTGGTGTTCAGAGGCTCAGCGCCAGTTGATTCAGCAAATGAAAAATGATGGAAGCACAGTTTCAGGGATTGCTCTGCTTCTAAGATATTCCAGAAAGGTAGTATATAACGCATTGCAACATGTAGAGCCGTATAGTAGCTTTAAAAATGTAAGACAGCGACCTAGAGCGCGAAAAACAACAGCAAGAGAGGACCATTTTATTTGCAGAGCTTCACTTAAGACTCCTTTTAAGATCTCAAATGAAATTAAAAATGAAATTTCATCAAAATACCACATAAATGTGTTCTCAAAAACCATAAGAAGGCGCTTGAATGAAAACAATTTGCGTGGCTCTATAACAACAAAAACCACATGTGTTGCAAAAAAATATTAAATATAGTCTGGCGTTTGCAGAAGAACATTTAAAAAAGCCAATGAGTTTTTGGAAAATGTACTTTGGAGTGATGAATCAAAGTTCGGATCTGACGGCAAACAATATGTGTGGTGTCCTCAAAACGTGCAACACAATCCAAGGTACGCGCTTAAGACTTTTTAAGACGGTTGTGGAAATGTCATGGTATGGGCGGCGTTTTCTTTGCACGGAGTTGGTCCGATTGTTAAAATTGATAAAAAAATGGTTTAGAACATTTACAAAATCATACTTGTCAATACCATGATACCGTTTGCAGAGGATAATTTGCCGCTTTTATGGCGTTTTATGCAGGATAACGATCCAAAGCACACTGTTCGAACAGTTGCGAGTTGCTTGGAAGACTCGTGTTAATGTCATGTAAATATTTTGAAGTGGCCAACGCAATCACCGGACCTCAACCCGATTGAGAATCTGTGGAGGGATGTCGAGCAGCAAATACTAACAGTAAAACCCAAAACTTTTCCAGATTTGTGGACCCAAATCCACAAAGTCCAAAGGATTTGGTACAGTATTCCAAAGTACCGTTGTGAAGCTTTGGTCGAAAGTTTTCCAAGTAGATGCGATGCAGTTATTAGGTTAGGTTAGGTTAAGGTGGTGGCAGGTCTTAAGACCAGCCCACTTAGACCATTATTGGTTCGTTGTGATACCACAGAATGGAAGATGGGAGTAATCAAGTGAAACTTTTATGTAGGATGTTCTTAATGTGGCAGAAGCTGTAGAAACATGTGATATTATATCTGAAGCAAGTTTTATGCCTTGCCCTCAGTCAAATCAAGTTACTCAGCGTTCCTCTCCACAAACTTTTCCTACCACCACCAACTACAACTATTTGTCGTTAATTGACGTGTTTTAAAGTTTCTTTGATTAGAAATAAGGAAAGAAAGGTTGTAGCGTAGGACCATGGCCCGGCCAGGATTCGAACCCGGGACCCCTGTGCGACAGTCAAGCGCGCTACCACTAGACTATCGAGGCCGCCGATGCAGTTATTAGTAATACGGAATTTCCTAAGAAATATTGAGTTTTATGCAATCAATTTTGATTTTATTTCTTATCCTAGACATTTTTTTGCTCGTGTGCTAAATTCATGACCAAGTGTAAATGTTTATTTTTATTTTCTACTTGACTTAGAGTTCTTTAAAAAAAAAATTTTAAATAAAACAAGTGTACATAAGAAATAAAGAGGATAAAATATATATATTTAATAAAAGTTCATTAAAAATTTCAAACGAATTAATAGAAAACTTAAGTATTCACTATAATTTTTTAAGTGTGCTAAATTCATGACCACCACTGTATATATATATATTAACAAAATCAAGTAAAAAATTAATATAGATCCAAGGGAGGTACCATTACGATCTGACCGATCTCGACCATTTTTGAATTTTGTCTTTATTGGCTTAATTATTAATCATATAATTCACTTATTAATCATAAAAAAATTCATTAAAATAGGAGCACTCCTTCTACATACTATTGTCCAATTTTTGTACGGGAACAACGCACTGTGCGGCAACTCCTTCTATTTTTATCCGCGGCTTATGTGGAAACTTTGCATCGCTCCGTGTGCTGATTCAGGAAATTGATTAAGTAGTCTGAAAATTGTATACGAAATAGAGTTAAAGATAAAAACTTTGCCTTTTTGTGATTTTGTTTTCCCAAATGAACAATTCTGCCTGTACGATTTTATTAAGATAGTATATAGGTACTAAAAGCTTTTTCAAATCGTTTTATTGCTTTGAAGTTTAAAATATGATATAAAGAATAAATGCCCAAAAGTATGTGAAATATCTCATATTAGAAAAATGATGCATACAATTATTTTGTGTAGTGTTGGATTTCTATGATTTGCTTCAGTTACACAAAGAGCACTAGTTATAATTTTAAAAAATGTTCAAACACCTAGCGATTACAGATAGAGTCGTATGAGTAACACGTTAGCAATTGCTTTTCTTTGAAATTTTCAAGGAATTTTTCAAATATGATATAAATAAAAACTTAAGGTGTTAATTCAGAGTTTTAAATGTTTTTTGTTTATTTTATAAAAAGAAATCGGTTAAATGGATTTATATCAAACCCTGTGCACATCTTTAGTACATTAATGATTTATATTTTACTAGCGCAATTTATTCGATTTACCTCTTCCAAAACTGTAAACGCCGCACAGTCGGGTATTGACCCATGAAAGATGGTATCAATTCATTTAGGAGACGGAGGAAACTTTTTTTTTAGTTACAATGGGTCCAAATAAGAAAAAAACAATAATTAATTGATATCCTTTAGTGGATTTTTTTTTTAATTAAAAACAAATTTTTCAGACCTACATATATGATAAATTTTCTTTTGAATTTTTTTTTTTTTAATAACTTTTATTCACTGCCGCTTGTTAAGTCTTTCTCTTTGTGTCAAAAAAATCGACTACTTTCACCTATATTTTCATCATTGCCTTCATCGGATTTTTCCGCATCTTCAGCGTTGTCTTCATTTGTTGGTGGTACAAGCAAATTAACAGCCATTTGTGGCAACTTTCGCAACTTCTTTTGCGGTAATTTCCTTTTGCTTGAAATGATTGGGTCTGAAGTAATTGAGAACCTATTTTAAATATCCTCAAGGGTTTTTTCTCTGCTTATTTTTCTTGAAAAATGCTCTCCGAAAGATTTGATGTCCTTATTTCTTGCTTCTTGCGCCTCTTCAGAAAGTTGACCAATCGGCAATAAAGCATATTTCATGATTTCGGGGCCATGAATTAAGATTTTATGCACAGTTGGTAGCATAATATGCTACCAGAGTATTTTATTACAAAATATCTTGAGTATTTTTGTACAAAAGTTTTTGCTGTATCAAGCGCATAGTCTTGAAATTCTTCGATGTTTTCTTCGTGTCCGCATGAAATTACAATTAAAATAATATGCATTCTCTTAATAAGCTCTACATAAATCTGGGTTATAGATGCTGTTATTTCTGCATTTTCAAAAAAGTCGAGCAGTATTGCCGTCATTCAAACTTCCAAACCTTTGCTTTATCAATAACTAAACCAAGTTTTATTCTAAATTCTTTTCGAATTCTCGACTTATTTGCTGATACAACCTGCTTCTCTGCTTCCTCTCCTATCAGACATTTTTTGACCGGTAGCTAGTCAGCCAAATGTAACAAGCACTCAAAAACCGTATCCAACCATGTAGCGTTGATAAACCAAATTGAAGGTTTTCGACCATCACATTTTTTGAATCATTAAATCAAATGAATTGAATTCTTTAATAGTACCTTCACATAAATAGCACCTCTGTGTAGATGTTGTTTCAGTAAGTGCGTTGCATACCTTACCATCCCATGGTTAACATAAGGTTGTGGCTTACCTTGATTAATCTCTCTCCACATTGTGCAGCAGATTTGCTGAGGCCACTTACTTGTGCTGCTACTCTATTTTTTCTTTTTTTGTCACATCCGCTGTTTCTTTAATAAACTCCATGCGAAGTGGGCGACAAAATCTTGTTGAAGAAGGTCGGGGATTTGCCAAATAACTTTAGATCCACAAACTTATTTGATTGGAACCATGGAGGTTATAAATATCGATGCATCATTTGCATCCGGACCGTGAAAAGCTTGCTTGTAGATGCAAACACCACTTCAAAAATAAGCAAAAATTAGATAATTTTTTTCCTCCAAAAAAATCTATAACTGGCTTTTGCAATATAACAAACGCTGGATTGTTAAATTTAGCAAAGCTTGCAAGTTTACTTCGCAAAAAGTTTCAGAAATTGTTATAAATTCCCGGAAAGGATAACAATATTTTTCTGGGGTCTGCAAAATGCTATAGATGGGAAACTTTTCGGGTGCAGCTCCATTAATAATGTTCTACTGATGGCGGGATAATTTTGCTTCTACAAGCAGAGCTAGAGCATCTTCTTTACTAATTTTAGTAGGATTTTTATATTTTTCATACGATTTCCTATATTTAATTGCCCTTTCAGGTGAAGTTGTCAATTCATGTAACATTTTTGATGCTTCAATGTGACCTTCAGCACGCAAACTTATTTTTGTGGCATACGCTAAAGCTTATAATGGAGTTGAATCTCTTAACTCTTTACATTTCGCTCTTTTAGTTCTCTCGCAGGAATCTTCAAAGAACAGTGTCTTTCGCTCGCATTTCTTAGATTTAGAAATGGAGAATGCTATTGATGAAGCCAACCAATCGCGATTTGAATTAAGAAATCTTTCTTTAGTTCTATGAGCCCTTGTCCACCGCATCTTAAATGCGGAAATAAACTTATTAATAATTTCATCAAAATCATTCATATATCCCTCCGCAGGACGAATTCAACGCATCATTTCGTCTCTTAAATATTTAAATTTATCGCTAAATTGGGAATGCCCAGATCTTTTCATTATATCAAATAAGTTTTGACGAGATATAAATAACCTGTTTAAAGCAGTTCCTAAAAAAGACAGTGAATTTTATGTTTATATAAATTGAACTGCACTCAAATACCCGAATACCCATTTAACACAATTATACTTCACTAGTATACTACAAAACAAACTATTGTCAAGCAAAACACAAACATATGCAACAATAACTTTTCGGCAAGGTTCAAACGGTTTTACATTAAAGACATTAAAAATATTTCTTTTTTTTTAAGTTTATTCATCTTTTATTTTTTTAATATTAAAAAGAATATGTATTTCATATTGTAAGATCATAGAAATATCAATTAGGACAGAATATTCAAAAGTATTGTAGTAATATTACATGAGTTTCATTTAAACAGTAATACATTACAAAAATAATTCATTTTTTAAGTCAGTTGTACAGCCTATACCGCACACCAACATCAACAGCTTAAGAAAAAAAAATAAAAAACATTGCATTGCATTACATTGTTGGTGGGTGCCTGCACTTGGTTGTTTTGAATATAGCGAATGTAGTTCTCTTACAAAAAGCTTAATAAATTCCGAAGAGGCAAACATGGCACAACCAAATTTTAAACACTTATTATGGACAGTCTATATTTAAAGAAAATCACAATTAGATGACAATGGTGCACAAAAGAAAACACTTTAAAACCACTTGAATAACAAAAAACTTAATTTTTTAATACAATTTTTAATCAACAAAAAATTATTTTTTTAAACATTTACTCAAAAAAATTTGTATGCAGTCAGAACCACGATTACCCGAAGTTGAAGGTTTTATTAAAACAACTTTCCACATACTTCTTTTTTTTTAATAAAATTATATTTTAAAAAACTTAAAATTTCCAAAATTTCACTGCGCGCGAACGAAAGCAAAAAAATGTTGATTTTTAACCGCGATAACTTTTCAACCAGTAATGTCAGGTGAATAGTTTTTGTTGTTAGTGACGCAGAATTTTATTATCTTTAAACTGGTATTAAAAAAAGTTGGTACCTCAAACAATTTTTTTTTAATTAAAGCCATAAAAGCCCAGAAAATACCCCATTGTGCGCCGTTTACTCAAAATCACTTTTTTGGAACTGGTATAATAAGTATAACAGTATAACTAAGACAGTTTTCGTCCGATCGTTTTTAGTCAAAATAGATTTTATATAGAAAACGTACCTCTTTAGCCGGACGTAGCTGTTTTTTATCTTTTTTTAAAAAAAATTTTCATTGAAAATTCGCGAGAATTTGGGTTTTTTTTTAATTGGTCACCATTTTTCTTCTAAATGATATTTTATAAATTTCCTACATCCAGATATAGCTAATAACTGATACTTTTTCTTCTTTTTTTCTCAAAATATCCATTCGAATGAATTGTTGTCAATGCCACTGAAGCCAGATTCAGGAGGTGCCATTTTTAAAGAACCACTAAGCAAAAATAGACCATTAAAAAATAAAAATTACTTATTATTGTACTAAAGATGTGTACAAACTTTTATATGAATCCATCAAACCGATTATTTTTTATCAAATAAACAAAAAAACATCTAACATTTTGACGTTTCCACTGCTTATACCCCTTAAGTACATCGCTAGAATCAATCAAGGAAGCTTTCAAATTCTTAATTCAATCACTGACATCCAAATTGTTAGTGATGGGACTTTGTTTTTTAATTGTAAATCAAAATTTTTATTTTCAATGCTTGTGAAATTCTCATATAATGTGAAAGTTGTGAAGCTATTACCTCCGAAAGCCTGTTCCAATCATGTTTTGAAAACGCTTGTTAATTAACCCTCGGGTGGTTGATGAAATAATTAACCCAAAGTAGGGCGCAAATTAAAGGTATCTGGGGCCCCAAAGTTATGAAAAGGAAGATTGTTAGATTCAAGAATTTGTTTAGTGCAACAGTGTCCAGATTTCGGTCAAAATTTTAGGTATTTTTCACAAAAATCGCTTTTTTTCAGTAAGTTTTAGACACTTTAATATTTTCAAACTGGTTTGGCTCTGAAAAGGCTTCATTCATACGCACCAAGTAGGAAAGTTATACGGTGGCGCCACCTATTGTGACCAATTCGAATTACAAACCAATCCTGCTTCCTAGCTAACATATTTTCTAAACATGAAATATATCGGCCAAGTGATTTGGCTTTGATGAAACTTTACACATACGTACCAAAGATTTTATATCCAAAAAAGAAGAAGATAACACTCGTGACAAAAAATACATCGAACCGATAACGAAGAGAGAAAGCCCCCTCAGTTTTGTAGGAAAATACATTGCGACAGTTAATGTAACTCAGTCGGTAAGTGACATTTTGCATGTTATTCTTCTCTCTCGAGCTCCAGGAGTGCTGAAGTATGGTACAAAAACTTTATAGCTTGTATAAAGTTGATTTTTTTTCACTTTGCAGTTTACTTTTATACGGAATCTGTGATATATACAGGGTGGCCAGTGTAAGAGTACGAATATTTACGGTGGTGGGGTCTATTTTCACACCCTTATAAGTTACGGGGTTAATTGTTATGTCATGACTCTGATTCATACTATTGTTTCAAGCAGAAGAACTAACACATGAACTTATGTTAAGAGCTCTTTTGAAAGGCAATGAATTTACCTTTCTAACGGTTTATCAACGAACCCATCCGACTTATCCATTACCGAGCTGTGCTCGTGTAAAGTTAAAACAAATTAGTTGAAACTACAAAGTTTCGAGTTTGAGCGTAATTTTCTCAGAATTTCGCAAGATAAATCAACTTTTTTAGCATTAAATTTGTTATTTATTTCATTTTCTTTCCAATGTCATTTAAATCATAAACATATCTTCAAAAATAACAAAGTTAGTTGTACTCCAAAAATTTCACTAAATTGAAAATATAATGATATTGGCTGGAATGCATAGAAGGTGAGCCTTTGCTCCGACTCGACTTTTCTAGTACAAAAATGCATAAACTCTCTTAATTTTACTTGAAAAATCGAGTCAGAGCAAAAGCTCACTTTTTATGCAGGGCAATTTCGCTAAACACTTTGATACTTTTTAACCCATTCTTACACAAGCTTTTGCTTTATATTGATAGATTACCCAGTTAAGCTCAGGAAATGGCTATTTTTACATTTTCGGGGGCTCGAAATCCATGTTCGACCCATGGTTTCTTCGGAAAAGTTGCTTAAAATATCCCATAGAATATTTCTGGGCAGTACTGTGGAGCTCACATTAATACATTAACAATTTACTTAACATTCATGTAACCTAACATTTACTTCCATTCACAATTATACCTACTTTGTATTGTATTTCTACTTGTTAATATTAACTCGTTAAATTTTATATTTAAGAATAGTTAAGAAACTATTGCTGTTCAAAAATTATATTGTCAAAATTAACAATTAATTTAGAGTTTTTTTTCAATCATTATTCAAAAATAATTTGTAACGCCTCATACACAAAAAAAAAATTGTTATAAAATAGTTATCACATGAATTAAATTGCGATCTTTAGATCAAGTGAGTTTTTAAGAAGGCAACAATCACTTAGCGGACTAGACAGACTGCCCTGGAAATCGCTACATTTTCCTCTTCAGTAGTTTTTGAGTGATTAAGCTGTAATCGACTCACTGTTTAAATTTGCATATGATTTCACACATTAGGAATTCATTCATTTGAATTATATGACTACTAATCATATGACATTTTACAGCAGTAGGCTATTTATAGATCACCTCCATCAACTCTACCAAGGTTGCCATCTGTTCTAGTTGCTTCTTTATTTATTTCAATATTCATTAGTGTTCGACAGTTTGACGAAATGCACCATAGAAATGAAACGAGTTTTTTTGCTTCGCTAGAAGCTAGTGTCTAGCTGAAAGGTGGCTATTTTCTATTTGCTATTTTTTTAAGTTGTTGTTGTCTTCTTAAAAACTTATTGATCTAAAGCATAAAATTCTTGATCTAAATTATAAAAAAATAAAATTAAGCCAGCCTAAATCAATTGAAAGCAACGTCAAACAAACTAAAAAAAAATATGGAAAAGAAAACTATCAGAAATAAATCTTTTTTCACTCATTTTAACAGATAGCTTTATTTTTTTTTTTGACAAACCTTTTTTTTGGCAGCTGCAAGTCCTTGCAAGTAAAAATTTCACTAGCAGTGTTGCCATGAAAAAAAATTTTACAGCGTAACTTTTGCACTCTGCTCGTCGGATTTCTCGTCGGATCTGTGAAACTCAGAAAACAAGAACTAAGAAATTTTCAGTCGCATTTTACAACAAAGAAGACAAATAAAATATTTCATTTTATTAGACGTATGATGTTTAAGGTTTATTTATTTAAATAAATCACATTTTTTTCAAAAGTCAATTCAATAATGATTATAATATAGAAAATATATTACAATAAATTATATTTTGAAAATATTTTTGAACACACATACAAAGAGTAAAAATCAAATTAAAAATACATTTGCAACACAGTTTAGTTTAATGTAAATCTCTTAAATAGGTAAAAATTAAATGCATAGAGCTATAATACATAATTTTTCAATTTTAACTCTATAAATGTAAGGCTTTTGCTTCAAGTAAGTTAACGAAAAAATGTTGTTTTTTTAAGCCAGCAAAAACTACAAAAATTAGATTTTAGTGAAAAAAAAATGTGTAAAAAATATATATTTTTTTTCGAAGTCATATATACACATTGCTTTATTAAATTTGTTTATCAATTCTTTATCAATTTAAAGACTAAAACAGTTAAAAGATTTCATACGCAGATAATCTCTTGTATGCAGAGTTCCTTCCATTGTATCTAACTCTAACCTATTGCGAACTTTAGTTTTATTAATATTTATTTGACTAAAAGTTCGCTCAACGTTAGCTGAGGAGTTCGGTAAGCTCAACAATTCAAAAATAAATTTTTCCATTATTGGAAATACAGAAGTACCATCGCATCCATCGCATCTTTTTATTTTAAAGTTGCCATCAATTTTATTATACTAATTTTTTTTTTAATATATATATGTATGTATATAAAAATATATGCAAAATCGGACGCCGGATCTACTTTTTCTGAAATCGTAACATTTTGAAGAATTTTGGTCAAATATCGGAACGTCGGATTTAAGTATTAAAATCGTAACATATCCGATATATCGGACCATATGGCAACGCTGTTCACTAGCAGAAACTTGTATCTGCTTTCTCCCTCTCACTTTTTTACACTCTCATTGTCCTCTCTCGTTGCAAATTTGTTGAGTACGTGAACGCTATACTAGAAAAAACTTGTAACAATTTTTTTCAGTGAACAAACCGAATCTCATATGAAATGACGGTATCAAAACAGCGTTGCGTTTGGAATTGTTCACTAAATTTGTGTTTTAACTTGAAAATAGTACACTTTTAGCACAAAATTAAACCTGCTTAGGGCCAATTTTTCAGTGCTAGTTTAAACTCTAGTAAAATTAAACCGAGCTTAACTCACAAAAATTGGACGTTTAAACTCGGTTTAGGCATAAAAGAAACACATTATATGATAATTTAAGTCAATTTAACTACAACGAATGCTAAAATATCTAGTTAAACCGAGTTTAAACATCCAATTTTGGTAAGTTAAACTCGGTTTAATTTGACTAGAGTTTAAACTCGCACTGAAAAATTGGCCCTTAGTAGCATAATTACTAAAGTACTAAAAGTAGCTATAAGTGTACTAGTGTTTGGGGATGAAGTGACCGTCAGCATAACATTTTTTTGTCACGTAGCTCATTAAACTCAAAAAGTGACGAAATCGGGAATCATTTGACCGCCAACATAAAATCAGCTAAAGGCGACAAAAAAAATTTTGAAAATCCTATTAAGCGGGCTTTTTAAATTATCAATTCCCGGTACTTTCTTGACCGAATGTAAATAAAAATTGAACTGAAACTATCGATTCAACTCATCTGTCAAGCAAGCTAGATGATTTATTACTTCGTTATTAAATCATTTCAAGTAATTTACATAAATTCTGCAGAACCCTTTTCCAAATACCTGCCAGTGGTAAATTAATACATGAAGTAACTCATAATTTCTTAAATACAATGTAGCTGCGGGGAATCCAACGGCTGTATACAATTATGAATTACATTTGTTCGGGCATGGCCACTAAGACACTGATGACATCTACCTTACACAGTAAGCGACGATGGGAGTAGGTATGCATAAGATAGGCGAGAACAAAAAAATGATGCACAAAATTAGAGAGAACAAAAATAAATTGAACGAAAATTCTCTCTTCGCCGAAAGCACAACAAAAACAAAAGAAAACAACCGTAAAGAAGCAAAGCAAAAAAAAAAAGAATAAAGGACAAATGACGCCTCAACTTATTTTCACAATAATTCTCGCAATGAACAAATTTAATACCTTTTATCAAGCTTTTCAGAATAAGTGTTTGATAACACATTATTAATAAGAGTAATATTTTCATACATAAAACTTTGTTCTGGTTTAAGCCTAAAGTTAATAATTTTCAAAAACATGCAAAACTTCATTTTAGAAAACACGATGTTGCTACACAGACGAATAAAGTCAAACTGCTGTTTCAACAAGAAAAAAAAATAATGTGAGCACAAACAAGATTTTGTTTCCGCTTACAGTTCTGCATTACAATGTCATCACCGAAAAATTTTTACTAGCGGGCTAGAACCTATTTGTAGCACTTAAAATTAGCATAAAAATTATAAGACACAAATTTAGAGTTGCCATTTTGTTTTATTTGATTCGTTCAACTCATTAATATCACAAACAGTTGTTCGTTCGTTCGAATGCATCCTGCGACTCTTAGTAGGGGGCAGAAGGTACACCATAGGAGGAACCGGTATTTCCGGGAATTCCGGAAATATATTCGTACGATGGAATAGCCAATTGAGCGTATTTACCAGAGTTCAATTGACTAGCAGCAGCGGCAGCGGCAGCCGAAGCACTAGGGTTGGATGGAGCGGCAACTAAAGGTGTTGGAGCTGCGTAGCCGCCATAGTTCGATGAAGAAATTGGAAGTGCAATTGGCTGGAGTTGAATGATTTGTGTGCCATAAGAGGATGGATTGCCATAAGAGGATGGTTTGCCATAAGAGGATGGTACGCTATAGCTTGCCTGCACTGGAACGGCTTGGTAGGCAAGTGAAGGTACGGCATAGCTAGACTGCACTGGAACAGCTCCATACTGGTTATTGACATATGGTTTGGCTTGAGCAACTGCCAAGAAAGCAACAAAAGCAAACTAAAACGAGAAAAGAAAACAAATATAAGATAATGCCGTTTGAGGATTAGGTTAAGGATATATCATTAGATCAGACAAAGGCTAACAAATTAGTTCCTTTGGATTCAAATAATACTTACGATGAATTTATTCATGTTGTATATTGTTTTTGTAGTTTCTACTGTGTAACAAGTTGAACTATGTCTTCAATAGAATTTCAAATGCTTTTTATAGGTGAATCCAAGTAGTCAACGTCTGCCATTTGCGGCAAGTTACGTGACACATTCGAAGAACATTTGAGCCGAACATTGCTCAACATTGATTAGCTGGCCCACAAGTGGTGCAGTCTCGAAATTATTGTTTTCTGCTTGTTACGCGAATACTTAGATAAGACCACGACGTACTCTTTTTTTTGTGAGCTTGTTTTTGTGTGGCTTGACATAAGCATATGTAAAGTAGTTTCATAGTTTGTTTTTTTTTCAATGAGTTGGTGAAAAACAGCAGCGCATGGTCATAAATGACTACGTGGAGATGTTGAAGTGGCCAAGTTCTATTAAAATGGTTTCTTTGGTTTCTATTTAAAACAATTTTTTATTGTTTAAAATAATGTTTTTTTTTCAATTTTCAAGTCTATTCTATAACAATATGTTAAACGAATTTTAAACTTGTAATATAATTAAGTTGTTTAAACCTATTCTTTTTTCTTTAGTTTAAGTATAGTTTTCACAATCTTCCATTCCTTATAATTTAATATAATAACTTATACAATAGTTGCAATTTTTTCTGTGAATTTGGACAAATTTTTACTACTGGGGCATTCCATTGTGACTACTGGGACATTTGACGAACTTTGAGCTATAACGATGTCATCATAACTTATACATCAGTGAAATTTATTTTAAAACAGAGATTAATAACTAATATTCCATTTAAAATAAAAGCCAAACAGTATCTTTATTTTGTGTAACTATTATTTGAATGAATGTGACTAATGGACACTGGAAAATCCCACTCATCTAACTTTGAACACTCAAAGAAGAATTTTATGCAAACCATATAAATATTCAAGTCAGCTTCTTCTGTGTTGTACAACATTTATAAACGCTCCATTTTAATAAAGAACTAAGCATACCAGTTTGTAGTAAAAGTGTTAATAATAAGTTATTTTAAGCAGTTTTATTATTGTTTTATACATATATTTTTTTTAAAAACATAAAAAATAAATCAGAAGCTACGAAAAAATCACCTTTCACTCTATTATTTAAAGAAAATGTTGACTTATTTTCAAAATTTGGTAAAATTTTTCGTCTCAACACTTTTATAATAGGGCATAAGACACATCCGTCTCCTATGTGGCGAAAACTCTGCTTCATAGCCCGAAGTCGATTTTAAAAACAATTTATTACTTCGGCTTTTTCATTTTGAAATTTTCTTTACATAAGACGCCTTGAGAGTAACTTGCAGTACCCGAATTGGCTTTTGCGTTTATACTTGGCCCAACCATATCTTCAATTCAACATTCAATTCAAAAGTTGCCTCTTGTGCAAACACCAGAGTAGTTTAAATTTCCTTCTTGTATCAATAAAATATTTTCGAATTTATAAAATGTTGCGATTGTTTTTTTATTTTTTTTTTTTTTCAGATTGAAAGAACGCTCAGGGATGTCCCCTATAAATATGTAAGCATTGTGTTGATTCGGAAGATGGGGATAGTTAGTTAGAGGCTGGATAGAAAGTGAAACTTTTTGTATAGAATGTTCTAAGTGTGGGAGAAAGCAGTATTACGATTTGATATCGAACCTGATGTAAGTGTTGTGCCTTTGCTTCAGTCAAATCAAGCTACTATGCAATCCTCTCTACAAACTTTCCTACTAAAACCAACTACACCTTGTCGTTTCGTTAATTAAGGTGTTTTAAAGATCTTTTGATTAGAACTAAGGAAAGAAAGGTTAAAGCGTAAGTCCACCCTGGATTTGAATCCGGGACCCCAGGGTAATAGTCATGCACGCTACCACTAGACTATCAAGGCCGTCAATGTGCATGATTAATAAATTAATCTTCTTGTGATTTAAAGTAGTGGTGTCTCTGTAAGTGTCAATTAAAGTGTCAATGTAATTTAAGCTATATGATCGCCTTAAATATTAAAAGTTTAAATAGTATTTCACATGTTTATTATTACTTCTAGGAAGTATTGAATTTATAAAGTTATGTTTCAAGCTAGGTATTATATTTGTGGGACATATAACTACTGGGACATGCGATTTGCATCTGTTTAAAGAAGAAATGCAAAAAAACCTACATACCTTTTCGCTTTTTTTCTATATAAAAAATTAGTTGTTTCCCATCGTTCTATAGAAAGCACGCGCCAGGATTCCACAGTTGGAAGAATGGTCCACAACAGTGTTGCAGACATAATCAACACTTTATTCCCTAGCAACTCTGTATGAAACAAAACTAGCCATACACAAAAAAGAATTTTTTGGGCAATTTTTAAAATCTTTTTCACAGATAAGTAAAGTACAGGCATTTAGTTATAGCTTCTCACCAAATAAAAAATAATTTATGGAAAAAAAAAATTTATGTACTTTTTATCTTTTACATGGAATGCCCATTTTTTATATTCACCTTAAGGCAGTATTCCAGTGTAGCAACATCAAACATTTTTTTTTTGATTTTTCGATAATTTATTTATTCAAGAATATCATAAACATTTATAAATCATAAAGAAGCTTAATCATAAAAACCATTACTTTTGATTGGAAAGAGATATTGGGGTTATTTTTTCACATTAACTATTTTTGAGATTTGAGTTTTTTGAAAAAATATAAGAACATTTTGGAAAAAAAATAATTTTGATTAAAAAAATCAAAGGGGGTAACTTATTGTTTTGATGACAAGCATAGTAAAATAATTTTTGCGCTTATCTGGAAGAATTTTTGCAAATAAATGATAATTTATATGAAAAGTAGTTAGATTTGCAATTTTTATTTGATTTTATTTTTACAACAAAAACAATTTTTGAGTAATTTTTTTAGTAAAAAGTCAATATTCTGGCGGTACAGCAATATCAAACGGTACACTTCAAACTATTTTTAAGAAGTGCTTTTATTTAACTTTTGAACAAAAAATTGAGTGAAATATATTTATGAACAGCGGAGATATTTGCATCGAAAGTCAAAACTTTGATTTTCATGTCGTTTTTTCTCATTCGTAGGTAAAGATGCTTTAAGAAAAAGTCGTTGTACTAAAAATGTATACAATTTTGAAGATATGGAAGTGTTTTTGGTGTCAACATAATAGTCATTTTTTAAAATAAAATTGGCCAGTATTTTTTACTGTAAAACGTATTTAAATAACAAAATTTACGTTAGTTGAAGAAAGGCGTAAGAGGCGTGGTCAAAACAAAGAATGTAAAAAAACAAATCTAGGATGCATAATTATGTGTACGAAGTTTGAGGGTAATCCGTTGAGCCGTTTAGATTTGCATTTAGTTCATATTTGTATTACAGTGGCCTCTGTCGTTAAAGATAGATTCTTCGAATCATAGGAGCGGTTTAGGAGTTTTTTTATGTTTCGTAAAAGATTTCTACTGCATTTTTATTGATTTGTGGGCTGTAAAAGGGGGTGTGGCAAATTTTTTTCTTCCTTAACCATCTTATACTCGAAACAAATCGACTGCCAAAGTTTCAGATTAATTTAGTTTATACCTGGTGCACTTTGCTTCACTCCACGCTAATCCCCTAAGAAAAGGTCGTAAAGAAAGTGCAACTACACCCATTTTTAGTGACGCTGCCGAAAGTAACCATACGAACTGAAATACAAAATTTTGTCATATACGGCCAAAACTGTCTGAAATATAGCATTTTCATTGATTTGTGGGCGGTAAAAGGGGGCGTGGAAACCCATTTTGAGTACAGTTGCCGTCTGTAGCTATACAAACTAAATTACGAGTACTACATTTATTTCTTATACGAATAAAACCGTCTGAAATATAGCATTTTTTTGCATATAGGTGGCATGAAAAGTAGGCGTGCCAAATCTTTCATAGCCTAACATGATTCAGTTAAAATAAAAAATTGTTTGGTACCTTCACTGTCTAAATCGGTTCAATGGTTCTCGTGTGATTGCGGAACATCCGTACATATCACCTATTCCAGAATCCGTCGTAGCGTAAATTTTCTTTCGGATTCGTAATGAAGTATTCTACAATCCGAATCGAATTCGAACATTCTTACATTCGTAGCATTGCAACTACACATTCCGAACGTATCAACTTTTGACAGCTGTTTTTCGGATTTTTTCACGAAAGCCTTGCCTCGACGGATTTGTTTACGACAAAAGAAAACAATTAAATTTTTATAGAATTCGGTCGTAAAATAAAACTTCTAATTAATTTTTGGTTAATGAAGTTAAATTATTTTTATTTAAACCTGTGAATATGTTAGTTGAAATTTATTTAGAGCATTTCCTACGTTTCGTAATCCATTTCCAAAGGGTTGATGGAATCTCGCAATATTCTTCGACGAATTTTCATAGATTCTCTATGTGAGAAATCTTCCTTTTATTGTGCAAAAATTGCAATTGCAATGAAATCCATTAAAAATCACAGCTAAAAAATACAATTTTGATCAAAAACACTTCAGTTTTTGAATTATTCTTTTTATTTATTTGTCTGCTGTTGAAACCAGTTGTTTTCGAACTCCCGAAAGTAAGTTCGAAAAGGGGAAGTTTCGTTCGGATTTTGGATTAGCAAATTTGTCGTATTCGTAGCGTAGCTTTACATTCGGAAATTTATTACGACGGATTCTGGAATAGGGCTGAATATCCTTTCCTTAAAGAGCAGGTTCTCATGAAGCTCGACCAAAAAAGTAAATATTTTTTTTTGCTTTTTCAAAAGCTTATGATGTGTAGCATGTGTTCCGTAAGCGGTTTGCTTGATAACAATTGCATAAAAAAGTTATCGCATACGAAAGAAATCCATATTTTCATTAACGCAATCGTTGACCAAATTTTGCCAAATACCGTTTACTGAAAAATCATGTTTTACAACATGGTCTCCACGATATCTCAAGAACTACTCAATGGATTGACTTGGATTTTTTTTTATTTCAAAATGGATAAAATTTGTGGGATTCCACACCTAAATATAGATAATGTTGGCAGGGTTTTTTTTATTGAAAATTTTAAAGAGCGAAAATTGTAAAAAAAAAAACCGCTACTTAAAATTCAAATGTTTGCCATTTTTGTTATTTTCAACTATTTATTGATATTTTAGGTTCAAGCTTCAATAAATATAATATTACAATCAATCAATCTCCTTATTGTCTTAAAGACGGGACAATTTTTTCACACATGTGCCAATTTATACCTAATTCTGATTTTGACTAATTTTTATGTGATACGATTAGTTTTGCGACATCCGACTTAGTGATGCAATACGGCATCATAGTCCTTATTGGGTTAAGACAATACTCATGAAAGAAACAAAAATGTTTTATTTCTTTTGTTTTATTTTGTTTTCTATTTTTTTTTTTTTTTTTGAGCGCCGCTCTGCATTTATATGTATCTCACTTTTCGCCTTGCTCATCAGTTTTTTTGTTGTTGCGCTGTGCTGCTAGCTGAGCACTAAGAGAAAGAGAAAAATAGAGAGCAACCATGGTACAATTACTGACAAGGCATGGTATAATTATTTGACAAGGTAGCCGTGACAGTTTTTTGGCGATTGGTAGTTGTCAAAAACAGCTAAGGAAGTTGGAGTTTGCTGCTGTTGACTAGCTTTGTGCTTATTTTTAACTTTTCTTTGAGTCATTAAATTTGTTCGCGAAATTTATTGGAATGTTTTTAGATTGCTGCGTTTGACTAGCTGTGTTCAAGTCGTTGCTTATTTTTTCACTTTTCTATGATTAATTGCATAAACAGCTAATTTTGACAACTACCCATCGCCGCTCGTGAGAAAAAAGTCAGTCTACGCTACTACCTTGTCAAATAATTATACCATGTGACAAGGTAGTAGGGTAGACTAGCTTTTTTCTCACGAGCGGCGTTGGGTAGTTGTCAAAATTAGCTGTTCATGCAATTAATCAAAGAAATGTGAAAAAATAAGCGACGACTTAAACATAGCTAGCAAACTAAAAACATTCCAATAAACTCCGCGAACAAATTTAATGAATCAAAGAAAAGTTAAAAATAAGCACATAGCTAGTCAACAGCAGCAAACTACAACTCCTTTAGCTGTTTTTAACAACAACCAATCGCCAAAAAACTGTCACGGCTACCTTGTCAAATAATTATACCATGAGAGCAACATGGAGTATATTGAAACTCTCGCAACACAAACGCGTCAAAAGACAATGAATAAGCAATGCGTGGCAGGTCAGATGATTTCTTAAAAAACTTAATACCTTAATTAAATATACTTATGATTAAAATTTCGAAAGAAAAATACCCCTAAATAAATTTGTAGCACAAATATGATATTTTAAAATTGTTTTCATAAAAATCGGACCAGTACTTTTGGAGTAAGGTAGTTACTTGGTCGTTACTTTCAATTTTCACTTCAATTTTATATAATAGTATAGAAGTATAGATATATAAAGTTGTTTGGTTCTTATATATCAGATGACATGAACGTGCTGTGGAAGGGAGACCGTTTGGGTAAAATTTTTTTCAACGTGACGTTTGACGGCGTATTGAAACTTCACATTACACTTTTATGCAACAAAAAAAACATTTTCCTACACTTAAAGAATCAATAAATAACTGTCAAGAAACTCAAGGTTCTTTCTATAGGTTCCTTTAATAAAAAAAATCATGAACATCACCGTGTTTTCGGAGCTCTAGATGAGAACCTGTCCTTAATAAAACTTTTATGTGTTATTTTCACTTTGTCTTAATGTTGTAATTTTTTTTTTAAATAATAAAAATTATTTTGGTTCGTTTATTTTTTTTTTATTATTTCTAAAGTTGGGGAAAAAGACTTTTCTCTATTATGTACATTAATTAAATTCATGGCGTTGTTCTTGCTTCCATACAAAACCGAAAAATAAAAATCTCAAACGCCATTATATAAGAGCGTAGAAAATTTATAAAAACTTCAGTCAATAACTAGTACAAGTATATTAATAATACATTAACTAAGCCAATAATACTGCAAGAACAAAATATATTACCATTTTATCTTATAACTTAATCATTTTTCAATAAGAAACCGTTTTAGCTATAATACAGGCGTACTGCAAAATGTTACTCATGCGAATTAACTAAATAATTTTTATTAAAATTGTTATCAGTTTTCAATTTTTTCTGAAAACAGTATTTTTGAAACTTGTGCGAATGTAAAGGTATATAAAAAATCTTGCATCTAACACAGGCCCGTAGACAGGATCAACCCAAGAGGGGTTTTTGATTAATAAAAATATCGATAGTTTTTGATATCGATAAATCATAAGGTATTTTTTATATGTTTGCTCAAACTGTTGACGACACTAGACGAAAAATAGTCGATTTGATATAAAACTAAAATCTATAACATTTGGTTGTGAAAATAGCCACCTTTCAGTTAGAACACAAGCTGCTGGCGAAGAAAAAAACTCGTTTCATTTCTATGGTGCATTTCGACAAACTGTCGAAAACCAATGAATATTGAAATAAATAAAGAAGCAACTAGAACAGATGGCAACCTTGGTAGAGTTGATGGCGGTGATCTATAAATAGCCTACTGCTTTGAAATGTCATATGATTATCAGCCATACAATTCAAAAGAATGAATTCCAAAATCTGCACATTCATATACTAGTTTAAACAGTTAATCACAGCTTAATCACTCAAATACTCCTGAAGAGGAAAATTTAGCGATTTCCGAAACAGACTTGTCTAGTCAGCTAAGTAATTGACTCTATACGGAGTTGTTGTTGTTGTTGTGCCTTCTTAAAAACTTACTTCATCTAAAGCTCGCAATTTAATCCAAAATCTATAAAGTTTCGTGCCGATTGATAAACTTTTAGAACCTGCTCAAGAGACTTATATAATTTAGAAGCATTTTGCAAGAGTTATTCCTAATATTCAATCAAAGAAGTAAGAAAAGCATCTCTTGAAGTAAATTAAAAAAGTAAACTAAAATGCGTAATGAAACATAAAAATCAGATTAAAAGTACCAGAGCTGTGATATTTTACTTTTCGAAAAAAAGTTATTTTCTTTCTTGTTTCAATAAAAAAATCGTAAAAATCCAAATTTGAAAAATATTGTAGAACTACTTTCTGAAACAACACTTAATACAAATACAAAAATTGTGTGACTCCGTTGCTTACTCAATCCCCAAAAAAATCCCTAGAGTTGCAATATAAAAAAAAACGGCATAACGAGTTGCTAAAGCATAGTCTTAAGCTGTTTAGTGAAAAAAATTACAAAAACCAAAATTCGGATCAAAAAGTTATAGCTGCAAAACTCCTCAAATCCCAAAATCCTGGCATTTAAAACACAAAAAAAAAATCATAAGAAGTATTTTTAAAAAAAAAAATAATTTAAAAAAAAATTTCTGAATTTCGTCTTAAAAAAGTTTTTAGTTCTAATATATCGTCGTCTGAGAAAATAAATGTTGTGTGTGAAAATTTTCACTTTTCAGATTATTGAGAAAACGGGGCTATAAATTCTAAAAAATAGCGGTAAGACCACAAAAATTTCGTAATCTATTGTGAAATATGTCTCCAAATAGGCCTGAAATTCTGAAGAATATTTTGAATTATAGCCCCTTTTTCTCAATAATCCCAAAAGTGAACATTTTCACATACGACTTTTATTTTCTCAAGCGACGATATATAGCAATTTTAAAAATTAAAATATTTTTATTTGTCAACTCTACAACATAACCTCAGTGAAATATAACTGTTAAACATTTCAATTGGTGTAACTAGACTTTTAATTAATATGCTTATTTAATTTTTCTGTTCTTGCTAGTAATTTTTGGGAAAAAAACAACAATGAATGTGTATAGACAATCTTGATCATCTTGAAACTTATTTAGTTAGAGCTGAGTTTTCCCAGATTCTCGAGCGGGAGGGTGACTTAAAATATGCCAGCGACCAGATAAATAGCAATTTGAAAATCAAAAGATTTTATTGTTTTTGAAAGTTGAAATGCGAGAGACGATATTGCGGTATTGCAATGTCTAAGGGCGCGTTTATAGTGGCGACTTGTTGCTTTGCCGAGCCGAGCTGAAACTCAAAAACGTATGGGAGCAAAAGTGAATGCAAGTCATGCATCTCTTTTGCCCCAATGCGTTTTTTAGTTTTAGTTCGGTTCGGTTCGGTCGTAAGTCGGCACTATAAATGCGCCCTAAAGCGTCAATAACAGCATCCTGTAGCTCTTGAAAAATATTTATGGATTCATGTCTTTCAACCTACTAGTTGGAAGAAATTTTTAATTTTTTTTTAATAGGGCAAGTAATACTTTTAACACATTGCGTCAGTATAAGCTGTCTTTTGGGAGTATATAACAGTCCCGATCATAAAATCACAATATATGCCGAGGTTCTTATATTGTCTATGATCTGAAAGCATAGGTCGCAATTCAGTTCAAAGTTGAAGTGTCTTGCAACTTTTTACGCTGTTGCGTTGTAGTTGCCTGAATGCTAAAATATTATATTTTTATACTTTCTGGACCCAAAGGGTGGGTTTTAACCCCTAAAATACCCGCCTTGGCTACGGGCCTGAAGTACATACATAACACCAAAAACTGCCAATCAAATAGAGCAACAATTAATTGATAAAAAAATTTAGGAGCATGAATTTTAACTAAACTCAGTTGTTTGCTCCAGGATATTCAAATGTTTGCGGCACGTCGAAACGTTACTCAAGTGCCAAGGACTATTACATTCCAAAAATCGCAAAAAAAACGCTCCACACATTTTCGCTCCACCTTAATATACATAGCTAAGTATGATACAAGCAAAATTTCATAAAATTTCAATGCGTTTAAATTTTATAGACAGTTATGTGGTGTACAGAAACTTTCGGACCAGCTTGTAGTTATAACCAATACACTTCCTTCTGAGAGTTTATTGGAATTTGCGAATCAACATGAATGGGAATTTACTTAATAGTATACTCAAAATATTTCAAATACCAGATTTACTATAATAAACTTCAGCTATAGTTCTTTGCATATTTAACCCTTTATAAGGCAGAAGGAATATTTTTCCCCACCAATATAAGCAATGCATTTCAAGTATACAATAGAAGTAACATACTCTCACAGCGTATTTCACTAAATCCTTTTGGGGGTAAAATACAAACTATACCTTATAAAGGGTTAAAGAGTATCGGTTTCATTTTGATTACTATAAGAAAAGACTTTTTGAATAGAGTTTCAGTTGCATTTATTTGTTCTCGCTCGTTACGATTCCATTTCACATCTCTTCTTTTTTTTTTTACAATTACGCTCAATTTAATAAGCCTTAGAGGGGTTTGAGCTAGCAACATTGCTAGCAGCAGCAGCGGCCGAAGCAGCGGCAGCAGCATCACCAGAACCGCCATAGGCGGGAACAACACCTGGAGCTGCATATGAGGGCAGCGCTGAATATGATGGTCCATAAGTTGAAACTAAGTTTGGAGTTATAATTGGATCAGCAATTACTGGCAGACCGGCCGAAGGAGCATTCAAAGCCTGAATAGCCAAATTCACAGCTTCAGCGTCAACACCTGCTCCATAGGAACCGACACCTGATCCGTAATTACCTCCATAAGATGGAAGGGGAATCGATATGGGTGCATAGCTGCCTGACCCATATGAACTTTGTCCATATGATGGCGCATACTGCGGCACCAAATATTGAACAGTGACGGCGGGTTGTTGTTGCAGCTGGTATCCACCAATGCTTGGAGCATAATTAACGTTGCCATAACCAGCGTTAACACGGCTGCAAACAGCCAGGACAGCGGCAAAAGCGATCTGAAAGAAACAAAAAAAGGATTCTCATAAGTATTCCGTTTCCAAGTGGAAAATAAAACAATGAAATATTTAACTTTTGGTTTTAAAACTTACAAGGAATCTGTTCATGTTAGCTATGGTATTTACAATTCCACAAAAAAATGAAACTATAGCTACAATAGCAATTTCCAAATGTTTTTATACTCTCTCAAAGGCATTTGAAAACCAACTAATTACGTGACAAATAATGGAAATATGAACACATATGTTGGAGGGTTCAATTTTACTCACACGATTAGACGTGGCCGGCAGAAATCCACACAAGCATGTTGAATAATTATGAAAGCTTATTAAAATTTAGACTTGTAAAATAAATAAAAAAAAAACACATCATATGAAAAACACAAAATATTATGTTGCTCAACAACTGCAGGTTTAAATGAAAACAGAAGCGTCACAAGAAATTCAGGTGCTTCTTCTTATCAGAGGTTTGTATTCCAAGCTTAATAGAATCGTGTGCATTGACTTTCATTCATTATATAACCTATTAGGTTGCCATAACCCGAGTTTCTGTGTAACTTCAAAGGCACTCATGGTCACCCTTTTATGTGGCATGAACTTGAAAAGTAAGAAAACGCAAAGTATCAAAATAACTTGAAAAGAGATCTAATGAAAACAAGAATTTTATTTTGATTTCGGTACTTTTTTTACTTTCTATACAGACTAAAATTTTCATACATAGTCATGGGGGAATAGAATTTTATGTACTAGAGTTCGATAGTGGTCGAAATTCGACCTTTTTTCGCATATATTTTCTGTTGTTTCGATACCAAATTAATGTCAAAAGCGTATGATTTTCATACAAATTTGGTCTCATCTTTACTATTATAATGAAAGTAAATAGTCGGATGAGTGAAATAGGGTGGCCTAAAATCCATCTCTTCCATCTCTTATAGTTAAGATTTTATTTAAGAAATATTCTTTCAATGCTCATATTTCAGGTCAAAGGTAACAAAAATATTCGGTTCACTCCTTCTCCCTACTATTGTTCATTTTAAAAAATGTTATCAAAATCGGTTGAGAAACACGGTAGAAAATTGTACCGAAATTTTTCTTTCTCCTATGCCTGTCTATATATGGGCAATTCCCAAAATCTTTTAAAATCTATGAGTTTTGTATAACCGTGTTAATAACTATCATGTGACTGCTAAGTTCAAGTTTTAAATGAGCGTCTAGTAAGAGTACATGGAACAAAAGTTCCTCACTAATTTCAGTTTCATAAGTTGCTACCTTAAGTTGCTACTGGTTGCTACTGGGATCTGCTTCTCTTTTCACATGTACGCTTTCGACATATCTGAATGTTTGCCAAAAGGCGCTCTTAAAAATTTTGAATATTTTGGATGTGTCAAGAATATCAAAATTCGTTTTTTTGATAACGCGATAAGCTCAGTAATATAAAATCAAAATAACCGAGTTGATTTACACACAGATTTTTACCTTCTGAGCTATATAAAAATCGTGCGCCACCAACTTTCGGTAAAATTTAAATGATGTTTGTACGAAAATACGTGAATGCAAAATATATATTTTTATTATTGATGTGCCATGAAGCAAACGAAAGTTATAACACATTCAAGGCGTGATACCACTTTTGTGGCATTTGTTAATTTTTCGTAGTTTTTGAGATATAGAAAACGCGCGCCATAAAAAAGGTAATATTTTAAACTCATTTTAATAAATTCTATGAGATTTAAAAAATTTTGAGGTAGGTGGCATTAGTGTGCCATTAATATTACCCACACAGCAACTCCTCAAAAATAGTCATTTAAAACGAACACCATCAAAAAATATAACTTTTTTCGCTGGCACATCGAAGATCCTGATATGATGAGAATGCTTCTCTTTTCACATGTACGCTTTCGACATATCTGAATGTTTGCCAAAAGGCGCTCTTCAAAATTTTGAATATTTTGGATGTGTCAAGAATATCAAAATTCGTTTTTTTGATAACGCGATAAGCTCAGTAATATAAAATTTGAAGGAGTTGCCCAAGAACCATGAAACTTGGTAATAAGCATAATGGCAATAAGACATGATACTAAAATCAAAATGGGCTAAATTGGATCACTACTTCGTGCACCCCTCATATACCATAAATGGCCAATGTGAAACTAATGCCGCCTTTTTAATGTTACAATGATAAAAATTGGCATGGTGCTTAATGTTATGCATGCCAACAATCCTGCTTAAAATAATTGATATTAGGAGTATTCACTATTCCTGTGAACACTTGCCTGTGCAGTTGAAGACTTGAGGACTTGTGCAGTTGTGCAGTTAAGTTTTCGTGAACACACCACCATCACCATTTCAAAGCTGTCAACATTTTTCAATGCATACAAGTGCACAACTGCACAAATCCTCAAGTTGAAGGTAATAGTAGAAAAGCACTTGTGCAGATTTTTGACGTACGTACAATTCGTTTTTGTAAAGTGCACAAGTCCTCAACTGCACAGGCAAGTGCACTGAATCGTGAATACCCCTATTGATTTGATTTTAAGCCTACTTTTGATACTAACACCTTGTGCAAAGTAGAGCACAAGCGCAATTCTCTTGACAAAGTTTGGACTAGTTTTCAGGCTATAGGGTAAAAACAACAAAAAACCACAAATGTTGTGTTCGCTTTCAGATTTATTATTTTGATGGGCTGCTTTTTGAGTATGCAAAAGCCCATTAATGTGACATCAAATTTTTTTTCCATTTTTCTCTACACATTTCATCTTTTTCTATGTTAAAAGATTTTGGGAATTGCCCATTTAGATTTAAGATCTTTACATAAAAGAGTAAATATTTTTGTTTTTGGAATGGAAATGTATTCTTATGAAGCCACTGGCAATGTCTGTTTTGAAAATTGTATGCTCCATTATAACTTAGATACGAGTAAAGGTTCAAACCTTTATAATTTTTTAAAGGCTGGATCTCATCTAGAGCCCCAAAAACACGGTGATGGTCTTTTTTTTCATAGAATGAAGTAAATTAACACTTTGAGTTTTTTTGCAGTTATTTATTTTTTCCAGTTATTTATTGATACTTACAATGCAGGAAAGTATTTATGTTAACATAAAAGTGTAGTGTGAAGTGCCAATACGCCGTCAAAACTTACGTTGAAAAAAAAACCCAAACGGTCTCCAAACGGACACGTTCATGTCATCTGTGGCGACATGTTGTAACTTCACTGTCGAAGCGAACATCGAAGCGAAGTTTTCGATCTGGCAGTATGTTGTAATATTTTCGATCGACTTGCGATTTGGTTAGTTTCGAAGTTATGTTCGAACATTAAACAGCTACACTCAAGCTTTTTTCTTATACTTGGCATGTTAAAAAACGTAAATCAATATATTTTAAAATTTTTAATTAATAGTAATATTTCGTTTAAACTAAAAATGACAAATTAGGTTATTTTCAACAAATAACATTGTTTGGCAAAACTAAGGGTAACTTAATTTGAACAAACAGTTCTAAGGTAACCATAATATTTGCATTTATATATACTTCGCTTCTCGATCACTGCCACCAAATCAAAGTGATATTTTATCGCAAATATCGCCTGTCGAAAGTGTTGCAACATACCGACTATCGGTAATTTCGAAAACTTCGAAAATTTCAAAGTTACAACATGTTGCCACTGATATAAAAAACAAAAACATTTTATAAATTACATTATATTTACTGGAGCTTGAATGTCAATTAATAGTTGAAAATTAAAAAATGGTGGGCATGCGAATTTTTAGTAGTGTTTTTTCACATTTTTCGCTCTTTAAAGTGCTCTTAACAAAAAAAACAACCGACCAATATTATCTGAATTCAGGTTAAGAATCCTATAAATTCTATGTAATGTTATATATAATAAAAATCTAATTCGCAGTTCTATATATATGACATCAAGAAATTGATTAATAAGCTTGGTTTTCTTTTCAAAATCAAGCATTAGTGGGTGTCCAGTACAAAAACATGCAAAACAATGCACAAAATACAATTTGGGCGATGTCACAACTTTTAATCTACGATTTCAGCTGCTCTGCTGTACTTTTAATTTTACTTCTTCTCTCTCGTAATTATATGCAGGATCGAATGCAGGATCGAGTGAGATTACCAATAATAATTGTACTTATTTTTAATAATGTATATTTTGTTGTTCAACATAAATATTTTATCTTTCACTTTTATGTAATTATAAATAATAAACAAAATTAAACGTAAACTAAAAAGATAAATAAGTAATTATTTTATAAATAACTAGTTGAAACCCGGCACGTTGATGCCACGACCCCTTGTCCAACACCCATTAAATGTTATCAGTGAAACGGCACGTGTAAATTGTGGTCGAATACTAAATTCCAAACTACTAAGCTATTCGATATCTCAAATTTTGGTTGTATGAGAGGTGAGACGCCTCCTTGTCCAAGGCCCATAAAATGTTATCGTTGAAACGGCGCGTGTAAATTTTGTTCGAATACCGAATTCCGAAGCCAACCTAATTCTATTAGGTAGTGCTATCGATATCAAATATTTGAACTGCATGGTAAGTGCCACGCCCCCTTTTCAATGATAATACCTTCCTTGGTATGTGTTTAATAACTTCCTGAAGTGTTATATTATTGCAATTTGGTAATTGCATACCTTTATGGCAAGTAAAATTCTTGGTTTAGATGTCTTTTATTAGAAAAGTTTTGTTTTCTATAGAAACATGCAAGTTGGTTAAAATTTCCAAGAAATTGACACCAGAAAAACTTTCATACCTGAAGCACACAAAAAGTTTTTAGTACTAATTTTATTTTTTGATGTAATAACAAAAAATCAATCAAAATTGAAAGTGCTGAGTTTAAAAGTGAATAACTCAGTTATATTATAAAAGATTGCATTAATTGTTTTTTAATTTTGATTAATTGTCCGTCTAATCGTTTTTCAATCTTTTTCATTTTCATTTTCCTTGTAATTTTTCAAAAAAAACTCAAGCGAATTCCTATATTTCGCAAAAAATGTTGGTAAAAATATATGTTAATTTTTTTAAAAAAGGCTAGTTACATTTGTATTACAAAAATTCGAATAACTCTTTAATTGTATTTGTCGTTTAAATATTTTCTTTGTTTTTACATTGTTAAACAAATTTTGTTCTCCTCGATGTTTATTGGTGTTAGTTAGTTAAAATGCAATGTATGTTGGTGTCAATATGTTAACTTTTAAGAAAAATTTAACTTTAGTTAGTAAAGAAACGCGCCCTGAAGCACTAGTCAAAAAAACTCCGAAACGTCGATAAACTAAAAATAAATGAAAAAACTTAAAATTCCATAAGTTTGAATTTTTATTTTTCAAACGGTCGCTAAAAACTAGCCTTTTTTAAAAAAACTAATATGAATGAAAAGTGACCTTTAAAACTAAATTATAAAAATATTTGTTGTTGAAAAAATATATAAAACCATAAATGGCTTTTTAATGTTCTTTCATATGTATGCAAAAATTTAGGGTTGATTTAAAGTTTCCATCGTAAAAATTTAAAAAATTTAAATTTGAGGGTTCAAAGGTATCAAATTAGCTTAATGTTGTGATGACATTTCGTGACCCTTAGTTGGGATGGAGGCCTATCTAAAACCTCTTCCGTACTCTGGGCTACGGCACCCGGTTTTAGAATGCAAACCTACAGCGAGCTAGGTAGCTTTGCCCGCGATATAGGTGATGAACACACAGCCACCACGAATCTCCCCGAAGGGCCGACCCAATCAATCAACCTGGTACAGGTTGTACATGGCACAGGGCTACTGACTCCATGTCGTGGTACCATCTTTTAAGTCTTTTGTCGAACCTCGTAGCACACTAAAAGCATACTACTAGCAGTTTTTGCTCATCACAGCTCCGGACTGGAGACGAATCAAATGTAAAGGGACACTTCAACAAGAAAACAGTAGTTGCCTTCTCAGTGTGGACCAAACATTCACACAAAATAGAACTAAACGAATACCACATACTCAACTTCGCCTAGTACGCCACCTCTCAAGCACCTGACAAACATACTGATCTAACCTGGGAACTTGATCGCTGTAAGCGAGCGCGTTGTCAAGGTCGAAATGCCCATTCTCACGCAACACATCCATTGCACGCAGATCACGAATGTCTTCTTTTAAAGAACACTCAAGAAGAACGTGCAATTAGTCCTCATAAACTGCCCCACAATCACACTCCTAAGACACACTCGAGGTTTTTTTTCATGCAGGAAAGCATTAAAGTAACCATTCTCAGTCAAAAGGAAACCCAGGCTTAAGCAAAAGCAAAAGTCAGGGCGAACATCCACAAACATAACATCACGTATAAAATTATACGTGAAACTCCTATTCATAGATTCATTTCATCTAGATTGCCATCTAGACCTCACACACTCCTACAGCAAAGCCTTCTACTTACCTTCATGCATACACCTTGTATCAGAGTGCGAAACCCACTCAAACAAGAAGGAGGGCACATCTTTCTTGATCTCATAAGCAACACAGAGCTACATTACCACAAGATCAACAGGATGTACCCCCAACAACACTTGTAAGTCATCAGGTGATACCGTGCGACACACTAGCATGCACCCAATTATAATGGCTCTCTCACACAAGAGCACCTTTTGATATCCCACAGCAGACCGGACCACGTGACTTCATACAGGAGCACCAAAACCTGCGCAAGCAAGCAACAGGCCCCAATATATGAGCCGCTCAGCCCGCTTACTGAGGCCCCATTCACTCCTTAGCAAGCGACGCACACACCCACAACGGACAGTAATCGGCCCTTCAATATCATCAAACTGGCAACAAAATTCATGCGTTTAGACATGTTTATTCCCAAATATTTGACTTCAGTCACATATCTAAGGCTAACCCCATTCTCTCTTACACATGGATGCCGATAACCTACTAGACGATAACCTACCTTTCAGCAGCATCGTCTTGTCCGTGGCCACACTCACACCATAACGCATCCCCCTATCACACACAATATGCTCATGGCAGCACTTGCACTGGCCTCCAGCTCAGCACGAGACTGGCCTTCAACCAAGACAAGGAGATCATCAGCATAGGCACAACATTCATACCCTTAACAAAGCTGTTGACAGAACAAAGGATCCATCATGAGTTTCCAAATGTGAAATAAAAATAGCTCTATGACAGCAATGAGAATTGAATCAGCACCCTTCCGATTGATAATCCAGCACACTACCATCTAGTCCAAACAGCTTCGTTTCGTTAATTAGTTCATTCAATATTAAGTATTAACTGAAGCTATGTTGCAGTATATGACATGAATATATTAAAAGAATTATGCATTAGCTATCCTACATATTCTATAGCGGGGTTCACATGATCCTACATGCTATCACGCCTGACGTGATGGGTGAATAACTGTAAATTATGCTTAGCGGCCAAACGATCACACATGTTAGACAACATGTCGTATATGTCGTCGGCAGCAGCTGAACTACCAACATTTTTGTACTACTGGCTGAACTACAACAGTAGCCAAAAACACTTTTTATGCTTTATTTTTTGCGTTTCTATTTTTGTACACTTAACATTTTATGTTATTTTGTCTCCGCCGTTAGTTTTTAAATGGCAATGCTTGTTGTGTTCGTCCAACACGTGTTCACATTGGTAGGATGGCTGCTCATCAAACCTTGAATTTAAAAAATTTCAAATTCAAGCCAACATGTACTATGTTTCCATGGTGAGTTGAGTCTGAGTTGGGTTTTCGTCAAGTTGACAAAATGGCGTTTCAAGCTCAAAAGTGTTTCCATGTACAACATCGAGTCGAGTTGCAATCGTCAATTTTTTTAGATTTTTCCACTTGTGCTCAATATGCACAATATTTTTATTTACTATGTCCCTTTTCTTTTAACTCACTTTCGACAATTTTATATATTTCACTTCTTCTAAATTTTTTTCCATCCATTATATCAAGAATTTTCTTTTCTTTAAATATTTCAATCAACAGCAAAGTCTCTGCAGCAATCCAAAAAACTCTTCCACTCGCCATTTTTTCTTGTGATAAATGAACTTATTCGCTTTGACAGATAGAATCAGCTAATTCTAACAAGTTTCGTGGAGTTTTGTGGATTTAACGAAGTTCAACTCAACTCGCGTTTCCATGGGGAGTTAATCCGTAGTAATCCCGACTCAACTCGCCATGGAAACGTAGTAACCCAGTAGCGGATGGAATATATTCCGAATATATGAAGCATCAATTACCTTGTAATGACCACTACTTCCGACTATATTACCTTACTATGCATAAAAGGCCTTACATTTAACATTGAATGAGATAGGAGGTAAGTGATCGCCTCCCTTCAGCATTACCTAGAAGTTATGGAGTAACATACTACTTGTATTAAGTTATAAAAATCACTGCATTACTTTTCCTTGTATGCTACATTACAGGTAATGAGGTATGATTTAATTACTTCTGCTATATGCAGACGTATTACTTTTTGAAAAAAGTAATGCTTCCTTACCTGGTAATTTATTCTGTATTAGTTCTATGGTAGCCACTGGCAAATCCGCTGCTGGGAATGTTGTCAGTCGGCTGTATCGAGCGTTCGAATGGTCAAATACGAGGCTTGTCCTACCAGGCGTGACAACATGTAGGACCATGTGAACCCCCCCTATTGTGAATGCGTGAAGCTATGATGCAGCAGATCACAATAATCGATCAAAAGCATTGGGTCTGTTCGGAAATGCATCACGATTTGCAGTATGCGCACAACTGCCATTTTTTAAGCGTCCAAATTGCAGCGTGAATTTTTTTTTGATGCGAATGATGAGTTACGCTCAAAGAAGTAAAATATAAGGAAATGGTGTTGCTTACACATACACTGTACGTGAACTGTCGCACCATTCGTAAATTGTGCGAGCGAGAAAGAGTGTGTTTTTTGACATTTTTGAGAACCCTGGCATCTGATTGGAAGACTCCTCAGCGAAATAGTTGAAAATAATTCAATTTTAAGCATTTTTCACTGCTTAAAAAGCAACAAAATTAAAGAAAAAAACCACTAAAACAAATGCAATATGAGTTGTGCGGTTAAGAATTGTAAAAGTTCCAGAAAACTTAAAAACAATGCGTATTCGTTCCACAGGTAAATATGTCCATACGGTTTAAATTCTTTTAACAAAAGTTCTTTATTTAGTTTCTAACGATATTTTTTAACTTATTTGAGTTAGAAATGTATATATTTCTTATTAAAAATGGTTTAAAAATGCAATTTAGACCCCGTTGATTTTCCGCCAGTTTGATCAAACCACATCTGTCAAAACACAAACACTGCTTCAGGGGCGCAGTCATTTTTCGCAGTTGAATACATGTTTGGGGCGCTCTGGTTTTCAGCATAGTGAATCAGATTTAGTACCTGTTTGTTCAATTTTCTGATTTTTACACAAAAACTAGGCAGAAACACCCAAAACATAAGGATTTTAAAAAATTAACCTAATTTAATTTGTAATTAAAGTTGAAGTTTAGAATTTATAGGCCTTCAAATATAGAAAAATTTCCTAAAAATCTTGCAGTTTTTCTGTTTTTTCAACAAAACTAAGCTTTATGGGTATTAAAACAAAGGTAATGTGCGTATCTATTCAACGAGAAGATATAATTTTTTTATAATTAGAATTTGTCTGAAAGACTAGTGGTTTCTCTTTTACGAAAGCAATACATTAAAAAGAGAATTATTAAAAAGATTACTACATTCAGAACTGCTGTAGACAAAGAAGCCTGTGTGGTACTTACTGAGGTTTGTAAACCCTAAGCAGCATCCGAAGGCCTCCTTTTGATGCATTTATTTTTTTTTATTAAATTTGGAAAAACCTCGCGATTTTAAGTAAAAAAAGGGTTGTATCTTAAATGCATGTATTTTTGTGTTTGATATCTTGTTGAATAGATACTTGTATTATCTCTCTTTTGATACCCATAAAGTTTAGTTTTGTTGGAAAACTTAAAAAATGAGCTAAATTTTTAGTCCACTTTTTCCAACGTTGGATGCCTATAACTTCTAAGCCAATTGCGAGCGATCAAAAATTTTTTAAACACTTAGAGTTGTTGCTATTCTTGAAATGTTTCTAAAATTTAAATGCATAAGAACAAACTTTAACAATTTGGGCTTTATTTGTGTAAACCAACACCAATATAGAAAATACCACACTTTTCTGCTATTACACCACTTCCTTATATTTTACTTCTTTGGTTACGCTTGATAAAAAAATTACATTTTAGAATGTTTGAAGTTTGCAGTGCTGCCAAATGGGACTTTTCCGAACATTTTGTTTATGCTAAAAAGCATTTTGCACATCATGATGCATTTCCGAACAGACCCATTGTGCATTAGCTATCCAAACAACAAAAGTAGCACAGTTCCATTGCACGGGTTGAAAATTATCACAAGATGCCAATTCTTTTAGATGTAGATTTTAATTGCGAATTCAGACATGAATATTCATAGGCACTTAACCCGAAACACCCTGTCGTTGCCATATGGCAACGCAAACACAAACACTTAAAATGGGCTTATTTTAGTTTAAACCATTTTATATTTGCGTTAACCGGTCATTCTGAAAATTTAAAAAAAAATTTACTCAGGGTGATTCGGGTTAAGGCAAGGCCGGTGTTCTAGCGCTCAAAAATTTAAGGTATTTTTAGAATTTCTTAAAAAATTTGAATATTAAACAACGATATTTTTACTTTTAAGACTCATTCATCATAAAAAAAAATTATTTTTTAATTGAAAATATTGTTGATCTTGTTCAAAATGGCGCTTAATGAGGAAAAGGGGCATGGGCGGTATTGCAGATTTTGACTTTTCTATTTATCTGAAAAATAAAAACCAAGAATATTATTTATCACTATGAGTGCAGCTATGGCTGGCACTAGAAAAAAAATAATTAAAATTGACAGAATGATGTGCTTTTGAAAATTAAGTTCTTAAAACAGCTTGTTTTCTACCGGTTATTAAGTGTAAAATATACGATGTTTTTGAAATGAAACTTTTATTCCAGTTCCAGCGATAGCCACTGATGTTATGAATAGCATATTTCAGATGATTCGGCTGAATAGTTTTTGTTTTTTTCTACAGCACCATGCCGAAAAAAGTAGTTTCGAGATAAATGAGTATAAAAATAATAAATCTAGACGAAACACTGTGGCTGAACGAACACCTACTAAAACAGCTGTAGAAGTGAAATGTCAAAAAAAAATATCAATTTTATACAAATTCTAGGCCTTATTGCCAAATATAATGCCGTTTTGATATATACATTTTGCGAGTGATAAGCGATCCAAATATTTGCACAACACGATTATTACAACTATTGATGTAATATTTGCTAGAAATATGTATACGCTTGATATTTTAGATATATTAAAAAACAATAATTTCATTAGCATTTACAAAAATAATTAAAAATTAATGTAAAATAATAATGTAAGGTAGTAAAATTTACTGATGGGAATACTATTTTTTTTTTAGTTAACATCATGGTATTTAAAATTTTTTTATATAAAAATTTTTCTATTAAAAAAACTATTAAATTATCAAACCTATGAAACTGCGAAAAAGCTTCGCTTCTCTCGTGTGTCCAGTGACGCATCTTTTTTTTTAGCTAGGGTTTTTTTTCCATGAGCAAATCAAAAACAGTATATATTAAGTTCAGGAGACCATGACTTCAGGAGACGCATAAACCATGAGTTGCACGCAATGATTTTTACGAATTGCTCAGAAACGCTCTACTCTAAAGTACACAATCATAACATATCATAATGTTTTAATAATTTATTGTTATGTGTTACATATTTTGGTTTTGAGTCCTTATCTTAATAGAAAGTACGACTTAAATCACTTTTGAGAAGGTTGAAATTATTATATTAACGAAAATTACGTCACTTCACTGTATCTGATATACGTGTACTATAACAACATAGAAACCTACACAAAAACCACAATGTTAGCAATTTGATGGTAAAGGATCTGTATTTATCAATAAAACTAATGATTCTATTGCTTTTCGTGTCTTGCCGTGTGTCGGTGGTGTGATTTTTCTTGATACAAAATGAAGGTGTTAAGAGAAAGACGAAAATTTTTAAACAGTATTTATTTATCTTGCAAATTTTAGATGTTTCTAAAAAATTAAAATTATAATAAAAGTTATTTCTTTATAAATCCTCTTAAATTAATTAACCTTACAATTTCAAATACAGACGGTCAAGAAATGTTACCCTGTCTTGTAACTGTGAGGTATCTGAGTTACAGTTTCTTAGTTTCATTAATTAAAATGTTGAAATTTAAGGTAGGGTCAGATTATAAATTTGCTACTTCACTCTTTTTGAAGAGCTTTGAAGTACTTTTTAAAAAAACTCGATGGCAATAGTATTAAGACTTAGGCAAAAATTTACACTAACTAACTGCCAACGAAAGGGCTATTTTCGATTAACTGTAGCTCCCGTAAATAACAATGTATATAGGCCAAAAAGTTTTTTTTATATTCAAATGTTGTCTGGCACTTCTATAATCGAGATGCAAATGATAGCGATTGTTTCGAAGCCGAAGTGATAATATTTATGGGTAACGATAGTAATATTTTTAATAATAATATTCATAGAGATAATATACTTTTCCAATTAAACGATATCAACTTTGAGTATATTTGAATGCAACATCAATGTTGAACATAATACAACTATCTAGAATCTGTGTAATGAGTCAAAAATAAACTGTCAAAATAGTCTTCAGATACAGAGTAACTTTTATATAACGAACTCTTTAATTAGAGAACAAAACTCTTTATGTTTCGATTTGATTTCTAGAACAGACCTCTTTCGTTCTACATAAATCTAAAAGATAAATAAAAGATTTTTTTTACCAAATTTTTCTAAACGCATTTGGTAATTTCAACAAACTTTTTGTACAACAAAGTGATTTTCTGATCCCTCTTAGATTATATAAGTATAGGAAAATGCGATATACGATCAAACCGTAAGAATTTGGATGAAAATTGACCGACACATCTTCGATTTGGCTAAAACTTTTTTCAAGGATTCGAAAAATAAGAGATACGTGTTCAAGGAATTTTTTTTTGTTCGCACATTTTCGATAAAACAAGTGATCGAGTTTTTTGGAGACTGGGGCCGAATTACAGCATCCGTGATCGAGCAAAATTGTACAAGATTCATAGGCAATTGTCTCGTCGTGCTCTTCGTAATTTTGCTCGGCACCTGATTTTTAAAAATTTATAACTCCGGTTCTATTTGAGCTATAAACTTTTTAATAAAAATTATTAACAAAATTTATATTGTTATTAACAGTTTAATTGTTAAAACCCATTTTGAACAATAGCCCCCACCTTGTAGCAAGTTTTTTATATTTTTATCGTATTTTTCGTTAAATTTTACGTAAAGAACATGTTTTCAAAATATGGTACCTCTTTTTATTTTTTTTTTTTTTCAACATGCAATAACAATAGAGTTCAGCTACTGCAGTTTTTTCGCACTTTCTCCGCATTAGATCATCTTAAGAACCAGCCCAAATAACATTAAAATATCTCAATGATATCGATAAGAGTGGTCCAAAAGAATCTAAAGTGAGAAAAATTTACCCACCATAATATGGGTTGGGCAAACCTCTTTTATTGCTATTACTAAAACATTAAGGGTTCGTATCTAAGCATGTAAACATGTAAACATGTATAGCATTTAAACTTTTGATGAGCGATAAAGTGTAAATAGCGTAAATATCGACAAAATGGCGGCTGCGACAGTATTATGACTTTTTTAAATTTTAAACCCTTTTAAAAACCTTCATTAACATAGAAAAATAAATAAAACGTGTTCATATTTACTTCAACTACTTTAAATATGTAATGATTAGCGCCAAAGGCAACCCTCATTCACACACGTAGATTTACATGCTAGTTTACACTGTAAAATAGGCTCGGAAATGATGTAAACTCACGCCCATAAAATTTTGACAGATAGTTTAAGCGCATGTAAGTTCACAAGGTTTACTATGGCCGCATTCAGCGCAGACAACAGTTGGCAACTGTTGTGTAAAAATTCGCTGAATGGTACAAATTTGGTAGCGCTCACTAAAACTGATAAAGTAGCGAACGCCTTTTAATCGAGCGAACAAATTCTATGCTACATGAACACAACTGTTTGCTTAACTGTCAGATGCTTTTACTGACGCTGTTAAATTAATAAACGCAGAAAGAACGCAGCAAATTTAAGTGAGAAACCTTTGCAATTGAATTAAATTTACATAAAAATTAAATTGAATCTAACTTCTGACGTGTAGAGTAGCAACACATTCAGAGAAAAACATCGTGAACTAAGGTAGCGCTACCATTACAGTTCACAACAGTTGTCTGCGCTGAATGCGGCCTATGTTTACGGGTCAGTAACATGTTTAGATGAGAACCCTTATTAATTTATATAGCGCTACACGTGAAAAACCCGGTTTTTCGTTAAGGGGATGGTGCTGTTTTAAAAAATTTTGGGACATTTTTTATATTTTTTTCTGAATGTAAAACATTTCAAGTAAAAATTACAAGTAAATCGTGCAAAAACTAACGAAGATACAGCGTTTCAAGTGAGCGGACCTCATGCTCGATTTTTATACATACATGCCTGACAACGTTGAATTCAAACACAATCTACAAAGATTTGAGCAAGGACGCACTTATGTCTTAGAGGTTTCACGCAAAATAACGAGAGTTTCAATCAAGTTATTTGGAAAATCTCTCCAAAATCAGTGGGCGGTACTGCAATCATTTTTGAAATTGCAGCGAATGTTGCAGCATGCATTTTCAAAGCAGGATCTTTTGCTTGGCACAGGCCCAAGTGCTCACCAATGGGAGCGCGCATTTGACGAATTACGAATAATTAATTTGCTTGTTCATCTGCAAGTACAAGTAAAGAGGGTAGAATGCAACGCAGGCAAGAGCAAAACATGCATTGGACATCGTTTTACTATACGGAGCTGGCATTGATGATTTTGTGTAAGAATAAAAAACTATACCCTTTTATAGATTTTTTTATTTTTGATTTTCGATAAAAAAAAACTTTAAATCGATTTTCTGGAAAACAACAAATCTACTTGACCGATAGTTTTGAAATTTTGTACACTATTTCTACACATAAATCAACAGGTGCCGAAGCGTTTTTTTTTTCCTATATTAAAATAATAAAATAACCTACATTTCAAATAACGAAAATCGCGTTTATGATTTCAAAAGCTACAAAAAAAAAAATTTTAAAAAAACTCTTCGGTTTTACCTCGGGAAACATATAAACCTTTAAAACTAATTTTGAATTTTATTTGTAGATGATCCGCTAACCTCTAATCGTGTTCACCGCCAAACAAATTTTTTTCGGGGCGACTCCGGAAAATCGCTGTCACGGATTTATTTATCGATAATTTTTAATTTTTTTTTAAATATACTTAAGAAATCAACCCATAATATGTATGTTAAACCAATACACCAACATTATTCATGTCTCCAAAAAAATAAGCCTTTTTTCGGCTTTAAAACAGTACCATCCCCTTAATAAAAAAAAAACTAAAGCTCGGATCAACAAAAATTACATGTAAAAGTTGTTGATAATAAAAATTTCCCCAATTTTGTGTCTAAACTATTCTTATTGAATTAACCCTCTACTTACCAATTTTTTTTAACAAAAAACTTATGTTTGTCCTAATTTTTTTTTGTAAAATACAGTATTAAAAAAAGAAAATTTAATTGACTACACGGTTAGAAATCTTTAGAAAATTGAAACTTTTCTGTACTACACATAAGTCTACACCAACTTTGGTTTCAAATCTAGTATTTACAAAATACTAAAAAATGGTTTTAATACAGCTTTGGTTTCAGATTTAGTACAAGCTTGGATTCAAATATTTAAAAAAAAATAAGAAAAACAAGAGATTCGATCACACGACATTAGGGGTATTCACGATTCAGTGCACTTGCCTGTGCAGTTGAGGACTTGTGCACTTTACAAAAACAAATTGAACGTACGTGAAAAATCTGCACAAGTGCTTTTCTACTATTACCTTCAACTTGAGGACTTGAGGAATTGAGCAGTTGTGCACTTGTGTGCATTGAAAAATGTTGACAGCTTTGAAATGGTGATGGTGGTGTGTTCACGAAAACCTAACTGCACAACTGCACAAGTCCTCAAGTCCTCAACTGCACAGGCAAGTGCATTGAATCGTGAATACCCCTATTGAGTTTGTAAACTACTCTAACTTCAGAGCTATTGGCTTATACATAAAAAGCGCGATAAACAAACATATGAACCGAGTCGCCTAATATTGAGTCGCAGCATTGCCATCCAAATTAATCCAAATTTAGTATCCACCAGAGAACTGCACAAGCCTACTTGAAGTTCAAGCTTTTTCAAGTACTTGAATTCAAGTATGTATCCAATCTTGAAAAAGCAAGCTTTAGCCAGCTTGCAAAAATACCAAACAGATACAAGCCATATTCATGCTTGCTCGTTGGCTTGGCTTGTTTCGGCTTACTTTGTCGGGCAGAAAGTTGAAAAGCTTAAAACGATCGGCAAAAGCTTGTAAGCTCGCAGGTATCCAAATTATTGAATTAAAGCAAGTATCCAAAAAATTCAATGAGCTTCTTTAGAGAGAGCTTAAGCGTAATAGGACTTTTAAGGATTCTGTGGACTCCGTGGTGTGAAGTTTTAGGGTAAATGATTGCGAAGATGCTGTCAAACTTTAAAATTTAAGATGGCGGATTAGTTGCCACCTAGATTTTTTTTATTTTTGCGAATTCTTGTAATTTTGAAATTCTGACAACGGATTTGGTTTCGAATATATTGTCACAGTTTTAAAATTTAAGATGGAGGTTAGGGTTGCCACCTAAATTTTTACCACAGTATTGCCACCTAATTATATGTATTTTTAAAAGTTTTAAACATCATTTATTAGTGTTAAGGGGTCGCTGATTTCGAATCTTAGGTCAGAATTTTAAAATTCAAGATGGTGGATAGGGTTTCCACCTTTATTTTTTGTAGTTTTATGAATTCGGGGCTGGAAAAAATGGTACACCAAAAATGGGTCGCTAAATCCGAATCCGTCGTCAGAATTTCAAAATTAGAAGAATTCGCAAAAATAAAAAAATCTAGGTGGCAACTCTATCCGCCATCTTAAATTTTAAAGTTTGACAGCATCTTCGAAATCATTTACCCTAAAACTTCACACCACGGAGTCCACAGAATCCTTAAAAGTCCTATTACGCTTTAGCTCTCTCTAAAGAAGCTCATTGAATTTTTTGGATACCTGCTTTAATTCAATAATTTGGATACTTGCGAGCTTACAAGCTTTTGCCGAAGGCATCAAGCTTTCCTTTACTTGAAACTTCGTGCCGTTCGCTTGTAAGCAAGAATACGTGCAAGCTGTGCGTGGGCTTATTTATATTCAATAACAAGCTATACTTGATTCAAAATTATCAAGCTCAAGCTAGCTTGAACTTGTATTTTAAGCAAGCGCTTGAAATAGACATCAAGCAGGCTTGTGCAGTTCTCTAGTATCCACATGTACTAGAATTTAGTATTATTTGTATTAAAAACAAAAAGTAATACAGAGTTGTACTTAAATTGAAACCAAAAAGACTTAAATTGAAACCAAAAAGCTAAAATTTAAGCCAAAAAGCTAAAATTTAAACCAAAAAGCTAAAATTTATGCTGTAATATTACTTTTGGTTTCAATTCTAGTACAGAAAAGTTTTAAATATGAGTTAGTGTTTGAAAAGTTTCAATTTGAAACCGCAAGGTTTAAAAACATGCAGTAATATTTTAGTGGAACTAAAATTTAGTCCAAGATTTCTAACCGTGTATGAGGAAAGGATTTCATGGGTGAAAACCTTCAAACGCGTCAAACTATCTACTTTTCAAACCTTTTCTACCTATCTACCTATCTACCTTACCTTGCAACCTTATTTTTTCAACTCGGTACAATTTTAAGTACACTCAAAGAAATATTCTTGGTACAATTGATACATAACTTTTATTAATCCCTAACAAAGCCAAATTGTCCAATCAACTCAATTTGATCAATAATGCAATATTCTTTCGTCAATTCAAAAGAAAATTTATCCATTTGATTAAAAATAGCAACAAATTCAATGCGTTGTTTTGAAGCTTTGAAGAATTGTTTTACTAGCTTGAAATATAAATTTGTTAATTCGATTTAAGCTTGTTCACGCTGACAGACTCGTCAATCAATCGAAATAAAATTTCATAATTTTAATAAATAATATTAACAAACTACTTTGTTGGCTTGATCAATAGATTTGTTATACTGAAGAAATAATTAATGTTTTTGAAAATCGATCAATTCAAGTGGATTAAATTTCGATTTCATAATGATAAAATGGATTATCAATTTCAAATACCTTTAATACTGTCAACAGAAAGAAATGGTTGGTATTTCAGTGGCGTCATTTCCCTTGTTATATCATGTACAAAATAAAGTTAAGAAGATAAAATTCGGGAAAGCTTTAAAATACAGTGCAATATTTTAAGTGGAAGCTAACTTGTGTGTGGAAACTAAGTGTGTACATGTGATTTTGTGAAATAAATTTTTTTTGTTTTCAAGTGTACCAATTTTACCATAATGCACCTTCGACATATGAGGGTCTTCAACATTTTTGGCTGAGTTTCTAAATGCATTTATCATTAGCGATGATTACAAATTGAGCTTCTTTTTCAATGAATTCAGCATGGATAATATCAACGTTTGTGAATTCCATAATTATATTTATAAGTATGTTTATTATACATAAACTGTAAATAAATCTTTTAATCAGAACAACAAAACATTTGAGTATTATTGATAAAAAACATGTTTTCAACAGAATAGAAAATTCAACAAACTATTTTTCATGTTGAAATATTCTGTATTCATATTGACACAGTGTTTTATCAAATCAACAATAAAAACGCGATATTCGTGATAAAGGCTTATATCAAGTTGAAACATCCATTTATCAAATAAACAAAATAAATTTTTGTCAATATGATTGTAACTTATCACCTTTAATCTAATTGACAAAAGCTTTTGTTGGTTGTATATTGACAAAAAATGTATCAACTATACCTAGGAATTGGTCAATATGAACAAATATTTCTTTGAGTGTAGCTTAATGTTAGCAGCAACACACTAGTATTTTTTTTGTTGTAAGAATTGTGTAGCTCAAATACAACAGGAGTTATAAATTTTTAAAAATGAGTCTCCAAGCCGAAAAACTCGCTTTTCTCAAATTTTCTATCACTTGTGCGAACAAAAAATGCAAAATGCAAAATGTGCGAACAAAAAATTCTCGGACAGTATCTCTTATTTTTCGATTTAGAATCCGTGAAAAAAGTTTCAGCCAAATCCGAGATGTTTCGGTCAAAAAGTTGTTTGGTTTGTAAAAAAACAACCCATATAGCAAAATCTATTAATTCTTCCATCCAAAGCTCAATAACATAATAGCAAGCAAACCAACAACAGCTCCATCAAATTTGACAACGCACACTTTAAAAAAAAACCGTTTTGCTTAACAGTGTCAAAGTTACGTATATTTCAAAAATAATAATTACAAAATTTGACAAAAACTACAAAAATTCAACCATGAAAAAAAAAAACTATATTCTTAAATAGTTCGCAAAGTTTATGCAAAGTTCGCTTAATATGCAACTCTTGTTGTTCTGTTTTGTTCTCGTTTTTTTATTATTTATGCCAAACATTTGCACTGCAGAGTCTGAGTCAACCCGGAATAACTCAATGAATTGGGTCGCGTTCTTGAGCAACCAACTACTTGCTTTAGAGTTGAATGAAGTACGCTCTAGATTTGTTTTTTATTTTATTTCTTTCCAATGTGCTTGCAATGCCATAAAATGCAATAAATTGCTGAAAACAAAAGACCTTGAACTTAATTTAATTTATATACTAAGTAAAATTAACTGTAATTTTTTATTGCAATTGTATATAAATTTTAACAGAGCATCAGAAAACGCAGCAAGATGCAAGAAAAAAAATTAATGCTCATGTGCGAATCGGTATCTTCTCTGCGTAGGCTTTCTTCATATTTTTGTTCGTGGGAATTGCTGGATTTCTTATCAATTAAGAAAATGAGCTTTAGAGCGGCATTTTGAGCTTGTGAAGTATATTCAGAGATGATTCAGAAAAAGGTTGCTGGTTATACAGTGGTGCGCCATGAAACAGAGTCACCGGTACGCAAAATTTTGAAAGCTATAAACCTTCTAAAGCTTTATTTATTATTTTTGTATAGCATTATAGTAAGCATGATGGCTCTTTTTTGGAAATGACAGTGTTTTTTGGAAAAAGATTTTTTCCAAAATTTGTTTTGCTCAATTATTGTTGAAGTTGATGGAGAAGCATAATTGTTGCAATGTTTGTTCGGCAACTTGGCAGCCATTTTTATTCATGGTTATTTAGAGGATTTTTAGAGAATAAATCTAAATTTGACTATTTAAACTAACCAATCTAACTTTCTAAGTCTAATCTAACTTTTTGTAAGATATTTTATCCGTAAATTTGGATAAAATTTGAATAAAATCCCTACCGCATCTCAAGAAAATCCCTACGCAAATATAATTTTTCAGTACATATTTTTTCATAGCTTCAGCTCAAAGTTTTCCTACAGCAAAGCACTTTTTGTGAGGTTTTTTGAAAAATGTTTCAATTGCTTTTTTAACTTTTAATGGAAACTACGTCTTTTTGTTGAAATTTGGTTTGAGAAAGCTTCAGGAGATCAGATTTTCCACAGCTAAGAATCTTGTAACAAGCTGCACACTTGTTGCTGCACAACAAAAAATGCTTGTTCTTTAAAAAAAAAAGCATACAATATGGAACCATGTTATTACGTGATAAAAAATTAAAGTTTTTTTAATATATCTTTAATAATAAATAAATGCTATCCCTTTATACTTCACCCTTTTATTTTAAGAAAATCAAGTAATATTGAGATGAATTGTTTTAAAAAAATTAGCTTGTTTTTCTAAAAAACAGTAAAGAGGATTATGTTAAATTGTATTTTGCTTATGTAACTAATTTTTTTGAGCATCTATTGTTTTATAAAAAAAAAATTCTTTGCCTTAAAAAAACCTAAAAGCTCAAAAATTTGGGCGGGGTCCGCCAAATAATTTTTTTTTTTTGAAAATTCTATAAAAAAAACTACTGACTATTTTCTCAAATTTCTTTTTTTATTTGAAAGAAGAATTCTTCCGGTTAATAATGAAAAATAATTTCATTCAAATGGCTGCCTCGTCTGGCCATGCAGTAGCCTACACGACGGTCCAATTTTTAAGCACATTATCGATTGTGTGCAGCTGTATTTCACCAATGGCTTCACGAATATTGTCCTTTAAAGCGCCAATTGTCTCTGGCTTGTCGGCGTAACACTTATCTTTGAGGGCACCCCACACATAATAGTCCAACGGTGTCAAATCGCAGCTCCGAGGTGGCCAAACGACATCAGCTCTGCGGCTGATAATGCGATCTTCAAAAACAGGACGCAAAACATCGAGTGTAGCTTCGGCTGTGTGGCACGTAGCGCCATCCTGTTGAAACCAAATGTTGCCAATATCCTCCTCTTCAATTTTTGTGAACAAAAATTCGTTCAATATGGCCCGATAACGATAGCCATTGACTGTAACGACCACTCCTTGCTCATTTTCGAAGAAAAATGGCCCAATTATGCCTCTGGACCAAAATCCGCACAAAAAATTGACTCGTTTTGGGTGCAGCGGCTTTTCAGTGTATGCTTGCGGGTTTTCTGTACCCCAAATGCGACAATTTTGCTTCTTTACATACCCGCCAAGATCAAAATCAGCTTCATCTGAAAAGATGATTTTTTTGGCAAAATCGGCATCTTCTGTAAGTCGATCGCAGGCCCACTTAGCGAAGCGAAAACGCATTGGATGGTCAGTTGGCTTCAACTGCTGAACCAATTGGACTTTGTATGGCGTCATACCAAGGTCTTTATGCAAAATTCGTCTCAACGATGTCTCCGAAATGTTGAATTGTTGAGAACGACGGTGAATTGATGTTGATGGCGCTTCACGCATACTTTCTGCCACAGCAGCAATATTCTCGGGTGTACGCACTGCTTTTGGCTTTTCACAATTTTCGCACACATTCTGCAACATTACCATGATTTTTAAAGTAATGTCGCAATATTTCCCAGCGTTGTTCAAGCATATACACAACCATATTCGTTCAGCGGAAGGATAAAACTAATTATCTGTCAAATCAAACATGAGCTAAGTGTTACCATTCACGAAATAAGCACTAGTTAAAAAAAAAGTTAGATAGCGGACCCGTTATTTACTTATGATTTCCAAAATATTGTTTTCATTTTTTTATAAAAAAAATAGTTATGCAATATGAAAAAATTGACTTTTTACGAAAAATGGTAGATTTTGTATGGAAAAATATTTAAAATTTAGCAAAGTTTGAAAGAGAGTTACAAGAAAAAGGATTCTTTGATTTTTGCGAAACTTTTTTGTAATTTTATCTAATGTATTAGCTTTTAAGTTCGGAATTTTTATAAAACAAGAAAGTTATGCAGGTTTAAAAAAGTGCCTTTTTACAAAAAATTGTCAATTTTGTATTGAAAAATATTCAACCTCTAGCAAAGTTTGAAAGAGAATTACAAGAAAAACTATTTTTTTGATTTCGGCAAAACTTTTTTCTTTATTTTATCTCATGTATTAGCTTTCAAGTTCCAAAATATTATTTGCGAATTTTTATAAACAAGAAAATTATGCAGGTTTAAAAGAGTGCCTTTTTGCGAAAAATGATAAATTTTGTATGGAGAAATGTACAAAATTTTGCAAAGTTTGAAAGAGAATAACAAGAAAAAGGAATTATTGATTTTGGCGAAACTTTTGATATATTAACATATAAGTTCCAAAATATTATTTCATAAACAAGAAAGTTATGCAGGTTTCAAAAAGTGACTTGTATGGAAAAATATTCAAAATTCAGCAAACTTCGAAAGCCAAAAGAAAAAGTTTTTTTTGATTTTGAAAACATTCTATCTAACACAAATTCTTCATCAACATTTTTCATTTGTGGAGAAACTCCTAAACAAATGAATACGGAAAATATTTTAAATTTACCACCTAAAACAGAAAATTTCAGATTCGGTTTGTCTACGCTACACTGTTGGATTCGATTTTTCGAAGGCCTTCTGCACATTTACCGACTTCCAATTAAGACTTGGCAAGTACGAGGTAAAGAAAATGAAGTGTAGCGCAAAACAAAAAAAATTCAAGCTGAGTTTAAGAGCAAAATGGGTTTCTTGGTCGACAAACCAAAGCCAGCATGAGCATCCGCAGGGGGCGATTGCCCCCCTAGGCAATGAGCCTTTTTTATATATCTTCATATTAAATCAAAAAAGCCGTAAGTTTAAATTAAAAAATTTTAAGAAGAAATCAAAAAACTTTCTTAATTGTTAGTAAGTTGCGCTTAGACTTAGGGCTTTGAGAACTTTGTTGATTTGTTTTAGTTGTAGAAGTGTAAAATTTTGCGAAGCATGTATTTTGATTGATAATCAATCAAAAAGTCGATTTTCAATTTTTTGTAACTTAAAGCTTTTTTGATTTCATATGAAGATTGTTCGTTATGTATTTAATATATTTTGAGAAGAATACAAAAATAATTTTCTTAAGTTAATTTATAAGTAAACAAGAACGAAACCATTCATTTTCAAATAGTATGTTGTACCCGTTGCTGTAAGTCCGTGTTCATACTACGCGTTTTAGTCGCGATTGCTCTCAAGTCTTTTTTTGCAAACGCTGCTGAAAAATACTGAATTTTGTATGTATTTTAATACATTTATTTATTTAATATTCATTATTTCTCAGCCGCTTTTGCGAAAAAAAATTGAGATCCGTGTTGCAATCGCGACAAAAAGGAGTAATATGAACAGGTCCTAATAAGTTACGATACCATTTTATTTACCTTTGTTTCACAAAAACTTTTCAATACGTATTCTTAAATTGAAAATTTTTTCTACGAATTTTATTCGTAATTTTCAGACACGAATAGAATTCGTAGAATGGACGTAGCTTGCAAACACACATATCCTTATATTCGGTAATTGTTCGACAAACCAGTCTGAATGATTTCAGTTGTAAATTTATGTTTTAAAGTTAAATTAAACAAGCAGAAGACAAAGTAAATAAATTAAATAAAAAATTAATGTTTTCCAAAAGTCTGCTTATTTTTCTATCATAAAGATGATCCAATTTGGTTTTTTTAAAAATTTTTTCTCTAAACTTAATAATATGACAAACAATTCTACAGCATGTAAATTTAAGAAATTTTGCAGCGATTTAGGCGAGAGCAAAGCTTCTAAATCAAAAGCGAAAGAAAAAATTAGGAAATTTAATTAAGTAGGCTAATTTTGGATCAAGTACTAATTTTTTAAAAAACCTTATTCATATTAAGCAAACGATTTTACATTAGAATATGTAATAATCAAAAGTTTTTTCATGACATGAACGTAAATAGAAAATAATGCTATTAATGCCAATACAAAAAATCGAAACAAAAGTTTTAAACTATGCTACCAAAACGTATCTGGACTTAGAACTAAAGCTCAATCAATTTGTTCATTGAGTTCCCAATGTGATTATGATATCATCATACTTATTGAGACCTGGCTGAATGCTGATTTTTTTCAACGAGGAATTCTTCGATTCAAATATCTTCAATGTCTTTAGAAAAGATAGAGATGTAGTTAAAACCGGTTGTTCAAGAGGAGGAGGTGTTTTGATTGCAGTTCAACGGAAATTTAAGGTCTTTCAAATAGTTCTCGAAAACCCGGACACGCTTTTGGACCAGCCTTGTGTCTGTGTACAGCTACTTTCTATTAAAATTTTCATCTGCGCTTTCTATGTTCCACCCAACAGTTCATATAAACTATATAAATCACTTGTTGACAATGTACTTCATCTTGGGAATGATCACCTCAGTGTTTTAGGAGACTCTAATTTATCTAAAGTTGCCTGGAATAATGTTTTTGATGATAACACAGTACAACATTTTTCAGTTCATTGATTGCCAACTCAATTCTGAGAACTGTATTTGAAATTAGACCCAAAAAGAAGAATTTCTGCATCATTCGTTTTGTCTTCTTACCTGCCAAAATATTTTTAATATCGATTTGAAGTTAGTACTATCGTATAGGGGAATTTTTCACGTTTTAGGCCCTGTTGTTTGACATAGCTCGACAACCACTAGCCCGATTTAGTTGAAATAAATTTTAAAAAATTAAGAATTACAATTGCCTTAATCAATTTATATATTGTTTTCCTATAAAAGCAACAGTTTCCAAGTTAAAAATAAGCGCATGAAGAAAAAAAATATTTTTTTATAAATTCATAAAAAATACAAAACGGAAATAAGTTTCAAGTCTAGTTACTTTTTCGCAAAGTCACATAACCTATGAGCTAAATGAGACAAAAATCATGAAAATTTCAAAATTCATACCTTTACTCAATTGCGAATAAAAGCGAAACGCGTGCATCGATTTTCATGATCTTTGTCTCATTTTGCTCATAGGTTATGTGACTTTGCGAAAAAGTAACTAGACTTGAAACTTATTTCCGTTTTGTATTTTTTATGAATTTAAAAAAAAATTATTTTTTTTTCTTCATGCGCTTATTTTTAACCATGATACAAAGAGCTACAGGTAAAGTATTCCCGGCGCAACAAACAAAATTTACTGCGCACCTCGTCATCGGTGCTCGTCAAATGTGACACTTGATGAATACATTCAAAAGAAAATGTAGAAAAGTGACGAAGATAGCAAAATGAAAACGAAAAAACAGTCAAAATTCTGTCAAGCACATCAAGCAACGTAGCCGCTTTTTGTGTAAATCGGTAAAAAGGGGAAAAAGCACCCCTACAAAATATGCAAATTTTTCTTCACAAACACTACTTAAAAATATATTTACTTTATTTTGGACATGTGCTTTATATAACAATATTTATTTCATATCAGTAAAACAAGTTTTCATAAGAAAATGTAGGCATTTTAAAATCTTTATACCCTATGAATAAATTGTGACTACGTTTTAACCAAGGAGCACCTTGCACGTCACAGCAAAGATGGCGGACATGCGCAATACTTTATCTGTAGTTCTTTGTATCATGATTTTTAACTTGGAAACTGTTGCTTTTATAGGAAAACAATATAAATTTTAAAATTTATTTCAACTAAATCGGGCTAGTGGTTGTCGAGCTATGTCAAACAACAGGGCCTAAAACGTGATAACACGTTCCCCTACTCCGAGTAACAATCTTGACGCGATGTAGGGGCTTAAGTTGCAATGACACAATACTGCCGGTTGGAGTAGTTCCTCCCTGTAGGGCATAACCCTACAGCTCAGCAGAGCCTGCATCTTTTGTGAAGCGACAACTAAAAGTTACTCCCCCCTAATCCAGGGTGTCATGCGCACCGTGCCCATTGGATGGTTTGCAGTCAGGGGGTATACCGACTGTATTGGAACGGAGCCTTCATGATAACAGGCCGCCTCATGAAGTAACTGTGGCCTTACCATGGTATGCGGGCTCTGGCATGGTTGACCACCCTTTCCCAGCCATAAAACATAGACTGCGACGCTTTTGTCCTCGGACACGAGCTACCGGTCGAATATTAAATATGAGCACAAACAAAAAAACAAAACACAACAAACAGGAAGACTTGCGGGGAGTCACCGCAAGCAGAGCAGCAGACCTCATGGAACAGAGATTCCAAGAGGAAGGTCAACGGCAAGGCACCAAACCTAGGAGAAATCCTCCTCCGCCAGCCAGAACACAAGTCAATAGGACTGTACGCAGCAATGATCAGGTGGAGCATAGAATCCATAATGATCACAGACACTGCAGCACACAGATGAGGAGGCACCCGTACGGCAAAGATCGAGTGGAGCATACCATCCACAGCGGTCAAAGGCCTAGTACCAGCCACCAAAGAAAAACTGCGAGCCCCAGGAGATCACATCCTGTAAAAATTCCCCCGGAAGAACACCGGGATGATACGACGTCGGCTCCAAAAAGTATCCCAATCTCGGAAACTGCGTCAACATCCAAGGATGCGGCACAGAAAAGGGAATCAGAAGAAGGGCAAAAACACAAGCCCTTCCACAGTAGACGTCGCCGTGTCCACCTCCCTCAGCGCGGGGAGCCAGGAGGGCTAGACGACCCACTAAGAGTCGGCCTTAGTGGAGCAGGCGTAAGATGGTATCTGCGCTATCTGGAACAGGGCATGGCACCCGAAGTAGCTCATGAAAGAGCGGTAGAGCATCGGGGTAAAGCACCGGTACCAGAGGCAACGAAGAGGAGCTGCAGCGAGATAACGCCTCCTCAACGTCCAGAGAGCAAGAAGGCCAGAATAGCTCCTGGAAGCAACAGTAGGTCAGTGCCAGGGGCTAAGGTACCCGAGCCAGAACCTCAGAAAAATAGAAAAAGCTATGCAAGCATAACTAAGGGCATCCAAATAGCGGTTCTGCCCAAAGAATACCCCCGGCAAATGCTAAGTCCGGATGAGCTCTCGGAGCTAGAAGAAGCCATATTGAGCGAAGTAGTGAAGGGCTGGTCCACCAAGCTACAGTTTGAGGGAATTCACTTTCGTCCGGGCATGTTACTGGTCGACTGTTCGAATCCCTCAACAGCAGAATGGCTGCGAGCAGCAGCACCAAAGCTCGAGCAATGGAAAGGGCTAGAACTTATGGCTTGCCTAGGGGAGGAGGTCCCAAAAGGGCATACCGTTAGAATGTTCTTGCCAAGAAGTTCAAGCACGGAGATCAATAGATCGATGGGACTAATTGCCGCCCAGAACGATGGTCTCAATACTAAGTATTGGAAGATATTGAGCTCCAAGGATGAGGGAAGTGGGCATATGCTCACGTTCTCGATAGATAGGGAGTCACTTGAGACTATCAAGTCAAGGGGCTCCACTATCAGCTTCCGCTTTGGAACCATTCCGGTGTTGGGCACAAAATCGCCACCAACCAAACCGGTCAAAGCAGCAACATCCACAGCTGCAGCGCCCACAGCTGTAACGTCAACAGTGGTATCATCCACAGAAGCCACATCTGCGACTCCAAATGAAGGAAAAGACGCAACGCCACCAATACAACCAACTGGTGAAGTTGTTACGGAGAAGTTCGCCTCCGTCTCGGTCATCACCGCAACACCTTCAATCGAAGATCAAGCAGAGGGCATGAACCTCGCCGCTCTCACGATTGATGGTTGTAAAAGCGAACCTCCGACTGAGGTAGTAGCAACGCTGCCTGAAGAAGACCGGGGCAGCAGTCCAGTGCTATGACGATCGGCACAGTAACCAGCACGAAATTTGCCCAAGTAAACCTCCACCATGCAAAAGCTGCTTCGGCAGTTATTGCTCGGAGGTTTACCACAGAACAACTGGGCTTCGTGCTGATCCAAGAACCCTGGTGCTACAGGGGAAAAGTAAGTGGCCTCTACTGCAAAGAGGGTCAGGTAACTTGGGACCAGAGAATAATCAATCCCAGAGCATGTATTCTAATGCAGAAAAATATTAATTATATTTGTCTTTCAGAATTTATGACGCGGGACCTTTCAGTTATCGAGACTCACATCGAAACTGATGGCAAGCACCGCGCCATAGTGATCGCATCCGCTTACTTTCCTGGGGACGATGTCAACATTCCCCCAGCGGAGATAAAAAGACTCGTGGAGCATTGCAGGAAAGAGCACCTTCCACTAATCATCGGCTGTGACGCCAACGCGCACCACACAATTTGGGGAAGCACCAACGTCAACACCAGAGGTGAGTACCTTTTAGAATTTCTTTTAAGTAGTAATCTAGACTTCTTCAATGTGGGGGTAACACCTACCTTTGTAACTAGGGCTAGAGAAGAGGTCTTAGATCTCACCATAGGAAGCCCAGATGTGGGGGATATGATTAGGGAATGGAGGGTATCAATGGAACCTTCAATGTCTGACCATAGAATAATAGAGTTTAGATTTGGGGCGAAATGTCAAGAGACAGAACCCAAAAGAAACCCAAGAAATACCAGTTGGGACACATACACCAACAACCTGAAAGAAAACCTACAGAACGTAAAAGCTAGGAGTAGAATTAGTAACATCCTAGAACTTGAATGCTATGTAGAGCAAGTAAACAATGCAGTATATAATGCCTACGAATCTAGCTGTCCAACAGGGCACAAGGCAAGAACAAAACATACTCCTTGGTGGAGCGCTGAGCTGACCAGACTCCGGAAGAAGGTGCGATGCAGCTTTAATGCCGCAAAGCGCAACGGAGAATGGCACAACTACACGGTGACTCTGACGGAGTATAATAAAGAAATCAGGAAAGCCAAAAGACAGAGCTTTAGAACCTTCTGTGAAGACATTTCTTCCACGCCAGCAGCAGCCAGGATACACAAAGCAATGGCTAAAGGCAGAGTGGAGACAAAAATGTCACTTCTATTGCCAGACGGAAGCTATACGCTTAGAGAAGAGCAACGAGCCAGTCACCTTCTAGAAACTCATTTCCCGGGCAGTACACCGGTAACTGAGTATGAGACAGCAGACAGGCAGATCACTCCAAATCAAGAAGAATGGAAACTTGCAACGAGCATTTGTACTAAGGCTCGTCTAGATTGGGCACTCAGAACCTTTCAACCATTCAAATCAGCAGGTGTAGACGGCATCTTTCCTGCACTTCTACAAAAAGGTGCAGAAACTATATTGCCTCACCTAGTCAAAATAACTAGAAGCAGCCTTGCGCTGGGCTATATCCCAAGGAAATGGAGAAGGGCGATAGTCACCTTCATACCAAAAGTAGGGAAAATAGACTACACGCTACCAAAGTCGTTTAGACCCATTAGCCTTACCTCATTTGTACTTAAAACAATGGAAAAGGTAATAGATAACTATATAAGAACTGAGATTCTGGAGAAGGCACCAATGCACCCCTGTCAACACGCGTATAGGGCGGGCAGGTCTACAGAATCTGCTCTATACCAGTTGACTAGCAACATCCAGTCAGCTTTCAAAAACAAAGAAACCGTACTCTGTGCCTTTCTAGACATAGAGGGAGCCTTTGATAATACTTCTCACGAGGCTGTGAAGAAGTCTTTACACAAAAAAGGAGTAAATGATACGCTCAGCAGATGGATATGCCAAATGCTTAGCACTAGAACTGCAGAAACAAAAGTGGGCAACACCACTATAAGAATCAAAACAACAAAAGGCTGCCCACAAGGCGGAGTCCTTTCTCCACTGCTGTGGAGTCTTGTTGTGGACGAATTATTAACGATGCTAACCGAGAATGGCATAAAATGTCAGGGTTACGCAGACGACATCGCCTTAATAGCGAGAGGGAAGTTCGAGGATACACTCTGTAACCTGATACAGAGAGGACTGTCAGTAACAAAGGAGTGGTGCAACACAGTGGGATTAAGTATCAACCCAGCGAAAACCACCATAGTACCTTTCACTAACAAAAGAAGCCTGCCAAACCTCCGAACAATGAGAATGGATGGCACTGAAATTCCCTTCAAAGGAGAAGTAAAGTATCTGGGACTTACACTAGATTCAAAGCTTCTCTGGAGAAGACATGCAGAGGTAACTATAAACAAAGCAACGCGAGCACTCATGGTATGTAGGAGCCTGGCGGGGAAAAGCTGGGGTTGTAACCCAACAATTCTCCGCTGGATGTATACCATGATGGTGAGACCCATCCTCACCTATGGTGCAATAGCATGGGCTGAAAGAACCAAGCTAACCACAATGAGGAATATGCTAACAAGGGTGCAGAGACTGGCCTGTGTATGCATCACAGGGGCCATGAGGACATGCCCTACAGCAGCACTAGAAGTAATTCTGGACCTAACACCCTTACACCTTGTCATAGAGGGAGTAGCCAAGCGAACTCTGTTGTGCATTGCAAAAGAGGGGACAGGTTTAGGTAAAACTATCAGCAGTAGAGAGAAGGAGGACATTGCAAAGCACACTCCCTACATCGATCTACCAAGAGACGATATAGTAAAAAGGTATAACTTCGAAAAACACTTCGGAATTAAGCTTAGTACCAAGAAAGAGTGGGACAGCGAGATGATATCGCAAGTCAAGAAACCACACAGTATAGCATGGTATACAGATGGGTCCAAGACATTGGAAGGTATAGGCGCAGGGGTGTACGGGCCAAGAACCAAGCACTTTGAACCTATGGGGACAACACCCAGTATCTTCCAAGCGGAGATCCTAGCAATACAGCTGTGTGCACAATTCAATCTGGACCGTAAATACAAAGGTCAGGATATAGTTGTGATGTCAGACAGCCAAGCAGCAATCAAAGCATTAGTTTCCTGTGAGATATCATCGAGAATAACATGGGAATGCCTAACAAAACTCAACGAACTAGGCAAGAATAACACTGTTACTATACTTTGGGTCCCAGGACACAAAGGAATACAGGGTAACGAAGAAGCCGATGGACTAGCACGACAGGGTGCAGCCACAAAATTTATAGGGCCAGAACCATTCTGCGGATTGGGCACACATTCTATAAAAGAAGAACTAAGAAGGGAGGAGAGGCATAAACGATCAAACCTTTGGAAAAGCCTCCCAAAGCTAAGACAATCCAAATTGCTCCTCAGAGATTTTAACACTCGGAGAGCAAAATTGTGCATAAGCTTAGGCAAACCGAATCTTAGGATTCTAACGGGGTTCCTTACAGGACACTGTAAACTCAAATACCACCTGATGAAATTGGGCATAGAGACCGATAGTAACTGCCGTTTCTGTGAAGAAGCAGAGGAGACTCCAATACACCTACTTACAAACTGCGACGCCGTGGCTCGCAGACGTAAACTAGCACTGGGGAATTATGAGCTGAGTCTAGAGCAGGTTTCATCCCTTGAACCTAAGAATATTCTCAAATTCATTAGAGAAATAGGGCTGGATGAAATTCTGTAATCCGCAAACCCAGCGGAGCTTTGAGAAGGAGGTACAATAGATCTCATTTAGGTCGCAGTACGCATCTCCACCACACAACATTAACATTAACGTGATAAATTCCCCTATACGATAGTACTAACTTCAATTCGATATTAAAAATATTTTGGCAGGTAAGAAGACAAAACGAATGATGCAGAAATTCTTCTTTTTGGGTCTAATTTCACATACAGTTCTCAGAATTGAGTTGGCAAATCATGTGTTGTACTGTGTAATGTATTAACACCATCTAATGTAAATAGAATAACTGAAATTTATGTTATTGACAGGGTGCGGAGAACGTTTGAAATACGATTGTTCTCAATTATCGTTCTCCTCATACAAAATTGTTCTCGCAAATTATCACGAATGAATGGGGAACTCTCTGCTGGCGTCGTATTTTTTATCTCTGAAAAATTTGTCAGTTTCAAACTTATTCGATCGAATTTTTCACAACAAAATAATAAGCAACGAACGTTCGTTTTTAATTTTTCATAAAAATTAATCGTTCAAAGAAAAATTCAGGAACGTTCGTTTCCTAAAAAATGTTATGTTCCGACTATCAGAATCCACATCGTCGAGCGAGGATTCTTTTCAGTTAAGTATGCGTCATCGAGTTTGGTATGTAATGTTTCTTGTATACGTTTTTATTTTTGCATTATCGCGAAAAATTGTTGCGAATGCGTAGCATCGAGCACTGTTTGTGTTGCTGTTGAATTAACATTTATATATTAATATCATAAAAAACACCAAAAAAAAATGATTTGACCTTGTAGATGTTATCACCATTCCGTACAAGGGCGAATAATTTTGTCATTATATCTATGTCGATAAGCAATAATAGCTTAATTCGACTTACGACAGATCTATGTTATTGATGTAGCAGTGTTCTACGCATATAGCACTATAAGCACACAAAATCTAGAGCTTTTAACATGACCAAAAACAAAGTTATGACACAATAACAAAAGACTCTTCCATTTAACTTATATGGCGATTGAATATATGAAAAACTGCTTATTAAGCGGTCATAATACTAAATACAATTTTTGGGACTATGTCTTCTTTTTGAACGGAAAAATTTGTAATTTTTGATTATGTTTATTATTTGTAGTTTTGGACTACCAGAAAAGCACGATAAATAGCACTTATAGTATTTTTCAACGATTGTGGGATGTGGTAATTCTCATGTTATTTTGTGAGAAAAATCTCTCGCGTGGGTAAAAAAATAACTCAAAACACCGCAAAATACCTCAAAACACCACAAAACACCACAAAATTTCTAGAAATTACTCAACCTCAAATTACTACAAAATACCAGATTGAGGTATTCTGGTATTTTGTAGTAATTTGAGGTTGAGTAATTTCTAGAAATTTTGTGGTGTTTTTTGGTGTTTTGAGGTATTTTGCGGTGTTTTGAGGTATTTTTTTACCCACGCGAGAGATTTTTCTCACAAAATAACATGAGAATTACCACATCCCACAATCGTTGAAAAATACTATAAGTGCTATTTATCGTGCTTTTCTGGTAGTCCAAAATTACAAATAATAAACATAATCAAAAATTACAAATTTTTCCGTTCAAAAAGAAGACATAGTCCCAAAAATTGTAACTCAATAACTCAAAAAATAATAACTCAAAACCCGTCAAATTACTTAAATTGAATGGTAAAAATACGAATTACGGGAACGTTGTGTTAATTGAATTGTTCAAATGACTGAATGCACTTGTTTGTGGTGGTTTGTATGTATCTATTTTCTTTTTGCTTTTTTGAGGTATTGTGGGATTTTGTGTTTATTTTGAGGTATTTTGTGGCAATTTGAGGTATTTTGGGAGTGTGGTAATCTTGAGAATTAAATGCGAGAAAAAGACAATTTTGGTGGTAATTCCATCTTGTGACACTGCCCCTATCATGAATAATTTGTCGCCCTTAATCTCCCCAGTATAACCGATAAATTGGCAGATTCGCGATTGGTACTTTCATCATATAAAGGTATTTTATTGACTGAATTCCTCCGGACGCGTTTGTATTCAGCCCTATCATGAATAATTTTTCACTCGAAATCAAAAAAGGGAGTCTCAAAGGTAAATCTCAAGAACATTTTGGACATTTTTAATGCAAATTTGTTCATCAACCGTCAATATTCATGAGTGTAAAAAAAAGTAATGTCTTTATCTGCTATGTTAAAAATGAAAACACCCTTTTTTGATTCCGGGCGAAAAATTATTCATGATAGGACTGAATAAGAAAGTCTCCAAAGGAAGAAACCTTTATATGGTGAAAGTGCCGATCGCGAAACTGCCAATTTATCAGTTATACTGAGGAGAACACGATAACTGGTGCGCCGCGATTTGACAATGGATTCTTGAAGTACTTTTAATAAAAATAGGAATGGCCAAAAGAAAAATCGATGCATCGATTTGTTTTCGAGTTATCAATTTTTTAATTTGATTATCATTTAATCTTTCAATCAATAATGGTAACGATACAGATATTTTATTGAACAGATCTTGTACCAAGCAACAAAATGTTAAATATACATAACTAGTTGAGGTATCGATTTTTTGTTCGAACAAAATTTTTTTTTTGTTATGAAAAGAACAACACTTTCTAATCGCGGCGCTCCAGTTATCGTAATAGTGCCTTTATACTTTTGCAGACCAGTGTTATTGAAAACATACGTATTAAAACGTTCTTCACTTACTGATTTTCAGTGATGGGTAGAGTATCAAAAATAGACAAAAAATCTCTGGTCATCTATGACAAAATAAGTAACATTTCCAAATGTCTCTTATGCGAAAAGCCTCTCATGGGTTGCATACTAGGGAATATCAAAAGGCATTACGAGAGAGTGCACAAATATAATTATTGACGATGCTTCATCATCAAGATCATCAAGAAGTAATCATACAATCTAATCATATAACAACAATCATAACAAACCATTTTTTTCATTTGATTGGGCAAATCAAGTTTATTTACCTTATTAAAACATTATTTTTACCTCATATGCATATGTGCAGTCCACATCTGTATTTTGTAAAAATACAACAACAAACTTATATTTTGTCTAATAACTCTACGTACAAGCGAACGTTCGTGAATTTTTTCTTCAAACGCTCATTTTTAATGAACAATTCCAAACGAACGTTTGTTGCTTTTTGTTGTTGTGTAAAAAATTAGTTCGAAAAAATACAAAGCTCACAAATTTATCAGTGATAAAAAAAACGACGCAAGCAGAGCGTTCCTTTTTCGATTGCGAACGTTCGTCTACTTTTAAATTTTTCGTTTGAAAAATTCTCACACACAGCAAAAAACGAACGATAAGATCGTATTTTAATCAATTGCGAACGAATTTTTCTGCACCCTGGTTATTGATAACTTTCTCAGTATTGATTTACAACAAATTAACTTCTTTTATAATAAGCGAAACAGAATTCTCGATTTACTTTTATTTTCCAAAAACTTGAATTTTCTGCAGCTAGTATACATCATGTCCCACTTATTGTTGATGTTGAATTTTACAATTTTAACCCAATTGTATCACCTGAGATAAATGCTTCCCATATTTTATTTAACTATAAAAATTGTGATTATGATCTCTTGAATTATCTAATATCTTGTATTGACTGGGATTCTTTGCTTACAGGATAAAGTCTTTCTCAGTGCTTCAATATCTTAAAATCTCAATTAGCTCTTACTTATATAATTAATATTCCTAAACTCCAGAAAACTGTTTATAAAGTTCCTTTTTACACAAAGTTTAAACCCTTAAAGCTTAAAAATTTGAGAAATAAATTTTTTAAGACATATAAGGCCACTAACAATTCAGTCTTTAAATCAAAATATTTGCATTTCATGCGAGAGTTCAACTTCTTTGATAAATATCTATATAAAAAATATATTCATAATTATGAATCTAATATTAAATCCAATCCAATGGCATTCTGGCGTTTTGTTAAAGCAAAACAAAGTACTTCTAGTATACCTTCAACAGTTTATCTTAATGATCAATCTGCGAATTCTCCTTTGGAAGCTGCAAACCTATTTGCTACATTCTTTAAATCTAATTTTGTAGTCGACTCTGAGCTCCATGATGACTTGCATTTAGTCTCTAATACTGTGTCTACTCTTGGCTTCGGCTCTCTTTGTTTATCATATGATGATGTATGGAATGGAATACTACATCTAAAACAGTCGTCTCAAACTGATATCGATGGCATTTTTCTTCTTTTTATTAAGAATTGTGCTGCTTCCCTACTGTATCCGATTAAGGTTATTTTTATGAGCTTTTACCCAGTTAGCATCTAGATGATCGTTTTTCTTTCAATCACCTAAATGAGTCATTTTTTACTACTATTTGTGACCATAAAACGATTATAAGTAAGAACTGCAATAGAATAAGAAAATAGACTATGCCCAAAATTACATTTAACTATTCCCAATGATCCAAAACTGATTGCAAAGCTATAAAAATAGAAGAAAACATTATCAATCACTTTTTGATCTACTAATGACTGAAAAGTGAGTTAAGAACTGAACTTACTTTGATTGTAGCTTGCACAGCGCCGTTGTCTATTTACCGCGCCGGTTGACCGTTATAACGGGATAATATTTTCTTCGTTTGGAGTTCAAATTTGCTTTGACAAAGTTATTCTGGTTTATGTTTAGTTGTTTGAAGGAGAGTGCAGTGTCTTGTTCTAAATTTTTAATTTGTGGTAATTGTGGCATTATTGCAAATAAAATTTAAGTTGTGACACAATAAAGAATATTATAATAATAACAATAAACTAAAATCAATGTCAGCCCAAAAAATTAAACGCGTAGCAAAGAGAGAAACTGAAAAGATTACCTCTCCAGTAAATATTACGTTTAAAATACAAAATAATGATAATGTTCCGGTTTTTCACGGCATGGCAGTTAAAAATCTTGCACCCTTTTTTGTTCAACCAATAGCCTTAAGTGAATTTAGCATATATTGGGCGGCATTGAATTTGATAATGAAGTAATATTCACAAAAAATATCTAAAAAAGTTTTATGTTTAAATAATTCTTTAGAAAACGTGTTTAATTTTACACCGCTAATTCAGAATGTCACATAATAGAGCTGTTTACAATGCTTCCGAAGAGTTCCAATACTCTTCAAATAATAATTTGACTACAAGTAAGTATAAGTTTAAACAAACATCTTTGCCATTATACAGGATTTTAACTTTAAATTCAGCACTTAACATTCCAAGTTAAACTTTTCCCATTTCAAATTAAAATATTACAGTTCAAATTAAACTTTTTAAAGTTCAAAAACAACTTTTTGCAGTTAAAAAAACTATTTAATAATCAACTAAATGTTTTCAAATTCAAATTAAACTTAGCTAAGAAAAAAATTTGTTTATGGTTTCTATTAAGGATGTAGTCTAGTGTTCCGGCCTTATTTTTATGGTTTATTTCGGGAATTTCTATTTATTATCGACAGTGATAACAGAATAAAAATTATTTTTGAAAATTTAAATTAGTTTTTAACAAAAATGTTTAAATCTTCTACCTGAAAAACACTAAAAAATATTGAAAAATAAAATTTTTTTGTGTTGTTATTCTACACGTATTAAGATTTGGATGCAACTTTGTTTCTATTTTTTTATTTTTTTATTTTAAGTGGAAAATGTATTTGCTTCACAAGTGTCCTGTCCATCGAATATTTTAAATGAACTTCTGAGTAAAATAAAAGGTTTAAGGACTGAAGTCAAGGAACTTAGGAACGAAATGAAAGAAAATAAAAAACAATTACCAAACAAGCAGAAGAAGTTATTGCGTTTAAGTATGAGAAAAGGAAGCATAACAATGCAACAACGTACGTGCACGTAAAGAAATTCGACCAACTACCATTTCATACAAAGGCTGATTTTCAAAATTTCCGTTTAGGGTACCGTTTTCTCCCGACAACATAGTCATATTTGATCGAAAAATGAGCGCAAATTTGACTGTTTTCAATCATACTGCAGACCATATAACAGTCGATAATCACTTCAAAATTGAGTTAAAAATAACTAGAAAAAGCTATCATATTATGTTCAAAAATCCATACAAAATGAGTAACAAATCACTAGGAAAAACAATCACATAATAGTCACAAATCACTTCAAAAATGACTGAAAATTGTTTGAAAAGAATGATCATAAAAGACTATTCATGTGGAGTCATCTCTAGGATACCGTTTTCTCCCGACAACATAGTCATATTTTATCGAAAAATCAACGCAATTTGACTGTTTTCAATCATACTGCAGAGTCATAAATGATTCAATTTTGATCAAAATTTTCACAAAATGCTAGCTGGGTATTTAACTTGCTTCGTTCGTATGTACGTATGTATGTCCTCAAAACGTGCAAGCCATTTTTCGACAACTTGTTGGTATCCGATTAAGCTGAAGTTTTGCATACACATGCAAGTCCGGTGACAATGCAATATTATGATAAAAAATTTTGCCACACCCGCCTTTTACCGCCCACAAATCTATAAAAATGCTATATCTCTAAAACTACTAGGCCGATTCAGCTGAAATTTTGGAAGCAAATTTCCTTCGAGTAGAGGATAGTTAAGGAAAATTGCCACTCCCCCTTTTAACGCCCAAAAATCCATAAAAATGCTATATCTCTTAAACAGTAAAGCTCTATCAAATAAAGCATGGACTTTATGAACAACATTTGGCCACACTCCCTTTTACCGCCCACAAATCCTCAATGTAGAAATCTTTGATAATAATTCTAAAATATTAGTTTCGTGTATTTATAATCCACATCGTTGTCATGGCATAGAACCATTTTTTCAGATTTAACCAGAAAACTTATTAATTATGACTTCTTTTTTGTCTGTGGTGATTTCAATGTAAATCTGTTGCAAAATGACTCTGTTAGTGAAAATTTTTATTACCTATCTTCTACCTGTGGATTAAATATTATTAATAATTGCATTCCTACCCGTTACATGCATGGTTGTGAACCAATTCTTCTTGATGTTTGTTTAGTCTCTGATATATCTCTACTCCTCAAATTTGATCAGATAACTTTCTTGTCTGATCATGATTTACTTTTTTGTAGCCTCAATATTAGACTCGGTAGAAACTTTCCTGCTAGTTTTACTTATCATGACTTTAAATCAATAGATTTTTCTGCCTTATTTCAAAACTTAACTACCATGCAATGGAATGATTGCTGGTTTTATGACTCGGTTGATGAGAAGCTTAAGGTTGTTATGGAGAAGTTAGATGTTATATTTGCTCATCATGTTCCGTTACGTACTGTTCAAGTTTCAAATAATTGTTGTCCGTGGTTTACAAATCGTGTATTAGTAGCTGTTAGACTAAGAAATAAACTACATTCAAAATGGAAAATAAATCCTTCAAATGCAAACTGGGATGACTTTAGAAGAGCTTGAAATGCTGCTAATGTCATGATCAGACAGGCAAAGATCAATTTCTATAATTCTAAGCTGAACCCAAACTTAAATTCCAAACATTTATGGCAGAACATCAAAAGATATAGAGTATTTAACAAAAATAGCAGTGAGTGTAACTTAGATCCTGATGAGCTCAATAGTTTTTTCTTAGCAAGCGGAAACCCTGTCTCAGCAAGCAGTGTTAACAGAGTAGAGTTGCCAGTATTGATTAGTAACTCTCAGTTTTCTTCCTTTGAATTTATTTCTGTAAGTGAGGAATACGTTGCTAAATGCATAATGAATATCAACTCAAATGCTGTAGGTATTGATGGAATGCCCATAAAATTTATAAAATTAGTATTGCCTTTTATAATATCGCCTCTTACTCATATCATTAACCATTGTTTAACATGCTCCCAATCTTGTAGTCAAATGACTACAGACCTATAAGTATACTGCCTGCTCTTGGAAAAGTCTTTGAACGTATTATGGCTAACCAAGTTTCTGAATACCTAAAATCAAATAAGCTACTATCACCGCTGCAGTCTGGTTTTAGAACTGGACACAGTTGTGCTACTGCTGCAGTTAAAATTTTTGATGACATCAGAATTAATTATGATCAAAACTATCTCACTCTACTGTGCCTGATCGACTTCTCTAAAGCGTTTGATTCAGTCAATCATTCACTTCTTTGTGAGAAGCTAAGAAAATTCTTTAAGTTTAGTTCTAGTTCTGTAAATCTAATATCTAACTATTTGGAAGGTAGGATGCAACGGGTTAAAGTAGGAAATGTTTATTCGTCTCTTAGAGCAGTTCATACTGGAGTTCCTCAAGGGTCTATCCTGGGTCCACTCCTCTTCACTATATTTATTAATGATATTTTTTCAGTTTGTAAATTCGCATCTGTTCACGCCTACGCAGACGACGTTCAACTCTATCTATCGCGACCTACCGGGCTCTTAGAAGGCTTGACGTATAGACTGAACCATGACTTGACCTTGCTCAATAATTGGGCTAATAAAAACTTGCTTCTTATTAATCCCTTAAAATCTAAAGTACTTCCAATTGCTAGGAGTAACTCATGCTTCATTGATATCCCTCCCCTGTTTATTGGAGCTCAGCAACTTGAATTTGTGTTTAAAGCAAAAAATTTAGGATTCATAATTAACTCTAACCTTACTTGTATAGACCACATAAACAACACTATAGGGAAAATTTATGGGACTTTACGTTACTTACTTACTTCTTCAAACTTCACACTTCTTGAAACTCGTCGCAGACTAGTGGTACAATTAATAATGCCCCATATTGCATTTTTTGACGTCGTATATAGTCAGCTTAATTCAAACTCACAGCATAAACTTCTTGTGGCATTTAATAACGCGGCTAGGTATGTATATGGAGTCAACAGATATGATCACATTTCTTTAAGAAGTAAAGACATTCTTGGCTGTGGCTTATTTGAATATTTGAGCATTCGAAACATTATATTTTTACAGAAAATTATCCACACCCATAGCCCAGAATATCTTTTTTTAAAACTCCAATTTTTTCAGTCTGAGCGGTCAACTAACCTAATTGTTCCTAGACATAACTACCTAAATAGTAGCAGATTCTTCTTCATCAGCACCATTAGAACTTGGAATGCACTACCTAACTCTCTTAAACAAATAATCTCTCGAACCAGCTTTAAACATGCCATTTTTAATTATAATTCTATTCTGATTCAATCTCGAGATTGAGGTATTCTGGTATTTTGTAGTAATTTGAGGTTGAGTAATTTCTAGAAATTTTGTGGTGTTTTTTGGTGTTTTGAGGTATTTTGCGGTGTTTTGAGGTATTTTTTTACCCACGCGAGAGATTTTTCTCACAAAATAACATGAGAATTACCACATCCCACAATCGTTGAAAAATACTATAAGTGCTATTTATCGTGCTTTTCTGGTAGTCCAAAATTACAAATAATAAACATAATCAAAAATTACAAATTTTTCCGTTCAAAAAGAAGACATAGTCCCAAAAATTGTAACTCAATAACTCAAAAAATAATAACTCAAAACCCGTCAAATTACTTAAATTGAATGGTAAAAATACGAATTACGGGAACGTTGTGTTAATTGAATTGTTCAAATGACTGAATGCACTTGTTTGTGGTGGTTTGTATGTATCTATTTTCTTTTTGCTTTTTTGAGGTATTGTGGGATTTTGTGTTTATTTTGAGGTATTTTGTGGCAATTTGAGGTATTTTGGGAGTGTGGTAATCTTGAGAATTAAATGCGAGAAAAAGACAATTTTGGTGGTAATTCCATCTTGTGACACTGCCCCTATCATGAATAATTTGTCGCCCTTAATCTCCCCAGTATAACCGATAAATTGGCAGATTCGCGATTGGTACTTTCATCATATAAAGGTATTTTATTGACTGAATTCCTCCGGACGCGTTTGTATTCAGCCCTATCATGAATAATTTTTCACTCGAAATCAAAAAAGGGAGTCTCAAAGGTAAATCTCAAGAACATTTTGGACATTTTTAATGCAAATTTGTTCATCAACCGTCAATATTCATGAGTGTAAAAAAAAGTAATGTCTTTATCTGCTATGTTAAAAATGAAAACACCCTTTTTTGATTCCGGGCGAAAAATTATTCATGATAGGACTGAATAAGAAAGTCTCCAAAGGAAGAAACCTTTATATGGTGAAAGTGCCGATCGCGAAACTGCCAATTTATCAGTTATACTGAGGAGAACACGATAACTGGTGCGCCGCGATTTGACAATGGATTCTTGAAGTACTTTTAATAAAAATAGGAATGGCCAAAAGAAAAATCGATGCATCGATTTGTTTTCGAGTTATCAATTTTTTAATTTGATTATCATTTAATCTTTCAATCAATAATGGTAACGATACAGATATTTTATTGAACAGATCTTGTACCAAGCAACAAAATGTTAAATATACATAACTAGTTGAGGTATCGATTTTTTGTTCGAACAAAATTTTTTTTTTGTTATGAAAAGAACAACACTTTCTAATCGCGGCGCTCCAGTTATCGTAATAGTGCCTTTATACTTTTGCAGACCAGTGTTATTGAAAACATACGTATTAAAACGTTCTTCACTTACTGATTTTCAGTGATGGGTAGAGTATCAAAAATAGACAAAAAATCTCTGGTCATCTATGACAAAATAAGTAACATTTCCAAATGTCTCTTATGCGAAAAGCCTCTCATGGGTTGCATACTAGGGAATATCAAAAGGCATTACGAGAGAGTGCACAAATATAATTATTGACGATGCTTCATCATCAAGATCATCAAGAAGTAATCATACAATCTAATCATATAACAACAATCATAACAAACCATTTTTTTCATTTGATTGGGCAAATCAAGTTTATTTACCTTATTAAAACATTATTTTTACCTCATATGCATATGTGCAGTCCACATCTGTATTTTGTAAAAATACAACAACAAACTTATATTTTGTCTAATAACTCTACGTACAAGCGAACGTTCGTGAATTTTTTCTTCAAACGCTCATTTTTAATGAACAATTCCAAACGAACGTTTGTTGCTTTTTGTTGTTGTGTAAAAAATTAGTTCGAAAAAATACAAAGCTCACAAATTTATCAGTGATAAAAAAAACGACGCAAGCAGAGCGTTCCTTTTTCGATTGCGAACGTTCGTCTACTTTTAAATTTTTCGTTTGAAAAATTCTCACACACAGCAAAAAACGAACGATAAGATCGTATTTTAATCAATTGCGAACGAATTTTTCTGCACCCTGGTTATTGATAACTTTCTCAGTATTGATTTACAACAAATTAACTTCTTTTATAATAAGCGAAACAGAATTCTCGATTTACTTTTATTTTCCAAAAACTTGAATTTTCTGCAGCTAGTATACATCATGTCCCACTTATTGTTGATGTTGAATTTTACAATTTTAACCCAATTGTATCACCTGAGATAAATGCTTCCCATATTTTATTTAACTATAAAAATTGTGATTATGATCTCTTGAATTATCTAATATCTTGTATTGACTGGGATTCTTTGCTTACAGGATAAAGTCTTTCTCAGTGCTTCAATATCTTAAAATCTCAATTAGCTCTTACTTATATAATTAATATTCCTAAACTCCAGAAAACTGTTTATAAAGTTCCTTTTTACACAAAGTTTAAACCCTTAAAGCTTAAAAATTTGAGAAATAAATTTTTTAAGACATATAAGGCCACTAACAATTCAGTCTTTAAATCAAAATATTTGCATTTCATGCGAGAGTTCAACTTCTTTGATAAATATCTATATAAAAAATATATTCATAATTATGAATCTAATATTAAATCCAATCCAATGGCATTCTGGCGTTTTGTTAAAGCAAAACAAAGTACTTCTAGTATACCTTCAACAGTTTATCTTAATGATCAATCTGCGAATTCTCCTTTGGAAGCTGCAAACCTATTTGCTACATTCTTTAAATCTAATTTTGTAGTCGACTCTGAGCTCCATGATGACTTGCATTTAGTCTCTAATACTGTGTCTACTCTTGGCTTCGGCTCTCTTTGTTTATCATATGATGATGTATGGAATGGAATACTACATCTAAAACAGTCGTCTCAAACTGATATCGATGGCATTTTTCTTCTTTTTATTAAGAATTGTGCTGCTTCCCTACTGTATCCGATTAAGGTTATTTTTATGAGCTTTTACCCAGTTAGCATCTAGATGATCGTTTTTCTTTCAATCACCTAAATGAGTCATTTTTTACTACTATTTGTGACCATAAAACGATTATAAGTAAGAACTGCAATAGAATAAGAAAATAGACTATGCCCAAAATTACATTTAACTATTCCCAATGATCCAAAACTGATTGCAAAGCTATAAAAATAGAAGAAAACATTATCAATCACTTTTTGATCTACTAATGACTGAAAAGTGAGTTAAGAACTGAACTTACTTTGATTGTAGCTTGCACAGCGCCGTTGTCTATTTACCGCGCCGGTTGACCGTTATAACGGGATAATATTTTCTTCGTTTGGAGTTCAAATTTGCTTTGACAAAGTTATTCTGGTTTATGTTTAGTTGTTTGAAGGAGAGTGCAGTGTCTTGTTCTAAATTTTTAATTTGTGGTAATTGTGGCATTATTGCAAATAAAATTTAAGTTGTGACACAATAAAGAATATTATAATAATAACAATAAACTAAAATCAATGTCAGCCCAAAAAATTAAACGCGTAGCAAAGAGAGAAACTGAAAAGATTACCTCTCCAGTAAATATTACGTTTAAAATACAAAATAATGATAATGTTCCGGTTTTTCACGGCATGGCAGTTAAAAATCTTGCACCCTTTTTTGTTCAACCAATAGCCTTAAGTGAATTTAGCATATATTGGGCGGCATTGAATTTGATAATGAAGTAATATTCACAAAAAATATCTAAAAAAGTTTTATGTTTAAATAATTCTTTAGAAAACGTGTTTAATTTTACACCGCTAATTCAGAATGTCACATAATAGAGCTGTTTACAATGCTTCCGAAGAGTTCCAATACTCTTCAAATAATAATTTGACTACAAGTAAGTATAAGTTTAAACAAACATCTTTGCCATTATACAGGATTTTAACTTTAAATTCAGCACTTAACATTCCAAGTTAAACTTTTCCCATTTCAAATTAAAATATTACAGTTCAAATTAAACTTTTTAAAGTTCAAAAACAACTTTTTGCAGTTAAAAAAACTATTTAATAATCAACTAAATGTTTTCAAATTCAAATTAAACTTAGCTAAGAAAAAAATTTGTTTATGGTTTCTATTAAGGATGTAGTCTAGTGTTCCGGCCTTATTTTTATGGTTTATTTCGGGAATTTCTATTTATTATCGACAGTGATAACAGAATAAAAATTATTTTTGAAAATTTAAATTAGTTTTTAACAAAAATGTTTAAATCTTCTACCTGAAAAACACTAAAAAATATTGAAAAATAAAATTTTTTTGTGTTGTTATTCTACACGTATTAAGATTTGGATGCAACTTTGTTTCTATTTTTTTATTTTTTTATTTTAAGTGGAAAATGTATTTGCTTCACAAGTGTCCTGTCCATCGAATATTTTAAATGAACTTCTGAGTAAAATAAAAGGTTTAAGGACTGAAGTCAAGGAACTTAGGAACGAAATGAAAGAAAATAAAAAACAATTACCAAACAAGCAGAAGAAGTTATTGCGTTTAAGTATGAGAAAAGGAAGCATAACAATGCAACAACGTACGTGCACGTAAAGAAATTCGACCAACTACCATTTCATACAAAGGCTGATTTTCAAAATTTCCGTTTAGGGTACCGTTTTCTCCCGACAACATAGTCATATTTGATCGAAAAATGAGCGCAAATTTGACTGTTTTCAATCATACTGCAGACCATATAACAGTCGATAATCACTTCAAAATTGAGTTAAAAATAACTAGAAAAAGCTATCATATTATGTTCAAAAATCCATACAAAATGAGTAACAAATCACTAGGAAAAACAATCACATAATAGTCACAAATCACTTCAAAAATGACTGAAAATTGTTTGAAAAGAATGATCATAAAAGACTATTCATGTGGAGTCATCTCTAGGATACCGTTTTCTCCCGACAACATAGTCATATTTTATCGAAAAATCAACGCAATTTGACTGTTTTCAATCATACTGCAGAGTCATAAATGATTCAATTTTGATCAAAATTTTCACAAAATGCTAGCTGGGTATTTAACTTGCTTCGTTCGTATGTACGTATGTATGTCCTCAAAACGTGCAAGCCATTTTTCGACAACTTGTTGGTATCCGATTAAGCTGAAGTTTTGCATACACATGCAAGTCCGGTGACAATGCAATATTATGATAAAAAATTTTGCCACACCCGCCTTTTACCGCCCACAAATCTATAAAAATGCTATATCTCTAAAACTACTAGGCCGATTCAGCTGAAATTTTGGAAGCAAATTTCCTTCGAGTAGAGGATAGTTAAGGAAAATTGCCACTCCCCCTTTTAACGCCCAAAAATCCATAAAAATGCTATATCTCTTAAACAGTAAAGCTCTATCAAATAAAGCATGGACTTTATGAACAACATTTGGCCACACTCCCTTTTACCGCCCACAAATCCTCAATGTAGAAATCTTTGATAATAATTCTAAAATATTAGTTTCGTGTATTTATAATCCACATCGTTGTCATGGCATAGAACCATTTTTTCAGATTTAACCAGAAAACTTATTAATTATGACTTCTTTTTTGTCTGTGGTGATTTCAATGTAAATCTGTTGCAAAATGACTCTGTTAGTGAAAATTTTTATTACCTATCTTCTACCTGTGGATTAAATATTATTAATAATTGCATTCCTACCCGTTACATGCATGGTTGTGAACCAATTCTTCTTGATGTTTGTTTAGTCTCTGATATATCTCTACTCCTCAAATTTGATCAGATAACTTTCTTGTCTGATCATGATTTACTTTTTTGTAGCCTCAATATTAGACTCGGTAGAAACTTTCCTGCTAGTTTTACTTATCATGACTTTAAATCAATAGATTTTTCTGCCTTATTTCAAAACTTAACTACCATGCAATGGAATGATTGCTGGTTTTATGACTCGGTTGATGAGAAGCTTAAGGTTGTTATGGAGAAGTTAGATGTTATATTTGCTCATCATGTTCCGTTACGTACTGTTCAAGTTTCAAATAATTGTTGTCCGTGGTTTACAAATCGTGTATTAGTAGCTGTTAGACTAAGAAATAAACTACATTCAAAATGGAAAATAAATCCTTCAAATGCAAACTGGGATGACTTTAGAAGAGCTTGAAATGCTGCTAATGTCATGATCAGACAGGCAAAGATCAATTTCTATAATTCTAAGCTGAACCCAAACTTAAATTCCAAACATTTATGGCAGAACATCAAAAGATATAGAGTATTTAACAAAAATAGCAGTGAGTGTAACTTAGATCCTGATGAGCTCAATAGTTTTTTCTTAGCAAGCGGAAACCCTGTCTCAGCAAGCAGTGTTAACAGAGTAGAGTTGCCAGTATTGATTAGTAACTCTCAGTTTTCTTCCTTTGAATTTATTTCTGTAAGTGAGGAATACGTTGCTAAATGCATAATGAATATCAACTCAAATGCTGTAGGTATTGATGGAATGCCCATAAAATTTATAAAATTAGTATTGCCTTTTATAATATCGCCTCTTACTCATATCATTAACCATTGTTTAACATGCTCCCAATCTTGTAGTCAAATGACTACAGACCTATAAGTATACTGCCTGCTCTTGGAAAAGTCTTTGAACGTATTATGGCTAACCAAGTTTCTGAATACCTAAAATCAAATAAGCTACTATCACCGCTGCAGTCTGGTTTTAGAACTGGACACAGTTGTGCTACTGCTGCAGTTAAAATTTTTGATGACATCAGAATTAATTATGATCAAAACTATCTCACTCTACTGTGCCTGATCGACTTCTCTAAAGCGTTTGATTCAGTCAATCATTCACTTCTTTGTGAGAAGCTAAGAAAATTCTTTAAGTTTAGTTCTAGTTCTGTAAATCTAATATCTAACTATTTGGAAGGTAGGATGCAACGGGTTAAAGTAGGAAATGTTTATTCGTCTCTTAGAGCAGTTCATACTGGAGTTCCTCAAGGGTCTATCCTGGGTCCACTCCTCTTCACTATATTTATTAATGATATTTTTTCAGTTTGTAAATTCGCATCTGTTCACGCCTACGCAGACGACGTTCAACTCTATCTATCGCGACCTACCGGGCTCTTAAAAGGCTTGACGTATAGACTGAACCATGACTTGACCTTGCTCAATAATTGGGCTAATAAAAACTTGCTTCTTATTAATCCCTTAAAATCTAAAGTACTTCCAATTGCTAGGAGTAACTCATGCTTCATTGATATCCCTCCCCTGTTTATTGGAGCTCAGCAACTTGAATTTGTGTTTAAAGCAAAAAATTTAGGATTCATAATTAACTCTAACCTTACTTGTATAGACCACATAAACAACACTATAGGGAAAATTTATGGGACTTTACGTTACTTACTTACTTCTTCAAACTTCACACTTCTTGAAACTCGTCGCAGACTAGTGGTACAATTAATAATGCCCCATATTGCATTTTTTGACGTCGTATATAGTCAGCTTAATTCAAACTCACAGCATAAACTTCTTGTGGCATTTAATAACGCGGCTAGGTATGTATATGGAGTCAACAGATATGATCACATTTCTTTAAGAAGTAAAGACATTCTTGGCTGTGGCTTATTTGAATATTTGAGCATTCGAAACATTATATTTTTACAGAAAATTATCCACACCCATAGCCCAGAATATCTTTTTTTAAAACTCCAATTTTTTCAGTCTGAGCGGTCAACTAACCTAATTGTTCCTAGACATAACTACCTAAATAGTAGCAGATTCTTCTTCATCAGCACCATTAGAACTTGGAATGCACTACCTAACTCTCTTAAACAAATAATCTCTCGAACCAGCTTTAAACATGCCATTTTTAATTATAATTCTATTCTATTATGCTATTTTTCTAATCTCATCTATGCTTTAATCTTAGCTATCTTCCTCTTTATAATTTACTTATTTTTAATTGCCGTGTGTACAATCGCGTCGGAAGCGAATTTCATCTGGGGGGGGCAGTACAAATGGGGGGGCAGTACAAATGGTGGTGCAAAAAAAGTTCACCAAAATTTCTTCACATGAAACATGAAGAAGAGAGAAAGAAGAGGATAATATATAATACAAAAATATTATCGTTGTAAAAAAACTGATATTTTGAATAACTTTTCCTTTTAAATTGTTTATCTAGCTAAAAAAGTGGGGGGGCAACTGCCCACCTTGCCCCCCCGCTTCCGACGCCAATGCGTGTGTATTACTTGAAAGTCAATAAGACCCTTTATTGTAATCAAATATTTGTTAATTGAAATATTTCTAATGTAATGTTAGTTTTAAGTTACTTTTTATAAACTCAATGTTCATGTTTAATGTAGTACTATAAAAGACTTAGTCTTAATGTACACCATAATAAATAATAACAATAAAAAATAAAAAAATAAAAAAAAAATCAATAACAATGCTATATCTCCAAAACTACGGGGCTGATTCAGCTAAAATTTTAGCAGTTAATTTCCTTCAAGTAGAGGATGGTTCCACATGGAATGGATGGAAAAATGGTTCCGCACCAGCGGCGGATCTGGAAAAAATCTTGGGGGGGGGGGGGTAAGTTACCAAAGTCACACATTTTCGATTTGAGAAAATGTTGTCTTTTTACAAATAAAAAAATTGTACTTTTTTTAATTGAAATTATCGAATTGTGTAAGAAGCAATTTTCCCAGACACATACACGCACATTTCCGTATTTATTTATATTTCCCTTTTTCTGGAATATCTTAGCGAAAAGTAAATAAAAACTCTAAATTTGACTAATTTTGGAATTAAGGTTGATTTATTAAAATTTTTCACATTTATTCCATTATAAAACATTGCACAATTATATTTTCAAATATGTGCAATGAAAAAACATAGTACTTTTCAATAAAAAAAATAAAGGAATTTGAAACTTATTGTTCTGACGTTACGACTATGATATGGTACACTTTGAAAAATAAATGAACAATACAAAATGTATACTGATTGTTAGATAGTCATTAGATAGAGACAAAATTATATGACAAAATCATCGCAGCGCTTCTTTTTTGCGGCAAAGTTATCAATAACTTCGTTAATATTTATTTTAATGTCTCTATGTATATGCAATAATGCGAGTCAAATTATCGTCAAATTATCGTCAAATCAGTCATCAAATGATTTGACGACACAAGTGCTCGTCAAAAAATTTCTCGTCAAATTTAATTTCTTTTTTTTAGGCAAAGCTCTTTTTGTGCTTTCACTTTAATATCGCGCAGCTTTTGCTCGGCTATATTCTCTCATCTTAAGTATGTATTAATGAGCGCTTTAAAGCTGACACCTGCGTTCATAGAGCAATCTAAATACAATCAAAATAATGGAATACAATACCGTTCAATTCAATTCATATGGCTTGTCATGCTATTACAATCACCCATTCAATTGCATTAAGGGTACTTTTATGTATACATAAGCAATTCTGAAGGCGTTTTTTGAAAGAATACTACCAAAAATGGTTGGAGATATTGATATAAAATTTTTATTTATTGTTTTCTCCAATTATTAAAGTATACAAAAATATTTTGTTTTGTTTTATTTTTTTGTGATGTCATTTGTGTGTTCGTGGCGTTTTTATGAAGCGATGCGAGAAGAGTAGGACCATTTTGCTTGTAGAATAACATGATCTGTAATCATCTGAAAAAACAAAATATAATTATATGCAAAGCAAACACTTACGTCAAGGTAGTGACTTCGCCTTTTTATAAAAATGAGCCTGAAAAAAAAGTTACAGCTCGTTATGTACTCAAATTTACAGCCATTTTTTAAACAATCAACTTTAAGGACGCGTTATTTTCTTACCAATAAAATTGTTTTAAAAAACTCGAAGTCAGTTCCTCAGCGTAAGTGTTTACTTTACAAGTATACATATTTTTTTCAGGTGATTACAGATCATGTTATTTTGCAAGCAAAATGGTCCTACTCTTCTCGCATCGCTTCATAAAAACGCCACGTACACACAAATGACGTCACAAAACAAAAAAAAACAAATTTTTTTTAAAGTACTATAATAATTGAAGCGCTCTCGCGAATAACGTTGTAAACGACAAAATTGTAATTGTTCACTTTTATTCATTTTTATTAACTTTTTTTAGTATGCGATAAAAATACCCGAAACTGCTCAACTGCTTACTCAGTTCTGTTTATATATAATATAAGAGAGTGATTCTCACAGTTATTCGCAAAAAAAAAATGTCGTCTACAACGTTATTCGCGATTATGCTTCAATTGTTGAAATCAATAAAAAAACTTTATATCAATACCTCTGACCATTTTTTTTTGTAGTATTCTTTCAAAAAACGCCTTTAGAATCGCTTATGTATACATAAAAGTACTCTTAAGTTGTGGGTACAATTATTTACTTCAAATAAAATATTAAAAAGTAAAGTATTTAAAAGTTCTTGGGGGGGTAATTACCCCCTTTACCCCCCCTTGTAACCGCGCCTGTTCCACACCCCCTTTTACCACCCACAAATAAATAAAAATCCTACATCTTCAAAACTACGGGGCTGATTATAAGCTTGCTTTATTCGTATGTATGTTTTTTTTTTTTTTTTTTAGACTGAACCAACGCTCAGGGGATGCCCCCTATAAATGCATAAGCATTGTGTTGATTCGAAAGATAGGTAATAGTTAGTTGGAGGGTGGATAGATGGAGTAGTATCGGTGAAGATTTGTTTTAAATTTGCACAGCTCAAAACTGCCGGGAAATACGCTCGCAGGGAGACTATTCCACAACCTTACCGTGCGACTAAAAAACGAATTCTCTCGGTAATGCGAGGTTCTGTTGGACATCAAGGCAATGGTAAAGGGGTGGGCTTGAACAGCTGCCCGAGTGGACCTGGGAAACACACGAGCTGGTGGAGTCAGGCCATGTATCTCTCTTGAACACTTCCCATGGTAGTACCTGTACAGAAGGCTTAGGCAACCAACATTGCGTCGATGCCCAAGAGAGTTGAGAGTGGATGAAATACTTTCATCCCCTATCAAATATATCGCACGACGTTGAATTCGATCCAGAAGCTCCAAATAAGATCTTGAAGCCCCTGCCCAAATGTGCGAATTGTACTCCATTTTCGGCCTAATATATGAGGTGTAGATCATGCGAAGATCAGCTGAAGTGAAATATTTTTTGCACCGTTTTAAAAAACCTAGGCACTTGGCCGCTTCTTTCGACACATCGAAAATATGATCATTCCAACGAAGATCACATTGGATCGATATGCCCAGAACGTCAAGAGCGGCTGATTCCACAAGATCCACACCATTCATATAGAGGGGAGCTAATGGGCAATCCATCCGCTTGTGGGTTAACAGGCAGCACTGGGTCTTGCTTGCATTGAACTCTACTCTATTTGCAAGACCCCACTCGGAGATTTTTTGTAGATCATTTAGGAGTGTGTCATTCATAGTTTGCCTTTTTCTCTCAATCTCCATAGAGCTTGGGCGTTTTTTGAATGAATATGAATGACAAATGCTGCTGTCGTCCGCAAACGAATGTATTGGGTTATGCGTCAACGACAGAAGGTCGTTGATAAAAACCAGAAACAAGGTTGGCGATAGGACTGAACCCTGTGGTACTCCTGCGTTGATGGCGTGCTTCTCGGACGAAATACCGTCAACTACGACCCGAATCGTTCTTTCTTTGAGGAAACACGTGATCCATCGAGCAAAACCATCACCAAAACCATATGCACCAAGTTTTGACACGAGCGCTTTATGCCACACTCGGTCAAATGCTTTTGAAATATCAAGAGCAACAACCCTGCTCTCGCCGAAAAAGTGAACGCATTGGTTCCATTCTTCAGTTAAGAACGCCATAAGATCACCAGTAGAGCGAGCCCTACGGAAACCATATTGACGATCACTAAGCAGTTGGTTGAGCTCCAGATAATTCATGATATTAAAGTTTATTATGCTTTCCATAACTTTGGAAAGCGTAGAGCATATCGCAATGGGTCGGTAGTTTGCAGGGTTCGTGGCATCGCCCTTTTTTGGTACCGGCTGGACATTTGCCACCTTCCAACAAGATGGAAATACTCCTGTTCTGTAGGAGATGTTGAAAAGGTTGCGCAAAGGCCGAGCCAGCGAAGAAGCACACATTTTAAGCACAATTGGCGGTATGCCGTCAGGACCAGAGGCTTTGTTTACGTTGAGATTTGTAAGGACCCTTTTAACTGCTCTCGTTCGAAAGTATATCTCCTGCATTGCAGAAGATCCACCCCCAACAAAGGGCAGTGGCTGATTGCTATCTGAGAGAGTGGAATTTTGAGCAAACAATCTAGCCAATAGGTTCGCTTTATCAGCCGAGTCAGTGAAGATTTGGTCATCTTTCAAAAGAGTTGGAATCGATGATGATGTCTGATTCTTCACTCTTTTAACAAATGACCAAAAATTTTTGCTCCCTTTGGGGCAGAGAAGAACCTGTTCTCGAATGCGAGCTTCGTGCAGAAACTTTTCGCGTTTTAAAATTGCATTACAGCGATTCCTTGCCTCAATGCGAAGTCTTTTTGTATTAGTATTCTTGTTAGAACGCCAATTCTGAAAGGCTTCCTCTTTGGACCTGACTGCAATCCTGCAAGTCTCATTAAACCATGAGTGATCTTTTGGTTTAATGCTTCTCATCTTATTGGGAATGAAAGACCGCATACCCAATAAAATAATTTCTTGCACCATGACAGCCGCGGCATTCACATTTCTATCAGCGAAACATAATTTCCAATTGAAGCTGCGATAAAAATTATTTAACGCAGTCCAATTTGCCCTTCCATAAAACCACGCAGTCCTCTTCGGGGCTTTAGGCGTAGAGGTGCAGGGGTTAGAATATGGAAAAACAGCGGAGATGGTACAGTGGTCCGAGTTACCAAGAGGTGCGTTGACACTCACATCATATTTTTCATGATGCGAAGTCAGAAAAAGGTCAAGGATGTTATGGCTATGCATATCACTTTGAGGAAAAAAAGTGGGTTCCTTCACTAGTTGAATCAATTGGTTCGATTCAGCAAATAGCTCAACATATTGCCCAACAGGTGTCAGTGGGCCCGAGTGACGTAACCAAGCCGGGTTGTGGACATTGAAATCGCCTGCTACAACAATCTCACTGTCAGGAAACAACCCCAAAATGTGCGTAATTGAATCAGAGAGAGAGTCCAGTTTGTTAAAAGTGGTCTCCCTCCCTAGATTCGGACTTCTATAAATAAAACAAAAATGTAGCAAGTGCGCGCGAAGCCTGAACCTAACCCACATTGAGCTAAACTCTGGATCGGTCACGTTCAGACTCCTCTCACACTGGTACGCCACATCCGTTCTTACAAAAAGCGCGATGCCCCTATGCAAAGAAAACAATGGCAGTAAGCGATACCCAGGTATATGAAAATCCAGTGGATCTGCATCCTCGGCCACCTGGGTCTCGCTCAGTGCCATTATTTGAGGCCTATGAAGAGTACAATGTACATAGACCGAGAAAAAATTCGCTCTCAGCCCACGAATATTGCAGAAATCTATGCGAAAATGACCCGACATTTCCGCACCATGCAAACATCAAACAAATAAGGGCATATAAGGTGATTAGTTACGGCTGCAAGAGAATTGCACAACATGAGCAATATGAAGAGTACTAAAGCAAGTGTTATGCCTTTACTTCAGCACAATTCAGCCCACTGTGCAACCCTACCTACAAACGTAACTAATGGGAGAGGATAGCGGAGAAGACGGACACGAAAGTAACAACAATAACTTACACAGCGAGGAGCATAGAAAAGCCCCTCGCGTGGTCAGCAAAAAAACTAATTCAGTCCAGCGATGTTGATCTGCATCTGGCGGCCCTCAGCAAAACAGGTTTTACTGCTGTGATGTTGTTGTTGGTATTGTTGAAGCTGCTGAGTTGTTGTTGTTAAGTTTATGATTTAATTGCTTTCTTTTTCTTTGTATTTATTTTTCTTTGTTTTAGGCACTTATAGTTGAATTTTTCTGTTTATTTTTATTTTAATTAAAGTTCACGGAAACACTTAGTTTTAACACGTTTGACACATTGTCAGCAACAATAAACACACGACGAAACATTTTAAGCAAACAATTAAAAACAATTAACTAGTAAAAATATAAATTAATAATTAAAATTAAAGGGACGGACGGACGGACGGACGCACGTTAACACCCTTCAAGTTCACAAACGCAACTCTATGTTGCGTTTGTGAACTTGTGAACTTGTCATACGCAACTGTATGTTTGCATGTATGTATGTATGTTTGTATGTATGTATGCATGTCCGTCAAAATTTGCAAACCATTTTTCGCCATTTTGCAAACTTGTTGGTATCCGATTAAACTGAAATTTAACATACACTATGCAAGTCCGGTGAAAATGCAATATTATGATAAAAAATTTTGCCACGCATCTTTTTACCACCCACAAATTAATAATAAATAAAATGTAAATAAAAATTTTTTAAATAAGCTTTTTTTAAAATAATGTTAATACTGTAATAAAGTTAAGGGAAGGTTCTCCTGGATTTTTTTGAAAAAATCGATTTTTTTTTTACATAAAATGAAAGTTACATATATGTAGAATGTTTGTGCCAAGGGATATTTCAATACGACGCGTATTTCTCGAGCTAGAGCGTGTCAAACGTACCCATGTCACGCGCGAGTTATGTTCCTTGCTTAGAGCAGTTTGATTGAAACACACTTTTCTTTTCTGCTGTAAACTTAGAACTGAACTTTATTACAACTCTTTCTTAAAATCTAACCAATTCGTTTTCGAAATGTAAATGTGTAAAAGTATGTAAAGATATAAATGGAAGAAATACAATTGTAAAATAGGAGAAATGTAATGTATGTAAAAGAAATACAATGTGGTTAATATGTAAAAGTTAATAGTCGCAAAGTGTTGCCTAATTTATAGTTGCAACATATTATCAAAAATGCAAGGGTTTCATTTTAATGTCTTGTGGTTAATATGTAGAATAAATAATCGTAAAATGTTGCCCAATTTATGGTTGCAACATAATATCAGAAATGCAAGAGTTTGATTTTAATGTTATATTTTAAAATTGAACCTATTTTAATAGTTGCGATTTATGAGGAAAAAAATAAAGAAAGAGTGTAAATAAAATTGGAACACTTAAAATATCTTATTGATTACGCTGCACTTTAAGTAGTGCAGTGGGGCTTATTATGTTGTTGTTTCTGGTGCTATTGTTGTGGGTGCCGAGATTTAATTGCCGTTTGTGCTGTTGTTGTAAATGTAGTAACGATGTCTTTGACTTGTTGGTTAATTTGGTATTGTTGTTGTGTTTGTTGTAATTGTTACTGTAAGTGTTGCAGCGGCGTATTGAGCCTCGATGGTTTGGGTGGTGGCTGAGAAGTATATGTATTTGTTGTTGTCGTTTGAGTGGGGGTCGTAACTCCTCCCCCCCCAGTATGAAGTGAGGGCCATAAAGATTGTGCAGTGGCCCTTACGAAATTGGTTTGCGGTGTATAAATTGATGCCATTATTTTCCTAGGGACGTAAATGAAGATCAGGACAAGGATTACAATTAACGTATATTGCAGTGCGTCTTGGGCATATGTAATTGTGCTGAGGTGTTTAACTGATGCGTAGCTTTCGATTTGATGGTCGCGAAGTTTTTCCAAGTTTAGGGCTTCGGTTACTGACAGGGCTTGTATTCCTGAGTGTGTTATTGGCAGGATATGTATCTCGTCCCAGAAAATTCCAACATTGCTCTTGTAGATGATACCTCTTATAGCGATGTCGCAGTTCTGGAAATGAATAGCACCGGTACCTTCAACTGTGTATTGTCTTTGAAGGTCGCAGTGTCCAGGTTGATTTTGCATGAGCTGCCCCAGGCATTTAGATTCTTGAGTGTTTTCTTTTTGGATTGGTTTTTGGCAAAAGTATATTTTAGATATTCTTTGGCATGTTTTGTCGAAAAACTGAATTGTTTTGTTATTGTAAGTTATGTATGATTTTGTTATTATTTGCTTTGTTATGTTTATAGGGGTAGGTATAATATGATATAGCTGATAATTTTCTGTATAAAGATTAGGTATTTGAACATTGAATATGACATTAGAATGATTATAATATGCTTGTAATTGTAATAGTTCGTATATTTCTTCATCTGTTTCAATTTTAATGGATTGATTAATCATATAATTTCTAATTTCTTGTAACTCTTTTTGGTTTAATATAAGCTTGGATATAATGTTTAGTTTGGCTAATAGTATGGCTTCTGCTATGTCTGTGATATGATTGAATAAAATATCTATATTGTAGTTAAGTTGGTTAAGATATTGCATTTCTTCTAGAATATTTTCATTTCTTTTAATTTTATTGGCTGTTTCTTTTGAATATTTGTTTACAAATTTTTCAATTGTGCTATGTTCATTATTCATGTGTTCAGTAATATTTTTAAATCTTGCGATCATTTGCATATTCAATTTGTTTTGATTGACCGATTCTTTTTGTAAGTTTTCTTCATTTTCTTTTAATTTTGTTATTTCATTATTTAAATTTTGTGCATCAACCGCATCCATGTTTCCTGTAATAAACTTTACTACTGATCCTAGTCCATTCAAGATACCCCTTTTTTGTCTAGCAACAGGTGATAGTGTTTGAATTTTATTCTTTAGTTCGAAAAGTTTCATTTCAGTTACTTTTATAAGATTTGGTTGTATACCTTGTGCTTTAATTTCAGTAAAGGTAGTGGATAATTTGTTAATGTTTTCATGGTATTTGTCTAGGTCGATTATATGGATTAAATTGTTATACCCTTTTACTACTCGTGCCGGTCCGAGTCTGAGTGGAATTATACCTTGGTTATCTTTGACGTTATGAATCTCTATTAACTGTCCAATGACCAGTTGTACCCTAAAAAGTGAAAATATACAAATATAATGCAAGCTAAAAGTGCCTATTGGAAAAAAAAATTCGAGGTATAATGTTAAAATTTATGGTTTATTTTGTTTTCTTAGTTTGGATTTGTGTAATTTTTGGTCTTTTATTGTGGTTAATGTGACTTTTTTATTGCGTTTTACTTTATGTTTTGTGAATCTAGGAGTCATTTTATTTCTTCTATTTTCTTTTCTAAATATGGTTTTGTTGCTGTCGAAATTTTCGGGTTCGTCTCTAGTTACATTGATTTTATCTATGTTAAGGCTTGTAATTTGTTTAAGCTGTTCACATATTTTTGGGTATAGAATCTCCTGATATTCTTTTAACTTTTGAAGGTATTCGTGTTCATTGTGAAATGAAATTATGTTATTGAATTTGTATGTTCTGCCAAAAAATAACTCGTAGGGAGTGTGTTTGGTGGCGGAGTGAATTGCGTTATTGTAAGTTATAAATGTTTCTGCTAAAATTTCGTCATGTTCAAGAGATAGATTGTTTTCTTTTCGAGTTGTAAGTAAAATTCTGTAAATTTCAGTTAAAGTGGAATGCATACGCTCTACTGGAGAATTACTACTCGATTGTTGGAATGACGTAAAATGCAGTTCTATTTGGTACTGACGACAGAAGTCCTTAAATATATTTGCCATAAATTCTTGACCTTGGTCACATACAATTTTTCGAGGTGTACCGTAAACACTGATGTATGTTTTTAATGCTTTTAGGATGGATACGCTATTTTTCGATTGTAGATTATAACCTGCTCCGAACTTAGAAAATTTGTCAATTATTGTTAAGATAGGGTGATTGTTAATTGTATATATATCGATGTGCAAAATATCGAGTGGCTTAATAGGTGTTTCTGGTTTTTCAAATTTTGTTTTAGGGGGATTCCTATCGTATTTTTGAGTTTTGCAGGTTTCGCAGTTATTAATTGTTTGTGTGATTTTATTTTTCATAAATGGAAAGTAGTACTTTCTTTTGAGATGCAAATGTGTTTCATTTATTCCTCTATGGTTATGTCGATTGTGATAATCCCTAATCAACTGTTCTTGTTCGTCGCTTTGTGTTATGTCCTGTAATATTTCCATGCAGCGTATTACACGGAATATTTGGGTATGTGAAAAATATTTGGAGTATACATCCTGGACTATTCTGAATGTATCGTCATCCGTATAGATGGCAGATAATTTATTAGGTGCCATATAGTTTTTTAAAATTTGAGTAATACTGTCTTCATTAAAATTAGTTTTTCGGATTATGCGTCTTTGTTTATTTCTAAATGGAATTTCGACTGTGATTTCAGGTGCTTGGCTTGATATTTGTAGAATTATTTGTAGATTAAAATCGTTTAGTGGTTTTTCGGAAATAGCTATTCCATCGTTGAGATTTTCTATAGCAGAGTGAATTGTGCTTCCGTTTGTAGCGTGATTAGATTCTGTATCGTTAATGTTTACGTCCACGTTAGTGTTTGGTTTATCCTGTATTATTCTGCTTAAAGCGTCGGCATTTGAATTAAGCTTTCCCTTTTTATAGACTATCTCGTAATCATACTCCTCTAATTTAAGGCGCCAGCGAATGAGTTTAGAGTTGGGTTCTTTCAAACTCATAAGCCAGGTTAGAGGTCTATGGTCAGTAACTATCTTGAATTTTCTACCATAAAGGTATGGCCGAAAGTACTTAGTCGCCCACATAATGGCGAGTAACTCTTTTTCTATAGTAGAATAATTTGTTTCCGAGTCGGAAAGCGTTCTACTCGCGTAGCAAACTGGCTTATCACTGCCTATAGTGCCTTGGGATAAGACTGCGCCTAGAGCATAATTACTAGCGTCTGTTGTGAGAATAAACGGTTTGGAGAAGTCTGGATACTGCAGTATTGGGTCATTTGTTAAAAGGTGTCTACATGTATTGAATGCCTGTATATATCGATCATTAATTACGATTTTCTTGTCTTTTTTTAGGCACTCAGTAAGAGGTTTTATAAGTTTTGATAGATCTTTAATGAATTTTCGGTAATAACCTAGTAACCCAAGAAAAGCTTTAATTTGTTTCCTAGTTTGCGGAATTGGATAATTTTGGATGGCTTCTATTTTGGAAGGATTTGGTTTGATACCATCTGTTGATACAATGTGTCCCAGGAACGCTACTTCTTTATGCAGGAACTCTGACTTGTCTAGTTGGATTTTGAAGTTTGCCGAACGTAATTTTTCAAAAACTTTTTCAAGACTTTCAAGATGTTCTTGAAGAGAAGTTGAGTAGATTATTATATCATCTAGGTAGACAAGACAAATTTTTCCTACTAATTCTCTAAGAACATTGTCCATCACTCTCTGAAACGTTGATGGAGCGTTCTTTAGACCGAATGGCATTCTTATGTATTCATAGTGACCACCTTCTACTGTGAACGCAGTTTTTTGTATATGTTTATGATGCATTTCTATTTGATGAAAACCGCTTGCTAAGTCAAGCGTAGAAAAATATACACATTTACCTAGTTTATCCAGAATTTCATTTATATTGGGGAGCGGGTACCTATCTGATATTGTTTTTTCATTAAGCTTCCGATAGTCTATGACGAGGCGCCACTTTTGTTTTCCACTGGAGTCCTTTTTCTTTGGAACGATCCAAACGGGAGAACTCCAAGGGGAATAGCTATGGCGGATTATTCCCTGTTGAAGCATTTTTGCGATTTGACATTGTACCTCGTCTTTGTGGACGTATGGATATCTGTACGATTTGGTGTAAATTGGAATGTCATCTGTTGTGGATATTTTGTGCTTAATTTCGTTGGAGAATGTTAATTGTTCTCCTTCTTTGTAGAATACGTCGTTATTTTTCTTACAGAGTTTCAATAACTTTTGTTTTTCTTCTGAATTCAGATGGTCTAATCTGAGAATTTCTGATAAGTCTACAAAGTGGTTTGGGTCACAAGTATTATCTGGGTTTATATTATTTAATTCGACAAAGTCAGAAGTGTTGTAAGGGTTTACTTTAAGAGGCTGTTCAAGAAAAAGGGATTGTTCATTTTCAGAAAAATTTATTACTTCCAGTGAAGCAACCCAGTTTTTTGATTCGTATATACCTTCTGATATAACTAAGTTAGGTTTAAGTTCTGTGTTTCTGAGATAAATTGATCCATTTTGAGTGTCTACTGGCAATTCAATAACTGTTTTAGATCTAGGTGCAATCAAGTATTTTTTTGATATTATATTTGGTTTAAATTGTAGATTAATAGTTGAGTTTTGTGTATTAAGTGATTTGCTAACAAGATTAACTGTTGCACCGAGTTGAGTAAGGGCATCAAGTCCGATTAGTCCATCGAAATAATTATGGAATTTGAAGAGAAGGAATATGAGATTACCGCGTTGATCGAATTCACGAAATATAGGTAATGATACTTGCTCATTAAGAGTATATTTTCCAAGTATAGTAGAGATTGAAGTTAATTTACATTTTTTAATATCGTCTTTATGTATGAATTCGGGATTAATAAATGAGGCTGACGCTCCCGTATCTATAAGAAATCTCAATGGTCTACCAAAAGGGGATGATATGTTAACATATGCTAGCTCAGATCCATGTCTATTTACGTCTATGTATCCTGTTGGTTCGGTGAGGCTGATCGGAAAAAATTTTGATCATCTTCAATGTTATTGATGTCTTCTATTGAGTCATCTGTATATTGATCTAATTGTTGTTGGTAAGAGGTATTGGGGCGTTGGGTCCTTGGATTTTTATTTATGTTATGAAATTCTTCTGTTCTTGGTCTTGTCATCCTGGAAAATTTAGAACGCATGCTTACATCGGAATTATTATTCCTTTGAGATACAGTGGAGTTTTTAGTGTTTGTAAAACCTGAACTTGTGTCCATTGGTTCTGGTTGTGGTTGTCTGGCAGAAAATGACGAATTGTTATTATTGTTGTGGTTATTTCTAAAAGGGTTATGATTAGGATTAAACCTATTGTATGTTGGTGGGTTATTAAATCGGGACTGGTTTGGGTTATATGTGTTTTGGTAGTAATTTGATGTGTTTGGATTATAGTTAGACGTATTTGGTGTAAAGTTACGTGGGTTTTGCATTCTTGCTGGATATTTATTGAACGTATTATATGGCTTATATTGTTTACTCTGATATGTGTTTCTTTCTGATCTCATGTAATGAATATTTTGTTCTTTTATACAGTAGGCTAAAGCAGTGGCCAAGGATTCTGGCCTCATAGCCCTAATGTTTGAGCCAAGTGGCTCTCTAAGACCACTTAAAAATGAGTTTAGACACATTTCCGCAAATAGTTCTTTTTTTGCTGCTACAACATTTTGATCACTTTCGTGTATCAAAATATTGTTGCACAGTGTAGCCTGAATTTCTATTATTTCACTGAAAAAATTTTCTACAGTTTTGTTGTATTGTCGTAAGTTGTGTAAATCCCTAATAAGTGAAGTCTCCGATCTTTTGTCAGAGTAATGCAGAATTAAGTTAGTTTTTATGTTTTCCCAATTGAGTGACGTTCCGTACATATTTAGTACTTCGTTTGCCTGACCGACTATCTTATTTCGTATTGCCCTTAGTAGTATTTGTCCTTGAGGCGTATGACTAGCACCTCTTGTATGTAACAATATTTCCTCTACGTTATTTAGAAATTCGTATAGTAGTCGAGGATTGCCATCATATTGAGGCAAATCCTTTATTGCATCTGGAATGCGAAGTGACTGAAAAATATCCACATATACAGGGGCAGGGGTGGGAAGGGTTGGGATGGGGGCTGTATTTTCCATAGTAAATTCTCTACTTGGTTCTTCTAGAATTGAACTAAGGCTTCTGCTTTTAAAAAGATTACTGAGGGAAACTGAATAGGGCTGATTTTCTGCACGTTTTTTCTGGGTTTTCTTCCACATGAATTTTTTTCTTTTGTTCTTTTTTTTTTTTTTTTTATTGAATAAAATTGTTAACGTATTGAAATTTTTCTTTTCTTATCCCCTTTTATTGAAAAAATTTATTTGTTTTATTTTTAAGCTTTGTTTTATTTAATTATTTTTCAGTTTTCGACTTACATGCTTCCAACGATGATGATGATTAACTGCTTTAGCTGCATGATGCTTGTTGTTCGCTAGTCGTCCTTTCAGAGCGTTGAGTTCCAATGGCGATTAAAAGTTGATATAGTCGTCCTTTCAGAGCGTTGAGTTCCAACGGCGATTAAAAGTTGATACTTAACCGATCTTGTGAAAAAAAAATGTGCTGATATTCAGTCAACACTTATTTCAGAATATTATGTATCGATATTCTCTCGATAATAACTTCTGATAATTACAATAATTTTAGTTCGATATTCTTTCGAACAATTATTTTATCACTTATTCTTCAAATAAGAAGGATACTGATTATTCACTATTCACAAGATGGTTCGCCAAGCCGTAGACTGCGCCAGTTATGTTCCTTGCTTAGAGCAGTTTGATTGAAACACACTTTTCTTTTCTGCTGTAAACTTAGAACTGAACTTTATTACAACTCTTTCTTAAAATCTAACCAATTCGTTTTCGAAATGTAAATGTGTAAAAGTATGTAAAGATATAAATGGAAGAAATACAATTGTAAAATAGGAGAAATGTAATGTATGTAAAAGAAATACAATGTGGTTAATATGTAAAAGTTAATAGTCGCAAAGTGTTGCCTAATTTATAGTTGCAACATAATATCAAAAATGCAAGGGTTTCATTTTAATGTCTTGTGGTTAATATGTAGAATAAATAATCGTAAAATGTTGCCCAATTTATGGTTGCAACATAATATCAGAAATGCAAGAGTTTGATTTTAATGTTATATTTTAAAATTGAACCTATTTTAATAGTTGCGATTTATGAGGAAAAAAATAAAGAAAGAGTGTAAATAAAATTGGAACACTTAAAATATCTTATTGATTACGCTGCACTTTAAGTAGTGCAGTGGGGCTTATTATGTTGTTGTTTCTGGTGCTATTGTTGTGGGTGCCGAGATTTAATTGCCGTTTGTGCTGTTGTTGTAAATGTAGTAACGATGTCTTTGACTTGTTGGTTAATTTGGTATTGTTGTTGTGTTTGTTGTAATTGTTACTGTAAGTGTTGCAGCGGCGTATTGAGCCTCGATGGTTTGGGTGGTGGCTGAGAAGTATATGTATTTGTTGTTGTCGTTTGAGTGGGGGTCGTAACTCGCGCGTACCAACTTTCTAAAAACTTTAAACGCGTTTTTCTCGGAACCATGTTTTCTAATCTAACGGACAGCACAGGGCTTGTTCTATTGATCCGATTTCCTTCATTCAAAGAATGTTTGAAAGTATATACTTTTTTGTACGCCTGGAACCTAACATTGGCATAAAAAATTGTTTATTTATAATTTTTAAACGAGATCTAAGTAAAAAAAAAAGCAAAAAATTTCAATTTTTTTTTTTAAAAGTCCATAAAATTGGTTTTTTTTTACCAAACTTAATTGAAGTTAGGTTCCAGGCATATGAAATGTTATCAATTTTAATAAATTTTATACATTTCTCATTTCAGTTCACTACCTGAGGCCCCACACTGTCCGCGGGAGGTCGATGTTTTGCGCGCAGAGGTCGACGAGATCCGCCATTTTCAAGCCGCCATTTTGAATTTTTCAAATATATTTTTTTTTTTTTTACTCGTCAATAAACCACGAATCAAAGTTCAAAAGCATAAGTTCGTATGTCTTTTCATTTTCCCACAAACCATTCTCAAATTTTGCTTGTTTTTCGGCCAAATCCAAAAAAATCCAGGAGAACCCTCCCTTAATGGTCTAAAAAATTTAAATGCTGTAGTATTTGCTATGTTTTGAAAATAAAAGATGTTAATAATAAACCTTTAAGACTAAAAAGTAAAAAATAAATACAAAGTAAATAAAATTTTTTTTAAAAATAAGCTTTTATTTAAAAAAGACGTAAACTAAAAAGAAAAAAATAAATTTAAGTGACATTTGTCATATATGTATATTAGAGTGGGGCGATTAGTATGGAAGGAAAAAAGTGTTAATGGGCGCTTCGCGTTTCTGATTCTTGGGATTGTACTGAGCAAAAAAGTCCACTAGACCATACGTCTATGGTGAAAATCGAGCTTCCAGATTTTGACTTGCAGTTTTTTCTCAGACTTTTGTCACGTTTTTTTTTTTATATTTTGGCCTATAACAGCCAAACCATTGAGATTTTTGTCTTAGTATTGGATCGAAAATCTCAATGGTCAAAAAAAAAAATCCAAAAAATATCCAAAAAAAAACGTGACAAAAGTCTGACAAAAAACTACAAGTCAAAATCTGGAAGCTCGATTTTCACCGTAGATGTTCAAATTTTGATGTTCGAATCGCCCTACCCTAATGTATATAGTAGGTATATTCTAGGTGCAGAAGAACCCCTCTCTTCATTACTCATCATCATAATATAAGCTACGTAAATTGGTAAGTTCTAAGGACTTATATTAATTTAGAATTTTTCAAATACATTTATATTTAAAAGCTTATATGGGCGGAAAAAAGTTTTCAAACTCTCGGTCTCACCCCCTAAAAATACAAAGTTTGGGGATAATCTAAAAAGATTTAGAGGTGGCTCAAAGCGCCTAAATTTTGGAAAAATCACAAAATCTCACTTTTTTTTCTATTATGCTGGAACCGGAGCGCCGTTTTTTAGCCTATTAAACCCGATGTATATTTTTTATAAATTGTATGACTTAACACCTTTCTAAAATGTCCACAATCATAAAAATCGACCCACCAGTAGCAAACTGATAAATCAAAATAGCTGATAAACTCGCCTTTTTCAGCACATATGGAAAAAAAATTAAACACTTTGAATAATTCCACTTCTTTGTACTGACTGCGTGTCGCCTAAAGGCAGGATCCCACTATTGGCACAATGTATCGATTTTCGATGAATTCCATGATGTACACGATGAAGTACGTCCCTCGCATGCTAAAATTACATTACATTTTTGAAGACGAGGGACATCCTTCTTCGTGTAAATGCATGGAATTCATCGAAAATCGATACATTATGCCGATAGTGGGATCCGGCCTTTAGACACGTGCTCTTTGGATGCCATTATAATGAGATCCACTTTACTTTGTGTTATAACATATAAGTTAGTTAAGATCGCGACTAAAAGGAGTACCCGATTTCGATTTCTTAATTAAAAAGGCTGGGAACATACAGAACGACTTATTAGATAAATATTTTAAAAATGTGTTCTTATAATTTGAGATCAAACATATATTTGATTGGCACTGAAAGTTCTCAAATCCTTGGGTCAAAACTGCCGTCAAATAAACAAGTGCTATCATTTTTTTTTATAATCATAACATATTCAAGTTATCTATTCGTGAAAGTGCTAAATTAGCTATAAAAGAAGTTTCCATATTTTGGCCAAAAGCCAGAATACCAATTAGAGGTGAGCAACATTGCATTGTTAAATTAAAAAAAATGCATCAAGAGTGGAAAAACATTTGTAAAAATAAAAACAGAGTATGTGATACACAAAAAAACAAAGAAAAACAATTTAGTGATAAACTAAATGATCTGTTTGATATCGCACATACAAATGCATTACATGTTATGAAAAATGAAGTCGATATAACTTTTCTAATAAATCAACGAAAGAAAGGGCGACCGGGGTGTCTTGGTGGAGTTGATTTTAAAAGTATGCAGAAGGAAAAGCGGAAATCACAGCTCTTAGAAACTGAAAAAATCGACAAAGGGAATCTTTTCACGACATAATAGTTACCGACGCAGAAGATATTACAGCATTTCCTATTTATTAAGTTAAATGAATGATTTTTTAATGGTGACTTACTTTTACTATCAATTGTATTGTAGAAGCAATGTCTTATTCCAGTGCAAGTGGTGATAACAGGGAAGAATCTTTAGCAAGTGAAACCGAAGTACAGACTGGAGCATCATGTTCAAATACTACCCAAAAACGAGGAGTAAAACATGTTTTTAACGAAAGAGTGGTATCGGCATTGGACAAATGCAAAATAAGTGATCGTTCAGCTATGCACATTATAACTGCTGTTGCAGAATCATAAGGACATAAGGCAAGTGAGCTAATTATCAATCGTGCATCATTGCAACGACAACTACAGCTAAATCGACTTAAAAAATCAAAAGAAATTAAAGAGAATTTTAAAGTAAGTCAACGGTGAACAATTACTTGGAGTACCGAAGTTGTCAACTGCAACTGGATCAGAAATGGCTGAAGCAATGTACGAGCTTTTATTTGAATGGAATGTGGAAGGAAATATTGTCGCTTGTTGTTTTGATACAACTGCATCTAATACAGGTGTAATCTATGGAGCTGCAACTTTGTTGGAAAAAAAACTTGAAAGGACATTATTATATTTTCCTTGTCGCCATCATATTTATGAACTTGTTCTTAGAGGAGTGTTTGAATGCTACTTTCCAGTAACTGCTAGTAAAGATGTACAACTATTTCGGCGATTTCAAGTTAAATGGAAAGATATAAACACAAATAACTTTAAAACTGTTTTTGAAAATGACATGCTAAGACTAATTTTGAAAGATGTTAAAGATGATATAATAGATTTTTGCAAAAAAGAATTAAAAAAGGACAAAGTTAGAGATGACTACAGAGAACTGTTGGAATTAACCACTATATGTTTAGGTACAAGCAATAACGCTAAATTTCGAATTCCTGGTCCTACTCATCATGCACGATTGATGTCAAAAGCGCTTTATTGCTTAAAAATTTATCTGTTTCGATCAGAGTTCAAGCTAACATAATTTAAAGATAAGGCATTGGCAGATATATGCGCTTTTATTATAAAGTTTTATGTAAAGCTCTGGTTTAATTGTGTTATTCCGTCAAAAGCACTATATCAGGATTTAACTTTTGTCAAAAACATATACGAATTCAGAACTGTGAATCAAAAAATATCCGATATTTGTTTAAAGAAAATTGTCAACCATTTATGGTATTTATCAGATGAAAGTGTTGCAATGGCATTATTCGGCAATAACATATCTATTGACATGAAAAAAAAATTGCCAATAAAATTAAAAATATTAATAGCTAAGATAAAGATGTAGAAAGTGTTTAACGTGTAACAGTAAAACATACCGAAATCAATCACTTTATAGAAAAAGAACTTTATGATTTTGTTACAATCAATACAGTTAATTTTTTCCACCGTTTTGGAATTTCCATCCAATTTTTAAATGAAGATCTTTTATACTGGAATAACATCGAAAGTTACAAAAGTGGAGTGGATATTGTTTCAATTATAAAGGTAGTAAATGATACAGCAACAACATTTTAACAAAGAACGAGCAAGAAAAGCAATATTTACTACAAATCGTAAGTGATTATAGAAAACGATTTGCATCGCACAATAAATCATCCTTGACTGCACCTAAATAAATAGAATTAAGTTTAATACCATGTTATAGACAATTTTTTTTTTCAATAAAGTCATTTGTTTTGACACAATCATTTATAATACAGATAATGCAATATTTTTCATATGTGCTGAAAAAGGCGAGTTTGGCAGCTATTTTGATTTATCACTTTGCTACTGATGGGTCGATTTTTATGATTGTGGACATTTTAGAAAGGTGTTAAGTCATACAATTTATAAAAAATATACATCGGGTTTAATAGGCTAAAAAACGGCGCTCCGGTTCCAACATAATAGAAAAAAGTGAGATTTTGTGATTTTTCCAAACTTTAGGCGCTTTGAGCCACCTCCAAATCTTCTTAGATTATCCCCAAACTTTGTATTTCTCGGTTTTTTAGCTATTCGCATATTTTTAGGGGGTGAGACCGAGACTTTGAACACTTTTATTTTTCAGGACCACCTTAATATACATATGTGACAAATGTCTCTTAAATTTATTTTTCTTTTTACTTCACGTCTTTTTTAAATAAAAGCTTATTTTTTAAAACTTTTTTTACTTTTTTTAATAAATCTCTAGCTTCAGGAGTTTTTCTAGATGACTGGAAAATTGCCTCAATTGAACCTATTTTTAAAAGTGGTAATGCAAGTAATGTTTTGAATTATAGACCAATCTCTAAATTATCGACTATTTCTTAATTATTTGAGGGTATTGTTAAAAACAAAATGTACTTCGCCATCAAGAATTTAATATGTTCTCAACAGCATGGTCTTGTTGCAGGTCGATCAACAGAAACAAATCTTATGATATTTACAGAAGACTGTATCTCTGCATTTCAAAATGGAAATCAAGACGGCACGATTTATACTGATTTCTCGAAAGCGTTCGACAAAGTGTCTCATAGAATTCTAATTTCAAAATTGGCTCATATCGGTTTTTACTCTAAATTTTAGCATGCTTTAAGTCATATTTAACCAATAGGCTTTCTCATATTGTAGTTGAATATATTCAATCCTTTGCTTTTATAGCAACATCTGGTGTTCCTCAAGGCAGCATTTTAGGTCCACTGCTTTTTTTTATTTATAAATGACATTAGCAGATGTTTCAACTATTCCAAATATCTCTTATACGCGGATGACTTAAAAGTCTATTCTATCATCTGTAACTCTCAAGATGAAATAAACTTACAATCTGATTTTAATAACCTTCTGGATTGGTGTTATAATAATAAGCATTTTCCAAATATCAACAAGTGCTTCTATATTAAATTTGCGAAAATTCTTAATGTGTCTTATTATTTATATAATATTGAGGGCTCTATATTAAAAAAAAAGTTGATGAAATTACTGATCTTGGTGTAATATTAGATTCTAAATTCACTTTTGTCAGCCATCTTAACTATAATATATCTAAATCTTACTCTGTGTTAGCTTTTGTAATGCGTAAGAGTTCTGATTTCTCTGATCCATTTACTCTGAATTTATTATATTCTTCTTTTGTTCGTTCAAAATTAGAGTATGCTATTGTTATCTGGAGACCTTTTTATTCAACACATATACATCGCTTGGAACGCATTCAAAAGAGAGTTACTCGCTTTGCAGTTCGTCAATTAAATCTGTGTGATGCTAATCACTCGTACTTTGATCGTTGTAAACTTTTAAATCTAAAAACGCTACAATGTAGAGGTACCATATTGTCATTATTATTCATATATGATATTGTTAGTGGTTCAATAGATTCTCCTGCACTTTTGCAATTATACATTTTAATGTACCTATCAGAAATTTGAGAAATTTTGTACCGTTTTTTATAAGAATCAAAAAAATAATTATGCATTGTATGCCCCCATTTCGAGAGCTCTCACTGAAATAAACTTAATCCCAAACTCTTTTGCATTAGATTTTTCTTATCCTAAATATATCATTAAAAAGTATCTTAACAACATTTACTGTTAGATTTAGTATATTTTTAATTTATAAATTGTCAGTATGGAATTAGTTATTCTTTGACTTAAATAAATAAATAAATAGGAGACTCGATTTCAAACAATCATTTTATACTTCTTAAAATTCACGATATTAAGCGGCGCCCTTCCAGTTTGAAAATTTTCTGTACTTTTTTCTTTGATGTGCCGACATTAATTGCATTTTTACAGCCATTTGGCCTATTGCAAAAAAAAATAATATTAACTTTTTTCAATTGAATTTGACGTAAAATAAGGTTATGTAAAAAGATATTCGATACAATATAAAATGCTTCGCGTGTAGCGAAGCAATTTCTTGTACTTTTTTTTTAACTTGAAAAAAATGGTGTTTCTATAAATTTTAAATTATTCCATTATTAATTAATTATTAATTCCATTATTTAATATAAACAAAAATTAATTGCACGTGAATATGTCTTTCCATTAAACTTAAGAACATCGAAATTGGTTAAGAATTTTCTTAATGGCGGCAATTTTAACGTTTTTTTTTCAAAAATTGATTCCTATGTAATTAATGTTTGCTACCGTATAAATGCTCCTATTTCATCAAATCGTTTTAAATAGCCTTATTTAACGTAAAATTCTATTGAAAAAAACTGTATTTTATTTTTCATTTCCAATAGTCCGAATGGCTGTAAAAATGCAATTAATGTCGGCACAACAAAATTCGAACACTTCAAATTTAAAAATAAGTTGAAAAAATTGTGATGACCTTGATAGGTCAAACCAAGTGCGACGGTCTCTCAACATGTCCTTCTTTAAGAATTTCTATAAAATTTGGATGTGCTTGTTTATTTATGGTTTTGGCACACTGTTTTATAATTCAAGAAAAATGTCGGCCTATGTAGTCTAGTGGAGAGTGCGCTAGACTCTCAACCCAGGGGTCTCTGGTTCGAATCCGGGATCGGGCATGGTTCTTCTCACTTTCTTTGTTCTTTCCTACATTTAAGAGTTATGGAAAACTAAAAATCCACAACTCAATTGTGGAAAATGTGGAATATAAGGAATGGAACAACTAAGGGCTGGAAATGCTTGCCGAGGTTAAGGCATAACACTAGCCTCGTTTAAAAGCAACTCAAATTGTGTCTTTCGCGGTTGTTTCGCCTAATCAAAAATTCACGTATGGTTCCAATCAATTCCCCTAAATAAATCTATCCCTTTCCTTTCAGATCAAAGACCAAACCTTGTTTGTATAAGGCGCATGCCTTGGTTCTTTGATATTTAAACAAAAAAAAAATAATATTAGTTATCAAATTATTAACTCGCCTTTTTTTTTTTTGAGCGCGAGTGTACATTCATTTTTATATTTCATATCAAGCATGTAAAGTAAGTAATATTTAAACCATCATGCAGTAATTTTTATTGCATTCCTGCATGAAAATACATATATGTAATGTTGCATAACTTCGTTCCTATACATTGCAGAGCATCCAAATTTCGCTTATACATTCTCTAAACCACTCCAATCACATATAATAACACAAACATTTTTTTTATACACACGGAGAAAAAGTCATGTAGTGAAGGGTTAAAAACAAAAAAGTGGAACACTTACAACTGCAATTAGAAAAAACAACCCAAGTAACATTGTTGGAGCAACAAGGTGCGAGTGAGCTCTAAAAGTGTTCTATAGGTGTATAACATGCAGTTAAAGCTTTACCGCAGCTTTGTTTAGGGGGCGTCCATTAATTACGTGAGGCATTTAGGGGGGTGGGGGTTAAGCAGAATCTCAATAACACTCACTTGGGGGAGAGGGGGTTCTCGCAAAAATGACGACATTTTTTATCAGTGTAGTGTTATGAGATAACTGGTTAAATTGAGTAAAAAGTGTTTCTCTATTAGAATATGACAAAGTGTGATACACTATAATATTTTTCGTGGTTATGCGAGTGCAACAAAGTAGCATAGTAGCTCGTCGATTGTTTTACCACCGGCAAGCTGAACACGCGATTCGACGAGCGCTGCGACTTGTGACAGCGACGCATGGACAAGTCTCTACTTGTTGTGTTTACGTCCGTAAATGTTTAGTTTAGTGGTCGGCACACATGAAGCACATCCCAGTAAGCACATTCATGCATACATCATTGATAATGTAGGCATACGTTTAATGTTTTGTATGCATGCCAGCATAAAAGCAAGCTCATTTCCATTTTACATGGCAATGTCAAACAAGAGCATGTGTACCCGCACAAATATTATTGCTGTTTGCATGGGGAATTCATAGTACTCTATGCATTCATTGTCATTAATACAGCATGCATACATTACCATTAATACTGTATGCATACATTTGCATTAATATTGTAAGAAAAAAATTGCTGTTGTTATTAATTAATTATATTATTTATTTCAGTTTTTAAAGTTGTTATATTCTGTTATATTAATTTATATTTTGTTAATAAATTATATACAACTGCACTCCTTAAAGTTTTAATGCACAATGGGAGCTCATATTTTTTAAGCAAGACTATTATGCATGCAAGGTTCATGCCTTAGTACTGATACAGAATGCATATTTTAGTATGCACGCTACTGTGTACAAACAACACGCATACTCAGCGAATTTGGATAATTGTTGGTTTTTTTAATGACCACACATGCCTTGTAAATGCTTCTGCCTGCATACAGCATGCAGGTTTCCTGTATGCATGCTACTCGGGACATTCTGGGTAAGGCACCTCACGAAAAAAGTTGTTCGGCACAAATGCTCAATACAAGCAATGGTTTATCTTATAATGATTCCCCAAATATTTCGACTCTAACGATAGCCATCTGTGAGCTGGAATGATTTGAAATAATCTCTAAAAATCCAGTTATTTTGTAACCATATTGGCTTCTGTAATTGTTGTAAAAAATAAATTGTCAGAAATTATAGCCGGAAAAAAGGTCTTCCAATTTGCATCAAAAAATTAAAATTTTTGCATTCGGATTAAAAATAATGCTATTTTCATGCATTTTTCAAATTTGTTTTCACTTAAATTAAAAAAACTTAATTATTTCTAATGCGATCGATCCTCCCTTTCAAGATATCGTTGGAAAGGTTTTGAGTGCTCACATTGATTCCTAGTCAGAATTGCTTTTTTTGATTTATATTAAAAGTAAAATATTAATTATAAAATAAACACCTACTGAAAAAATATCGTAAGAAATTAAAAAAAAATATATATATAAAAGTTATTTGAATTCTGAAAGTTTTTGTATGCAAATAAAATAAAAAATATCAAAAATATACATGAAAAAAAGCGTTTTTTAACATTTACAATTTTTGATGCAGATTGGAAGATCTTTTTCCCGCCCGACAATTAAATTTTTTACAACTTTTACACCAGCCAATATGGTTACAAAATAATTCGATTTTTAGAGGTTATTTCAAACCATTCCAGCTCACGGATGGCTATCGCTATAGTCGAAATATTTGGGGAATCATTATAACATAAACCAAGGACTGTATTGAGCATTTGTGTCGAACAACATTTTTTTTTCCTATAGAGCGTGAGGCGCCTTCATACTGGGGCCACCTCCACTCCCTATCACGCAAATTGATGGACTTGTGACTATCCCAGATCCTGGTGAGCATGACGGAAAGTTATTTGCTCCCTTTTTGATTCGCCTTTACTTACCGATTCAACCTTTACATGCCTTCATGGACTTGCACCACCAGCGCGCAAAGTGGACCTTAACGGATTATCACACGTCGAGCTAATGAGCTTCTGTGTGCAAACGATAACGGTGGCTAAAAGGAGCAGATCATTTTACCGAAAATCACATGGACATGCTGGTTCCAGTTGTCACTCTCGAGACCGTAAATGAGTCCCCATGGACTGAAAAAGAATGAATATTCCTTCACCAATTCTAGATGTTCTCATTTTAAATGACTTACTTTTACATAATAAGTATTTTATTGTTCGATTTTTTTCAATGTCATTCTAAACAACGATCTCAGTAGTCTTAAATTATAGTCTCAACTAGTCCTAAATAAAAAAAATAAAATAAATTATGAGTTTTTTTAATAAATCCAACACAATGAAGCATTGATTAACATATTTATACTGAAAACACGCATTTTGAACAATCTCACGTGAGATTAGAGGGGGGAGGGGGTCTAGCCAAATCTCACTATATCTCACTAGGGGGAGGGGGAGTCAAAAAATCGCAAAAATCACCTCACGTAATTAATGGACGCCCCCTTACTGCTAGTTGCTTTTAATTTTAAAGAAAATGCTCGATATATAATTTCTTTTACTATTTTGAGCTCTACTACTTTATACAGCTCTGTAAAGGATTTAATAAAATCTGCAAAAGAGCAGAACTCGATGATTTCTATGATACTTATACAATATTTAAGAATAAAGTATTTAAATAATTTTTAGATGATTTTACAGAATGTTAAAAATTTTCTAACAATTTTTAAATAAAAACACTTCTTAATTATAATTATTTTTTAAGACCGTTGTAGTTTTTCGAAGTACTACAATCACCTTTCCGATAAATTCAAAAGCGCACCGAAATTCGCATCATGTAACGAATACACGAACATATTTTTAGCCTGATATAATAATCACTTTATTATTTCTTTAAATTATTTGTCATTCTAGCCATCGCAAACACTTATCAAATTTTATGTACATACTAGCTGAAACCCGGCGCGTTGCTGCCACGCCCCCGTTGCCAAACTTCCATAAAATGTTATCAGTGAACCTGCATGTGTAAATTGAGTTCGAATACTGAATTCCAAGGCAGTGTGCCCTATAACTCCAAAGCTATTCGATTTCTCGAATTTGGGTTGTATGGGAGATGCCACGGCCCCTTATCCAAAGCCCATAACATGTTATCAGTAAAACAGCACGTGTAAATTGTCGTCAAATACTGAATTCCGAGGCTGTGCGAGTTATAACGCAAAAGCTATTCAAAATCTCAAACACCATACAATGTTATCAGCTAAACTTCATGTGTAAATTGAGTTCGAATACTGAATTCCGAGCTGTGCGGTCTATAACTCCAAAGCTATTCGAAATCGGAAATCTGGGTTGTATGAGAAGTGCCACGCACTTTGTCCAACGCCCATAAAATGTTATCAGTAAAACAGTACGTGTAAATTGTCATCGAATACTGAATTCCGAGGATGTGCGAATTATAACGCAAAAGCTATTCAAAATCTCAAATTTGGGTTGTATGGGAGGTGCCACGCCCCCTTTCCCAACGCCCATAAAATTTTATTAGTAAAACGGCACGTGTAAATTGTGGTCGAATACCAAATTCCATAGCTGTGCAAACTACAACTATTCCATGCAAAAGCTATTCGATATCTCAAATTAGGGTTGTATTGGAGGTGCCACGCCCCCTTGTCCAACGCTGTCCGTACTACGACTAAAACCTGCGCATGAATGCGAACAACCAATTTGGAAAGTTTCAACGTGATCGGATGAACGGTGTAGAAATGTATTCAGAACACACAAAAAAACGCACATTCATTTTTATATATATATATTGAAAGCAGATTAATTATAATTAAAGTAAAATGGGGCGAAAAAGGGGGATTTGGTAATAAAAAAATCTATGGCTACCTTACCTGTATATAAAAAGTATATAAAACTTTAGGTAAATACATATTACAAATAAAGTACTTTGTATAGCAAACATTATTAGTGGTATAAGTAAGTATCTGAAATAAAAAAGGGGGCGGTGAAGTGGGCGTGATTCATAGTAATATGGCGACGTTAACAGTATTAAGAGCAATATACTAACTACCAAATAAAAAATAATCCGTTGGAAGGAACAAATTTGTACAGAGAACAAAAAGTTTAAAACTTAAATTTGGCGTGAAAAGGGGCGTGAAAGGGGGCGTGGAGTTATAAATGTTTATTTCTACCTCGCCTGGAGTATAATGTGTATACAATTTGAAGTAAATCTGTTAAAAACTATATGGGAGCAATTACATAATTTTAAAAAAGTGGGCGTAAAAGTGGGCGTGGTCGAAAAAAGTACCCTATTAATCATGCAGAGTCCCAGTTAAATGCTGTGAAAATTTCAGGAAGATCGGTCCAGAAGTTTGGTCTCCTATAAGGTACAAACAAACAAATAAACAAACACACATTCCATTTTATATCTATAGATATTGAGTTTATTTTTAACATATACATACTTAAAGGAAGAAGAAAAAAGAGCTTTGAAAGAGCTCTCATTTGGGTTTGACAGGGACTCTTTTAAAAGTTGACAGCTACTTCTATTCTTCATATCAAGCAAAAATAGTGCTTTTAAACTCAAGAAAGTAGCCTTATATATTCTCTGCAAGAGCTTTAGTAGCGCGACTAAAGCTATAGTTGAAGCTTGCTGCTATATAAGATGGCACTATAAGCTCTGCAAGAATTAATATATGGCTAAAATTGTTACTTGGGAATTGTTATTCTCAAATTTTTTAATTTAAAAAAGTTAAAATCTCGACCCATTTTCAGACCAAACTTTAAAAGATTTCTGGGTGATATTTTAGGTTTTCCTTATCTGATGTATGAACTGTTAGTTAAAAAAAGTGCAAAATATCAAAAATTTGACTTTTTTCTATTTATGGCCATGATTTTCCACTTTGCGTCGTTGCTTTTAGACTCACTGATTCACACTATAAGAAGATATGAAAACCAGAACAAGATTTATTTAAGGCTGACCGCATCAACCCTATGTTTTGATAATCAAATTGTGCACTAAATTTAAATTTTCTAAATGCGCATGTGATTTGATTTTGTCATACCATTCAAATCGTAAACAATTTGTCTCTTACGAGTATGATAAATCAATCTCAGACTAGCTGACTGTTAAATGTGGTATACATCAGGGTTCGGTTTTAGGGCCTATGATTTGGTAGATTGCTTAGATCACAAGGCGTGCATTCCTTACATATTTGCTGATCATATACAAATTCTGTTCAGTGGTGAAATGCAATTTTGTGATGTTTTTCAAGCTCTCATAAATAGCCTTTGCTCAAAGATTAATTTTACGTTGAAGAAGTTATATAGCCTTAACTTGCATCTGCCCCAAAATGTCAAACACAATTGCTTATCTTACTGTTCAGTTTATCCTACTGTCTTATTATTGTTCAATTTATCCTACTGTATTAAGGTTTATTCCGGAATGTTTGCTTGCAATATTGTACTTTTAATTAACAAATCCATTAGTTTTTTGTACTATTTGCTACCTCGCCATCACGTTTCAGCATTCACTCACCACTTATTATTTGAGCGATTGTTTTTAATACGCACTGCTAGAATCTGAAATTGCTTAAATCCAAGCTCTAAATCTTTTGCTTTATCGCAAAATGCATTTAAACGTAACCTATTGACACATATCAATTTACTTAATGATAAGTTCGTAATTTGTACTACTGTCAGTTATAACATAGCTAAGGATCTATTACTTCAAATATATCTATTTTTTATTCTTCTACGGTGTAGTTGTGTTGGACAGAAATAGTTATATAATAATAATTAAAGTTATTTTGATATTCTATTACATACATATTTTTAAAACATGTTTTAGTTTTTAATTTTTTCATACTCGCTTTTATATTTACGTAATATTTTTATTGGCCCTGGTGGCTTTGGAATTACTTATGCATTAAATAAATTTATAAATAAATAGATAAAATTAAAAAGTTAATAAAATAAGAAAGTTTCATACTTAACTTTGCCAATCCCTGATGCGATTTTATCCTTTGGGGTAGCGCTTTCACCCCTATATAGTTATATATAAAAATTGTGACTTCATTTGTGTTACTGTGTAAATAAACTAGTGCATGTGTATTATATAGACTTTCCAGTACATACATTTTGCAAAAGTATTTTGGATCCTCCTTGCCAGAGCAGATTCATAAACTGGCATTCAATAAACACAGGTAGGCTGAAACAACTAAGAAATTGCAAAAACTGAATGGTCTACTCGTAAAAATGTGATGTTGGAGCGTACTTTTTCAATAGTTTCAAACCGAATTTTTGTAATACATTAAAGCTACTTTAAAATTGACGCCAGTATATTATTATTGTCATGTAAAATTAGCCACTGAATTAATTTTCGAAATTAGATTTTTGATTAATATGAAATTGAAGCCAACAGCACCCGGGGGGGGGGGGGTACACTACCAAAACCATAAATGTAGTACTTTTTGTCATCATTTTTCAAACTCATTCGTTCCCCACGTACAAAACAATACAATTTTTTAAAATTAAATGCTCTAGGATTGTTGGTTATTCAATGTAGTTTCTTTAAAAAATCATCGTTTTTCCCAATCAGGTCAAAATCACGAGATATTCGCAATTGAAAATTAGTCACTTTTATACCCATTTTTAACTATATTTTTATTTTTGCTTAAACTTTCAGAATTGAATCTTCTTATCTATATTTATAAACTGAAATAGCAAACATATGTTTTAGATGTTATGTAATGGCCGAGGAAATGAAAATTTCACCCTCGAAATTTTTTCTCGACACACCTACTCTCTATCTGCCTCCCATACAAAAAATTAATGAAAATGTCCAAAATAGTTCGTATCTTTCCAAAATTGACTCCAAGAGAGGTCAAGCGCATAAGCTGGTCCTGTTATTTTTAACTTTCAACATATCTTCTGAACAAACTTGCCCTCTATCTGCCACCCTCAAGGAGTCCCCACACAGAAAACAGATAAAAAAATGTCGAAATTAGGTAATTTTTCACCTGAATTGACCCCTACATAGGTCAAATGTGTAAGCTGCTCCTATTCTTTTTTCACCTCCAATATTTTTTCTAAACATACATACCGCCTATCTGCCATTCTTCTCTGGATTTCCCTACAAAGATATTTACTTTTGAATCTGGTTTTTTTTATTATTTTCATCCAAGCAAAATCAACAAAACGATGTGTAAGAATTATACACATTTTTCAGTTATACACATGATTCAATTATGTATAAGGCTATGTAACCATGAAATTGTTCTCATACAACAACAAAACTTGGATCGCAAAATGTCAAAGTAAAGCAAAAAAGACAAGTAAACAATCAAATTAAAATTTCCGACTAGAAGTCAAACTATTGAATTTTAATATTAAATTTGTGTTTAAAATAATTTTTAACAATTTTCTTGGAGTTTGAGTTTTTGTTACCGCTTCAAAATGCTGAAAAAGTACGCGATTCGCCAAAACTATTGGAACAAGGAAAACGTTTCCTTTTTTAAAGTGCCCAGAGACCTTTTTTAACAAAAACGCTGGATGGATGGAATTTGGATCGGCGAATGTCAAAATAAAATATAACACCAAACAGCTGTTTTTGACATTCGCCGACAGATATGTGCTCTCAGCTTACTCAACCTTATATATAATTGAATCATGGCCAAGGCAAACAAATAGAAATAAAATAAAAAATAAAAAATAGAAATACAAATTAATTTATTTTAAATTAAAACAAAAACACAAATGCAGATTTCAAGATGACTATGTAGTGTTATCTTATTATTACATTTTAATATTGTTTCAATTGTATGTAAAACACTTTGTTTTAAAACCACTTAGTTTTTAAGTTCTTTTTGTATTTTTTAGAATTAAGTTTTCATATTTTAAATGTATAAAAATATTTCAAAATTTTTCAGTATCTAATAAAATATTTCAAACGTACGAACAAATAGTTATTATATTTCTCGTGGAAATATTTAATTTCCACAATTGGCGATCCTGTCGAAACCGGACCAACGATACCAACGAGCTCATCAATACTCAAGCAGAGCAACCCCGCGCTCTAAGCCACTGAAGTAGAGCAACCCCGCGACACGCTCATAAGTTCTCGCGCTCAGTCTCTACGCGCCACAGCAACAACAACAATTGCGTCAACAACTAAAAGTGCAGCTACAGCAACATCTACATCATCACAACCAACCCGCAAAAACCTGTGCGCAAGGCACCGCTACCACCAAAACCGCCACCGCACCAACAACAACAACATCACAGCCTGCAGTCGTGAGCAACTTACTCACTGCAGAGCTACAGCAGCGACACCAACACAGGCAGCGACGCCAACGCAAGCAGCGACGCCAACACAAGCAGCGACGCCGACGCAAACAGCAACGCCGACGCAGGCAGCAACGCCAACGCAGTCAGCAACGTCGAAACAAACAGCGACGCCAACGCAAGCAGCGACGCCAACACAGACAGCGACGCCAACGCAAGCAGCGACGCCAACACAGGCAGCGACGCCAACGCAAGCAGCGACGCCAACACAAGCAGCGACGCCGACGCAAGCAGCAACGCCGACGCAGGCAGCAACGCCGACGCAGGCAGCAACGCCGACGCAGGCAGCAACGCCGACGCAGGCAGCAACGCCGACGCAGGCAGCAACGCCGACGCAGGCAGCAACGCCGACGCAGGCAGCGACGCCGACGCAGGCAACAACGCCGACGCAGGCAGCAACGCCAAGACAGGCAACGACGCCGACGCAGACAGCGACGCTGAAGTAAGCAGCGCCACCGACGCAAGCAGCGACACCAAAGCAAGCAGTGACGCCAGAAACAAGCAGCGACGTCAGTAAATCAGCGACTAAGGATTGGTATTTATTTATATACACTACACAATTAGCTTTTTAGCGGATGTAAAACGATAAGCCGGCGCTTATCGTTTCACAACCGTAGGCACTACACTGCACGCTAGGCACACTTCAATTTTATTAATATTATTTTAAGAAATTTATTTGTAATAAAGCTAGTATTTTTTAAAACAATACAATGCAACGTACTCCTACTCGGTTATCCACCTCAGGAGACGGAGATAACCATTTAATTAATTTTGAGCCTCCTTTATTGAACCCTTTCGATGATTCATCATCTAACATTGAAGTTCATGCAACGTCAGTCAAACTCCCACAGTTCTGGACTGATAGTCCTGATGCATGGTTTATTCATGCAGAATTCCAATTTCGATCTAAAGGGATTACCACTGACCAAACAAAGTATGAATATCTTGTGACTGCACTTCCACAAGAAATCATAGTTACGGTATTAGATTTCATACAACAACCACCTTCAACCAACTTGTATGAAGGTTTGAAGAAAGTTCTGATAAATAGACATACTTTAAGTGAGAACAAACGGTTCGATAAGATGCTATCTGACACTGAGATGGGTGACCAAAAACCATCTCAATTTTACAGATCCTTGCTTCTTTTAGCTGGTTCAACAGTCAACAAAGACTTAGTTTATAAGCTTTGGTTACGTAAACTACCTAAAAGTCTGAACATTGCTTTGACAGGATCTGGTCATAAGGAATTAGATGAGTTGTTATTACTCGCTGATAACTTGTGGGAGGTATTAGCAGAATCTGAGGTATCTGCAATCAAGAATAACTTTAATGTATCGAAACACATCTCTAATTCTAATGAGATAGCAAATATTACTAAACATTTTGCAGAACAAACATCTAAAATTTTTGAATGTTTTCAAAAACTCTCGCTTGATGTTGATGAACTTAAGAATCAACGTTTCAGTCGTCCAATTTCCAGAAGATTTAGTTCCAGAGGAACTTCAAGACGTCGATCGTCTTATAGGTCCTCTTCAGGTCAACGACCTTCCAATTGGGTATGTAAGTACCATTTCAGATTCGGTAAAAACGCACGTAAATGTGAACAACCATGTGCATTTGTTCAAAACGACAACTTTTCACCACACAACATAACACAACACAATTCAACAAACTAAAAGACTCTGTTGTCGCGACGACTGATAATAGACCCGTCATACATACACGTCGTCTTTTTGTATTTGACCCCTCTAGTAAATTAAATTTTCTTATTGACAGTGGAGCAGAGGTATCAGTTCTACCTTCCTCAAAATTCAAAATTTCAAACAAAAAATCAGATTTGGTATTACAAGCTGCTAATGGCACAGCAATCTCTACATTTGGAAAAAAATTATTGACACTTAATTTAAATTTACGACGTGAATTACCATTTTCATTTATTATAGCTGACATCTCCAAACCTATTATAGGTGCAGATTTCTTGACAAAATATGGCCTTCTTATTGACCTTAAACACAAACGTCTCGTTGACCCTTTAACTAATTTATCTGTCAATACAATTTCAGCATTTTCTGAAACATCTTTACCTAAATTATTTACTATAGATAACAAGTATACACAATTACTCAAAAAATTTCCTTCTTTAATAACAGAACCCGATTACACAGCACCAATTAAACATCACACTGTACATCACATTGTCACTGAAGGACAATTACCTTACACAAGACCACGACGTCTAGACTTGCCAAAGTTAAAAGTAGCTAAACAAGAATTTCAGTTCTTAGTTACTTCTGGTATTTGTAGACCGTCAAATTCTCAAACATCCTCTCCATTACACCTAGTACCTAAACGCGAGCCCAATGATTGGAGACCATGTGGCGACTACAGAAGACTTAACACAATTACAGTACCTGACCGATATCCATTACCACACATACATGATTTTTCTTTAAATTTACACAATACATGCATTTACTCAAAACTCGATTTAGTCAGAGCATATCATCAAATACCAATGGCACCTAACGACATACACAAGACAGCAATCACTACACCTTTTGGGATGTTCGAGTTCCTCCGTATGCCATTTGGCTTGAGGAACTCAGCCCAGACATTCCAGAGGTTCATTAATGAAGTGCTACATGGACTAGATTTTATTTTCGTATACTTAGATGACATCTTGATTGCTAGTGAGACAGAAACACAACATTTCGAACATTTAACGCAAGTTTTTAGAAGACTCAATGATTACGGTTTAAACATAAAACCTAACAAATGTGTATTCGGAGTTGATAACATTGACTTTCTTAGCTACAACATATCTAAACACGGAATACGTCCGTCACAAGAACGTGTTAAATGCATTCAAGATTATCCACAACCGGTAACAGTCAAACACATGCAAAAATTTATAGGTATGACAAATTACTACCACAGGTGCATTCCTAAACTCGCACACATGCTTGAATCCATTTATGACATGGTAACAACAGCTTCGAAAACTAAAAGCAAACATTTACAGTGGACAGACACTACTTTACATGCATTTACAACAATCAAAGACAGTTTTGCCACGCAAACACTTATTAACCATGTTAATAGTAAGGCACAACTGTCGATTGCTGTAGATGCATCCATTACCGCAATAGGTGGCGTTTTACAACAAGAACATAACAATAAACTTGAGCCTATAGCTTTCTTCTCTAAGAAACTTTCACCTGCTGAAACGAAATATAGTACATTTGACAGAGAATTACTTGCGATTTACTTAACTATTAAACATTTTCGACACTTCCTGGAAGGTAACATTTTTACAGTTTTCACAGATCACAAACCTTTAGTTAATGCATTATCTTCTAAAACCGAACGTAGTCCTAGACAAACACGACACCTTGAATACATAGCACAATTCACTAACACAATATTACACATTAAGGGTACAGACAACTCAGTAGCAGATGCACTTTCAAGATGCGAGGTAACAGAAGTTAGAACACCCGACCTTGATCTCAAACAATTACATCAGGAACAAATCATTGACACAGAACTCAAGAGCATAACAGACAAAACAACTTACAAGTTTGAACAAGTTGATATTCCGTTTTTAAACATAAAAATTTGGTGTGAAAATTCTACAAATAATACAAGACCATACATTCCCCAAACACTACGGAAAAGAGTTTTTGATCAAATACATAACATTTCACATCCAGGAACTAGAGGTACTAGACGACTAATCACACAACGATATTTTTGGCCTAACATGAACACACAAATAAACAAATGGACTCAAGAATGTATTAGATGTCAAAAATCTAAGGTACATAGACACACTAAAACACTACCTCACAAGATAAACATTCCGAGCGGTCGTTTTGAACATATTCATATTGACTTGGTTGGCCCATTACCGATTTCAAATGGTTACCGATATTTGTTTACCATAATTGACAGGAACACACGTTGGCCTGAGGTTTATCCTCTTAAAGATACAAGAGCTAATATTATTGTTGACACGTTCCAAAGAGAGTTTATATCACGCTTTGGGGTTCCTCTGGAAATTACTTCTGATCGAGGACCTCAGTTTACATCAACTACATTCAAAATTTTATTACCAAATTTGGTTGCAAACACATCAAAACTTCAGCTTATCACCCACAAGCTAATGGGATGATAGAACGTTTCCATCGTCAACTCAAAGCTTCTCTTATAGCGAGCAATAACCAAGACAATTGGTACTCAGAATTACCACTAGTTCTATTAGGGCTAAGATCCACGTTTAAAGAAGATGTTAAAGCATCCCCTGCTGAAATGGTTTATGGTCAAACACTCAGATTGCCAAGTCAGTTAGTCATTCCTAGTGAGCAAAAATTCAGTCCATCAGAAACTTTGTTCAAACTTAAAGATATTGTTGCTAATAATCAAGCACATATTTCACATCATAATCAGAATTTTAAACAATTTGTGCCAGAATCACTCAAAACTTGTGAGTTTGTATTTGTTCGCAATGACACTATTAAAAAACCACTTCAAGAGCCATACGACGGACCATTCAAAGTATTAGAAAAGTCTCCAAAATTTTTTAAAATTCTTAAAAACAAAAATATTATAACGGTTAATATTGATCGAATTAAGCCAGCTTTTGTTAACATTAATGTTTCAAAAACACTTTTTAATGCAAATAAATCAGCTAAGACAGTTCATTTTAATTTATTAGCAAACACGGTAAGACTAATACCGAATTCTTTGGAGGGGGAATAATGTAGTGTTATCTTATTATTACATTTTAATATTGTTTCAATTGTATGTAAAACACTTTGTTTTAAAACCACTTAGTTTTTAAGTTCTTTTTGTATTTTTTAGAATTAAGTTTTCATATTTTAAATGTATAAAAATATTTCAAAATTTTTCAGTATCTAATAAAATATTTCAAACGTACGAACAAATAGTTATTATATTTCTCGTGGAAATATTTAATTTCCACAACTATTTCATATTTATTGTATTTAGAACTTAAAAGAGGCTATGCCTATTTATTCATTAGATATAAAATAACTTAACTGGTTCAACCTACAAACTGAATAATAATTAAATTATTGTTTAGTGAGAAAACAAAAATAACTTTAGTGATAAATAAACCTACAACTAACTATTGAACGATGTTATTATTATTATGCGCGACTGAGCTTGAGCTCAAACTCTCCATTTGTTGCAGTCTCGTCAATACGGTGCAGCAACGTTCAGCCAGTGCTTCTAGTGCTTGATCGTTCTGTTCGCCTGGTGTCTTTTTCGCAGTTAGGGTTTCCATGTACATCCGTTTGTAAAGATCAACTAACTTTTTCGGATCCTTGCCGCTCAGCAGCAGTTTAATAAGTGTTTTCAAAGCATTTTGTAAACGACTCTCAAACAGCAACATGTGTTTGAAGAGTTCTTCGTTGCTAGGTTGACTTGAGTTTAATTGATTGCTTGCTTCAGCAGAGTTATGTGCGGCTAAAGCGTATTCGAATAGGGGTTTTGAGTTGAGGCATATGTCTAAGGCAGCTTGCATGTGTTTTATTTTCTTCGTATTGTTTGCTGTTACTGTTAGGGTTATGAAGTATGAGTAAAAAAAGCATTAGTACTTTGAAGAGCTTGTGGAGAATAAAATAATCTACTTTCTGCTAGGAATTCCTGCAAAGATATTCGCTCCAACTGCACCACGAGATAGTCACTGGCTTCCTTGAGACTGTCTAGGATGCTGGCAGCTTTTTCATAGTGTACCTTGCACAGCTGCAAGGTTGTCTTTGGCAATGAAGCAGCATCAACGCAATTATTACGCAATTGACTATAGTGAAATGATGCAATTCTGTACAGTGGGAGAGAGAGAGAAAATATAAATTTTTTTAAGTTAAGAAATAATTATCAACCTTTTGTGAATTAAACCGGAACGATATGTGTAGAGAATTTGTCGAGAGCCGGCGTGTTCAACGTCACAGAGTTTTAGAGACTTTTGCAATAGCTCCAAAACCTCCTTCTCCAAATCATTTGTAGCCTGAGAAAGATTTTGATTTTACTACAGAGAAAGTTTTTTAGGAACCAAGTTATTGGCTTACCTCCGCAGTTGTGCTGGAATCTTGCAGCTGTTTTGCCAGCGTAAAAGTGGCAGTGGACAGCTCCCAATTAACTAGATCCCACAGCTCTGCATTGCTCTTACGCGAACCCAAGACATCTTTACCTTTTTCATAGTAACTGAAAGCTTCGTTGTAGAACTTTTTCTGTTTTTGAACAAAATCAACGCTGTGAAGGATGCAGAAATGAATGTTGCACGAAATCATTCTAGATAACGGACCAATTATCAGTTCTTACCTTTCATCAGACAAATGCAAATGAGCACGGAAACGCATAAATCTGCCCATGTTGCAGTACAAAAAAGCCAGATTAACGTGGTCCTCCACCTCAGAGAAGGCGGCTATGCCACGTTGAAGCGAGTCATACGACTTCATAGCCAAATCTATATAAACTGGATCTGGTTTCGGTGCATCACCGACAACTTTTTCATCACCATTCGCAGTCTTGGCGTCCTCTTCGTTGGCACTTGCCTCTATCATCTTCGTGTATTCCTCTGTTAAAGATATTTTTCTTCAAATGTTGATCTGTGGTATAAGCGTTTATATCTTACCCTGTGCCCAGAACATGTACTTCAGACCCAGCTCATTGCGCACATTGCCTAAACGTCTCAACAACTCATCTTCGTCGGATGTTGCATCAGTTGCACACTCCAAAGCAATTTCATAGCAATTGCAAGAAGAAACCATCAGGTGTTCAATATTTTTAAGCGGTTTAATGAGGACAGTGGAATCAACTGAAAATATAGCGAAGTAATTTTTAATTCATATCCCACTAGCTGGTGTTACTCTGGATACTGTTTTGCAAATGTATCATTGACACTTTATATCATAATTTTTTTTTTATGAATAAAATGGAATAGAGTCCGCTTTACGGGAATAGAAACAGTTATTGAAGCTGAGGAAATATTCAGGGAATTTGGGTGAAAGATACAAAGTCCATAGAACCCAAAAAAGTCGAAACAATAATGACCAAGAAATAACATTTCTTTCTGAATGAAAAAAATAACAACCACGAAATAACTTTTATTTCTTTTGATTGAGAATAAAAAACGACCACAAAATAACTTTTATTTCCGATTGAAAAAAATAACGACCAAGCAATAAATTTTATTTCTGATAGAAAAAAAACTACCAAGAAATAACTTTTATTTCTTATTGAAAAAAATAACGACCAAGAAATAACTTTTATTTCTGATTGAAAAAAATATCGATCAAAAAATAATTGTTTTGGTTTTATCTTTAAAATCATGAAAAAAATCATGTAAAAAATGGAATCTCTACCTTCCTAGCGTCACATTGCTATATTTAAAAGAATTATACAAAAACTTTTTATACATGATCTTTTGACCTAAAATTTCAGAAATTATTTTGAATTACCAAATTAAATTAGTTATTCGGTCCCAGACTTTTTCTCTTACTTTTTTACGCTCTCGTTGTAAGTTTTTCGATTACGTGAACGCTTTACTAGTAAGAGCTTGTAACAATTTGTAACAATAGATGTATTAACCTATAGATGTATTAATTTAAAAAAAAATCAAGTCATATTAAATGTCGTACAATTTTCACTTATCAAGTTGTGGACTTATCTTATATATTAATAGGCAAACATCAAATGTTGTACACTTTTTCGATATTAATTTTAGAATAAGGGCAATGAAACTTATATCATTCGAAAGGTACTACGCCCTATATGTGCAGAATCATTTTAGATTTTAAATATATGACCTCTGACCCGAAATATTAACATTGACAGTTTGTATTATTTTTAGTAAGGAATCTCAGGGCTAGGAAGAGGTAGAATGGTGAATGAGGTATCAAATGAAAGATCTGGCTGCATTTTAGATTGGTGACCTTCGACCGGAAATATGAGCGTAAACAGAGCATTTATTAAATAAAAGCTAAACTGTAACAGATACAAGAATATAGCGTAAGAGGGAATTTTAGACATTGATAAGGACATTTTGCGCCATCTCTTACGGATACCCTACAATAAGCATTTTTTTTTATTCAAGAGTGAATATAAATTGTGATGGTGAAATTTCTTACAAATAGTAGAGTCTGAAAAATTTTTGTTATTTTAACATAAAAATTATAGCAATGTCTCAAAAACTATAGATGTTCTCAGTACAACGTGTTTTTGTATGAAAAGTGGTTGGTTGAGAAATATAACGGTATACGAAAGCTTTCTTGGTAATATTTTCCACGGATAGTATGTTAAAAAAATTCCTTAAAAATGACATTAAAAGTATTTAGATATCTCGAAAAATTTATATCTTCTCAGTACAACATATTTCCTTGAAATAAGGAAATCATCAGAATTCAACTCATCGCCTTAGAATGAGAAAAAAATATTTAAATTTCAAGTTTCAAAATAAATTGTTTTTGAGAAATGTTTTTATATTTTTTATAAAGTAATACAGCTACCAAAATAATTTTTGTTAAAAATTTCCTTAATGTCTATTACCAATTAAAAGCTATAAGTGTACATATTTTTTCATACAATGAAGAAAAAAACCTGCCGTAAATTTTTTAGTATTTATTATAAATGGAGGGGAACAAATCAGTTATGATTCAAAAGGTGCTTTTTTTTTTGTTGCACACACAAATAGAAACAAATTTGGACTGGTGACTGGTGATTTTCTTATTACATTTTCTTTTTTCACACTCTTTCATATGACATCATTTATTTGCAAAAATTGCCTCATGTAGCACATAATTCAATCAACAGTTTCTATCATCGAAATTCATGAGCTAACCCCTATGATTTTTTTGATGAAAATTTAAATTTTCAAAATGTTGTTTTTACATTTTTTACAAAGTTTTCAAGAAATAATTTCTGTGAAAAAATTTTCAAATATTTCAAACCACTCCAAAGTTATATACAAAAAACTATGTTTTAAGCAATTTCCTTAGTTACATATCGCTACCTTAATATAGAAAGGACCCAACTAATTTTTTTTCAAAATAATTTCTTTTACAGATTTTTGCAAAAAAAATTGCTACAGAAAAAAAAATTGCTGCAAAAATACTGCTACAGCATTGAATTGGTTAGTGTCTTAAATATAAAATCCAATTCAAGAAAATTCGGAACCGCAAAATTTTAATTTTTTTTAAGTTTTTTCCATCTCCTGTAAAGTAACAAAAAATGAGTTAGAGCCTTTCTATATTAAGGTATATATATTATTATCTTGTATATTAATACGCAAACATCAAATGTTGGCTTACACATTTTTGATATTTATTTTAGAATAAGGTCAATGTAACGTATATCATTCCAAAGGTACTGCACCGTAGATGTGTCGAATCATGTTAGATTTTAAATTTATGCCCTCTGACCCGAAATATTAACGTTTGAAGTGTATATTAATTTTAGTAAAGAGGCTCAGGGTTAGGAAGAGGTAGAATAGTGAAAGAGGTATCGGATGAAAGGTGTGAGTGAAAAAGTTTGGACAACATGATTGCATTTTAGTTTGATGACCTTCGATCTAAAATATGAGTGTAAAAAGTGCATTTCTTAAATAAAAGCTAAGCTGTAAGAGATAGAAGAATATGATATAAGAGGAAATTTAGACATTGCCAAGATTTACAAAAAATAATTTCAAAATTTAAATAGTTTAATTTAAGAACCTACAATAAGCATTTTTTTATGCAACATGTGTAAATATATATTGTGATTGTGAAATATCTAATAAATAGTAAATTTCAAAAAATTTTTGTTATTTTGGCATCAAAATTATCGAAAACTATGTATGTCCGCAGTATAGGTTCACAGTATAATGAAAGTTAAAGATTTTTTTAGTACAGAATGAGAAAAAACTATTGAAAAGCCAATTTTTAATTTTGTAAGCAAATATCCTTAAAATTTTCTTCGACTGGAAGTGATTTTTTTGGCGAAAATAAATTGTTTTTGAGAAATGTTTTTATATTTTTTATAAAGTAATACAGCTACCAAAATAATTTTTGTTAAAAATTTCCTTAATGTCTATTACCAATTAAAAGCTATAAGTGTACATATTTTTTCATACAATGAAGAACAAAACCTGCCGTAAATTTTTTAGTATTTATTATAAATGGAGGGGAACAAATCATTTATGATTCAAAAGGTGCTTTTTTTTTTTTGTTGCACACACAAATAGAAACAAATTTGGACTGGTGACCAAGGATTCGAAATATGAGCGTTAAAAAACTCAATTTTGCTTTCCGAAAAGTGCTAATCCATGAGAGAAACCATAAGGTTTTTAAAAGAAAAAGAAAAGAAAGGAAAAAAGACTCCTCTAAGAATCACCTCAAGGGTAATAACATCTATGAACTGTTTTTGGCCATTTTCTTCGTTTATTGAGTTTTTTGTGCGGTTCCCAAAAGGTTGATTGAAAGGGGTGAATATGTTTGGAAGAAATGTTGGTAGGATAAATAATAGAGCCAGCTCATACATTTTACTCCTCTCGATGTTAATTTGGGAGGGATATAAACTCCGTTGGACAAATTTTTGCAAAACAGTTCTTATAGTGAAGCTACGGAATGACAAAGGTTGTGTTCATTTGTATGCTATAATAAATAGTAAATTGTTTATATTTGTCTTCGGGTTCACAAACACAAACTTCACCGCTACAAAAATAGCAAACGAGTACTGTCATCTATGCTATGCATCTTTAATGTTATGTTTTTCCAAATCTTTGCTACAGTTCCTTAGCACACGCTACGTTAGAGTTTATTTCTGTTCACTGCTGTACAGACAGTTGGTCGATTTTCGACCACAGGCGATACTAGTACAGATAAATCATTGTTTTAATTTAATGAATAGATTATTAGATTTATTAGAATCTTCATTTCCAATTTCGACAACTGACAACTGGTTACCACCATATTCCTTTAAATGTTAAAGTTGGTTTTTATAAATATCTTAACTTATTTAATATTGTTAATTTGAACTACAAAGCATGTAATTTCGATAATTCGAATTTTATTTTTGGTAGTATTGACTGAAATGATGAGTTTATACATTTTAGTACCGTGTTATACTTTAATATCTTTAATATCTAATTTTTTCGGCCGTAGCGTGGCGGCCGTAGCCTAGTGGGTAGAGTGCGTGGCCCCTAAGCTAAAGAACCGCGGTAGCCCAGGTTCAATTCCAGCTCAGACAGAAAGTTTTTTCAATTGAATTAATTTTTCTGTTCGGTCGTCACCTCTCTGCAGACAATGGCAAACCTCAGAGAGTAAAAATTGCCATGTAAAGCTTCTTGAGAACATAAGCCGTTCGGAGTCGGCATAAAACACGTAGGTCCAGTTCTCGGTCATTTGTGATCAAACATTTAATAACACGCACATCACAATTGATCAATAGAAGCTAGGTCAAAGTCCTTTCAAGGGCTGAAATGGCCAGTTTATTTATTTATATTTATTTATCTAATTTTTTCAGTTTGTAAAGTTCATATTCCTTTGTTTAAGCCACGGGGGTTAGTAAAGTACCGTAGTATACACGAAACAAATTTTAAAAAACCTTCGGAACAAATTTTATAAAAATTTTTTATTAACTAAAGATAAATCGTTTTTTCTTATATATAGACAATATGAGGGAGTCTAACTTTTAGGAAAAACTCTTATATAGGGCAATATATTTCTAAATTTGAAACTAATATTAAATCAAACCCAAAATCTCTTTGGCATTTTTGCCGTAAAAAATTAGCCTGACAATGCTAAGACCCAATTAAGGCTAATTGCTTCATATGTCCCAAATAACATTGTTAGAGAAACTAGGAGCGAGTGAGTCCAAAAAGTGTTCTATAGGTGTATAATATGTGATTAAAGCTTTACCGCAGCTTTGTTTGCTGCTAGTTGCTTTTAATCTTAAAGAAAATGCTCCAAATATGATTTTTTTACCATTTTGAGCTCTAATACTTTATACAGCTCTGTAAAGGAATTTATAAAATCTGCAAAAGAGCAGAACTCTAAAATGTACTACTTGCTCTGTAAAGGATCTTTTAAAGTAATAAGCATAACTATAGAGCTGTTTTGAAACCCGTAGACCCAGTATAATATTTGCTTTAATATGTATTTTTGTATTGCATTTTTAAAGCTAATAGATGTAAAATACTGTAAATTAATGCAATAAATTTTTTGGGAATAACAAGTGATTAAAAAATCTGATAAAGAGCTTCTTTGAAAAAAGTGGCGATCTTATTAAAAATAGAAAATCTTCAGAGTTGAAGCAAGCTAAATATTAGTGTTTACGATTATATTTAAAACGAAATTGATAATTTCTATGATGCATTTATTTAAGAATAAAGTATTTAAATCATTTTTAGTTGATTTTAAAGAATGTTAAAAATTTTCCAACTATTTTTAAATAATAAACACTTCTTAATTTTAATTATTTGTTAAGCCCGTTGTAGTTTTTCAAAGTACTACATTCACGTTTCCGATAAATTCAAAAGCGCACCGAAATTCGCAGCATATCACGAATGCACGAACATGAGTCTGATATAATAATCACTTTATTATTTCTTTAATTTATTTGTCATTCTAGTCATCACAAACACTTGTCAAATTTTATATTTTTATTGAGTTTATTTTTAACACATACAAACTTAAACGAATAAGAAAAAAGAGCCTTGCAAGAGCTCTTATTTAGGATTGACAGAAACTCTTTTAAAAGTTGACAGCTACTTCTACTCTCCATATAAAGCAAAAATAGTGCTTTTAAACTCAAAAAAGTAGCCTTATAAAGCCTTCAAGCCTGTTGAAGCTTGCTGCAAGAATTAATATATGGCTAAAATTGTTACTTGGGGTTTGTTTATTGCTTCTTTTACATATAGCGCAATAGCCCAGTGGTTATAGTAGTGAGTACACAAACTTGATGTCGTGGGTATGAATCTCACGATGTTTGATATTTTTTGTTTATTTTTTCTTTTTAATATTTTAATCCAAGCGTGTACTAGATTTTAAACCAAAACTGTATTAAAACCAATTTTTAGTATTTTATATTTATTTAATAGAACCTTATTTTAAACTGTCAGCTGAAAAAAATGATGCTTTGATAATTGCTATCCTGTGCCCAAACATTAAGTTAAGATGGTTTCAAGCCTTAAAGAACATGGCGCTCATAAATCTTTCTACTGACGATATTTATCGCATAGTTTTAGGACATCAGGAAGAGTTTTTTAATTTTGGTAGCCCAGGTAGCCTTTTAACAAATAAAAAAGTTATGCCTTTTCACATTTTTATGTAGATGAATCGAGCGAAGTTTTTACGCCAACTCAATCCGCATCATTGCAAAGTGCGGAGTGTAACAAAATTGTAGAAGAGCAATTTTTTCAATACATCAATGATAAATCTTCACATTTTGAGATGTTGCAAGGTTACCATCTTATAAAGGACTTATCAATCAAGATGAACACACTTCTTACATCTACCGCTCCAGTGGAGCGATTGCTTTCATTTGACTGGTTTTGTTACAATCCCAGAAGGCAATCTGTAACAGATTTTTCTTTTGATGAAGGCCAAAACTAATAAACTTTAACTGCTATTTTAAGGGGTTTTTTACTAATTTTTTACAATTAAAAATAATAAGAAGTTGCTGAAATCTTTAACAAACTCATGCATTTTTATTTTTTGAAAGAAAGTTGTAAAAAATTCACCAAGTGCTTAGCAAAGTACTTGAGAAATACTTGAAAGTACAGTACTTGTACTTGAAAATTTCAAGTATAAGCATGGAAGTACTTATACTTAGTACTTATTTTTTAAGTACCTAGGTACTTGTACTTATACTTGTACTTATTTTTACAGGTCTGCTATAGACCTATTTCTAAGCTAACAACTATTTCGAAGCTTTTTGAGTCTATAGTTAAAGGAGAAATTGTTTTTTGCAGTAAAGAATATTATCTCTCCTCACCAGCATGGTTTTGTACCTACCTGGTCGCTCTACTATGACAAATCTTGTTTTATTTTCGGAATACTGCATATCTGCATTTACTCAGGGATGTCAGGTTGATGTCATTTATACAGATTTTTCTAAAACTTTTGATAAGCTTGTCATGTTCTTTTAATCAAAAAGCTTACAAAATTGCGTTTTCACTCAATTTTCTTAAGCTGGCTTGAGTTTTATCAAGCAGGCAATGTGTAGTTGCATTTGATAATTTTAAATTCTTTTCTTATTTAGTAACTTCAGGTATTCCTCAAGGAAGTCTCTTGGAGCCTCTACTTTTTATTTTGATTATTAATGACATAACATCAATTTGTTCCTTTTGCAAATTTTTCCTCTATGCTGATGATCTTAAGATCTTCCAAAAAATAGGTAATTTAAATGATACTGAACTTGACTCTATATTTGGTGCTGCAGAAATGGTCTATTCCTAAATCTTAATAAATGTTTTTCAATTACTTTCTCAAAATTTAGCTTTTTCCTTCCGTCCGCTTATAATATCGCCAATTTCCTTTTGACTTCCGTCCAACATTTTAAGGATCTACTTCGGAGATTAGAAGAAGCATATTATCTTTGCTCTTCGTTTTTGATATTATCAATGATTTGGTTGATTGCCCTGCATTATTGGGAATGATCGATTTCAATGTTCCAGCAAGAATGCTTAGAAGTTATGAACCTTTTTACTTGCAAATTTACCATTCTAACTATGCTATAAATCCTCCTATTATTCGTGTTTTGCGTTAATTTAATTCTATTAATTCTAGTTGCAATCTTGATTTTACTGTTTCTAACAATCAAATAAGATCTATTTTAAACACTATTTTTTTAATTATTTTTACTTTGTTTCATACTCAATATTTAACTAGTCTGTAAGAAAATTTATTCATAGACTAAACTGAAGATAAATATATCATATAATATATAAAATATATAAAATTCTTTTAAATAAAAGAAAAAGTTATAACGATTTTCCCGTGGGAATAACAAAATGTTGAGAAATAACCAACTGCAAATTTATTTCAATTCAACTACGAGACTCACCTATACATTTAAATTTAAAGCAGTAAAGTTAGTAAATACATCTAGTTATTTCTTTGTTTTAGTTCATAAATAAACGGATCTGTTGCAAATATCAATACAGAAGAAATCACTTTCGCTCTTACACATAGTCTCTGCCAGCAAGTGGCGACATGTTGTATCTTCACTATCTTCAAAGCAGACATCGAAGCGAAGTTTTCGATCTGTCAGTATGTTGTAACATTTCGTTCGACAAGCGATTTGGTTTGTTTCGAAGATATGCTCGAACATTTAACAGCTACGCGCCATGGCATAACAACCAGGGGCCGAATTACAGCATCCGTGATCGAGCAAAATTGTACAAGATTGATAGGCACTTGTCTCGTCGTGCCCTTCGTAATTTTGCTCGATTACGGATGCTGTAATTCAAGGCCAGGCCAGGTAGGCGTACTAGAAACACGCTCTCTATGACAAACAAAACAAATAACAAATGCGTAGCTATAATGTCAAAATATATATTGTCAATTAAAAGCAGCCGTCCCTAGCGACACAAATAAATTGGTTACTGAACAATCTAACTAGTAGTCAAATTAAAATTTTATTAAAAGTTAACTTTTATTTGCTTTGTTCAGAGCCAAAATACAATTAGTTAATACAATTATTATAACTTAAAACACAGCTAATTTTATTAAATTTTTTAGGATTTTGATAATTTTTCTTATATTTTCACACACAAAATATGGGTACTCTCTTGATTTATACGGTTACAAGTAAATTATAAATGCTCTCCGAATTGCATCTATCTGATTATTCTGCCATGTTACACGCAAGCTTGTAAATTTCTTTCTGATACGTGAATCAATATTTTAAAAAATTTAATTAATAAAAAATTTAATTTAAAATAAAAATTAGAAATGAGTTATTTTTAACAAATAACATTGATTGGCAAAAATAAAAGGGAACTTAATTTGAACAAACAGTTCTAAGGTTACCATATGATAAGCTTTTATTAAAGCCAATACTTTTATGATTTAACTAACAATGTTAAATAAATAATAAAACAATGCTTAAATGAATGAATATTTGCATTTATATTTACTTCGCTTCTCGAAGTAAAGTGATAAAGTGATATTTTATCGCAAGTACCGCCTGTCGAAAGTGTTACAACAGAACCGACTTTCGAAAATTCAGCCAACTTCGAAAATTTCCACGTGGAAGAGGTTTTTCACCTATCTCACGAAAAAGAGCACTAGCCAAATTTGAAGCAAAGTGAAATAATAATAAGATTGTGAAAGTTTTTGTTTTTGAATTTTATGTATTTGTTAAGACCTTCAACAAGCTTATATTATTCTGTCGACGTGTTTTAAGCCCACTTTGCTGTAATCACTTTGCTGTAATAGGCCAACCTTCCAGCTCCAAGCCTGGGCCCGAATTACAGCATCCGTGATCGAGCAAAATTACGAAGGGCTCGACGAGACAAGTGCCTATCAATCTTGTACAATTTTGCTCGATCACGGATGCTGTAATTCGGCCCCTAATTAATACTAACAAATTGCGACTAAAGCAATCAAAGGATTTGCTGCTGCTGCTGCTATTAAATCTGCTGCTCGATTTCTCTACATGTCAAATCTTCTTCTGCACACAATTTCTTGTTTTGAAAACACATACTATTTACCAAAACAAAAACAGCTTTTAAAGCATCATTAGCGAACGAACAAATACTTTTTTTAGAGCTTCTTATAACGAATTATTTGACACTTACGAACAACCTCGCTCTTCTTGAGAACATTTTTGACAACTATAGCTTTATGGTGTGGTGAAAAAACCACCCCTTCTCTCTTTGGGAAGGCTAGAAGGAGCCACGCTAGTGGCCGTTACCACAGGGCACTGCTTTATAGGCAGACATGCCTCCAGACTGCAAGTCATCGCAAATGACTTCTGCAGTGACGAGGAGGAGGAAGAAATCATATCCCACCTTCTATGTTCCTGTCCCGCATTCGCTATAAGAAGGCATAAATATCTGGGGTCGTTCTTCTTTTCAGAGCTTGACCTGTCAAGGACAAGCGTCAAACGCTTTACCAAAAGCTCAATGTGGTCTAACTGCCGTCTCAACTTAACCTAACTTGACCAAACCTTCTTATCGTAACCAATTTGCTAAATCGTCAGTAAAGAGAGATTAATCAAGAGTATTCAATCTTTTTAATAAATAAATAAATAAATGCAAAAGTAAACTTACCTCCTTCAAGTTCCTTCTCCAACTCATGGCTTATAGATACCTCAATTTCACTGTCTTTGTTAAAATCATTTAAATAATCATCAATATTTTGCCAATTTTTGGCCATTTGAAAAAAACAATCACCAGCTCGTCCTAACAAGCAGCTTTTCTGCGACACCATTTTCGCCATGTACTTGATGACAACTTGTTGGCAGCGATAAGCCATGTAGATAGACTTAAGACAAGCGCCAAATTTTTGTGCGACATAATGCAGTTCAGCTTGGGTGGCGTATGTCAAACATGCTTTTTCCAATAGCAAAAGCTTAAGATGCACATTCCACGACCCAAAAAGCTGCGTGTTAAAATTAACGGCAACTTGTTTGGAATCCGAGTTTTCCTTTTTGGCGCCTTCCTCCTTCAAATCTTGACTTTTAATGTGTTTTGGTTTAGGTTTCTTGGATTTTCGATCTTGCTCCAGCTGTTTGTCGCATGTCTGAGTTGAATGGCTTTGACTAGGAGCCACTGCTTGACATTCATCATCATCATCATTCGTTTGTGGTCTGTTCAGCGATGCATAAGGCAAAGGAATCGGTTTGAATGGTTTAGCCATATTTGGATGTTGTTCTTCATGTAATATGCGTTGCTTCTCTTCGTCCTTGGCACGCTCTTCGCTCTCTTTTATGAACTGTTCTTCGTTGTTGTTGAAAAACTGCAGGCAAGAGATGCCTTCGCTTATATGTTCAAGCGAGATTCGACAGCGCTCTTCGGTACTGGCGAAAAGTGGCGATGGTGGACGTGGAGCACGCTTCTTCTGCTTTCCGTTCTGCTCCATATGAAACTCTTTAAGATTGTCGCAGATGTTCTTCACTGCAAATTTATCGCAGTTTTGACTAAGGTCACTACTAACATCATTAAAATTCAAGTCATCTTCACTTGCGCTGTCTTCAAACTCTTCCTCATCGTCATATAGAGATTGCGTATCTGAGTCTATATCGAAAACATCAAACTTTGGCGATTTTGGATCTATGCCCGCAGGTATATGCAGATCCGAGAGTATGTAGTGTGAAGATGTGACAATTTGTGGATACTTCTCTTTGGGCAGTAGCTTTATGCAGTTATCTAGAAGAGCGCAAATGTTGCCAGCCGTCTTGGGTGATACATGTGCAGCCGTATTCTTCATATTGCGAGCTACACTGTACAACAGCATGGCAACGGGAACTGTGAAAGGATTCTCTTGCTTGTCGTCGCAAGACGTTTGGCTGTCACAAAGTGTTGTTAAGTCGTACAACTTAACCACATCGTCGTTGCGCCCTTTGAACAGCCAATATGTGTGTCCTGACTTGGTGGCGTTGGCTTTTAGGAAGGATAGAATGTATTGCGCCACATTGCGCACTACCTGTGGCGAAAACTGAGAGTCCTCGAGGTAGGGCAGGTCCTCTGTTTTAATTATTTCATATTTCTGCACGATACCATCGAGATGGTAGCACATCACGACTTCTGGAACGTTGCACATAAGATTGTCTAGCCAGTAATCAATACCTGTTAATACGTTGATGGGTTTGGCCATGTCACGTAAGCGCAAGCTGATACAAGGGCGATTCGGACCACCAAATATGGGCATGTCGGTGCCAATGAGCATGCGAATGTCTTCGAAGGTCCAAACGACATTTCGATTGAAGACATGATTCGACTTGGGGTCCGGCATGTTCTCGTCAATTTTTGGTTCCGGAAGCACTGGACCTGTTATCGGCAGTGGTCTCTGTCTATCCATTAGCTTGTTGTCGCGATCAAGTTGTGGAGGCTCAGCAGCAGCAGATTGCTTGAGGCTGTAGTAGAGAAACTTCGAGAGCAAGTTTTTGGTTTGTATAGCCTCCCTTGATTTATCCTTAAGACAAAAGTTATGATTTTTGCCACCATAGGCTAGAATGTGCTCTAAAATAAATGTACGCAGCCACTTCCAGTCGTCGTCTGCTTTGCGCAGTAAATACTTTTGTATATCGAACTCATCCAACAACAGCGTGTTTCCCACTTTGTGGACAATCATACTGATGGCACCCTTGGAAGTGTACGGTAGCTTAAGCAGTTTTTTAATATTTTCTGCATCCGAAACAACGTCGACATCGCCCACGCAGTCTGGAAACATGTGTGCCATGCGAAAACTACAAAAGCCTACATAAATAAACATTATTCTTTAAGTCAATAAATTCCTCACCTGGCAAATCCTGATGACTGATACAGCGCTTGATGCAACCCATAGCTGCTGTCTGATGTGGTCAACCAGTTGGAAGGCGGTAAATTGAGATTTGTATTGCACTCCAGACGGTTAAATTTGACTGGCACCTGCACCGCTGAGTATTTTACTACAGCCTTCGACTTGACCGCCTCCACCAACTCATGTGGCCCCACCGACTGACATGCTTCGATCTAGAAAACAATGTTAGAAATCTGCTCATAAACCAAGGTTGAAAATTCGATTAGCTTACCTCATCACCAGATTGCCTCATACTTGTATCAAATTCTATTTGCGTTTATCATAAAAGTTAAAATTGTGTGGAACTTTTTCTATTGATATTATTCCTAAACACTACTCCACTTAGTTTAAGATTTTATTTATTTTCCAGAACAATTCCTTGATAGTCGAATACAAACATGATGAAGCTAGACCGGGCTTTGAACTGTCAAAATCAAATCATATCAAAGGGCAACTCAGAAGCATATAAAACTGGGAACAATTGAAGAATAATGAGGGGTTTCACAAGATGTCGTATTGTTGTGCTGTGATATATTTTTACAACAGTTTTGCCCTTAAAATTTTGCGACCACAGGTTACTTCGGACACATTTTTTACACGACCACGATGCACATTGTGCCAGAAATTTGGGAAAGTGGCCAAGAATCATATACTGAAGTTGGATAGATAAAATTTAATAAAACTTGGTGCGGGATACTTAGAATAAAGCATATTTAACAAGATGGAAATAGTGGCCAGAATTTAACAAAGGGGTGTGTCTATCAATAAAATACTGTATATCGTCTAATATTGGCACCAGTTTATTGAAATTGGGAATAAAGGTGAGTAAGGTCGTTTCCGAGCATGTTAGAAAAAGTGGGCGGGATTTAACAAAGGGCGTATCACTATTAAATAAAAACGTTAGTTTGGTTATTATTGATTCTGGGGTATTAAATAAGAGACCGGATATGACAGAGAATAATGGGACGCTTTTACTGAATCTGACGTGTGATGTGTGAACTAAAAATAATATATAAAAGGCTTTAGAAAATAGCACTTTTAGAACGATAAATATGTTATAAAATCGAGACACAAAACCCACAATTATCCTACATAAATGACATTTATAGTTTCCAGGGTCACCACGTGGAGGTTGTGAGAAGAGCACCATGATTGTTTTTTATTTTAATTTTTTGTGATTTTTTATTTTTTTTAACAATTTTTTTTTATATAGCTTTGTATATTTTTTTTACTTTCAATATTTACTTTTTATGTTTTGTTTTTATATATTTTTTTTTATTTTTTGCTGTTAATATTTTTTTATATATTTTTTATTTTTTGCTGTTAATATTTTTTTATAATTTTTTTTTTTGTGTTTTGCTTTTAGTATTTTTTAAACTTTTGATCTAGTTTACTTAGAGTTTGCCTTTGCAGTAGTTTTACTGTCTACTAACTGTTTGATTTAGCTCGTCTTTTTTGATTTGAAAGTACTCCACTACTCTCGTTTTTTATAAATTTCTCGAAAGTTATTAAAAAAGTGCAAAACTGTGCATATCCCTTTTCAAGAAAACATCTCAAAGAAAGTAATAGCATGTAAATTATTTTAACTTCCAGCGTAATCTACGGGAATCTTTAGGCGTGGTATTTTTTATACCCTACGTTTTGTGTATTTAGTAAAAGAAAAAATTAATTAAAAATAAAATATGTATAAATATTTTTTCCAATATTCCAGTAATTTTCCAGTATTCAATGGCCCATTATCATAGTCAAAATAACAGACGACTCTAAATTTAGTATAAGCATTTTTTACAGTTTTTTAATATAATAAGGGTTCTCATCTAAGCATGTAGCGGACCCGTAAACATTGTAAACCTTGGAACTTACATGCGCGTAAACTATCTGTCAAAATTTGTATGGGCGTGAGTTTACATCATTTCCGAGCCTATTTTGTAGCGTAAACTAGCATGTAAATCTACGTGTATGAATGAGGGTGGTCTCTGGCGCTAATCATTACATATTTAAAGTAGTTGAAGTAAATATGAACACGTTTCATTTATTTTTCTATGTTAATGATGGTTTTCAAAAGGTTTAGAATTTAAAAAAAGTCATAATGTTGTCGCAGCCGCCATTTTGTCGACATTTACGCTACTTACACTTTATCGCTCATCAAAAGTTTAAATGCTATACATGTTTACATGCTGAGATGAGAACCCTTAATATGTTGTCGAAAATCTTGCACTAAATTTAGAGTCGACTTTTATTTTGACTATGATAATGGGACAATAACTTTAATTGAGAGCTAAAAATTTAAAAGACCTGTAAGACCTTCTCAAACCAACAAAGCAAACAAATTCAACAAGAAATAGTTGTGCTGTCGATGATTTAAAATTTTAAGTGTTAATAAAAACAATTGCAATTTTTTACTTAAAATCTGTCTCAAATTGTAATTTTTAATTTTGTATAAATAATATTTCTTCTTATACCTGTGACACATTTGCAGACTTAAACTAGTTTCAATTGCTTTTCTAGTTTAATTTTCTGATAAACTATGTTTAGAATTCATTTAGTCAAAACTAGTTTCCGAAAGTCGTTTATCGCAGCTAATCGAGTTTCAACAGCTGATTTTGATATTCTTCTTTCTACACTTTCGTTGATAGCTACTGTGCTCTCTCTCAAGCACACACGCTGAAATTTTATGATTATAGTGTTGTTCACTCGCCCATTGCTTCTATATTTTTCGTTATTTTTTTTAAACTAGCTAAGAAAAATATTGAGTGTGTCATCCACAATGGTTATATTTTAAACTACAAAAGATAACCAAGATTACCTATGCCAATGTGTCAAAGCTTTTAGGGTACCTTAGTGTTTCCTGTTATCAATCGTAATGGTGCGTTTACAACAAACCTTCAAAACGTCTTTGAGAATTAATCACGTTTAAGAGCCAAAACACGACTTAGTTTGAGTGTGTGTTACCATACAAAATTTAAAACACCTCACAGCGCGTTTTATTATAAAACGCCATTAAACACTGTAAAGGTCGAAACATATCATGGTAAAAATGAAAGGTGGCAACACCTCAAGCCATCAAAGCTTCAGTTTTTCACGAAAATAAGCAAAACAAAAGCAAAAATGGAACAGTTAGAAAACATAAATGTCAAACTTAAACGTGAAAAAGGCAGTGTAAGCCATAGAAATAAAAGATAAGGAAGTGGTGTTCTACTCACACACACTATACGTGTGTAGAAGGAATTTTCGTCATTGAGGAAGCGAGATAGAGCGTCGTTTTTTGACATAAGCCCTTGCCGAGCAAAAATAAACTGTTGCCAGCCATTTTTGAGCAAGAACATCTGTCAAAACACAATTTCTGCTTCATGAGCGCATTCATTATTTAGGGTGGCAAGGGCCTTAAATTTTTTCATATTGGGATAAGCTTTAATAGTTATTTATTTGTTTACATTTTTTTGAAAACTTGACATGAAATTAAAGTGATCTAGCGTCCTAAGGTAACAAGCTATAACTAGGTATTGCTATATATAAAAAAACTAATTAAAAGCCGACAGTTCGGAAAAAACTACACAAAACTATTTATTTTAAATGAGTCTTATTTGATATGTATTTTAGTTGTTTAGTTTTTTTTTAGTTTTTTTTTTAGTTAAATAGTTCATAAAAAATAGTTTTTTGAAATGAATTATAAATAAATCATTAAAAGTAACTTTTGTTTTTTCAGTTTTATTCTGAGTTCATGTCTTTTACTTTATTTTAGTAATGCTTTTCTCTGTAAAAAATTGGTAACGCAACATGTTATATAACGGTGCTATATAAAAATTACATAGTAAGCATACATGTAAAAAATAAAAAATAATTTACGCCTTTCTTTACTACATAGCTGAATGCGGCCCTGTTAAAATGTTTTTGTGTTTGTGTCAACTTCACTGTGTTTGTAAAATACTTCATTTCACTTCAACTACACCGCTTCCTTATATTTTACTTCTATGGTGTAAACAGTCGTTTTTTGAGATAAAACACAATAACCATAAAACGTGTTTTAGTTTTGGTTTAAACGTATTATAAGAATCATTTGTATACATAACATATTTTATTTTTGGTCACTTATTGAAATTCCTGGCCTAATGTGCGTTGCAGCAATACTGATTTGGAAAATATTTTGTGGGAAAAGTTTGTAAAAATTTCTATTTAGTTTATTTCCGTTTTAGAAATAAAATGGTACACAATTACATTATTTTTACGAAAATTTTTACTATATTGGCACATTCCTATAATGTAACCATGCGTTCAATGTGACATTCATTTTTAATACTACTTTACCTGTTCTCAGCCCGTCAGGCCAGGTCGAGGACCCAACAATAATACTTTCTTGACGTAGAATTACGTCTTACAGCGCGGTTTGTATGGGGGTAATTTTCACAAATTTTTTCAAGCACATTTAAAAATTATATTTGACACTTTGGGCCTTTAATATTCATCGTACAAAGAAAAAAAAAATTAAAAAATATCAGTTGCAGTGTGAATAAAACGAATATCTAATAAAAAAGCAAAATCTATTAAGAAAAATATCATATATTCGTATGAGAAATGCACAAGCTGCTTCAGTTACTGCTTATTCTGTTTTTATGGTTGTTTTTGTGTGCGTTCGTTTGGTTCATAATCATGTCGTTCGTTGTTGTGCTGCTTTTGTTCTTGTTGGGGATATTTTTATTAATATGTATGAAAAATATACATATATAAAAACACATCAGTTGCTTTCATTTTTGTCGTTTCCCAGATAGTCAACCGGTTCGGTTGAAAACGGTGTTCACTTTTAAAAGCACTGAAGCGGACCTGAAAAATTCCTAAGGGCAATTAAAAATTACCACAAATGAGATTCTTCTAACATAACTGGCAACGTTGCTACTTGTTGCTGATATTGGTGTTTTGGTTCTGCATGCGCTGAAAAGGGCAGTTTTTCACTCGGCTATTCTATGAGCATTAATTGCTTTCGGTGAACAGCAAGGGGAATCACCCAAATCAAGCACCCCAAAACGAGAAACGCAAGCAGCCGAGTGAGTAGCGCATCGTTTCTGAGGTCAGCATTTATATACCAATAAGATTGCTATTTTGAAATATACATTTTCTTATAGGATATTTTACGATCTCTCAATTTAAAGCAAAATAAAAAAAATTTAAATGTCGTTCTTTGAGAAAATCCTTACATAATAAGTAATTAATGTTTTTTTACATCAATTAATTTTTTATTTCTGCATAAAATTATAAAAAACTTTTTCAAAATTACCTTAATGTTACTGATAGTTATAAACTTTTTTTTAAATTCTTTGAAATTACATCTACGTTTAATTTTTCCAATAACAAAACCGTTATAATTCAACAACCGGTAACTATTTCACCAAATACTTTCGAAATTAGAAATAACACCATAGGAGAACAGAATACCAAAATTTCACGTAAAAAGTAAAATTTTTGGTATTCGATTTGGCGTGGAATGCACCAATTGTTAAACACTGCAGACTATGTGATAATCATGGTTAATGAGTTTATGAAGAAATTGCTTAAATTAATAAAATTAAAATAAAAAGCAAAAGTAAGTTAATTATTTACTTCGTTTTTTAAACAGAAAGTTTATTATAAAAAAAATATTTTTATATAAAAGGCAAGATAGCAGAAAATCATAAAAATTGGCTAACAGATCCATAAAACTTTCATTTTACAAACTTTACATTTGATGCCAAATCCTAAACTGGGTAATAAAAAAAAATTCTCTTTAATAAAAATTAAATTACTTTAATTCAAATCACTCTCTAGATTAGCACCAGGCTTTATTTTTATTTTCTGTACATCAGAAATATTGTTGACGAATGTTGAACTCCTCTCAGGCCTAACGGACAACTTCAAACTTCTCTAAGCTTGACCACAAAAATTCAAAGCAAGCAGACGAAAAGAAAAAATTACCAGTTCGCCGGTACTTTCGTAGCTAGCGCGGTATGAAAAATTCGCAGCGAACAAGTGTAAAACTTGACTTACGCCTTAATTTAAAGACCTACAAACTAATTAGTTTGAAAAAACAATTTGATAGACAAATTAAGTCTAAATACATTTTAAAATTTCCTAAAATAACTACATGAATTAAGATTGTGAGCTTTAGATCAAGTGAGTTTTCAAGAAGGCAACAACAACAAATTTCCTAAAATAGATGAAAAGAAAAAAAAATAGAATTAAAAACGCTTAATATTGACCTTAAATCTAATTAAAGCGATTAATGTGAGAAAAAAAATATTAGCATTTAATTTAAAATATAGATATACATAAAAAAGTGATTATGTTTTAAACAGAAAAAAAAATCATAGTTATATGTACACACTAAATAAGAAATAAGAATAAGAGAACAATTTTGTGAAAATTTGTTCTTAAAATTAACAAAATAGTTGAAGCAATATATTTTTAGTAGAGCAACATGGCTTAAATAAAAATTGGTAAGAAACTTGCTAAACAACAAATTCTAATATGTCCGCCAAGCTCCTGTAAAATATATCGCATGCGATAAATTTCTGTTAGTGCTTCTAACATTTTTTCGCTCTTCGCGAAAATAATTTAGTTAAATTTAGGTTTGTGTATACAAAAGGAAAAAAAACCGGAGAGTGACTTGATAAAATGCTTGCTTTAAGTTTAATTCTAATTTGAGTATGGTAAAAGCAATTGCTGTTAATGTTGTTGTAGCTAAACGCCACAAACTCTTTAAATTAACTCAAATCGATTCACACCTTGAAAGATCTTTCATCGATGGAGCGACTCTTCAAATTCTCGTAAGTTTTTTGTTTACTTTAGTATTTTAATTTTATGCTGCCAACATATAAAGTAAGGAGAGTTTTTTTCTGATTCCGTAAATTTTAATTAACTTAGCTGAAAGTAATGTAAATAGTAAGATGATGATTTTCTTTCTTTTGGTAATTATTTAATTTCTTACTTTTATTTCATGCTTATAATTAATAATACAGAATAATAGAATAATAATTTAAAAATTTTTTTCTTAAAATACTTGATTTTAATAAAAACGTTGAGATGTCATAAAAATAAATAAAACAACAACAATTGTATGCATCATCTTACCATTACTACGCTCTTCTAGATTCTACATTAAACACATATTTTGGTTATGCTATTTGATTATTTTTGTAACTTATGCTAAGATATTTTTATTATGAAACCATTGAATACGCATTCATGGGTTGAATTTATATTTATTTTCATTATAATAAATTGAATTCAAATGGAAAACTAAATTGGCTACTATTTTGATTTCGCGCATTTTCATGTGGAAGCTTTGTTGTGATATATGTTTGGGATCATTGATTAATAAATTTAATTTTGATCATTAGCAATGATCCGCATACTATGTTGCAGCAAATTCAGTTTTGCACAGCTAAAACATAATTCGACTGGGTTGTTTGTACGGCAGCTTTGATACCTTCTTCTTTCTAATGTTTCAGTTACATAATAGTAGAATCATTAAGCACGTAATTTAAAATAGTTTCTGTGGCAACGAAGGATGATCAGGTATAAGGTAGAACGAATCCCATCCCATATACAATGAGCTAGAGCTGGAGGAGCTCCAAACGTGCTGCCACTATCTTATGCTTGAATAAAAAGAAACCTAGATACTTTGTGAAAAATATAAATTATTTCATTGCAAGCTACACATATTATATTAAAAAACTGTCAAAAATGCTTATACTAAATTTAGAGTGGACTTTTTTTTTTACTATGATAATGGGCCAATATCATCAAATAATAAGTATTCAATAATTTTAAATTTTTTGGTCACGGTAGACTTTTCATGTGGAAATGCCCATATTTAATAAAGCTAGCCCAGCAATACAAAGTATTGACACTTAAGTGTCAAAATCAGTTGTATTGAGAAACACCCCTAAATAAACAGATTGCACGAATTTTGCTTTAAAAAATTTAAACATAAAAGTGCAGAAATCATCAAAGCGGTATTATTTATTTAGATTTATACGATGAAACAAAAATAATGTGTGGGAAAAAATTCCACAAGAATTAAAAAATTCCTCATTGAATTAAAAAATCCCATTGTTAAGATAAATTCACACAAATGTAAAATTTCTAACAAAACTGGCAACTATGTACGCGTTTAAGACAGAAATAGCTGCCTTTTCTGTGTAGTTTGAAATTAATTGAACGCTGCATACGAGGAACAACTTGAAAAAATGAAATCACGAAGAATTTTGCGAACGAAGTGAACTTTGAAATTTAGTCTGTCAGTTGGAAATCTTTAGCACTGCTGCTCATGCTGTTTTAGGCTGCTTGGGAGATATTTACATTAATTCATTTGAATAACTAATTAGATATTTTAAGCAGTGGAATTTGAAATAAATTAACACAAAATATGGAGGTAAATAAGTCAACTCATTGCATATTTAATAGCTATATGCTTGCAAACGAACACTTATCCCGACCCTTCCCTTTGATTGCTTATTTTCAGATTGAAATACTTAGTGCCAAAAGCTCAAAGCCCTATGGCAATCTCCATGTCCCATCTAACATCAGTATCGGTGACTTACGTGCTCATATTCACAAGCAACTCAAAGCTACACCAATTCCAGACAGGCAGTCGTTGCGTCAGGAGTCACGCGGAAAATCACTGAAGGATACCGACACCTTGCAGTCGCTGAACTTGAAGAACGGGGACAAAATCTACATCAAGGACTTGGGTCCGCAGATCGGTTGGAAGACCGTATTCTTGGCGGAATATGCAGGTCCACTTTTTGTGTACTTGATATTTTACACGCGTCCATCTATCTTCTATGGTAATGTGGCAGATTCTCCGATCTCGCTGACGACGCAGTAAGTAAAGCAATAAACGACTTTCGCTTTCGCTTCAAAAACTGTCGATCGATGAATCGATGTAACCTAATTTGACCTTCTAGTTTAGAGCTTTAATGCTCACATAAAGTTTCACCGAAGTGCGAATGAGTTTTAAAACATTTTCTTGTAAAAATTATGGACTGCATTTAATTAAAATATTTTCCGATTTTAGTATTGCGGCTGGCTGCTACGTAGTTCACTATGTAAAGCGTTTATTGGAGACGATTTTCGTGCACCGGTTCTCGCACTCCACCATGCCTATTCGCAATCTGTTCAAGAACTGCGCTTATTATTGGGGCTTCACAGCGTACGTTTCATACCACGTAAATCATCCTCTGTTCACGAGCCCCTGCATGTTCCAGGTTTGGATTGCTCTAGCTGGCTTTGTGGTAATATTTTTAAATATTGAGAAAATGCTTTTAGTATCTATTTTTCAAAACCCTATTGCATTGCTCATTAGTTCTGTGAGATTGGAAATTTTTCAATTCACATTGCTTTGCGCAATCTACGTCCACCCGGCACTAAGGTGCGCAAGATTCCGGTAGCTGACGGCAATCCCCTAACGAAACTCTTTAAGTAAGTTTCTATTGTGTACCTTAATCTAGCTGTCTTAACTTAGTGTCTGATATATTTTCAGTCTGGTTTCATGTCCTAACTATACCTATGAGATTGGCTCATGGGTGGCCTTTTCGCTGATGACATCTTGCTTGCCTGCTATGCTCTTTGCCTTTGCAGGCGCCTATCAAATGACACTTTGGGCTCTGGGAAAACATCGCAACTACAAGAAGGAATTTAAGGATTATCCAAAGTGCCGTCGCGCCATTTTCCCATTCCTACTTTAAAGCCCTTGATATGCATTTATAAATTATTGGCATGGTTTGAGCTGTACTAATTGCTGCATTGTTCTTATAGTAACACATTTGATTCCGTAGGTAGTAGGATTTCAATAAAATTAAAAAAAAATATTTGTGGTGATTAAAATATACTTTCTAATGTGTGTTACTGCGTTAACTAATATTGGATTTTCGCAAAAAAAAAATTACATGGAATTTCATTAATTGCAGCTGCAACTCCTTAATTTTTTTTGTACGTGTGGTCTATAAAAAGATTGCAGCTTCGCAATAATATAAAATGGATTTGACCTTTATAAGCAACAACGGTGTCTGTGCTTGATAGGGAGAAAATATGACGCTCGGGATACAAATATAAAAGAAACGAATTCAATATCTTTGTGTAAGACTAATAAAATGTTGGAGCACTCAATATTCAAAAATTACGTAAATTTAATGCATAAATTTTAAACGTAGCATCGAAATGTGTATCGATGCTCCCGACTTTAATGTTTTATTAAAATATTAAATAAATTTGCTAGGTTTTAACTTGAAAAAGGAAATAAAGTTTTACTTTCCCTTTATTCTTAATTATTTTTTATTTAATTAACATTTAGACGAATAATGACATAAATATTTCTGGTATTTTTATTCCATTTTCAAATGAAGAACATTTTTAACTTTCGTTTTTATGTAAAATTGTCTTATGTTAATTTGGGAAATATAAATTTTACATAAATAAAGGTCTGAATAAATAACCCAAACTACATATATAACAAAAAAATAAATAATGATACACTGCAAAACGCCTTAAAATAATTAAAACTTGTTAGGAATTATTTTCGAGTACACCGAAGTTTAAATGACCCCACCACCGTATTTTAGTAGTTTCGAAGTTTTATCTACCATCTACCTGTATTCTTCTACTATGGTTTTAGACTTTTGTTTTTTTTTATTCCATGAAATTCTTGCAAGTAGAAGTACAGTCAGCAAAAACTTTTCAAAACTGGAATGAAAAGAAAAATATTCTCTTATTTTCTCTCTCACTTGCAAGTTTTTTGAGTAAACGAACGGATTTTTTTTAACAATTTATAAAATTTGTACAAAATTTTAAATTCTTTTGAGTACGCGAACAGACTTATTGATTTAAATTTGCTAAAATTCTGGAATTAAAAAGTAATTTTATTTTAAGCATTAAGAATTTTCGAATTGTCTTAGAATTTTATTTATTTAATGCAACTATTTACAAATAAGTTAAGTAGGTTTCTTAAAGCTTTATCTAGCATACCAAAATTTGTTAATCAAATTGGTTTTTTCATTATGAAAATATTGATTCAAATATTGAATTTAACTTTAAATTTTTTGTTCTTGATACTAAGCACCAACAAAATTTTCTGAATTACTATCTTAACTACATGACCATGGTGTAAGAATTATAAGGTGTTCCCATGACATTTTTCAATATTTTTCTGTGACATGCTGCCTTATTTTGACAATTGAAAGGGTTTCATATAAAACATTTCAAATGAAATGCCAAAGAAGGCAGTCTATTTTTTCTGATATTCCGAATGAGAATACCTTATTATGATTACACCATGGCAGTGACAATGCTGGGTATGTTAAGTGTGCTGGGCATGGAACTTAACCATATAAGCAGACTGTACAGCAGACGTTTTCCATTATCTTTCCCTTGCCTTAGCCCTTGGCCATAGCCTTAAAATGACATACATACCATTAAAATGGAAGGAGGTCAAGGTAGTATTTATCCCTAAGGCGGGTAGAATATCGCAAACGAGTCCCAAGGACCTCAGACTCATTAGTCTTTCATCTTTCCTGCTGACACACTCGAAAGACTAATTGACGTTCATATTCGTTGTAGCATAGACACAAATTTGCTTTCAGCCTCACAGCACGCTTACAGGAAAGGTAGGTCTCTAGAAACGGCCTTGCACTCCCTGGAAGGCTTTATAGAAAATTCCTTTTTCCATAAGGAGTACACAATGGTAGCTTTTCTGGATATCGAAGGTGCCTTTAGCAATGTTCTTCCGTGGGCAATCATTGGCGCGCTAATAAAGCTTCGGGTGGAAGAGTCAATCTGTGTACTGATAACCTACTGACCAGCAGTCATCAATGCATCTTTAGGAGATTTGTGAGTAGAGGCACTTCTCAGGGGGTATTCTATCACCTTTACTATGGAACTTAGTAGTCAATGTACTTCTGAAGAAATAGAAAAGGTGGGTTGCAAGGTGATTGCCTATGCGGAGGACGTACCCGAGAAACAATTTCATATTTTGTGTCAATAAACTACCTAGAATATGTCCGGTGCCCGTGTAGGTGAATGTCCGACCTCTGCACCGAAATAAGTACTACTTCTGGAACACCTTGGGCAGGCACAATGTACGAACGAAGACCGATTCGGGCACTCGTCAGTTTATTGTGTCCGAATATAGTCGCTCGTTTTTGAACACATTATTCACATAATACAGACTTACTACGGTACTATTTCAGGTACCTTTCAAGGTACTTGTTGGGTATGTTTCGGGTACATTATAGTTAACACTCAGGCCAGTTTCGATACATATAAGCTACTTTATTGACACAATATATACATATTTTTTCTCGAATCCTGTTCGCTGAAGCTCGCTTGTATTCGGCTTAATATATATCAATGTGCGATTAATTTTTTTCATAAACCTCGCAGTTTTCGTTACTACTCGTAGCTTTTAAAAATAAAATTGAGTCCGATACTCTGGACTTTTGTGCCTGAGTAGTTTAGTACGGACACAAATTGTTTCTCGGGGTAACTATTGCTGCACAGGGAAAGTTTGCTAATACTCTCTCGGAAATGCTTGGTTCAGCGCTCTCCGATCTCAATACTAGGGCCAAAAGTTGTAGTCTGGGGGTAAATCCCCAAAAAACTGAACTGGTCCTTTTTACGAGGAAATCTAAAATTCCGCGCATAGTTCCTCCACGTCTGGGTGGCACTCTGCTAAACTTCGTGAAAGAGGCAAAATACTTAGGGGTTATTTTGGATAGAAGTTAAGCTGGAAACCGAATATTCTTGAGCAAACTAGGAAGGCGAATGCTACTTTATATGCCTGTAAGAAAGCTGTAGGTAAAACGTTTGGACTTACCCCGAATATTGCATGTTGGATTGACACAGCTTAGTGATTAAAATCTTGTTATACGGTGTATGCTTGTGGTGGACAGCTCTAAAAACACAGTCTAATTGCAAATTGTTAGGGAAAGTACAAAGAACTGCGGCCGTATGTATCAGCGGAGCGCTTAGGTCCACTTCATCAGAAGTGCTAAATGCGGTTCTTTGCTTAATACCTTAAAGCTTAAAATTTAAGTATTTTTTTCTTCAAATCGAAAATGTAAAAGTATTTGTTTTTTAATAATGAAAATGGTACCTATAAATATTAAAAAATACTTTATTTCATTTTAATTATCTTCTTTAAACAGTAATTGTTATGGTGACATAAAGTTCCTTGCCTTTTTCTGTATTTTGATTTTTTAATAAGTCCTAAAAATCTGTATTATGAGCGGAATTGATTTTAAATTTTTTTCATATTCTTCAATAGTTCAAAAAAATAATAATATAAAAAAATTTATTTTTTAGGAATTTTTTGACTTAAATCTATTTGTTGGAGGCATTTAAAAAAATTTTTCATTTTACCAAAGTCAAGAGATTTACAAAATTTTCTAATTTCAATTCTAAATTTAATTCTAAAAGAAAATTATGTGTTACCCATAAATTTATTTTGCAGTTTTTGCTTTAAATTGTTGGTGTTTTAAAACCACTCAAATCATGCAATTTTTAAGGATGTGTTTATAGTGAACGCTTATTGCTGAGCCGAGCCGAACTCAAACTCAAAAATACGTTGAGGCAAAAAAGATGCATGACTTGTGTTCCCTATTGCTTCAATGTGTTTTCGGCTTCAATGTGTTTCGGACGATTGTATGCATTGACAGACTATGTGACTACATTTTGCATAACCATACTTTTTTGCTGTGTACTAGCCGCTTATATACGAAGAGAAATACATCTCTAACTAAATATCGCTCGTTTTCTTCAATAACGTCATAATCCGAAAAACATAAAAATGGAGTAAACTATGCAGAAACGTTTGTTCTACATTTGATTCGACTTTGTGATTACATCACCTTAATAAATTTTTATTGAACTTATATTGTAAAATGTAAGTAAATATTTCTATTAATACATTTCTATAAATATTTACTGTATAAATAGCTATAATTAAATAGCATAACATGTAATTTACATTTCTGTAAATATTCTAAATTCTGTAAATATTGTAAGTACATTTAATTTAAAATTTGAGGATAAATTTTTTATATCTACTTAACACTTGAAATGCTTCTACTGAAAAATCAGTTTTTTTGAGTTGTGACGTTACATGGTGTAAGAAACCAGGTGACAGCGAATTTTAGTTTTTGTTGTAAAAATCCAACACTTAAGTTGTCAAACCATATAAAATCAACTTTTCTGTCTCTTTCACTCATTCATAGGTTTGACAGCTTTAGCAGACGACGTCAACGTCACGTACACCTTAATTTCTTAAGGCCCCTATAGACGAGCAACTAATCGCACAACTGGTTGATAAAATTGTTGCTGGTAGATGAAAATAAGCAGTGTGTAGGTGGGTTTTTGGTTTTTTCAGTTTTTCAACCAGTTTTCCCACCAGTTGCTGAAAATCAAAAAGTTTTGATTTTTTCGGCTGCAGCTCATCGAGTTGATCAACTAGTTGTCGTGTTTTTAGAAAACTTAGCAACTAAACGGAAAACTGAATTTTTTCTTCGGTTTTTGTTGAAGTTCTGCTATGGGCATTTTATAAATAAAATGTTTTGAACTGAATTTTAACAACTGCCATCAATTGGAAGTTGTGTCTGTAGGAAAAAACACAAACCAGTTGATCAACCAGTTGTTCGATTAGTTGCTCGTCTATAGGGGCCTTTACACCATCGTGACGTTATTGAAGAAAACGAGCGATATGTTAACATAGAAGTTATATTTTATTTTGATTTCTATGTATTTTGCTATGCAGTGACTACGTTTTGCATAACCATGATTTTTTTGATATGTACTAGCCCATTATATAAGTTGCATTCGCTGCTGTGCCATGCGAGGCTAATTGGATCATAACAATTCGAAATCTTTCGTATGGTTTCGCTTACAAACATCTTTTTTTTATAAGAATGATCGTTTTCTTGTGGCATCGCTTACAAACTTTTTTTTTTCTTTTTTATAAGAACGACCGTATTCAACTTTGGGCTCGGTAGACTCATTTATAATTAAATTTTCGAAGTTATCTATTTTTTCTATCTACTATTTTAGGTTATTAAATTCTTTCTTTCTTTGACACTCAAAAAATTTTTACTTCTCTTTTATTTTCCTAGACAACAAAGGCTTTTTGTATATATTAGTTGCGTTCTTTTCGCCTTAATATAGTCGCGATAGCAAATTTTCTCAAAGGAACGGCAAGAAAAACGACTCGTAGAGGGCCTACCGTTGCAGTCAAAATTAAAATCAAACAAGCAATCATGATACAATAACTATTAGGTGTCATGAAAACGTGTGTCGTTCAATACTGTTGTGAACTATTATGGTAGCGATTCCTTAGTGAACGATGTTTTTCTCTGAATGTGTTTTACTCTAAACGTCAGAAAAATTGTACATTATTTAATTTAGTTATTAATATTATGCAAATATAAATAATTTAAGTGCAATTATTGGCTCCGCTGAATGCGTCCAATGTGTGTGACACACGCGGTTTATTTTGTTTTCTTTTAACATTCGATGGTCGTAGCTCGTGAGAAAATAGGATTCTGTCATGGCTACCTAATAGTCATTGTACCAAACAAACAAATAATTCAAAGAATGAAATGACAACTCATTAAAATATACAGGTGCGGCACCTGTTTTATATGGATAGCAAAAATAATCCTATTTGTTATAGGATTATTATTTTTGTTTTTGCTTTGTATGTAAAAAAATAGCTGCATACTGAAAACGCCTTTACAACGTGAGGACAGGCCAATTCGCTTTGAAGACCAGAAAAGGGATTTTTGCAGTTGCTACCCTCCAACTAATAAAAATAGAGCAGTATACTGCTGTTTTTTTGTGAAAGAGCAGTTTCAAATGCAGAGCTTAAAATATTTTTAACTTTTGTACAATAATAACTGCGTTCCTTTCGCCTTAATATAATCGCGATAACAAATTTTCTCAAAGGAACGGCAAGAAAAACGACTCGTAGAGGGCACTACTGTTGCAGTCAAAATTAAATTCAAACAAGCAATCATGATACAATAACTATTAGGTGTCATGAGAACGTGTGTTAAAACTGTTGTGAACTGTTATGATAGTAATACCTTTGTGAACGATGTTTTTCTCTGAATGTGCTTTACTCTAAACGTCAGAAAAATTGTAAATTATTTAATTAGTTTTAAAGGTTTTCTAAGAGATGGCGTAACTATCAATAGATCGCATCGGGCACACCTGTGACTATATTCATTTCAAAGCACATTGTCTAAGCTTCATTTTTCAGTATGTGTCATTCCACTGAAGTGTAAACAACATATATTTTTTCCTCTGTGAACATGTCGACTTTCGTTCCAACAAAACGCAATTTGCGGGAAGGTTTACTTTTGTGCTTCCATTTGAAGAAAAAAGCGGTTGAAGCACAACGCACGCTTACTGAGGCTTACGGGGACTATGCTCCATCGATTTCTACTTGTGAGTACTGGTTCCGTCGGTTTAAAAGTGGTGATTTTGATACGGAAGACAAAGAGCGTCCGGGCCAGCCGAAAAAGTTTGAAGATGAGGAATTGGAGGCTTTGCTGGATGAAGACCCGTGTCAAACTCTTTAAGAATTGTCAGAATCATTGGGAGTCGACTTATCAACGGTCGGCAAACGCTTGAAGGCCATGGGAATGATTCAAAAGCAAGGAAATTGGGTGCCTTACCAGTTGAAGCCGAGAGACGTTGAACGGCGATTTTGCATGTGCGAATAACTGCTTCAACGGCATAAAAGGAAGAGTTTTTTGCATCGTATTGTCACTGGCGATGAAAAGTGGATCCATTACGATAATCCTAAGCGAAAAAAATCGTGGGGACCACCCGGCCATGCATCAACATCGAGGGCCAAGCCGAATATTCATGGCGCCAAGCTTATGCTGTGTATTTGGTGGGATCAGAAGGGTGTCGTGTACTATGAGCTGCTAAAACCTAACGAAACCATCACTGGGGAACGCTACCAACAAAAATTGATGCAATTGAGCCGAGCATTAAAGGTTAAACGGCCGGAATATGCCAAAAGACACGACAAAGTGGTTTTTCAACATGACAACGCACGGCCACATGTTGCAAGAACCGTCAAGGAAACGTTGGAGGCGCTGAATTGGGATGTGCTACCCCACCCGCCTTATAGCCCAGACATAGCCCCTTCCGACTACCACCTATTCAGATCGATGACGCATGGCTTGGCTGAGCAGCGCTTCACTTCTTACGAGGATACCAAAATATGGGTCGATTCGTGGATTGCCTCAAAAGACGAATCGTTCTTCCGGCGCGGAATCCATATGCTGCCAGAAAGATGGGAAAATGTTGTAGTTAACGATGGACATTACTTTGAATAATATACATTGTACCGTTGTTTCTAAATAAATGCTCAAAAACCGAAAAAAAACCTTTAAAATTAATTCCAACCCCCAATAGTTATTAATATTATGCAATTATATAAATAATTTAAGTGTCATTGTTGGCTTCGCTGAATGCGTTCAATGTTTGTGACACATGCGGTTTGTTTTGTATTTTCCTTATATAGTTTTCCTTTGTTTAACATTCGATGATCGCAGCTCGTGAGAAAATAGGTAGCTGTCATGGTTACCTAATAGCCATTGTATCAAACAAATAAATAATTCAAAAAATAAAAAGACAGCTCATAAAAATATACAGGTGCGGCACCTATGTTTCAAATTTTTTAAAGGCTATATCACAATTTTATATGGATAGCAAAAATAATCCTATTTGTTATAGGATTATTATTTTTGTTTTTGCTTTGTAGCAAAAAATAATTATCTGGATTATTTTGAAGCGATTGGAACGAATCTAATATTTGTTATTTTTAATAATAACTATATTTTTTGTAAAAATACTAAATAAAAGAATAATAAAAACAATAAAAAATAATAAGATCCGTGCAATACCAAATTTTTTTAAAATTTTAATAACTTGTTTGAACATTAAATGTCCCTAGGGAAGTGTTTATCTAATAAAACTTTTAATTTCTTTAAAAAATTCTTTCTCGAAAAAAAGGCAATTGCAAAATAATTATGGTTTTTGGAACCGAGCCAAATCTGGGTAGGTTTTTTTTAAGACAAACTCTTTATTTTTTTTAATATTAAGAATTTTTATTATTGATTTTTTTTTTTTGATATTATTTTGTGACAATTTTTATTGAATAAATTTTACGAACTAAAATTTTCAGATGAAAATTTTTGATACTTAAAAATACGAATAATAATGAAAATGTTTTTTTATATACAAGTGTTTTTTAACTAAGTGTAGAACAAGGTAACAGATAATAACACACGAAACATCCCTGCTGGACAGCTGTAACAAGTTTACATACACAACGAAACAGAATTTGGTGTTCTCCAAAGAAGTAAAATATAAGGAAGTGGTGTAATAGCAGAAAAGTGTGGTATTTTCTATATTGGTGTTGGTTTACACAAAAACAGAAACAATCACAAAGGGCCGTATTCGGTTGTATCGTAAAAGAAGGCCCAAACTGTTAAAGTTTGTTCTTATGCATTAAAATTTTAGAAACATTTCAAGAATAGCAACAACTCTTAGAAGTTATAGGCATCCAAAGTTGGAAAAAGTGGACTAAAAATTTAGCTGATTTTTTAAGTTTTCCAACAAAACTAAACTTTATGGGTATCAAAAGAGAGATAATACAAATATCTATTCAACAAGATATCAAACACAAAAATACATGCGTTTAAGATACAACCCTTTTTTTACTTAAAATCGCGAGGTTTTTCCAAATTTAATAAAAAAAAAATAAATGTATCAAAAGGAGGCCTTCGGATGCTGCTTAGCGTTTACAAACCTCAGTAAGTACCACACAGGCTTCTTTGTCTACAGTAGTTCTGAATGTAGTTATCTTTTTAATAATTCTCTTTTTAATGTATTGCTTTCGTAAAAGAGAAACCACTAGTCTTTCAGACAAATTCTAATTATAAAAAAATTATATCTTAATGAATTCTTATGGAATTCTAAATTTGACACCTCCTTGAATAGATACGCACATTACCTTTGTTTGAATACCCATAAAGCTTAGTTTTGTTGAAAAACTAGAAAAACTGCAAGATTTTTAGGTAATTTTTCTATATATGAAGGCCTATAAATTCTAAACTTCAACTTTAATTACAAATTAAATTAGGTTAATTTTTTAAAATCCTTATTTTTTTGGGTGTTTCTGCCTAGTTGTTGTGTAAAAATCAGAAAAATTTAACAAACAGGTACTAAATCTGATTCACTATGCTGAAAACAAGAGCGCCCCAAACATGTATTCAACTGCGAAAATTGACTGCGCCCCTGAAGCAGTGTTTGTGTTTTGACAGATGTGGTTTGATCAAACTGGCGGAAAATCAACGGGGTCTAAATTGCATTTTTAAACCATTTTTAATAAGAAATATATACATTTCTAACACAAATAAGTTAAAAAAATATCGTTAGAAACTAAATAAAGCACTTTTGTTAAAAGAATTTAAACCGTATGGACATATTTACCTGTGGAACAAATGCGCATTGTTTTTAAGTTTTCTGGAACTTTTACAATTCTTAACCGCACAACTCATATTGCATTTGTTTTAGTGGATTTTTTTCTTTAATTTTGTTGCTTTTTAAGCAGTGAAAAATGCTTAAAATTTAATTATTTTCAACTATTTTGCTGAGGAGTCTTCCAATCAGATGCCAGGGTTCTCAAAAATGTCAAAAAACACACTCTTTCTCGCTCGCACAATTTACGAATGGTGCGACAGTTCACGTACAGTGTGTGTGTTAGCAACACCATTTCCTTATATTTTACTTCTTTGGTGTTCTCCAATACACTCTTACGCTGTCATTTCATGGGAAACAAGGAAAGCTATATGTGTTTGTATGTCTAGCTCTTTTGCGGTCATAAAATAAACTCAACAAGAAAAATAAACACGCAACACAAAACGGTGAAGTCAAATGGAAGTTTTGAAAATAAATTAAAAATAGTGCATACGAAGTTTAATATTTTTTTCTTTTTAGATTAACAAATTGAATAGCTACTGATGAATACTTCGGACAAATTGTTTCAAAACAAGCAACTGCGAAAATGTGCTTTTGATGTTCTGTGCTCTTCATGCCGATTTATTCTTTTATAGTTGTTTGTTGGTTAAAATTTTATAATCATAATTCAAAATCGATCTGGAAGGTAAATATTTTATTAAACAAATAATTCAAAAACTTAAAACAATTGTGTTTATAATTTGGCATATAACAGGCCAGAGTTCTAACCTATCGGCTATGGGGTGGACTAGACACAACGGCATAGGGAGAAGGGGAGGATAGCGCACAACTGAATTCTTAATTGGTGTGATCAGTTTAGCTTTATATTTTTCTCATGGTAAGAACATGTGTGGCAGAAAGGGATGCCAGATCACACGGATGAGAATCAGAGATGCAAACTTTGTGACATTTTGATCACCGCTTGAGCAATGGTCACAAGTTTTGTATGAAAAATTTTATATGGACGTAACGCAAATAGTGTGACCGCTCGTGTTATATACGCCGTATGTAACAGTTACTGTTCTAGCTGGGATATAAGGTAGTTAATAAGTTAATAAATAAAGTCAAAAAAGGTAAGTAAGTTGTATGTTAAGATAGAGATCAACGTTACAAAAAGGTAAGTAAGATAGAGTGTAGGAATTTAACTGATGTGGTGATAAAACAGGGCACCACATATATGTGAAGCTTTAATCCCTACAATATTTTTCTTTAATATCAATTAGGGCCGGAGTTATGAATTTTGGACTAAAAATTAAGGAAAGCCTCGTTTTCGGCAATTCCGAAATTTTTAGCGCAAAACTGAGTAGGCATTTCGGACAAAACATTTTTTTTCTTTAATTGAAATGTTTATCTAAAACCTTAAAAAAAAATTTGGAATATTTTACCTTTAGCTAAAATGAAATTTTTCACTTTTTTCATGGAACATATGTATTAAGGCCTTCTAATTCCAAATCCGAAAAATTAATGGTCGTTCTCATCTGGTTTAGAAGTTATAGGGTCCAAAGTTGAAAAATGGGCTAAAAACACTACATAAAACGCTATATATAAACAAATCTAAGCAAAATGGAATTTAAAAGAAAAACTAATATATTACCTATTCAATAAGCCATTAAACATTAATTTTATTAATTACTTTCTAAGATATAACTCTTTTTATGTACCAACTGTTTTGCATAAAAATTTTAGACGCATTTCAGATTCAAATAAAAACGACAAACATTAATTCCATGAATTTGAATGTAAAAAATTAAGGATAATTTAAAAGATAAGAAAATTCACCGCGATTTTTAATAACAATTTTTCGCCTGCGGCGCTTCCTTTAACCATCGTTAATGTTACAATATAATTTACTATGTAAATATTTTTCAACTGCGGCGCTTTATTTATTCACCATTTATTTAACAGTTCTTAAATATTTAAAAAATTCTTTTAAAAACAACATTTTATGGCTTTTAAGAAATTACTCTGAAAATGTTTTAAAAATTTCTCGAGTGTGGCCCTATCTTCTTCAATCATTCATGTAACTATTTAACTTCGTAAATATTCCTCCATCATATATGTTACATCGTATATGTAACTAGTTAGTTAGTAACCTTAGTTACTTAAAATGTAATTATTCCTTGTTTTTTTATATAATTTGGACTTTCAGCTTAATAGTGTTTTGCCCTCGTACGGAATATTGTTTTTAACACTACAAAACGAAAATATTTAAGTATAAAAGAAGTTATATCTTAAAAAGTTATGCATGAATTTTAATGTTTGATACCTCGTTGAATAGGTGCTCGTATTACCTTTCTTTTGATAGCCATAATGCTTACTTTTCTAGGAAAATTTAAAAAAATTACAGCATCTTTTTAAGGCCATTTTTCCTAACTTTGGATTCCTAAAACTTTTAAACGTCTTGAGAGCGACCTCTAATTTTTTCACTATTCGCTTTTTTAGCTTCAAATACACATTTTGAAAAAAAAAAAATTTAAAAAAGTCCATTTTAGCTTTAAGTAAAATGTTCCAAAAATTTGCCGAAAAATTATTTTTGAAGGGGTCAAAAATGGCTTTGACGATATCATTACACTAGCCACAGCGCGTAGGCAAATACTAACTAGCCACACGGAGGGTTAACTTAAAAAACATCTCAACTCAAAGTTTTTACATTTTCAGTAGAAGCAAAAAAACAAAATTTCTTGGTAATCGACTCGATATAATAGAAAAACAATTTTTCAATTAAAGAATAGGATGTGTAAAAAGTTTTTACACAGTTATAAAATGATAAAGTAAAAATTGCAACATTTTTATTTGTGCCCCTCCACATACTTAGGATGTGATATTTTACCTTCTGCTACCTTGTTTATTGTATCATCAGGTTTTCCTTCTGGGTTTTATATATTGAAAAAGTTTCAATAACACCCTGTGCTCGTAGAAATTTCAATCCTCAGTTTAATTTTAATTGCAAAAATTTTGAATTTCTCTGATTTTTATAAATAAAAAACTTGCCAACCTTATAACTAGAAAGAACCATCGGATAAAGAAATATATTAAACGGCTATGGATCATTTTGAAGAATTGAACGCATTAGATCCACGAAACACAGCCTATGTTGGTTCAGGTATTGAAACTCCGACGCCTCACAAACTTGCGGTGCTGCTGCTGGTGCAGCAGTATCTTAAGGTAAAGAAAGCAATAATCAAATGATTTTGCCATAAACACCAGTTCAACATTTCAGGCAAAACAGGCTGCGGTTGATGTAGGTGTTGGCTATCCACCACAATCGCGTCAACGATTCTGTATGCTGCTGCTCAAGTTGATACAATATCCGGACATGACCTACAAAGACCTGCACAATCTGCTCACTTCAACAAAGTACAGAATTGACACGGGACATATGGAGGGTTTCGAAAAAGCCATGGCCGATTTTACCTCAATGGGCATCGAGAGTCTGTTTGACTTTGCAGAATTACAGAACATTGAGAAGATGCTATCGGAACAGATTGGTGTGAGCCAATTCAGTATCGTTGGACTGTATATACGACGAGTAGGAGTTATACTGGAGCGCATGTCATTTCCCGAGATGATGGCACTTTATAAAAACATCTGTTTGTATTATGAGAAAGGTACGGGTTGTTCAATTGTGTTGGATTATCGTTTTTAATATTGTTTTACCTATTTTAGGAATACGCAGTCTTGCAATTGGACCAAACAAAACTTCGGCTTCTGCAAGTATTATTGTCAAACGTACTGAGATTCCTGATACTGATATGATACAGGAGAGCACCGAGGAGACTATTGAAGATAAAGACGAAGAGGTGGAAGAGTCCATTTTAGATACAGAGACTGTTCATCAGGATCGCAATCTGCACAGTAAATGGTCCCCCAAACAGGCAGACCTGTTTGTGACGCAGCAGTGCAGCCTACTAGAGAATAATGAGCTTCGTGCACTGCCACCAATTGAAATGCAAACCAAGTTGATGGAAATTGTGCAAGATAATCCACTTCATTCGCAGGCCTACTTTTTGAGCTATATGAATCATCTCCGCATGCGTGATTTTTTTAGCGCCATGGATGCACTACATCGTTCCTTTGACCGCAGTCCCATGCAAATGATGAGTCATTATGAGCAAAAGGTAAATACTTTAATTTGTCTGTATAACGACACAAAATATTTGTTATTTTTGTTTTTTTTTTTCTCGCTAAGGGCTTTCAATATTTTAGCGTTAACCTTGCCGTACTTCATGCCAGCTTTAATCATCGAAAGGAAGCTTTGGAAGCGCTTCGCGAATGCATAATGCTGGCTCAGGAATGTGGTGACAAACGCTGCTTAGATTTAGCTAACTCCTGGTACTGTCTGCTTAACAGCAACAAAATCGATCCCTTTGAAAAGAGTCTGCCGGACATACAAGATCCCGGTCTAATACAGTCGCTCTCGCTGGCCATTCAGTTTGTGGTAAAGTTTGGCGCCCAATGCGGCTACCTACCGCTGGATCTCTTTGAATTACTCATAAAGAGCGATGAACTTAATTGTAAGAATTCTATATTAGAACATTTCTCCGACTCATTAGCTCTACGTTCGGCGCTATGGTCCTTGTACGGACGTCATGAGCAGTCTTCGCTTTATGCGCAGCTGCTTCTGAAGCTGAAGAAGACCTGGGTGTTTGGTGATGTGGGTAATTCTGAGAGCGTTTGCAAAGTGCTATGCAATTTGGCGTTGTGGCTTAGTGTGCAGGGTGAGCTGACGATGAGTGCATCTGTATTGCAACATGCAAGTGAGCGTTACCCACGCTATCCGAATGCAAGCAACTGGATGATTTGTAAGTGTCATATTGTGATTCAACAAGCGATTTATCGTTGCCGTTGGCAGGTGGCACTTAAAGCCTGTTGTCAGCTTTATGTACTGGATAGAAACGGTGGTCTACTGCAACGCTCCGCTGTGTACGTGGCTAAACGTTATTTAAACACTGCGCGTCGCATGCTCATAAAGCTACTTCATGCCAAGGAATTAGACTGCTTGACGCAGGTACGCGCTCTAATCCTACTTGCCTACACAATGATCTCTGCGGATAATGTAACATCGGAAGCAATAGATTTATTGCTTAAAGCTTCTGCGTTGGCGCTTTCCTCTTACTTGGAGTACGAGTACGCTATTGTTGACATGGTATTTGCACACGTGTTGCTGCACATGCAGATGCCACAAAAAGCACTGCAAGCTATTAAGAACGGCATGGAGAAAATACTCACCAATGGCAGCATTTACGATCGTGCACGTTCAGATTTTATATATGTACGTTGTTTGGTTGCTAACGGCAAGGATACTTCACAGAAGCTACTTTTACTTTCGGATTCTTTGGAGATTCTAGCACGTGCCGAAGACTTTTTTAAAAAACTGGAGGCACATGCAAAAGTCTTAGACATTTATGCATATTTGGCGCGAACATTTAATGAACTAGGCGAACGCAATGAACGAAATAAGTATGCATGTAAGTTTAGGCAATATCACACCGAGCATCAAACGCCAAGTGAATATCTGGGCGTGGTATTTTAAATAAAGAAATGGTCTGTTTTACTCAACTACAATATGAACGTTTTATTTTATTTGAAGATGCTTCTATGATGTAAGTGTTTCGTATTAAGATGTCGCTAACTATATTTATTTTAAGACTAATAATTAAACGCTTTCCGAGCAATGTTTATTGGTAACTACCGACTTAACTTACTTAGTTGGCGCTACAACCGTACGTCGGTCTTGACCTCATCTAAGAATGTGCGCCAGCCATTCCTGTCTGTCGCCAGTTGGAAATTCCAAGCTTCGTCAGGTTGTTCTCTACTTGGTCTTTCCAACAAAGATGAGGTCGTCCTCTTCTGCGTTTACTGCCGCTGGGTACCGAATCGAATATTTTTTACACTGAACCATCGTCTTTCATGCTCTGAACGTGACCTAGCCAGCGAAGCCGCTCGATTTTAATATACTTGACTTTGTCGATGTTAGCGTACTGCTCATACAGTTACTCATTCCACCGTATTCGGTACTCGCCATTGACGCAGATAGGTCCACAGATCTTGCGAAGGATCTTTCTGTCTTAGGTTCCTAAAGTCTTTTTATCTGAACTGCCCAGAGACCAGGGGCCCTACCCTGTATTGCAATGCGAAAAAAAATCGCAAAATAGCGTAATCGGTACTCCGTAATGCGATAACCACGTGCGATTTATTACTTGAATGCGCATCGCATTTCATTTTCGCAAATAGCCCACTGAGCCCAAAGTAACACCTGTTGGTAACAGTTATTCTTCGTTTGATCTCAGTGCTGATATCGTTGGTTGAGTTAATGCTGGATCGCAGACAGGCGAATTCCTTCACAACCTCCAAGGAGGTATTTTCAACTGTAACGTGGGTTCCATTCACTGCCAGACCCATTCGACTTGACTCTCTTGAAGATTTGACGTAGCGTGAAAATCTGGTCGATGGTAGACTTTCCAGATCTGAAGTCACACTGATAAGGTCCAATCACTTGGTTTACCTTTTACATAAAACCCTCTACAGAAGCTTATAAGCGATATTAAAAATGCTTATCCCACGGTGATTGTCACAAATAGTGGGATCGCCTTTCTTGTGGATTGGGCAGAGCACACTAAGATCCCAATCGTTTGGAATGCATTCTTCCAACCATATTCTGCATAAAAGCTCGTGAATGCATTAAAATAGAGCTTCGCCTCCATTCTTAAACAGCTCAGCAGGTAAGCCATCAGTTCTCGCGGCTTTGTTATTTTTAAGCCGAGCTATAGCTGTCAGAACTTCATCATAGTCGGGCAGCGGAACCTCGATGCTGTCATCCCTAATTGGGGTTTCCGGGATATTATCTCTATAGGCTGGATTGTTGTCAGTGTCGCCATTTAGAAACATAGAGAACTGTTCCCTCCATAACGTCAGTATAGTCTGGATATATGTCACTAGATTCCATTTTTCATCCTTGCAGGAAGAGGCACCGGTTTAAAAACAATCGGCAAGGTGTCTTATCTTTTCGAAGAATTTTCGGGCGTCATTATTGGCGCCATACATTTTTCATGCTCGCAACTTTCTGCCTCTCTTTTTTCCGCCTGAAAGTACGTTTCTCCTCTTCTCTTTGTATCGTTTTTTAGCGCGCGTTACAACCGGCTTCAGGGTGATTTTGTAGATGGCGTCTTTCTCTGCAGTAGCATCCACATAGACCATACAAGTTCCGTTTTGTATAGACCAGCTATGTGGTGGCCGTGGCCCATATGCTAAAGAACAGTGGCAGCCCAAATTCAATTTCCATCTAAGGCATTATTTTTTCAATTGAATTAATATTTCTGTTCGGCCGCCATTTCTCTGTATATATTTCTCTGACGTATATATTTCTCTGACAAACGTCATGTTTGTTATGTTCTCAAGAAGCTCGATTCTTGTTCTAAGACAGACCGAATTGGCTAAATCGATTCAAGAGGTGATGTTGGTCAAAAATATATATTTCTTATAGCAACCTCGACTACCTGTGAGTATTACAAACGTTGTGACAAAGCCAATATACCACCTATAGCGAGTACGCCTGGGGGCATAAACATGTTTTATGGATGCATAAGCAAAAGTTAAGATTGCCATAATCCATTGTTATCGCTTTTGGTAGATCATATAAATTAATTGAATAAATGTTTTTGCGTCTGTTTGCTGTAGAAACTGTTTACAGTCTAATCATGACAGAAATTTCAAATTTCTCTGTTAAGTACGAGAGCCTGTTATCTTGAGATAACAAACCTGTTCAATCTGCAATGCTCTGCATTGAGCCAGCATAAGATATGGACATTTTAAGAGTTTTAAATATTAAGAGGTTAAATATATGGGTTTATATTTAATTTGAAGGTTCCAACTACTTTGTTTAGACATGCCCTAAATGGACAAAAATAAACAAACCCAGGCATGATGCCTCAGTTATAGATGATCTTTAAAGCTATACGTTTACCAGTTCGTTAAAAGTTTTTAAAAGTGAGTTTCAGAAATTTTTTTATTATTTTTAAGGATTTGTTTTAATAAAGGACTTTAAAAATTTTTCGGGTTTACTTACGATCGCTAAAACTTATGTGCTAAAAAAAGAGATGAATTTTTTTAGATTTGCGCAATTGTACAAATTTATAAACTGCCGTTTTAATGCAAAAACTATTCCATTTTCTTTCGCTTGGCCAGAGAAGGACGATCAAAAACTTGTTTCATGCCACCAGCGCGTTCGTTATGGAATTTAATATTGTTTGAGTTGTCGGCATACCAAGGTGAATCAAATTTAGTTGTATCCTGATCGACTAAATGTGTGTACTTAGTGCGTCCACAACGCCCAAAGTTCTTTACTTGCATCACTTTGGGCAGAATTGTTTTGTCAAAGTGATCCTCTAGTGTAGCCTGTGCAAAGTCACGCTTCAACACATCGTTTTCTTCATCCAAATAGAAGGCACCACGATGATAGTATTTCTGCAGGAACTTGTATTTTCCTTTGGTGGCTTTGTTTGTTATGACTTTTGGATTTTGACGCATTTCTTGACGGCGCTCCTCCTCGTTCATGTTGCGCATGCGATCGATTTCTAACTTATCGCGTTCGGCACTAATGATAAAACAAATGATAAATGAATCAATATGCAATATTTTGCAATCATTGTTGAGAAACTCTTACTTTTCACGCTCCTCACGATCACGTTTCATACGCTTCAGTTCACGCAACTTCCATGCTTCGTACTCGACTTCGTCATTTTCATCATCGGTGCACACATCATCAATGCTGGCTTCGGCAGTTTCGGGCTTAATCTTTTCCAAATCTTTTTTAACACTATCCTCAACTAGTCGCAACGTGTTCCTGCGTCTTTCTTTTGCTGCTCGTTTAGCATCAACTTCCATTTGTTTTTGTTTCTGAGCCTCGCGTTCTTTTTCCTGTATCGTGGCACGATCTCGTTTACGCACAAAGAGTGGCTTAAGGCGTGGCTCATTTTCTTCCTCGCTCTCCGTCTCTTCCTCATACTCAGAGCTTTCACTTTCCGAAGATTCCGACTGTTTTTCTTCTTCTTTTTGGAGAACCTGCAAGTAAGCTTCTGTTGTTTGTGGACTTGAAAAACAAAATAAAAATTATTACTTCTTCCTCTTTCTGTTGCTGCAACATGCGCTGTCGTAGTTTCTGACGCCGCTTCTCCAACTCGGTGTCACTAAGCTCAGCGTCCGATTCGGAATCGGTTGCTAGTGTAATTTTGTTGGTGGCACGCTCCACGCTGCGTCGATTTTCATTGTCACTCTCCTCTTCTTCCTCAGAGTCTGTTTCAACAAGCTCGGGCTCATGTATGTGTCTGTGACGCTCGCGCCGTTCACGTTCCAGATCTTCTTGATCAACTGGACGCGACTTCAAACGACGCAAACGAGGATCATCAACATCTACATCACTCTCATCATCAGCACCTGCTGCATCGTCACAGTCGCGTTGACGATCTTCACGACGATTGCGCTCTTGCTGCGCAGCTACTACGGCTGCTGTGCGCTTGCGATGGTCAATGAAGTCCTCCAATTCACTGTCATCTGAGCTGGAGTCACCGCGCGCATAGTCAGGTCGCTTGCCCGAAATATATCGTTGCACTTTGACCTTCTGCATGGAAATCTCACCTAAGAAACATCATAGGAAAGATAGAGAATGTCGCTATTTGATTTAATTTAATTTAGAGAAACCCGTTACCCTTTTCATTGCGCACAGGAACCGCTCCAGCGGTACATTGAATTCCTGCAGGAACAGCGGGAAGAGTACTCATTTTTTGGCGATTTAATTATATCTTTTTTCTGAATAAATCTTCACAATTTGGTATGTTTACGTTCGTCTTCATATGTTTTTCTTTGTAACCAATTTTGACAGCTGAATGTGACAGCATGAGCCAGAGTTGTATTGAGTTTCGACAGGGATGATAAATAACTTTTTCATTTTGGTATACAAATTTAAAAAAAACTGTACTAAATGCAACAATAAAGTGGAATATTTTTTTTTATTTAAGGTCTCTATCCAGCTCTCAAGTAATTACTCAAGAAAAAAGTTACTTAAGTTTCTTGAGTGTAAAAAAGTAGTAGACAAGTAATTTTGACGGCGAGAGTTTAGACAGTTCCAGCATTGTATCACTTTGTATTGAAAATGTAGGCTGATTTGTTTTCATCAAACATTGAAATAAATTTGTTGCAATAAATATTGAAATAATTCATTAAATGAGTAATGGCTGAATTGCAAAGGTAAGTAATAGAGAAAAGCGTTTGTTTACATTTTATTTGTTTACATGTTGGCAGACCGCTTCTTCCGGACAGCATTCGACCGTTTCTCGGAAGACATCTGCCCCTCAAAATTGACTGCCTCTTCTTCTCCCTCCGTAGAAATGTTCATGTGCATGTCTAAAATATTATTTTATTAATTTTAAATCAATTAATCAATGATATCAATAAAATTATTTACCTTTGAATGTTGGTTGCCAAAATTTTACTTGAAGTAATAATATAACTTGCATATATTTCTTGACATTCACAGTGTTACCGTTGTCACTTTTCAATGAAAAAAAAGTAGTAAGAACAGAAAATTTTTCTTACGAGCTGGATTCTCTTTCAAGTAATTTTGACAAGGAAAAATTACTTTTCGATTACTTTTTAGATTTATGTATGAAAATAAGCTTTACTTGAGAGCTGGAAACAGGCCTTTAAATTAAAGAATATGTGTTTTTAACATTCTAGTTAATAAGCATTAAAAACAAAAATAACAAAGGTTTTATTTATTTTTAATTACAAAGATTTTTATAATCACAAAAAGGAGCACAAGTTCTCTTAGTATATTTATAAAACGAGATCAATAAAATCTATACAAAAAAATATCAAGTTAAAATTTAAAGGTCGTTTTATAATTAAAAAAGAAAAATTAATAATATGAAAAAAACAAAGAACTTTAAAAATGAACCTGCGAATTTCATTAACTACCTTAATATAGAAAGGCCACTAATATTTTTCTAAATCAAGAGTAAAATACAATAGCAGAATTGAAATGAGCTACAAGCATGACTGTTACATGATTACATAGCGACTATATGTATATGAACTTAAACATATAATGAATATTTGACATTGAAATCACACAGATCATACAATTAATTTTTTGTATAACTTTCTTCTATTCTTATACATATTAAGAATATATTAATCTGGTCAACAGATACATACAGATAACATAAAAATCAATTACAAATATTACTTAAAAACACTTTTTAATTTGTGGTAAAATTTGTCAAAAATATCATTGGTAGTCAAGTATTCCTTTTTTTTCTTTTATATACGAAGAAATTAATCTGATTAACAGATACATATAAGTTATATTAAAATCAAATATACAAAAATATATGATACACTAATTATTTCAATATAAAAATACCGTCGTTCAGTTGCCTTTCTCCGTTTCCACTATTTCCTTGCTAATATTTGCTTACACAGCGAGCGTCGTTTAGTTGCCTTCCTTCTTTTCCCTTATTTCATTTCTGTTATATGCTTTCACAGCGATCTTACTTCTTCCATGTGAACTTATTTTCAATGTTGCCTTTTATTATTAATAAAACTTTATTAAGTTTTCTTATAACTGTTCTTTAAAACTGTTAACTGGTTACTGTAAGAACCAAGAACTGTAAAAACCACATTAACCATCGTATGGGCTAAAACAGTTGTACATGACTAGTCGCAATTCACAACCTCACGGTTCAACAGTCACCGGGCGAATATAAAAAAATATTTTGATGAAAGTCAATTTTAAAAATGTTGGAAAAAATATATATTAATTAATGATAGTTTATCTAAGTTCTCTTATAATTTTAGCCTGGAACGAAAATAGGAACACTATTAAAATAACTTTCAAAGTAAACTTACCTTAAAATTTATGCTCAACAGAGCAGCCTTCGAGGAAGCAACAAGAACTGAACACACTAAATAAGACCATATGTGTGTGTATGTGCACAGTTGGGCATCGGTGCTTCGGTCTAAGCTAAGCGGAGTTCATAAAATTCTTCGAAATAAACTCATCTAATAACAATTAAAATTAAATTTCACACAACACATTCATGCAGCACATTCAAGAAAAAACCTACAAAAATAAAAATCCTAGCAAAAATTACCGAACTTGCTTCAAATCCCAATAATCACCAGTTTTGTGAGTGCAAGTGAAGTGCTGAAATATTAAACTTTGACGTCAGTGTTTTCTTAAATTTCAATTTACATTAAATGTCTAATTTCAAAGTTTTGTGTTATAATCCTTTTAAGGAGAAAGATCACAAATTTAAAAATTTACGCTAGGTTTTTCAGTGGATGGTAGAAAAAGTTCCCTTCATAACACTTGAACATAAGATATGTGACAAATGTAGAAAAAAATTTAAAAATTGATCTTTTTCAATTTTATTTGTTATAAGATGACAAAATTATCATCTTCGAAAATTATTTTAACAGTGTTCCTATTGTCGACCCAGGCTGAAATTTTGAGAGAACTTAGATAAACTATCATTAATTAATATATATTTTTTCCAAATTTTTTAAAATTGACTTTCATCAAAATATTTTTTGTAAACTTTTATGCAAAAAAAAAAAATAACGTAAATATTTTAAAAATTTTAAAATTTTATTATACAAAACAAGCCTTTTGAAAATATTTATAATATGAATCTAAAATCGTTGCTCTATCTCAAATTTAACCGTAGTTATGATCAAATGAAAAACAGTTCTCAAGAAAAAAACCGAATTTTTTCAATTTTTGAGTACCCGTAACTCAGCAACCACTTGAAAAATATAAAAATTACAAATTGATTTTCTAAGTTGTAGCCAATACTACGTGTATACAAAGTTTAAAGCAAATCGGAGAGGGTCAGGTTGAGAATTTAATTTGTTTTGTCAAAAAGCAATGGAATCACTCCGTTTTTAATTTTTAGAGCACTGTTTGGTTTCTAAGGTAATTTTTGTGTAATTTTTAAATAATTCTTTTTTTTCGTACTATAAAATACCAAAATGAAAATTTTTAAACATATTCCTTTAACACTAGAGTCCTTTCAATCAAAAACATTACCTCTTGACAAAGGTGTAGCTTTGTTTATAGACTTCGATGAAAAAAAAGCTCTGCGCGTGGTGAAACTGACTGAGGGTATATAGAAAATTGAAACAAGTGTTAGATAAAAATTCAGGGTATGCTAGTATAAAATAAATTTTAATTTAGTAATGTTTTATTTTTAAGGCTAACTTTTTTGTGTATTTTTTGTGCAATTGTTTGCGTTTTTTAGGTAACTTTTGTCAGTTTTTAGGTCATGTTCTGTAGTCTTTAGGTAATTTTTGTAATTTTTTAGTTAATTTTTTGCAGTTTTTTAGATCATCAAAATCCGAGCCCTGATTATTATAATATTTTATTAATGATATTATGGGCTTGTACTTGTTCGAGACACTCAATAATTGCAGCAATAATGCAACATTAACTTATTGGCAGCTATGTTGCAGATGCTCAGCTGATACTTTGCCTTAATATTGTATAAATTTCGCGCCGCTTTTGTAATCAAACATGAGACTTTCAAAATGATTTTAAAAAAATTTAGCGATTGATAACCTTGCAGACAACGGAAAAAACTTGTTTCTGAAATAGGGAAAATCAAGAAAATAAAGGTTTTTGCGGAAAGAAAGTTGTATTTTACCGAAATTTTAAAGATGAGAACATTGACGAAAACTGTAAAGTTTTTAAATTTTTCGCTGAAAAATTTAATAAATATAATACAAATAAATATCTGTGTATGAATATGATAAATAATTACTATTTAATATTAAATAGATTGCAATAAATACCAATTTTTCTTACTTTCTTCTGTTGCCGAGTTCTTGCATTTTGCGCGCGTCAAATGCCACATTTCTACTCTCTAGTACGTTTGACTTTTGCAATAGTTGCAAGATTTTTGTATCGATAACGTGATACTTTGATATATTGCGCAGTTATTGAGGCTCGAATAAGCCATGTTTTATGATAATTGAAATAGCAAACGTTTGTTATAGATGTTATGTCGTCAATATATTTAGTCAATCGTGTTGTACAAATATTTGAATCGTTTATTATTTGTAAATTAAATTTATCAAATAGGATTTGTTTAAGTGCCTGTGAACATTCATGTCTTAAATCGCAATTAAAATCTCCACCTAAAGCAATTGGCATTTAGTTATAACTAGCTGAACCCGGTGTGCTTCGCTACTGCCCCTCGTTATAATATAAAATTAAAAGTATTTATATATTTTTCACGCCATCTAATTTTCGAAATAAGTCCACCCCAGCGCCACCTATCGTGTCCATTTATACACAAATTATTTTCTTATGATCAAACAAACATACATTCTGAATTTCAGTTAAATTGGTCCATAAATTAAAATTTTCGATATAAGTCCACCCCAGCGCCACCTATCGGGTCCAAATATAGCCTATGTTACCCACCGTACCAAGATGAACATTACCTGAAAATTTCATCAAAATCGGCCTAGCCGATTTGGAGTCCATACGTTACATACATACACACATCCTATTTTATATATATAGATTTTCACCCAGTTCAATGAAACCTGGCTACTTTTGTTGTTTGGATAACTAATGCACAATCCTTTTGATCGATTACTAAAATCTGCTGCATCATAGCTAGTGCACAAACCTTTTAATATATTTTTGTCATATACGCAACATAGCTTCAGTTAATACTTAATATTGAATGACCCACTTAACGTAACGAAAGGGCTTGAATTAAATGGTTGCGTGCTAAGCTATCAATCGAAAGGGTGCGTGTTCGGCTCTTATTGCTATCATAGAAATATTTTTAATTTACTATTCTCTTGTTGTAATTGACGCAAGTAAATAGCATCAACAATTCTAAGAAAAAGGTGTATGGAAAAAGTGTCGTTTTTGAGTTTTCACTCAAACAAATCACAAAATAAGTCGTAAATAGCTTCACTTCAAAAACAAATGCAAAAATTGAAAGTTCTTGAGCAGGTTCTCCCCTTAAGGTATGAAAAGGAATTAATGGGAAAGTATTTTATTTTAGCAATTCCTTACTCTCTGTCAATTTTTGTGGAATTCAGTAGCAACTGATATCTAAAGCACTTTCTGCATTTAGTTTTTATTAAATTTTGAATAGAAAATATTCTTTGGACTACTGATGAATGAGGAATTGAAAGAATACCTTGAGCAATTGGAATTCCTAATATATATTGGAGAAAATTGACTCTTTAAATGCAATTTTTATATATTTAACAGAGAGCAAAAATCCAAAAAATAGATACATTTTTTAGTCCTTCTAATTCTGTTTGCTCAAAAAGAGCTCTAAATTCAGTATTTAGACTGTGTGCGAGATTATTAAATAGGACCTAAGCTAAATTGGAAATTTGCATCCCTGCAAAAAGTTGTAATGCAGTGCAAAGAGGTGTGTGTATTGACTACTTTATTTGTGATAATTCATTCCTAAATTGAGATAAAGCTGTTATGACACTGGCTTGTTGGAGTATTCTTCAAATTTTAAAACAAAAAACGGATAAAAGGGAACGGAATACTTGGAGAGATAGGGAAATAAATAGTAGGCCGATATGACCTTTTAACCAAAAATTAAATTGAAAATCAAATTAAAACTATGCAACTTTTTCTACTTTTCTTTTTATTTTTCTTTTAACTTTCTTATTTTCTTAGAGGTTCGCCTTCTTCTTTTACAAATATGCAGTAGAAGTTAGATTGAGTTGCGCTACTCTCAGAACTTGAGAAAGAATTGACCTTTTGTGATCTGCAAGGGCGTCTGCAGGATTTGTTCAGGGGGCGTGCAAAGGCATAAAGGAATCTAGAATGAACATAAACAAATTGTAACCTATACAATGCTATTTACTCGGATTTTTGGTACTAATTTTGTAAACATCATACGCACACTATACCGGTTGACACATGCTTTTACACATAAGAAGTCTAATATATTTTAAAGATCGTGTACAAATATTTCTCGTATCATGTACGAAATGTTTAAAAATTTAATGAAATTTTTTTCATGTAATACATTTCAGTAATTTTCTGCCTATGCAAATATTCTTAATAGTTTAATAAATTAAATAATGTGGGGCCTATACCCTTAAATGAAATCGCATTAATTACTATTGAGCCCCCAGGTTTTCAAATTTTGAAATAAGAATACAAAAATATCCTAAAGGTATAAGCTCGATAATCCGGATAATTGGTTGCAGACCCCAATCCAGATTATCGAGATTTCCGGTTTATCGAGGTTTTTTTACCTGTTTTTTTTTTAATTGAATAATCGTTAAAATATGTTGTTTTCTACTAATTATGTTCATATTTATTAAAAAATAAATTAATTCATTGCAAAACTAAAAATTAAAAATTTCATTTTAGTTAGTACAGTTTAATCAAATAAAAATATAAATTTTAAATTTAACGTATATCAACACTAATTTCTTTTGATAAAGTAATCAAAAACGGTTGTTTGCCGCGAATTAGTTAAGCTTTTTTCCAAAGCAAGATCTCGCAATTCGTGTAGAACTAAGACTTTTTCCACACCTACATTATTTTCCTCGGCCCATTTTATTGATGTATCCAAACTTTGAAGAGCGTCCTTGGCTTTTACGGCTTGTGCTGCTGGTATCCTATCAACCTCTTCGTCTTCTGAGGAAATTTGAATGTCAGACATTGCCGAGTTATTATCCATAATCCATGTTTCAACTTCTTCGGAATTAAAATTTATATTAAAAGAAGTTCTAAACAGGTCTGTAAAAAATGTAATATTCGCCTCCTCAACATTCTCATCACGATTAAGCCTTTCCTGCAATACTGATAAAGGCAAATCGTCTTCAGACATCCATTTTTCTGGGAACAGTTTTTTCCAGCTGGATCTAAGCACTCTCTCATTCACCTTTCCCAAAGAGTTTTTCAGAATAATGCAGCACTTTTGAATATTAAACGATTTTAAAAACTGTGTGTAATCTTCCTCATCAGAAGTCACCATTTCACACAGAAGCGATTTTTTATAATACATTTTCGTGAGTCTGTTTGGATTTTGATCCATTGGCTGGACAAGGCTTGTCGTATTTGGGGGAAGGAAAATGGTTTTATAGTTACCGCATTCTGAGATAAGTGCTTCTTTTGAATGAGATGGTGCATTGTCAACGAGTAAGATCGCTTTTTTTGGTAAGTTGTTTTTTTGTTGAAAATTTTTTACTTTCGGAACAAATGATTTATGAAACCATTCCATAAATAAGTGTGTTGTCATCCAACCATTTTTTGAGGAATAGTACTCAACAGGAGGGTTGTTTTTAAATGACCTTGGATTCCGAGACTTACCAATTACAACGATGTCTAACTAGTGATCTCCGGATTTGTTGAAACAGCACATAAATGTTATTCTTTCTTTACACATTTTTCGTCCAGGAGCATTTTTTTCCTTCTCATGAACTAATGTTTTGTCTGGAAGCATTTTAAAAAAGAGTGCTGATTCATCGGCATTATATATTTGCGAATCAAGTAGTTCTTCTGATTCAATAATCTTATTTAATTCGAACTGAAATTGAGGTAATAGATCCGGACGACTGGAAAGCTTTTCACCGCAAATTTTAAGGCCGCGGATAGAAAATTGTTTTTTAAAGTTTTGAAACCAGCCATTGCTTACCATGAATCCTCTTTAATTTCCGTACAATTCCTTAAACAATGTTTTTGCCTTTTCACAAACAATTTCTTTAGAAATGGGTAGATGTTTTCTCCGTTGTGTCTCAAGCCAGGAATCTAAAACTTGTTCAAACTTTTCATTTTCACCATCTTTTAAAGTTTTACGTTTTTGCAATAGCTTTCGATTAGATGTCTGTGCAAACCTGATTATTAAATATTGTTTTAATTTATTAAAAATGATATTAAATAAAATGAACTCACCTTTTTGACTTTTCACTTTTCTTTTTAATATCTGATATAGTTGAAGTACCTACTCCATATTTTTCAGCTAATACTCCAAAAAACAACGTTGGAGAAAGGGATGCTGGATCGCACGTATACATGAGTTTCGGTTACTTTCTTCCCGAGGCTCTTCTAAGCATAACCGAAACTTTGTATGAAGAGGTAACCGAAATTTCAGTTTAGAAAAATCGCTTTTTTTAGTTAAATAACCGATAGTGTTCTTGCAGGGAAGCGATTTCGGTACATTGTATTTTACTCAAAAATGTTTACTAATGCTATGCTCACATACAGGCTGAAATGCCGCTTTTTAGCTGAAAACCCTCTTTTCAAAAACAAGTGCTCACACTTAAATAGTTGCGTTTTTATTTGACAGCCAACTTGTTAATTCAAAATAGCCGCATTTAGCGGAGTCAACTGTTATCGTAGCGATACCTCATAGTACATTTACACCAAATCTAAACTCAAATTTTTAATTTTCCGAATGATATGGATTTTGACCTCATAAGTCGAAATCTGAAAAATTTCAGTCCGCTCGAAATTGGTTTAGGAGTTAAAGGCTTCCAAAGTCAAAAAATGGCCTAAAAATTTAGTTTGTTTTTTTCAATTTTACAACAAAAAAAATTATTGTTTAATACAGTATAAACTCGATAGTCCGGACCCCGCTAATCCGGATTATTCGATAATCCGGACTGGGTTTTCCTACACATTGCATATTCTATAATCCGGATTGATTGCAACTCTATAATCTGGATTGAATGTAAACCACTGTTTTAATATTTTGTTTTGCAAAATACGAGTACCATGTGCGTTGTCAACTCAGTATTGCTGCATGATGCCTTAAGTAAAGACAGCACAAAAAAAAAACGCACAAATTAAAAATTATTTTTAAATTATTTGTATTAAGACCTTCTAAGTAAAAAATTCGGAAAAATTTAAGACCACTTTTACAGTTGTTTACAAGTTATAGGGGTTCAATTGTAAAAATTGGATAAAAATAAAAATATATTTTTGGTTAATGAGTACTGGTTAAATAAATTCCCAGTGTTCCAAACGGGAATCGTATTTCTTATCCGAAATGGATTGCATTTCGCATCTGGAACTGATCCTTTTTCGTATAAAATTCCTCTCAAAAATACGAACCGCTTTTTTTACTTTTTCGGATCCGTCACGCACTTCATATACGAATCCGTTTTGGACTCTTTTTTTTAATTATTGAAAATTCGCAACGGACTTTTTTTAAATAGTTCGGATTTAAAACGAAACAATAAGGTTAATGCTATCTATATTCAACATATTTTTTTATTGTTTTATTATTTCAGTTCTTACTAGGCATGGCGATACCGAGATCCTATTTAGCAGTCCTTAAAGTTCTGGCATTTAGCGAAGAAAATTCCAGGGTTTCGGAACTAAAAATAAATTTTGTATACTTTTTAATCAGTAATATTGCCATGTGAACATTTATTTTTTTAATTAATAACACGATTAAATATTATTGCATATGAAATGATCTTAAACTTAAAGTCAACACCTAAGGTATAAAACGAAAAGCAAATATTTTTTCTTATTTTATTTATTTAAATCATAGCTGTTAAGTAATGATTACTAATCGTAATCATTAGTAATTTGATTATCGTTTTTAAAAAAGTGTAATAATTTATTAAGTACAATTCTATTCTGTCTGTAATCATAACCTTATAATTACGATTACAAATAACAAATAATTGCGATTACTTCAGTTTACGAAAATAATCAAAACGAATCAAAAGTAATCAAGAAAAAATAATCCACTACTTTTAGAAATTATTTTTGATGCTTTTTGATTATATAAATAATTACTAATCATAAACTTCTCCCTCGAGGATTATATAATGATTACAGCGGCTCCAAAGTCGAAGCACATACGCACATATGCGAAGAACACGCACATACAGATTTTCATTCCCATCAGAAGAAATGTTGAAACTTAACATCAGATTTGAAATCAGCAACCCTGAAAACTTGATAATTGGACCTATTCGGCGAAATCTGTTATTCTATATCTATTATATCTTTTATTCATTTAAGATGTCGACCATAAAAGATCTGTTAAAATTGGTATTCTGCCTATCGATATCTTATGGCTCTTATCAATCTTCGAAAACAAAAATCTATTACAATTCCGTTAACTTCTTGTTATGAAGCAGCTGTTTGCTGTCAATAAAATAAAATTATTAGACATGCATATAAAATGCAAGCGCACATTCACTTTGTCCAACCTAAAAAGATGCACGAAGCGCACGTCAGGAAGATAAAGCAGTTTGCTATTTAGGCATAACTCCAGCAAAGTGGCCCGATGGTTTCTTTTATTTAAAACTTGTCCTTAAAACACACACACATTTATTAATTATATAATCTTCCATTTGCCTCCTTTTATGACCCATTCTAAATGAAATTCGTAAATAAACATCCATTTTTCAGAATAAAATGTTCACTTTCTAAAAGTTTGTTATGATAAAAGACAATGTACCTGTTATTCTGTTGTCTTTCATAACAGATTTCATAGCAGGTTTTGTCATACAGAATATGACGACGCATCTTCGTTGGAAAGACCAAGTAGAGGACAACCTGACGAAGCTTGGAATTTCCAACTGGCGCCAGCAAGCGAAAGACAGAAATGGCTGGCGCAAATTCTTAGATGAGGCCAAGACCGACATACGGTTGTAGCGCCAACTAAGTAAGTAAGTAAGAATACCAAATAAAAGATTTTGCAAAAGATTTTTTGACAGTTCGAAAAATCTGCAATGATTTAACAGATTTAATAAAAGAATAGGTCTGTTCCCGTACTAATTTCAAGTAATTGTAATAGATTAGAGAGTAACATTTTGCATGTTATTCTTCTCTCTCGAGCTTTAAACATTTGTAAAATAACCAGGGGCCGTATTACAGCATCCGTGATCGAGCAAAATTACGAAGGGCACGACGAGACAAGTGCCTATCAATCTTGTACAATTTTGCTCGATCACGTATGCTGTAATTCGGCCCCAGGGTTCGGACTTGAAAGTTCGTAAATCGCAGTAGATTTAAAAAAAATCTCAATAAAACGAAAATTTTCGCAGTAGATTTTTTTTTTAAATTTACAACTATGTACGTACATATTATATTAATGTATGTATGTTTTATACTGAAAACATCCCTATAGAAATAAACTAACTTGTTTTTAAAAACAACTAATTAAAACAATAGTTTAAAATAAACTAGTTTATGAACTACTTTGAATTATATTAAGGCAAAATCCACTTCAATTTTGAATAGTTTTTATTGCATTATATATGAAGTAATGGAAAACCTACTTCAAAACAAGTTGTTTAAAAAATACTTTGAATTATATTAAGGCGGCAACTACTCTGATTTTGACATGTTTTTATTGCAAAATTTTATTAGATTACAAGTTTATATATTTTTAACCAATCTAAGTCATCAAATATTATTAACTTTAGGCTTTCACTTATATTAATTTATGTATTTTTTTCAAAACAATAAAACTACTGATCTCTTTGATGTATAGAAATTTAAAATTTTTATGCTTTAAAATTCATCTTCAGTAAGTGGAATATTAACTAGTTTTCAATTGATTTATTTTAAAGTAATTAAAAAAGTTTAACTAATTTAACAAGTAGTTGAAAGTATATGCGATTTCCAATTGATTTATTTTAAAGTAGTTAAACAAATTAGAATTAAATTCAACTAATTTAACAAGTAGTTGAAAACATATGCAGACAAAAGTCATTTGACTTATTTAGCGGACATCACCATACAAAATATGTTAGTTCGTTCTATGGAAAAAAGTTAGAATTTCAACTAGTTTTGGCTGATAAAACACTCCTTTTTCAACTACTTTTAAATTAGTTGAATTTCCTACAGGGATAATATACACACAAATATATACATAACTATAAGCTATAAAATATTTAAATTCGACCAATTTAAATATTTTCAAAAATTGTATTAGTTCAAGTGGTGGTAAAAAAATTATTCTTTTTGTCTGGAATCAAACAGGCTGCAAACATTAAGCTATTAACAGTTTTTACATTGAGTTTATTTCTAAACTTATATTTTATTAAATTAATTTCTGAAAATATTCTTTCTGCTGCAGCACTGCTGTGGGGTAAAATACATAAATTTAATATATAATATGCCAAATTTTTAAACATGAATTCTTCAAGCATATTTGTTTTATCCATGATGGAATGCCAAAAATGTACAACATCTCTTTTGTCTATGTTGCTAATATTACAATTTATGAGTGATCTAAACTCATAATTTAAGACTTCGATAGAGCATTGTTGAAACGGAAAAGCTTTAACGATTTTCGAAACCGATGGCAAATCACATTCCTGTATTTTTTTATCTACATATTGAAGTAAATAAATGTCCCGATCTTTAAAAGTAAATGTTTTCTTAATTTGGTCGCAAAAACATATGTAAAACTTTAAAATATTTCTTTTTATTGCAATTATAGCTTCATCTGACAGTTTACTTTCTACTGTTTCAAAGCTCCTAACACAGTATACAGATGTAATTGGACTCTAAAACTCTACATTTTTATAATCAACATCAATGCTTACATATTCCTTATTACTAAAATTTAGTAAAATTGTTGTAAAGAAACCTTCAATCAAAGGGTAAACACAATGTATCATAGTTTTTTCATATTGAAAAATTATGTTAATTTGATTTACTTTTTGTAAAAAATAAGAACAGCAAATAGCATTTGTTGACATCGTTTGACTCTTTCACAATTGCATTAATGCTATTTTCTCTTTTTTTCTCAAAATTTAAAAGCAGAAAATAATGCTGTAATGCAGGCTTGTTCCAAAATCCTATCAACAGCCGTCTGGGTCGACAACTAGCGAGTGGAGCTTGTATTTAATATTTTGTGGGCACTTATATCGAAATGCTCTTGAAGCTTTTTAAAATCAGCTTTACGCTTTGAGCTATGCGTAAGGAAATTAAAAATTTTTTTTATTAACATTTCTATTTCAAAAGGAATTTCTTTAGATGCTGCTTTTGAACAAAGATTTAGAGAATGGCACGTGCAACCCAAATAAAACAGGTTAGAATCTTCTAGCTCAAGTAAACCAAAAATTCATGTTTAACTAAATCGTTATCTCTATAGCGTACAACTAAAACCAAGCACTTTTTGCAGTCGTTATCTCTATAGCGTACAACTAAAACCAAGAACTTTTTGCAGCTAATGTCGGTGTTTTCATCGAGAATGAGCGAACATTTTGAATTTTTTGAACAGTCAGTAATTTCCCGTGAGTAAATTGATATAAGTTTCACTAATTCAGTAGCTCTTTTTACAGAGCACTTAATGTTCCCATCTTTGGATTCTAACAGGGCGTTGAACAAATCTGGAAGTGTATCCATGGTGGTGAATGGCAGATGATAGGATACACAATACATAACCATTGCAACTTCCTTTTTCAAAACAGAATCCATCTCAGCTTGCATCTTTAATTGTTTGCTTACCAAGCCAGGCAAAAAAGACTGGTTTTTAACTGTAATTTCCTTTTTTACATGTCTTTTAGTGGCATTTTAGTCAAATTGTTGTCAAGCGTTTTTCAAGATCGATTGACTTCCCATTCTATTTTGTACTTTTGGGAGTGTTTTGACAGCTTCCTCTCGCATTCCGATTCAGAGCTTTCAACTGATGTCAAGCTCAAGTGATTTGCATTATTTTCATTGGTAATTTGTCTAAAAAAGGGTAAATAGTTATTTAACGTTTATGCTGCCATCTTTCAGGTTTTTTTTTGTAATGGTACAAGTAAACTGGTCAAGGCTCACTTATACTTGACGAAACGTAACGTTATGTAACTTAAAGGAAGAAATTGCCTGTTCTTCCATTTGCTTGTAAGAGAAATGAAAAGAAAACAAAAAATGTTTGTTGCGAAAAAATCGCAGTAGATTTCAACAAACCGCAGTGATGCAGTAGAACGTCAAATTTTGTAAAAAAGCGCAGATCTACTGCCATTGCAGTAAAGTCCGAACACTGAAAATAACGCTTTCAAGCAACTTTAAACTACTTTAATGGAGTAGGGGAACAGACCTACTGATACCGGCATATTGAATCCGCCATTTTGAATTTTGAAATTTTGACATCTAAGTCGGAATCAACGACCTTAAAAACTCCTATTTATAAATTCCATACAATACTCATTAATTTTAATTTACGGCAGTATTCTACTGTAGAGGCCCGAATTTCGAAAAATGTATTAATTTTGTTATTATGAGTTCATTAATATTTGAATACAAAAGAAAAATTAAAAAAATTAAAAATTGTAAAAATTACAGGTTGAATTACAGGTTGATGGTGCTAAAAAAAGGGTGACTACTTGTTGATATAATTTCAACCTTTCTAGTCATCTGAAAAAAAGATATTGTTAATTAGTAAGAATGTCGCTATAGCCCGGACAAGGGATATAGAGACATAGTAAGGGTTCTCATCTAAGCAAGTAAACATGTAAACATATAAGACATCTACACTTTTGATGAGCGATAAAATGGCGACTGCGGCTACGACAACATTATGACTTTTTTAAATTTTAAACCTTTTAAAAACCTTCATTAACATAGAAAAATAAATAAAACGTGTTCATATTTACTCCAACTACTTTAAATATGTAATGATTAGCGTCAAAGGCATCCCTCATTCACACACGTAGATTTACATGCTAGTTTACACTACAAAATAGGCTCGGAAATGATGTAAACTCACGCCCATACAAATTTTGACAGATAGTTACGCGCATGTAAGTTCACAAGGTTTACAATGTTTACGGGTCAGTTACATGCTTAGATGAGAACCCTTAGTAACTTTTCGCGAAATGGTGACTGCTTGAAAAAAGGCATTTTTACCTATTTTTCAAAGCTATGAATTTTTTAAAAATATTTTAAAACAAAACTTTTACAAAATTCTAGTTTGGGCCATAGAGGAATATATAAAAAAGCCCACCCTCACTAAATTTTTTTTCTCAAAAAATTCTTAATGGCAAATTTTTACTGAAAAAGTACGCGAGCCTATATGATATAAAAAAGTTATTTATATATATATCTATATCTATACTATTATATAAAAGGAGACTCACGAAATTTGATCCAGAATAAGCTCGGTAACTGCTGAACCGATATTGATAATTCTTTTTTTATTCGATTCCTATGATAATATAGATTGTTATAGCTTACCAAGGTTGTCGAAAAATGTATTCTTTAATTATTGCAAAATCACGCATTTTATTTGATACCAACCATTTGATTCAACCAGCAGCACAATATAACAGCAAACAAAGCTTTTCTCTCTTTGTCGAGAGAGCTTCTCCCAATATAACACGACAGCCATGTTGTGTAGTTAAGCTGAATGTACTGATAACCTTCAGCACGTTTTTGTGTGATTTAAAATAATGTTAATCAAGTTGAGAGCGTGAAGTAATTTTTCTCTCTGAGCGAAAACTTCATATGAAAAAAACTTTCAAAACATGCTGAAGGTGATCAGTGAATCTAGCTTTACTTTCAAGGAGATTCTTGCTTTCATACAGTGTTAAATAATTTTCTTTGTAAATGCTTTGAGGGGAGTTGCCAGAATTTAATTATCTGCATTTTTGCAACCTTGTCAGCCAGCTTTTCCCCACTTGAGATTGTGTTAGTCTATCTATACGAATATATAAAAGCTTTGTGGCACTGCACGGATGTTTGACAATCACGCAAGAACCTCTGAACCGATCAACACAATATAGGTATCAAACGATTTGATGTTTCAACTTTATCGTAATATGCTATGTTAGATTTGCCACGTCTACTTTTCATGGCCACTTTTTGCAAAAAATGCTATATTTCAGACGATTTTGGTCGTATGAGACTAGAATTTGGTAATCTTTTTACTGTCGCCGACTTTACTAAAAATGGGCATGACCCACTTAAGTTAAGTCCACTTTTCGGGGGATAAGCTTGGAGTAAAGCAAAGCACACTAGGCTTAAGCTCAATTGAGCAGAAATTCTGGCATTCTATTGTTTCGAGTATGAGATGGTTTAAGTGACAAAATTTTGCCACACCACCAAAATTTGATTAATTTTGCCCAGAATTAATCAAAAATGTTATATTTCGAACGGTTTTGGTTGTATTAGACTAAAATTTGATAATTTAGTTCAGACAGCTACTTTCGGCAACTGTACTAAAAATGGCGAATATATACATTTTTTTCCCGAACAGCATGAAAATTCGTATATCGCAACGTCTGCCGGGCAATACTATACATAAATAAGAATGCTGTATATATCAGAAAATTCGGATCGTCATGCATGTTTCAAACGGAAACGTCCAGCATGTGTTTTGTTCGAAGGTCAATTTACATTTTTACAAATTCACAAAACGATCACAAAAAATTCATTGAATTGGGTCAGGACAATTTCTACTATAACTATAACGTTAACTATGAATATATAGATAAGAAAATAGATTAAAACAAAGATTTATGTATATAACTTTGGAATAGTTTGAAATATTTGAAATATTTTTCACAGAAATATTTTTTAAGCTATATTTGAAAATGTTTTTCACATAAATTAGTTTTTAAGTTTTAGCACATTGCAAAAAATATAACAACATTTTAAGCAAATTATTTTTCATCAAAAAATCATAGGGGGGTAGGTGGCCCATGATTTTTAATGATAGAAACAGTTTGTGTTAAAAAAGAACAATTTTTGCAGATAAATTATGTTATATGAAAGAATAAGGAAAATGAAAATTAAAAAAAAATTAAAATTAAAAAAATATATGTACAACAAAAGCAACTCTTGGCCTATTGTTTAGTACAAGCTGGATATTTTGAACAAGGTACAAGGTATTTTGAAAACAATATAAAACATTGCATTGGTAAGGTAACGGTAAACCTTTTCTCATTTTCCCAATTTACTTAATTTATTTAACTTTCAAACAAAGAAAATTGGATGAAAATCGATTTGAAAATGGCGGAAATGTTTGCTTGCTAAGTCAAAATATGAAATTTCAACCGTTTTTTTTTCTCATTCTGAGGCTTATGAGTTATATTGAGAAAATCTATAGTTTTGAGATATCGCAAGAATTTTAATGTCATAATAACAAGTTTTTTAAAACATACCTAATATCTGTAAAAAATATTTCCGAAAAGAAAAGAAAATGACCATTAATTTTGTTAATCAACGACTGTCCATACAAAATGCTTTATTATGCATTGAGAAAGTCTATAGTTTTTGAGATATCGCCAAAAGTTTGATGTTATTATAACGGTTTTTTTTTTTTAAATTTAAGAAGAATTGTTGTTTGGCCGAAGCCCAATAACAACAATTAATAACTGAAGAAGGCCGATTAACTGCAACAATTTAAGAAGAATATATTTATTTTCAGAATATATGTAAAATATTACATTTTTGATTACAAATTTTAAAAATTTTTTATCCAAATTTTTTATAACGCTGTTTTCAAAAGTAAAAAAAAAGAAAGGCGGGTAAATTTATGTCATCATAACAATTACCGTTAAAATAAGTTATTCAAATCAAATAAAGCAATTTCTTAATATATATACCATTTTTTCATAACTAAACAAAACAAACAATAATTTTTATATTTTGAATATGTTTTGATACAACTAAATACTTTCATTTTAAGATTTAAAAATTTTACATGGTATTTAATATTTTTATCGCAGGCGAAGCAGAGGGTATTTGCTAGTTATAGATAAACTTTCTATAGATTTGGATGTGATGGTCTCTCGTATGGATTAATTTTACTGAGTAGATGAATTTGTGCTGTTAGCTAACTGCACGCACATAAGATTTCTTAACAACAGGTGTTAAAAGCTTACAATAATACTTGCTTCCAATTATTTAATAAAACTTATAATAAACTTTTTAATAAAACTGTTTTTCGAATTTTTTAAATACAGTTGTAAAAAACTTACAATATCACTTACTTCCAATTATTTAATAATTTTTTTCAATAATATTTTTACAACACTTTTTTTCAATTGCAAAGAAAGTATTGTAGAAATATTATTTACAACACTTATATCCAATTGAATAGTAAACGCTTACAATAATATTACATTAAGGAATATTTTTCCAAGGGTTCCTTTTGGGCTTATTTTATAATTACTTGAAATCATTGCACAACAATTTTTACAAGCTTTTTCCAAGCACGATGCTTACGCTTCAAAGCTTACTACAAGCTTATTCCAAACTTGTTTGGCTGATTGGGGGACATCGTGTATTGGGCATTAGTCACCAATACGTCTTTGACGTTGCTCTGCCGGCTATCTTAATGCTAGCTATAGAAATGCTACAGTTTCTTTTTACCGGCTAAATGCTAGACAAAGAAATGTAAGCAGCGCAATACTACAGAAAACAATTTAAATTTATCTACGTCATAAAACTTGTTTTAATATCTAAATTTATGCAGCTCATAGAAAATAAAGCTTAATCACTGAAAAAGTGTCTTTCAAACGCTCTCTTAGCAAATAATTTATTAACTGCTGCCAATTCAGAGATTATCTAAATTAGTCAAAACCAAACTGAACTGCATTTTGGCGGTTAAGAGGAGGTTTTTATTGTAGATACGCAATATTTTTCTATCGTAAACAATTTTATTTATTCTATTTCTGACTGAGTTACACGGAATATAATAATATAGTTGAGTTAAACTTAGCCTTATGTGTTAAAATATAGGTTAATGAGGATGATAATTAATGTAATATTTGTTAATATAATATTTAGCTAACTATTTAATTAAGTTACATAGAAGGAGATTCATGTGCTAATTTAATTAAAAGTTAAGGTTATTGCACCGAAGTTTGTCAGGTGTTGAAAGGGTTGCAATTAACAATTTATGATTTATAGCAGCTGTGTTTCGAAATAGTACAAAAACTGCATTCTGCAAATTGTACATTTTAATGTAAAAAATTTAGAATACTTCATCAAACTCTAATTTTATTCGTGCAGAAATACTCTCAGTGAGGAAAATTTTTGTTCACAAATCACGAATGTAACAATATTTTAAAAGAATCATCATATTTATATATTACTATTTTGAATATTTTCACCGCTAGAATTAATGTTTTAATCGGTAATCAAAATTGGTTTTTTTCCACTTATAAATACCGATTCGGAATTCAGTGAAAATTATTTCATATTTGATTAGTTCAACCGTCATAACGAATGGTGATAATTAAATTATATATAGAGCAACGCACTGGGACAGTTAAAGCTACTTCGCATTTAAAAAAAAAATAGTTTTATTGTTGTTGTGGGTTTCATGTCAGCATTATTCGTCAACAATTGACGCAGTTCAATTGTTTGTTTGAAGCAAAAAATATTCCAATACTTAAAGAAAGCCATTGTAATTGGCTTTAATTATTAACTATGAAAAAAGGAACACTAAAATTAACTAAAACAAGGAATATTAAAAAAAACATCTGGCCAATTGAGCTATTTTCTTTTTAAAGCAAATGTATTTTCAAACTATTGGGTAATTGCTAAAACTTGCACAAAAAATGGATGATATTTCTTTAATCTTTGTTATTTCACACAACACAGAAAAAACAAACTGACACTTTGCAGAAAGTTGCAAGACATAAGATAAACAATTGCCAATTAAATATATGTATTACCATTGATGTATTATTTTTCACCATCAGCTCGAGTTTTTGAGTTGTAAGCAAAAATGTGAATAGCAATTCTTGTTCCGTTAATTAGGCCATTTATTTTTAACGACAGATTTTAAGCAACTTTGAACTTTTTTAATACTAAATATAAGAAATTTTTATCTCCGAAAATAAAATTCAAGTATATTTTGTAGATTTGAAGATATCAGCTAATTAATAACTAAAGAGCTTAGAGCAAGAAGAATGGTACGACACATGAAAAACATTTTGAAATAATGTACTTTAAAGTTTTGTAAAAATTTGCTTTTGTATGTGTTTCAAATGTAATTGTACGAGATAACTTTTGCAAATGGGTCTGAAATTTATTAGGGAATAGCCGAAATCTCTGCTGTGGGAGTTGGAAATTTATTTAGCCTAATCATGAAACTTTTCTCCCAGGGAATCGGAAAAGGAAGTTTTAATTTTTAAGATAGCAGATAAAGACATCACATTTATTTACTCTCTTGAATATTGATGATTGATGAACAAATTTGCATTAAAAATTTCCAAAATGTTCTTGAACTTTAGCTTAAAAATGAAAATTCCCTTTTTCTATTTCGCAGTAGAAAAGTTACATGATTGAGCTGATTATGTTATGCATAGAGCCCTAAAAAACGATATATTCTATTATGTGACTTATCACGTAATTGCAATAAGCTCTTCAATTCAACAAAAAATTAAATTTTCCAAAGACCTATGAGTCGTCCATAGGGGTCGTCCATAAACTACGTTACCAATTTAGGGGGGGGGGAAGGGGTTTTGAAATGCACTACGATAAGTAACGGTAGGGGGGGGGGAGGTGTTTAGATATTGTAACGTTACCAAAAATTAAAAAAATCGACCAAAAACCTCTAATTAATAACACAATCATTCCAAAAATTTTTAACTTTACATGTTTATGTTTGATCGTCTAAATTGATGGTTAACTTTTGTTTCAACGATTTCTTCCACCGCCTTTTCCCTCGACACAGGAACCTTTTGGTATTCCTTCACCATCTCAGCACACGTCTGAAAAATTTGGGTCTTTGCTTTTGCGACAGGCTTCGGAAATCGGTTCAAGGTCGTGTCCTACCTGCGGCTTGTATTTCGTTTTTAAAACTTCTATGAATTGTCATAAGTTTGTATTATATCGTTTACAATAAATCGGAATAAAAAAACTATTTAAATAAATCAATTTTCAGAAAGCATTTACACAAAAACACAGAACTTGGTGCAGCTCGGGTGAAGCCTTTAAGGGTACTCTGTCAAAGACCAGGTAAATTTCTTTGCGTTAGAAATGAGGATTCACCTGAATGGGTCGACATAGAATCCGATGAAAAATTCTATTTTGAAGAATCCTCAACAAAGCTACCAGCTTCTTCTATCCCAGTGATTGAGAGCATCGAATCTTGGATCGCAGATGGAATAGCTTTTACAGATGATAATTATTGATTTTTTTCCAATTGTTCCTTTAATGTATCTAGTCATACCAGACACTAATACTAGTGAAAATTGTCAGAGCTAGTCAAAATATATAATCATTCGAATGAATTAATTTCATGTCACGTTACTTTATAGGGGGGGGAGGTGTTTTGAAAAGCACTGCGAAAAGTAACGCAGGGGGAGGGGGGGGGTAAAAAAACCCGGAAAATCAGTAACGTAGTTTATGGACGACCCCTTATAATCGTCCATACCTAACATTTTTACCTTTCAAAGGTACACTTTATTAAGAATACAATGAATGTTTATTTATGAAAAACGGTTATGCTTTGAAATCATTATGAAAATTTTTACGATGAAACAACCGATCGAAAAACTCTAAGATATTGCTGTATTCATATTAAGAGTAGTTTGTTTAATGTAAAAATAGTAATTTTGAAGTGTTTAAAAGTTCCTATAAAAAAATCAATATTCTTCAATACATAATAAGTTTTATTTTCATTTATATCGATTAATATTGACTTTTTTTAGGTGATTAAGGTAAAGGAAATCAATTTATTTTATTATGAATCTAAATAGATTATATAATATAGTTAATATATTTTAAAATATGAATAAATATATGTATATAATCTTTTCAGTAATAAAGGGTGTTTTTTATAGAGTAATATAAGTTTAAATCACAATAAAACATAGTAATATATTTTTAACATCAATGAGACGGGCTTTATTAGGTAGAAAATTTTATGACATTAATGCTTAAATGATGATTTCGGCCATGTGGCCACCACGGCTGGCGCGTACAAGGCGCAATCTGGAACACCAATTTTCCGTATCTCGCCTATAACTCTTCGAATGTTGACTTCCAGGTGTTCACTTGTTTGTGATTTATCGAAGTAGACAAGTGATTTTACATAAACTCAAAGAAAATAATCCAATGTGGTTAAATCACATGATCTTGGGGCCAATTAATTGGGCCATTTCGTGAAATTATTTTTTCGTCAAAAGTTTCCTTGGGTAAATCAATTGTAGTGCCCGCTGTGTGGCATGTGAACTCCAGATTAATGCCAGCTATTTGAGGTACAAAAAAACTTCGAACCATGTTACTATACCGTTCACCATTAACAGTAACATTCCGACCATCATCGTTTTTGAAGACATATGGGCCAATGACTCCGCCAGTCCATAAAGCGCACCAAACAGTAATTTTCTGTGGATGTAATGGTGTTTCGACCAAAACTTGAGGATTCTCCTCACTCCAAATACGACAATTTTGTTTATTTATGCACCCATTCAAAAATGGGCTTCATTGGAAAATAAAATTTTCCATGGAAATTCAAAATCAATATCAATTTGTGCTTCAGCCCATTCGCCGAATTGGCGGCGCATACGATGGTCGCTTGGCTTTAATTCTTGCACAAGTTGAATCTTGAATGGTTTTAAGCCAAGATATTTTCGTAAAATCTTCCATAAAGTGGAAGGACACAACCCCAGTTGCTGAGAACGGCGACGAATTGATTGATTAGGATCATCTTCAATGTTTCCTGTACAGCGGCTACAGATTCTTCAGTGCGCACTGTTCGGCGTCTCACGGGATGCACATTATCAGTAACAGTAAATGTGGTCCAAAAACGATCTATTGTTCTTCGAATTAGCAGCTCTGAAGGACGATTATGTATGCCATAAAATGGACGAAGTGCACGATAAGTTTGACGAACAGAACCATTATTTTGATTAAAAATTTTCACAATTTGCACGCGTTGCTCTGGTGTAAGTCGATCCATAATGAAATGTCAAAGCAAACTTAATAAAAAGCAACTATCAGCTGTTAAATTGGTGGTCAAATAAAGCAGTGATGCTGACTCAAAGTTATATCACTCTATAAAAAAACCCTTTATAAAAGATGTCTTTATTCACTCCCTTTGCCTATTGTATAAATTTCAAATTCCGAGGTAATCGATCTTAAGGAATAAACTCCAGTTACGCATTGCACGTGACAGTTGAAGCTTTTCCAAACAAAAAGTAACTTGATCAAAAAAAAAGCGAAGGACACTTTTTTTTGTGCGAATTAAGTATAAATAAATATTTAATGCAATTAATTGTGCCGTGTTGTGTTGACAAAAAGTTATTGCAGTTGTGTTCGCCGATTTGCCAAGTTTGTCATTGAATGTTTTCACCATTTTATCAGAAACGTTCTCTGGAAGGTGGCGCCGACATGAAGCTTTGGCCAGCATGCAAATTGTCTTGCATTCACATCGTCTGCTTCAATAACATATCGAAGAACATATTCTCACTTTAATCTCACTAAGAATCTTATAAAGTTGCAGAAAGATACGAATTTAACAAAATTTGTTTTCATTGCAATTCATCATCAGCTGTTTTTGACAAGAACGGGGAAACATAATTTTATCATTTTGAGAGAGAATTGTCAAACTCACTAACACCTCTATTTCTTACACCATGCTTGCATATAAGAATATATTGTTCACTTCAAAAACCGCTTAAAAATAATATTTTGCCTTAAAACGCACTGATTTCAAAGACAATTTGTAGCTACTCTTAAATTTAAAGAAAAATTAAATTAAATATTTAACTTACAACAAGTTGTGATCTAAATTTGTTTTTACAATCCTTTTTCGAAAATTTTTTTTTAAGCTTCGTTAATTTAGTTCTCTAGTTTTATAGATATATTTTTAGTTTAGAGATATACCTAGTGTAGTGAAATAAACTAAATTTATTCTTTAAAAACACAAAAACAGTATATACAAAAAAAAAATATGGTTTGTATGGGAGATAGGTGTTGCAGTTGACCTGGAATTTTAATTTTTTAAATTTCATGACTATTATACTGCCGTCATAAGGAAGAGTGCGGCATCTAGCATGAAAATCAAAATCAGATTTATTGTTTTTTCTTAATCATGTTTCTTCGATCTCCAAGAAAATAAAAAAAAGTTGCAAATTTTTGGCTCAATTGCTTAATATTGTAACATGAAATATCATATTTACACTAATAAAAGCAATTATAACTGATGAAATTGAAGGGATGCCCACACAGCTGCGCCTTTATCTCGCTCACCCAGCTGTTTATCGAAAACTAAATAAAAATCCGCTTGTTGTCTGGAAATGCATGAAAACTGAATTTCCTTTTGTTTGGGCCGTTGCAAAAAAATATTTATCAATTGTTGCAACTTCGGTGCCACCCGAAAGGTTATTTTCTCATGCTGGTCTCATAGCGAACCAATTTCGAAACAGGCTTTCGCTAGAACATTCTAGTGCATTCACTTGTCCACAAATATATCGAGCCCTAACCGCCGAATAAACGTAAGCGCCACTTTTTCGAAATTAATTTTTAAATGGCAAACGATAGTACAACAAAGTCGTCAACTCCAAAAATTTGACATCTCTACGTTAAACTGTTCTAATGTTATATCTAACACAAAAATAAAATTTACATGTACCTCTTACGCAAAAAAAAAAAAAACAAGGAAAATGCTTCTCTTGTAAAATTTGGTTTATAACGCTAACGTTAATTTGGCGGTTCGGACTTGATATTCAGCCCAATTAAAAAAATTTTTCCTGGCGAATGGGAAAAGGGAATTTTCATTTTTAAGATAGCAGCTAGAGACATCACTTTTTTTTACTTTCATAAATATTGACGGTTGATGAAGAAATTCGCATTAAAAACTTCCAAAATGTTCTTAAACTTTAACTTGAAAATGAACTCTCTCTTTTTCGATTACCCGGAAAAAATAATTCATAAGAAGTCTAAATATCTATAAAAGAACTAAAATTGCAACATTTTGTTTTTCGTATTTTATTTATTTACTGAAGTACCATGCTTTTGTGTATTTTTTAACAATAAAAAACATTTTTCATATTGAATAATTTGCTTCTTTACTGCCCTACAAAAGCAGAAAAAATATTTTAAAAAAAGTCGAAAAAAGTTGAAAAGTCGACTTTTAAAGGTTCAAAAAGTCGATGAGTCGACTTTTACATTTTCAAATGTTGAAAAAGTTGAAGTCGACTTTGCTGGCAGTTGCACATCCCTAGTTTCTATTACACATCATTACACGAATGCTTTTCTATTCCATTCATTACAAATTTTTTCAAATTCACGTAAAATTTTGGTGCGTTAATGTATGGCATTATATCTTTCGATCCCCTCTGAGCCAGTTCAGTACAAGGCTAATTTTTCCATATAAAATCGCTATGGCCTTCTGTACATACTTAATTTGCTTAATTTATGCAGTTTAGAATAGAATCCTTGTAACAGAATTCCTATTTTTCCGTTCAGTTGGACGAAAAAGCAATATTTGTTTAATGTTCGAAAAAAAAAGAGTAAAGGGGAAAATGATTATTCAACGTAACGAAGGCAGCGCCATATCATGTCAGCAAGTTAGGAACACAACTAGCAATTATTAAAGCGATTGCTCACGGCTAGATTGCAATAATGCAATAACAATAGAGTTCAGCTACTACAGCTTTTTCACACTTTCTCCGCAATAGATCCAATAAGAACCAATCCAAATATCATTGAAATATCTCAAAGATATCGATAGAAGTGGTCAAAAAAAAACCAAAAGGGAGAAAAATTAACCCACCATAATATGGGTTGGGCTCAGGGACAACACAAGACATAACAACTAACCATGCGTTTACATAGATCTTATCCTTCATTAGTTTTCAATCTACTTTTGAGTTGACCTTTCGACAAGTTAACATTAAACACGTTACAGTTGTTAACAAAAGTACTCATGCGATTTAATGGAGCAGTTAACATATAATTTGTTCTACTTAATGGTAAATAAATCAAGTTGTTAGAGTTTCTACTGCTTCTACGGTTAGTGTTAAATTTTATAAGAGAAAGAAGCTCTGGAGAGTCGAATACACCAGTTATGAGTTGGTGTAAGTAGACGATATCAGCAGATTTTCTTCTCTCACTTAAAGATTGCATTTTTAATAATTTCAAACGATCCTCATATGGAGGAAGGTTAAATGTGTCAGTTCTACTCAAGCCTCTTAGAGCAAACTGAACAAAACGTTTTTGAATTCTTTCTATACGATAAACATGCACATTGTAATGTGGGGACCATACTTGACTTGCGTTCTCCAAGTGAGGACGCACGATTGAATAATACAGAGTTGTAGTTGTTATTAAGCTATCAAACTCTTTGGCCCACCGTTTTATAAAACCAAGCATAGAAGACGCTTTTTTACAAATTGTATCAATATGCATGTTAAACGACAATTTAGAATCCATGCATATACCAAGGTCTTTGACGGTAGTTACACGACTTAAAGCAGTATCTTTAATTTTGTAATCAAAAATAAAATTGTTCCTTTTACGCGAAAGGTCATAGTTTGGCATTTATCTGGATTTAAAAACATGTTTTTTTAGAACACCAAACCTCAAAGGAGTTCAAGTCTGACTGGAGCAGGTCTGAATTGTCATTAGAATCAATTGTTCTGTATATTTTCATATCATCTGCATAAATAAGCAAATGAGAGTGTTTGATGACGTGGGTAACATCATTAATTGCCAAAATAAACAGAAGTGGACCCAGGTGGCTTCCTTGAGGAACACCCGATTCTGCAACAAATTCAGAAGACAACACGCCTCGGAACCGTATTTGATAAGATCGCTCCATCAAATACGATTTGATCCAGTTTACAAAATATTGTGGAAATCCCATTAATTTAAGTTTAAATAAAATTAGATTATGTGGTAATTTATCAAATGCTTTGCTAAAGTCAGTGTAAATACAATCGACTTGGCTACCAGAATCAATAGATTTTCAGCAGAATGTAGTGAAATCAAGGAGATTAGACACAGTGGATCTGCCAGTAACAAAAACATGCTGACGAGTTGTCATGACTTGCCCACAGTGAATTTTCACTCGATCGTACACCATTCGCTCAAAAAGTTTAGGAATCGAAGACAATTTAGCGATAGGCCTATAATTAGTGACGTCATTCCTGCAACCTTTTTTGTAAATAGGACTGATATAAGATTTTTTCCAAAAAAAAGGAAAATTACTTTCATTAATTGATTTATTAAAAAGTAACGAAAGTGGCTGACATAAAATGGAGCCGCATTGTTTTAACACTGCGGCAGGAATTCCATCTGGTCCAGCGCTAAAATCCTCATCGATTGATTCAATATACTTAAAAATATCCTCTGAGGTAAAAGATATATACCCCAAAGAAACTCTGGATGCGTTGTTCATATAATCAAAATACGCTAAATCAGGATTAAAAGAATCTAAACAAAATGATTCTTTAAAAAGATTGGCGAATAAGCCACAAGTAATGGTGGAATCGTCAGTAAATCCATCCTGAAGTTTGAAAGAAGAAGGAAATCCATCAGTCTTCTTCTTAACATTAATAAATCCCCAAAATTTTCTTGGATCAGACAAAATACTCAGCTTCATATTATCCAAATACTCATTATATAACGTTTGTATGTTTCTAGGTCATTTGAGTCAAAACTACAAACATTCTTCTTCCATGCCCTATTCCTATTGTTGCGAAGAGTCTTTAAATCCTTTGTGTACCAAGGGTACGCAGAATTTTTCGCAAATTTGAGACTATATGGTACAGACTGAGAAAACATAGCAAAGAGCTCCGTATGGAAAAAATTTATTGAACTATTAAGACTATTATTATTTATGTACTCTGTAATTATATTTAATTTACTATAAAGTAAATGATTCAACCCCAAAAAGTCAGCTTTTTTGAAATTGAATTCATAAACTGTGTCAACAGAACTTGAATTTACCATATTCTCCCTATCGGATTTATACCAAATACTCAAAGGTGGATGGTAATTATCAATAGCAGTCAAAGCATGAAGTGCCTTCTGAACAATGACATTGTTACTGTCTGTAGTTAAGACTAGGTCAAGCAGCCTTTCCAGACTATTATAAATACAACTAACTTGTTATAAGTCAGAACATATATTGTCAACAAATATATGTTCTTGGCGTGTCTTCGAATTAGATGCACAAAAATGTGTTTCATCGTCAAAAGAATGCCATTTTAAGTCAGGCAAATTAAAATCGCCCAACAATAAAATGTTAACGCATATAAGTTCGATATTAGCAGAGTAGGGAATATCAATAAAGGAACTAACACAGGAGTTCCTTACAGCTAATAGGACACCACCCCCAACTGCAGAATTATTGTCAGCGTGTCTGTCCTTCCTATATACTTCAAAACTATTGTCAAACAGTTCTAAGTCAGTAATTCCTCCGTTCAACCAAGTTTCAGTTAACGATTAAACCTAGAACGTCCTATTTGCTTTTTTTTTTATCTTAGAAAAATATAAAATTACTTTTTTTAAGAAATCTAAGATCTTGGCGGGTGAAATTTCCCTCTTTATACCCCCGTGGATCCGCGCCTGCATAAGGAGAGATAAAGAGGCATCAGCAGGCAGATACCGCGTTATTTGTAGTTACTATTTTTTAAAATGTATAAACTTTTTTATTTCTGTGTCTCAAAAAAGTTATTATAAATGCAGTGATTGACTAAAAAAACAAATGTGGCCTGCTAGTACTATACAAAAGGTACAATTTATATACATACGGCTTTTTTAAGTGTTTGTGATAATTAAAATTTATAGAAGAAACAATCAAAAAAGCGGCAACTGCACCGCAGTTTTTACATTATTAATAAAATCTGTAAAATATCAATATTGAAAACAAACTGGATTTAGCTATCCTTAAGAACCAAATATTTATAACCATCCAAGCCATAATCAGTGAATTTTGGATACATTACTGTAAGGGCCATTTTGTTCACAGAGGGCATAAATATGGTTTAATTCGGGGATAACTATCTCTAGGGTAATTTTATACCAAGCGTATAAATCGGGAGATAAATAAGTGGTTTTGTTTACATTTTATCTCGGCTTTATGCTTAGAGCATAAGTTCGCTCTCAGTTTTTATCGATTTCCATTGGAATTAGAGTGTTGCTCATTAATTAAAAAATGTGTGGGGATTTTTGGTTTATTTCTGCGAATTTGGGGGCTGGAGTGAACACTAGGTAAAAACGGATCGCGTATTTTGCATCTGATGTCAGAATTTTAAAATTCTAAAATTTTTCTACACAGGGCTGCCAACTAAACATTTTTTAGGAATTTTTAACATGAAGAAACAGTATTGGGGTTACTTCTTTCGAATCTGGTGTCAGAATTTTAAAATTCAAGATGGCGGATAGAGTTGCCACCTAATTTCTTTTTTATTTATGCGAATTCAACGCTGGGAAAAATACTAGGTAAAATTAGGTCGCTGATTCTGAATCCGTTGTCAGAATTTCAAAACTCGAAAATTTTTCTACACATTGGGCTGCCACCTAAAAATGTTTATTTTAAGAAATTTAAACATGAGGAAAGAGTATTGCAGAGTCGTTGATTTCGAATCTAAAGTCAGAATTTTAAAATTCAAGATGGTGGATAGGGTTGCCACCTGAATTTTTTTGTATTTTTATGAATTCGGGGATGGCAAAAAATAGTATGCCAAAAATGGGTCGCTGAATCCGAACCCGTGGTCAGAATTTAAAAATTATAAAATTTTGAAATAATAGAGCTCTTTTACTTTTAAAAATACGCATTATTAGGTGGCAACCCTATTATAATAAAATTTTATATTTTTGAAATTCTGACCACGGATTCGGATTCAGCTACCCATTTTTACATATTAGTTCGCACCAGCCCCGAATTCGTAAAAATAAACAAATTAAGAATAATGATGTTTAAAATTCTTGCAACCCTATTATTTCAAAACTTTATAATTTTTAAATTCTGGCCACGGATTCGGATTCAGCGACCCATTTTTGGTACACCATTTTTTTGCCAGCCCCGAATTCGTAAAAATTTAAAAAATTAAGGTGGCAACCCCATCCACCATCTTGAATTAAAAATTTTTGAGTTCAGATTCGAAATCAGTAACTCCCCAATACTGTTTCCCCAAGCTTAAAATTCTGAAAATAAAACATTTTTAGGTGGCAGCCCTATGTGTAGAAATTTTTTTTACCATGTATGGCGCAGAGATGGTTCAATTAATTGCAGCATGCATGCGACTGCGGCCTTCGTCAATCGAAAACGATAGACGAAGTCATTCTCGTCCCACTTGTTCAATCCAATGCGTTCCTGCGTTTTATATTGCCTGCATTCGGCCCACAAAGTGCCCTGTTACGGTGGCGGTCATGGACTCATCATGGTCATGCATTGTTTTTGTTTCAATGTAAATTAAAAATTTGAGAGACAGAGAAAGAGAGTAAATTTCACCACCACGGCCACCAAATGATTCGACAAAAATATGAAATCATGGGATCAAAACAGTGTTGCGTTGTGGAATTGTTCACAGCATTTGTGTTTCGGCACGAAAATAGTACACTTTTAGTACGAAATGTATGAAAGCAGTAATGAAACCTGCTTAATAGCAACACTCATCGGTTGAAAAAATACTAAAAGTAGCAAAAAGTGCACTGGTGCCTAGGCATCATATGACCACCAGCATAACATACTTTCGTAATACAGCTCATCAAACGAAAAAAGAGAGTAAAAAGTGTCATGACCAGGGATCATATGACGACCACCGTAAAAACTCCCAAAGTCACTTGCACTTCGTTATCATCGTCGCTCCAGTTCTCCCAAAAGTGCACCAAAAGATTCATTTTGTTATACTTTATCTTCTTGTATTTTTTAAAAACTTTTTGTCAAACCTCTTCTTTCAGAATTTAATTAAAAATTAAAAGAGCTGTGTTACATATTTTGACACCAAGTAAATAAAATACAATATATTAAAATGAGAGTGATGAGAGCGGATTAAAAATCTTAACTCACTAATTTTCACGAGTTAAATATTTCTGGGGTTAAGCTATCTCACCACCATTTTTATCTCTAGCTTGAAGAGTTAATTGCTTAACTCACTGTGAACAAATGAAAAACTGGAAAAATCATGGAATTAACTCGGGGATAAATTTATCTCTCTGTGAACAAAATGGCCCTAAGTCGTTTATCTCAGAATATTGAAATGTGTAGATGACGCACTCTTCCTTATGATGGCAGTATAGATTCCTATTTCCTAGCTATTATTGTTTCTGAGATAATGCAAATGTCATCCTAAAATCTAAAAAAGTGCACTGTATATCAAAGCTGACACGCACACTGTTTTTTCAGCGTGTTTTTTATTTCTTATTCCTTTTGAACCTGTTATTAGTTCTGATTTATATTTCTTTTAACATTTTTTTCTTTTGTTTTTATGTATCTTTCCAAGGACTCTTGGCAAAGATCAAATAATGTTCTATTTTTCTATTAGGGTATGAATACAAAATTTTCATACCCTTCCCTTACCCTCTTAAAACTATCTACCAATGTGAACAAAACCATAGCGGGGCAGTTGTTACATATAACAACATACCCCATGTTTTTGTTACAACTTGGCCCATCGCATGATTTCGAACCAAAAATAAAATCTTAAATCAAATCAAATCTTAAATTAAAAACTAAATCAAATTCGAATCTTACATACATATAAAAAAATTAGTCAAATTATTTTTACCCTAAAACTTATGTATGTATTTATTACTTTAAATCAATATTTTCCTGTTTATTGGCAAGAATTATGAGCCAGCTGAACTAGCCCCCAGCTTCCCTATCTTATGTTTAAAAATGTTTATCAAAGCGGCACAAAATAAAGTTAAGTCTAGTTAAGTTTCTAGAAATAAAATTTATAGATATTTTTGTTTATACACATTTATTTGTTTTTTATATTGAACATTAATTAACTGCTTCTTTAATTGAAAGCAATTATTTTGGTGAGATAAAAATATCGCGTCGGTCAAATGTCGGTTTTTTCAGGGAAGGCGTCAATTATTGCTGGAAATGATCTCCGCCTACATTATTTCATATGTCATTTTGGTGTCATTATGACCTTGAGAATGTGAACAAAATAACTCGAAATTTTTTGTGCAAAATTGTGAAACCGGTTTTTGTGTGTAAGCTTTTATTATGCTTCTAATAATTTTAACACAAGCTATTTACTAAAGCTACATTACTTCTATAAAAGCTTTCTACGACTTCGGTAATAGCCTAAATGTAATCTTTATAGTTTTTTATTTAATTTTTTCAGTGAAACTAGTATTTGAAGTTTAAGTCAAATTTTTGAATTAAATTACAGAACAAAGACAAAATGCACTTAAATTACAGAACAAATGCACTTATCCTTTAAATGTCAAATTTTTTAAAAGAACGATTAAAAAAATTTCGTTCTTATATACTTTTACGTTTTTATAGCAATGTAAGTATTTTTTATTTTAAAAAGAATTAAATTTTTGTTTCGGTTTTGTTTATTTTGTTTTTCAAATTAATGCTTTCTTGTTTTAAAAATAAGTAGTTTTGTCAAACAGATTTTTAAAACAAAATTTAAGGTTTTAAGATAAATAGGTACTTTTCTCAAATGTTATTTAGTAGTGAAGTAATACAAAAAAAATATTAAAATAAATTTATGTAAGAACGTGGTGGTTGTGGTTAACTGAATAAGTGCGTGGCCCGTAAGCAATGAAAATGTAGGTTCAATCTCACCATCTAACTCAGAATGCTTTTTTCAATTGAAATTAATATTTTTTTTCGGTCTTCACCTCTGTTCACACAATGACAAGCCCCAGAAAGTAAAAACTACCATCTAAAGCTTCTTGAGAACATGAGCCGTTTGGAGTCCAGCTTTCGATTATTTGTAAACAAGTATTTCAAAACTCGCACAACGCATATGATCGTTACAAGCTCGGTTAAAGTCCTTTCAAGGATTGGAATTGCCTATTCATTCAAAGAACTATTTTTTTTTCAATTTATGCAGTTGATAAGTAAGTTGATGTTATCTATATCTACATATGTACTATTATATAAAACTGAAGTGCAAATTTAATGTCTCCACTATACTCTAAAGTACTGGGCCGAATTTTATGAAAAAAGTTCTAAATATCATACTTGTGCTACATTTTTATTTAGGGTTATTTTTGTTTCGAAATTTTATTAATAAGTATATTTAATAATCGTGGTGGCCGTAGCCAAGTTAGTAGATTGCGAGGTCCCTAAGCTAAAGAGCCGCGCGGTAGCCCGGGTTCAATTTCAGCTCAGACAGATAGTTTTTTGCATTCCTCTCTCCAGAAAATGGCAAACCTCCGAGAGTAAAAACTGCCACGAAAAGCTTCTTGAGAACATAAGCCGTTCGAAGTCGGCATTAAACTCGTAGTTCCAGTTCTCGATTATTTGTGTTCAAACATTTAATAACAAGCACAACACAATTGATCAATAGAAGCTCGGTCAAAGTCCTTCTTTCTAGGGATGAAATGGCCAATTTATTTTATTTTTTATGTTTAATTAAAGAGTTGAGTTTCTTAAGAAATCATCCCAGTTGACACGCATTGCTTAATCGTTCTCATTTCAAGCGGTTGTGTTGCGAGAGTGTCAATAAACTCCACGTTGCTCTTCTCTTTTCTTTTTATGCTCAGCTAGCACAACCACGTTTGTAAAAATTTGTCGGTAATGACATTGTAATGCAGAACTGTAAGCGGAAACAAAACCTTGTTTGTGCCCACTTCTTAATTGTGCTCACATTATTATTTTTTTCAGTGTTCAAACAGCAGTTTGACTTTATTCTGTGTTGCATCATCGTGCATCATCGTGTTTTCTAACAGAAAGTTTTGCAATGAAGTGTGTTTGTGAATATTATACATTTTTATGTTTAAGCCAGAACAAAGTTTTATGCATAAAATAACCAAGTGTTATTAAATATGAATTCTGAAATTCTCTATAAAAGCCAATAAACTCGTTAATTAAATTGCAAAAATGATTTTCAAAATAATTTGTGGCGTCATTTGCTTCTTTTCGTTGTGTTTTTGGCGTAGAGAGGATTTTTGTTATTTTTTTTTATTTCTCTACAATTTTGTGCGTCATTTTTGTCCTCTCCTATGTTGTGCATACCTACTCCCATCGTTGCTTACTGTGTAAGGTAGATGCCATCAGTGTTTTAGCGGCCATACCCGAACAAATGTAATTCTGAATTGTACACTTGTGTTGGAGGCTTCGCAGCTACATTGTATTTAAGAATATTTGGATACGTCATGTGTCCATTTACCATTGAGACGCAACCAAAAAAAAAAAAAAACAGATGTGCCTCGATCAAGGCGAAAAGAGAGATACATGTACATAATTGCAGAGCGTCCCTCCAAAAAACAAAAAAGCGTTTAAAAAACAAAAGGAAAGAAAAGAAGAATTTTTTGGTATTTTTTTTGGACATGTATTGTCTTAAGGACAGCAATACATTAAATCAAGGCTTACAAATAAACATTTCTTAAGAGTAATTTATTAAAGCGATTTATTTGAAAGTTTGAGTATTTATTGAGGCATGTTTTAAGAATACTATAAAAAAGACAAGTAAAACTTTTTTAATAATTTTTTTTTTCAAAAATCAGGCTCTGCAATATTTTTGTAAATATTGTAAAGTATAAGAGTGCAGAATTTATGATTGATTGGTTGAAATTTGTTTAGGTTATGAAGCAAGCCATTTAAAAAATTCAGTTTTGAAAACAACACGTTCAAAGTTTTGAGCTGCTTTCAAATTTTTAAAGTTTTCAACTTTCAAACGGCTTCGAATTTCGTTTTAAAATTTTATAAATAACAGCATAGTGTCAAGATGTTTTAAACTTATTTATCGATGTTTCAAAATTTTGATTTTCATAAAACTTTTCATGTATTGCTGGCCTTAAGGAGATTGATAAAGAAAACGTTCATTGGCCTGAAGTACATATATTAAAAAAAAAAAAAAATGTCGTAAAAAACTTTATATGTTCAGCATAGTACTCTGTTCAGTTTCATGTGAAATTCCACTCAAATCTCTATACAAAATATGACAGCTTCGAAACAATCGTGGAAATTTTCAAAACATTTTTGTGAGAGCAGTACTGTGTTCCGCTACGTGAAATTATCGCAACATGTTTCTGAGCAACATTTTTTTACGACAATTTAATTGTACTGCCTATATATTTTGAAGTGCAAAGAGAGAGATCATATGAAATCTCCCAACTTATTCTCTGAGTCTCTCTGAGAAACGTTGCCATAGGAATTCCTCGCAACAAACTTTAAGTCAGAAATTTCACGCAAAAAATAAATAGATGTTGCCAGCGAAATTTCACGCAAATGAACAGAGTACTAGGCTTTAAGTCAAGATAAGTTGTTTTGTCAAAACATTGTTTTAAGTTTCATATAAATATGACGTTTTGAAGTGAAATTTCTAAGGCGCCGATTTGATATTGAGAGTAAAATTGTTCGAGTCTCGTCACGTTTTTGTGTACACGTGCAATGATATTTTTTATTTTTCGTGTTTTTTGTATGGGGACCCCAGAAGGGTGGCAGATAGAGTATTAGTGTAGCCAGGGTCGCGGAGGTGGCGGTCCACCCCGAGTGCACAGCCAGAAGGGGTGCAAAATTGACAAACAAATTTTTTTCAACATAAATCTGGGGTGGAATCTGCTAAAGTGATAGTTGATTGTCGCTTTTTGATAATCGTTTTTGACAGTCGTTTTTGATTATCAACTTTTCGTTGCTCTGTGTAAAGCGATCACTTAATATTTTTAATACTTGGCAGCACTTACAATTTTCTCAAAAATTAAATTTAATTTCGGGCAGCTGTTAATTAATTGTTATTGTTTTCCTTAAGCGAAAATTTTTCAAAATTAGCAATTTAATTAACAATTTAATTCGACTTATTTCTTAAATTTATTCTAAGAAGTCAAATTGAAACGACACCTAAATAGCTGTCGCTTAAAACTGATAGCTAAAAGCGATAGTCAATTTAATAATCACCTTACATGGAGCAAAATTGATGATTTTGATCATCAACCAGCAAATGTCACTTTAGCCGATACCAGCCCTGTATTTTAATGCAAAATTTTTTGCATAAATATGAATTTTCTTTTAATAGGATCGCATCATTTAATACCAAACTATTTATTTTTCAATATTCATGATTTAACTTATTATATTGACTGCACTCTTTCATTTGCCAAAGGATGCAAAAATACGTGAAAGCATTACTTACAATTAAAACAGATTAAAAAAAAATATATATATAAAATTTTTGGTGAGGGGTGCAACAACCCTCATAAAGATTAATTACAAATTTTCATATATCTACTTAGATAGGATATCTACTTAGATACTATATAGAGCAATAATTAAAAAGATGACACAAATTTTTCATTTAATATAAAGTTTTGCTTTATGAATGACACTAAAATGTAACTAAATAGGAACTAAAAGAATGTAATGGTTTTTTAGAAGTGGGCCGTAAAGTATGCAATATAAATCGTAGCCCACAGAGTGTCTGGATAGGTTGCACTCGGAACTTCAGTGCACAACAAAATCACACTCAAAAAATTTATTAATAAAATTTCTACGAATGATATTAGTAAACAAAATATTCGTACATTCTACAAATATGCGTACAATATGCAAAGTATTTTTATTGTGATATCTTTACGAATTCATTCGTAAAATCTTTCTAATACCTGATGTAGTTAGTATCTACGAATATATTTGTTTTATATACTAATGATATTCGTAAACAAAAATAAATAAATTCGTATTAGTGCATTGTACGAATATTGTATGCTTTGTAATTTCTTTCATTACATTCATAGTATTTACTGATGCTTTCGTACTATTAACGAATGAAAAATAATATTAGTAGAAACAATTCATTCTTAGGCTGACCGTACGAATTATTAGTAGAATGTACGAATTTTTAGTAGAGTTTAAAAAATTGAATACTGAAATTGATCAGCCTTGTTTGTAGAACATCTATAGAACATAAGGAACTGTATGATTGTCAAGTTACTGTAGCCTACTGGTAGAGTGTGTGGCCCGAAAACTAAAGAGCCGAGGTTCAAACCTTAGCTCAGACAGAATTTTTTTTTGGCTGGTTTTTACGAATAAAATATTCGTAATATGTACTAGTATACGTCGATTCTACGAATCCTATTCGTGGCTGAAAACAACGAATAAAGTTCGTAGAATGGACGCAGTTATTAGTAATATTTACACACAAATATTTTTGAGTGCAATACAAGAAATTCAAAATGTATTTGAAGCAATCCTGCCATCGAGCTTGCTAATTGCTTCTGAAAATGAACCGCACATCTTAATACAAAGATTGGTCACAGTCCATGATGAGGCCAATGAAGAAGAGTTAACGATTGAAATACCAAGGCTAAGGAGGCACCAAAAGCTGCAGACATTGTTTTTGAAAGATAAATAAAATGAACCTCAATAGATTTTTAAAAATTTATTTATAAACGGGTACTCGAAGAGTTATTGCCGAATCTAACACTTGAATTATAATTATTTTCATCGATTAGTTGATTCATTCGAAAGAAGCTTTTTCAAACTTAAATTAATAAAAAGCTATTTACGGTCTACAATGGGGCAGTCAATACTTCCAGATCTCTCAATGTTATCTAATGAAGCCGAAGAGGTTAACTGCTTTGAGAGAGGAACATTGATTTCTGTTAAGTTATTGATAAGTTTGTATCTTTGTAAGCAAGAAAGAAGAAATTTAAAATCTTGATGGTCCTTAAAGTTTGATTTTATGAAGGAATATCAGTAAATTTTATTTTATATTTTTCCAGACACCGAATCGATGTTTTTAAAAGGGCAAAAGCTAAATATTCTCGATGAAGCTTCACAAAATTATTATAATAATAAAATATCGGCTAAGGTGATAGTTGACTGTCGGTTTTGATTGTCACTTTTGATAGTATTTTCTTATTGTTAACTTTTCTTTGCGTTTTGCAAAGCGATCACGAAGTTTTTGAAATACTTGGCAGGACTTTTGATTTTGTGGAAAATTAAATGTTTTAATCACAATTTTACTTTGAGGCCCGGACCCGAACATTTTTGTTCTTATTTTTATTAAATTTATTTGGGCCTCCTGTGCCTAAACATGAAAAAGATTGTCGTTCTCAATTGGTTTCGGAGATTAAAAATCGCGAAAACTTTATATATCAGTTCCATTTTATGAAACTTAATTGGTTTTTTTTTTGTAATGACATGAATCCGTACAATCAGAGGATTCTACCTTAGTTTGTTATGCCATGTAAGCTCTTACTAGAAATTTTTCTACCTTTCTTTCTCCTACCATCATGTACTACTTCAATTAACAAAAATATTCCCTTATTTCAGATTTCTTCTAAGGAGTAGTTTTTTTGTAACTGTTATTTTCTGTATTTCTTTCTCTCAATGCCCCAATGAAGTTAAGACAGTTAAGAAGTGAGAAAAAATACCTCAAAATACCACAAAATACCTCAAATTACCACAAAATACCACAATACCATAAAATCCCTTAAAATACTACAAATTACCACAACGATATTTTTGCCGCGGGTGGCAAAACTGCATTTGCAACTAGCTGTGAGCGTACCTTAGGAGTGCACAGTGGCAATATTATTGTAAATTTAAAAAATTTTTTGAAACAGCAGGAAAATCAGCTGAGTGATAACAAAGTGTTTGACAAAAAAGTGTTATTTTGTGGGTTAAAGGTAGTTATGCCAAGAAAAATCATGAATAGCTGTGATGATTTAGTGGGAATTGCTGCATTTGAGATACACATTTCTAACAAATACATAGGAAACTTTTGATGAACTGATAATCAGGGGCATCCCAAGGCATTTTGGCAGTGCAGGCAAGATATAATTTTGGCGCCCTTATCAAATTATCGAAAAATTTCAAATATATTTTTTTAAACAATATCTAACATGTTTTTATTAAATCACTTATAATATAGGTATTAAGCTTTAAATAAATCGCAGAAACATATAAAATATAAAGGGTGATTTTTAGCGTTTGGTTTTTGAAAATTGGAAAAGATAACAGAAAATTTGCAAAAGTGAATGAAATATTTGATTGGATTGGCCGATACATCAATGCCGGCCATTTACTTTCTAAAGATTATTTCATGTAAATGTTGCCCGTGACTACACCTGGGGTGGCCCATCCGTAAGCTCCACTTTTGGTATACTTTTTCCAGCATTGCGGCCGATATCTCACCAATGGCAGCTGTAATATTGTCTTCCAGGGCTGCAATTGTGGCTGGCTTCACGCTGTACACGAAAGACTTCACGTAGCCCAACAAAAAATAATCTAGTGGGGTTAAACCGCATGATCTTGGCGGTTAGTGCACTGCACCAAAACGTGAGATTTATTGCTCACCAAACTAGCTTCTCAATAGGTCCATTCAGAAAGCGATCAAACAAATGTATCAGCACAAAGCAGAAAAGCAAAACAGTCTGCTACGACTGTTGAAAAACTGATGCTGCTTCGACTTGCAAAAGTTGCACAGTTGTTGTTGCTTCGACTTTCGATTTTGTTCACAGTTTCAGTCAATCAAAGCAAAAACTGCTGAAACTGTCGACTACTAAAGTGCTTCGATGTCTGTCAGATTTTTTCTTTTGCTTTTGCTTTGACTGTGACTGTTTGATATTTAGAAGCATAAGTTTCAGCAGCAGCAAAGGAAATGAAAAATATTAGAAGTTCTTAAACGCGGCTTCAAGAGATATTTTTATTATTTCTTTGATCAAATATTAGGAAAAAATCTTATAAAACACTTCTCCATTTATTGGGCTCTTGAGCGAGTTCTAAAAATTTAACAATCGGCACGAAACTTTATAGATTTTAGTTTTATATCAAATTGGCTATTTTTAGCTTATGACGTTAACAATTTGAGCAAACATTTAATAAACATATAAAAAACTTTTTTAGATTTGTCAATATCAAACACTATCGATATTTTTTTTATCAAAACCCCCCCTTGGGTTAATTTTGGCTGTGGGCCTGTCACTGACCATCAATTTCGTTTTAGCATCACGTTCTGGAGGACATTTAAAAAAATTTGAAAGAGAGTTTTGAAGACACTAATCTTCTTTATCTCTTGGCGCTTTTCTTTTCTTATTTTTTGTCCTAGACAACTTAATTTTCCTTTTTTACTCATTACAGCACAATATTAAAAAAACAATTGCTTACTATGGGCGCTTTTTCCGATAAGGATTCTGCTAAGGGCGCCTTTTCCAATAAGAAAAAATTACACGACAAATGTTTAAGGAAAAAATAACATTATTTCCGCTGTCAAAATTTGATTAGTTAGACTTTGTATTAATGCTATTGTAGCTGCCAAACAATGTGAGTTAGCATTGCATTGCAAAGTACTGCTACGAATTTTGATACGATATGAAAGAATACTTTGTGAAAGTAAAAACAGATAAGAAACATTAAATTTTTTTGATTTGGCGCCCCTTAACATTTGGCGCCACAAGCGTCGGTTTGCCTCGCTTGCCCTAAGAGACGCCCCTGCTAATAATGATCAATAAACAAATCAACCATGCCATAAAAACCTCAGGCTGGTTCAAAGAATACACTAGTAAATTAATTTCATCAATGGTCTATTTCTTAGTGCATTCAAATCTTTTTTGTTTTCTTCTATTTTCACGCGTCAAATGTCAGCTGTGTCGACGTTAAAAAAACCATCGCTTACTCGAGATAAATCGACTGCCAAAATTTCAGCTTGATTTCGTTTATACCTGGCGCACTTTGACTCACTCCACGTTATCCCCTGAAAAAAGCGCAAACGTAGTGCGACCACGCCCATTTTTAGTATAGTTGCCGTATATTTTTGTGGGCGGTTAAAGGGAGTGTGGCAAAACTTTTTCGTAAACTATCTCGTAGTCGGAAACAAGCGACTGTCAAAATTTTAGATAAATCGGTCCAGTAGCTTTGGAATCTATAGCCATCACACAGCCAGACAAACAAACAGACAGTCTTTTGCTTTTTATACATATAGATTTTTTTATATATTTATATATTAAAATCTCTGAAATTATGTTACGAATCTGTCAAAATAAAATTAGTTTTATGGTGATCACTGCATTTTGGTATTTTGTGGTTTTTTGAAGTATTGTGGTATTTTGTGGTGATTTTGAGGTATTTTGGGAGTGTGGTAATTTGTGAGAATTAAGTGCGGGAAAAAGAGAATTTTGGTAGTAATTTCATCTGGCGACACTGACTGGAATAAGATAATACAGAATACACAGAAGTACAGATGCAAAAGATATGGATAAGGCTAAGCCCCCTGTGGGGTTGCAAAATCTATTTTTCGCGCTGAGTGCCAGCTACGCCACTGTTGACGCATCTGACTTACATTTTGCATAACATTTCTGTTTAACAATGTATGACATGAATACTGATTATTGAGCATTAACATGAATATTGACTAATCTACTACTATATATCTACTGTATATGTATCTGTATCTACTACTCTATTAATCGGTGGAAATAAAAGCAAATTCGCCAGTGCGTTAAACAAAAGCAAGTTGAATATATGTACGCATATTGCTGATTCTTTAGCAAATGCATACACATATTTTTGGGATAGATTTGAAACAAAGTTAGGTACATGACTTTACTTTTATTAATTTATATTTGTATATTTTGATATTTTCTGAAATATTAACATATTTTCAGTAATTTGCATATTTTGACTTAAATCCAGACATTGCGTTTTAACTGGTATTTATTACACTTTTATATGAAAGAAGAAAATGACATTCCAAAACTATTGATTTTAGACTATTCTTGATTTAGTTAAATTATTAAGACGCAAATGAAAAAAAGGTGTTTTTTAAAGATAATATTTGTAAGATTTTTTAAAAATGTGAAATAAGTGGTTGAGTCTAACGGATTTTATAATCTAATTCAAATTATCTGAGATAAGTGCTTTAATCGAATGTTATTCAACAGTCAAGCAACATAAAAGACAACTTACATCCAGATAATGTTCACAAACTACACCGAAAATTTACAGAGTTAACTCAAGTTTTTTCATGAGTCAAAAGAGTTTTTAAGAAGTTTAAAACGTTTTGTCGTCGTAAAACACAAAATGAATTGAATCAATATTTTTTTTGTTAATATAAAACTTTTTTTGCTTGATACAACTCATTTTCAAAGCTTGGAGTAAATTAAAAGCAGTTTCAAATTAACTCTGCATCTTCTCCAAACATTTCTCATTTTAACTCCATTAAAACTTATTGCAACCATCTATGAAGAACGTCTTTGTATTTTAAAGCTGAAACGGAGTTATTTTTAGCACAAAACAGAGTCTGCTCGAGCAAATATTTTCGTTTGTTCGTTTTACTTTGAATGAAGAGAAAATACTCAAATATTTTAACAAGCAAATCAAGTGAGCTGTAAGAATTAAATGTTGCATAATGATAAAAAAGGGCCGTTTTTACTATTGCGAGTCATATGTTTTCGTATATCTTTATGGAAGTGAAACTTCTTATGCGGTTATTTGATATAGAGGGTAAAATTTTTCGAGTCTCGTCACGAAAGTTCTTTTTTAATCTCGTCACGAAAAATTGTGTACACAAGCTTGATATATTTTTTGTATGGGGACCCCTAGAAGGGTGGCAGATAGAGTGTATGTGTGTATAGAAGAAATGTTAAATAAAAAAACAATAGGACCAGCTCATACATTTGACCTCCCTAGGGGTTATTGATTTTTTGATATGAACTATAATAGACAGTTTTTTTCTATTTTTTGTGTCTTTTGTATCGGGACCTCCAAAAGGTTGGCAGATAGAGAAAAAGTGAGTTCAAAAGAAATGTTAAGGGGGAAAAATTAATAGGACCAGCTCATATATCGATCCCCTAAGGGGTTGTAGAGGTTTTGATATGAATTATAAAAGCCATTTTTTTAATTTTTTGTTTTTTATGGGGACTCCCACAATAGATCCCCATAGGTGAATTTTTCGCGTCATCACGTAAATATCAAATCACGGACATATTCCGCATACATCGCAAACCATTAAGACCACTATTACTAAATGAAGCACCAACCAATGACATGAAAATATTAAATAAACAGAATATTTTTTATGAAAATTTTGTATTGTATTTCGTTTGAGATGCTATATCTTTCTTACTCTCTGTTTTTTTACAAGAATCTATTTTATTCTTTATATTAAGAAGCTTACCTTCTGTACTGTATACACACTATACCGTAATTTTTTTAACCTGCGGTGTATTTTTTATAGAAAATTTTGGGAAACTAAACAATTTTATTAAATTTGGTATACAACTGTTGTTTTAATAAAAGTCAAGAAACATACATTTTTTTAAAAGGAATTTATGAGTTTTTGAAACATACTAAAGTCGCATATTACCATATTTTATTAACGAACCATATTTTATTAACGAACTGCATTAAACAATAATAAACAAATTTTTAATGTATGTATCACGACATATAGGCAACCATGCTCACTTAACACAAATCGCCTTGAGAATATTCTACCTATCTTTGTACCAAATTTAATTATTCTAGCATCAATTTATATACTTCACTTTATAAATGCTTAAAAATATCTTTTCCCTCATTCAACGAACAAAACAGCAATCAATTGTAAAGTCAATGCAAATATTTATCTCTTTTTTCAAATATGTTATATACAAAAATTCCTTTTTTAAAAAATTTCCCTTAAAATCAAATAAATGAAACACCTTTGAAACAAATTTTGAAAGTTGAGCGCAATTTAAGCTCAAAAGTAAAAAACAAGTTTTGCTGTATAAGAAATTATGGAGATTCAAAATTGGCAAATCGCGGATAAGCAAGCTGCTCTGTGAGTATGGAGAAGAGACTCTGTTTTCGGCGTTAAATATGACTTTAATTTCCTTTGTTTTCAATTGGAATAAGAAATAAATAAAAATAATTAAACACAAAAGAAATGACGGGTTCTTTATTTGACTCTTTTGTGGGTGAGTTTGTTTATTTTAAAGCTTCATGCTACATTTAAATGAGTTGGCTCTAGTTTTTTTTGAGTGAACTCAAAATTTAAAAATTCTCAATTTTTCATTCTTAAAACAAATCCAAACGGAGTCAGTACGACTTTTCAAACAAATCCAATTTTTGAAGTAAATTGAACACACAAACGGAGATAAATATAGATTTTACAGCTTTGGCAAAATACCATGCACGAAAAGAGTTAAATTGACTCCAAATATGGCTTTAGTTACTCCGCTTTTTTTTGGGTGTAATGAATAAATTCAAAAATATATTCAACTCTTACAATAAAACAATATGCTTGAAAATATAGCAGGTGCTTAGCATTGCTGTAACCGGGTTTCGGATCTTGTGCTATAAGTTACATCTCTAGTAAAAACCTATCCTACACAGTTAGTAACTGAATTTGTTTGAAGATATGTGTTTGTGTAATTGTTTGTATGTTTATCTCAAGATAAGATCATCGCATGCAATTGAATTGTTTTTGAAGATCAACGTTTTTTGATATGAAACTGAAGATCAATGTATGATCAAATGAAGTTCAAGTGCAAGGATGACATTTGTATTGACTACCTAAAACGTTGTTTTCTCTATACATACTGATAATTTTTTTTTATTTTATTTCACAGATATTTATTATATAGTATTAGATGCATAGCTTACAAAAAATATATTCAATTAAAATTGCAAAACATATTTTGTTCTATATCAAAACACATGAAAATCATTTATAAAATCGGTTTTGCTTACATTACTTTAAGCAGTTCATTACTTACATTACTTGTGCAGCAGTTGTAGCACATTTAATTGATTTTCTCTCTAAACGTTTTAAGGGCCCATTAAGGTCTTTAAATCGGGAAAAATTCTGTGTTAACAGTTTTATTTTAGAGCGATTGTTTATTTTAGGTCATTAACTTTTTTACATTATAATAACATAACTTTTACAGAAAACTTTTTTATAATTTCATTGGATAAAAATGTTATCAATATTATCAAATATATCATATTAAAACAGGAATTCGTAGTTTAGTAGAGTACCTAAATTTTGCGGTGGACAAGATTTTTTGGAGCTTGATCAATAAAAAAAAATAATTTAGATTCTGCTGAAACTTTTTGAGCTTTAAATCGAAGATTTTAGAAAAATGTTGATTTTTACTATTATGGTAGTTGAAAAATTGATTTTTACTAAAACGTCATTTATTTTAGGTTATGAAAAAAAGTATTTCCCCAAAATAAAAATCGAACGATTAAAAGTACCACTTGCATTTGCTTAACAAGTGCTTAAAATTTGGTCCACCGGTTTCAAACAGCACTTTTGGAGAAAAACGTGTTTAAAATTTTTTCCATTGTACACGTTTCATTATCTTCTCTTCGGACGTTTGTGCTTATAACTAACTACAAGAGTTTTTATTCAATTGACTTGAAATTTTTGGAGACTATTTTTACGATGTCATATATTTGAAAAATATGAAAAATTAAATTTGATTTTAGTTCGCCGAAAAACTTTAATGAGCCCTTAAGCTAGCCCTAACTACAATAATTTTTATTGAATTGACTTGAAATTTTTGGGGGAGTATTCTTACGATATTATTACATTTGAAAAAAATAAAAACATAAAATTTGATTTTAGGTCGCCGAAAAACTTTAATGAGCCCTTAAAGATAAAGCTGGTTGTTGGCTGTTTCCGCTCGTGTCAAGCTAACTATCTCGCTGTTTGCCAGCGGAAAGCAACAATGGAATTCCATTCAAACTTTTAGTTTTAATACGCAATTCTTAAAAATGTAAACATATTTAGGGATTTTACGTCCAACTGTTACATTTCTGTTGTTCTTGAATGTTGTTCTCTTTGAACAGATGTTCTGTGTCAACCAACGCATGAAGTATTTACCGCTACAATAACATGTGCTTCAATTATAGTTAACAAAATCAAGCATGGGACAAACATGCTCTATTAAAAATGTGTTTTGGTTATAATTAAGCGATCAATTAATTTAAGTGAGTGAAGTTTATGAATTTGGCGATTGTCTCAAATATCTAATAACGTGCATCTCAGAACGTGCATCTATGTAAATATCGGCAAGTAAGTGTTAATTAAATAAATGGGCGAACAAACCTTTTTTGCAAGCCAGTTGATTAAATTTAATTATCTTTGTATTGCATACCCAGAAGGAATCAATAAAGTGGTTGCCTATGTAAGAGCTGACATAATGCCTTACATAAGATTTGGTAAAATTTATCGCATAATAATAAATAGGAAATTTTAAACTTGTTCAATTTTTATTTGATATTAATATATTTTGGCTATTTGGTACTTAATTTCTTAAGGTTAATCTTACTTTTGCTTAGGTTAAATAATTAAATCAGAATCAAAAGTTTATTTTGACAAAGTTGTCATCTTAAAATTTTCTTTACTTGGGACTATTTTAACGCTACCTTAGGTGTTAAAAGGCTTCTTCAGAATAAAATTTTTCGAAGGTCTTAATTTGTCTGCTTTTTAAAGAAAAATATCAGTTCTTAAGAATTCCATTAATGATTTCATGGAGAAAAAAACGTACTCGTGCTATAACATAACATCAACTGGTTCACTGTAAAAAGTAAATCTTATTATTAGTTGAAAAAACTGTATTAAAGTAAGCTGCAACAGCTTTAAGACAGCTTTCGCTGAAATTACACTCGCCTTTATTTGCTGCAAACCAACATCCAATAGTGTCTTACTTTAAGGCAGCTAAATTCTTAAAGCAGCAGTAGCTTCGCTGAATTCCAGGCCTTATTATTAGTGAAAAAGCAGCACAAACAATCTGAAATTAAGTTCCAGCATGCTGAAAGTACGGTGGCGGCCGTAGCCTAGTGGGTAGAGTGCGTGGCTCCTAAGCTAAAGAACTGAGGTAGCCCGGGTTCAATTCCAGCTCAGACAGAAAGTTTTTTCTCTCTGCAGACAATGGCAAACCTCAGAGAGTAAAAATTGCCATGTAAAGCTTCTTGAGAACATAAGCCGTTCGGAGTCGGCATTAAGCACGTAGGTCCAGTTCTCGGTCATTTGTGATCAAACATTTAACAACACGCACAACACAATTGATCAATAGAAGCTAGGTCAAAGTCCTTCCAAGGGTTGAAATGGCCTTATTTTTTTATATTATGCTGAAAGTACACACAGGTGCAATAAAACATTTTTTATACAAACCATCTTTTCTTCAGAAGTAGCAAAAATTGTTTCATTGGCCCATAATCATAGTCAAAATAAATGTCGACTCTAAATTTAGTGCAAGCTTTTCGACAACATATTATATTGAAAAACTGTCAAAAATGCTTATACTAAATTTAGATCCGAATTTTATTTTGAGCCCTGCTGAAAATAAGAGTAAGACTGCCAGATTTTCAACAGGCACGCTTTAAAATTTTGAATTTCAAGTTAATAATTTCTGAAATTAAGGCTGCATAAACTTAATATAAAGACGACGATGAAATTAAGGCTATGATGATTTTAAGGCATTGTTTAAAATAACACTTAGTTTTTACAGTGTTCTTAGAAGACTATGGTTTTGGTAAATTAATATTGCAAACCAGGGCGATGAAAATTTTTAGAAAAATAAATTCTGGGTCTGAGGTTCGGCCAAATTTTATCGGTCTATTAAATATACGAGATAGACAGAAAAATAAATTTATATCAAATCTTAATATAAATTACAGAATAAAAATGATGGAATTCATATCGTTAATGGCTTTAAATTTATTAAATAACTGTAGCTAATTTTGTTTATTTAAACAAATTTAAAAATTAGCCACTGAATGTAAATTATATACAAATGGTGCCAAAAACATCAAACTTGTAGCCATTAAAAAATTGAAGTATTTACATATGTAAATAGTACCAGTGTTAGGGTTAAAGTAAGGGTTCTTAAGCCTTTCGTGATCACGAATCGGCAATTTGAGCCCTTGAAAGGACTTTCGTCGAGGTTCTTATGATCAAAAGTGCTGTGCGTGCCAATAAGGCATGACCTGCGGTTAAATTTCATAATTTTCTTCTAAAATCCTTTTAAAATAATGCCTTAAGTGGATTTTTTAAAATTCAAATTCTCCAACTAAATAAATAATGTGTTCGAAGTCCAATGGGTAGTACAGCTTCCTGTATATCTTTCTTAGATAAGTACGTAAAACTTTCTTAGTCAATTGAAGCTGTTAAAAGTAATACAACATTTTGATATTATTCAGTTATAGTAAGTAACATAAGTCACATATCACATTACCTTGTTCATCTGTGTCGAAGTTTATGGATCCATCTATTTCCACTATCATTTCACTTGTATTCACTTGCTTAGCCATTGTTTAATTTATTAAAAAAAAAATTAAAAACTATTCTAATTTTTGCAACGATGCTCACAGGGAAAATTTAATGAAAAACATGGACAAAAGTAAAGGAACTAAAATTGCGAAAAAAGGCCCTTGGTATTGTTTTAGTAGCATTCCGGGAAATCTCTTCCGCTATTGCTACTTTCAGCACTGTGCGTCGGAATTTGTACATCAGAAGTCAGTCGAATCTATGTTCTCGCCATGATTAAGCAGATGGTTTTTCAAAAAATTAGTGTGTTTGTGTGCTGTGTAAATAAAAAAAACCCATTGATTATGAAAGTGGAAGGTAATAGCTGTATGTAAGAATATAATATATTTTTTTAAGTGCTTTCGCAGTGTGTTTAGCAAAAGTGTTTATGGAGACCTATTTAAGCATTCATTTAAGTCAAAAACTTCCCAGTAGTTCCAGTCTTGAAGAAATTTCAAATGAATCATGTATGATTTTTCTTGATCCTTGACGAAATATGCTGATTTGGCCATACATTTCATTGACGAAAATTTCATATAAATGTTCCAAATTCCTGCAAGACGCAATGCAGAAACGTCGGGATTTATCATGCACGAACCCAATATCGAAATATTGGGTAAATTTCCTTAACGAAAAGTAGACAGGAATATAAAGAAAATTCGTCAAGGAATTAAAATCGAAACTTAAAATCGAAAAATAAAATTCGTGAAGTAACATTCCTTCCGAAACGTTGAAGAAGTGAACCGCTGCTTTGCATTATATTTTGTATAAATTTTTTTTAAGTCCAGCAGCTCATGCAGAAACTTCCTTCAAGAAATCATCACGAAAAGTTCTTCAATGATGCCGCGAACTACTGGGTTATTACATAATAGTGTTTATGTTTATAAATTAACCCTTAAATGCATCGTGATGTAGATCTACATCACATATTAAAACCTTCATAGCGCTTGATGTGGCAACGTTTGCATTGTTTTTTTTTTTACATATGAAATTGACATCACTGATTTTCCGTTATCTTTTGCAAACAAAAGCTCAATAAGTTTTTTTATTGTCTGTGACAATTTTAACAGGAGCAACTCAGTTTGTGTATAATTTCATTTTGTTGTGCCTTAAAAAGTGTGATTATTTATTTAAAATTAAAATAAAATATAGTAAAAAAATTGTTTTTGGATAGCAAAAGGTAAGTAAAATGCATTTTATCTTCAAGTTTTTAAATGCTGATGAATTTGTGCATGAAAAACTGTATTTTGTATATGATGTAGATATACATCAGTATATCATATAGTATAGTATATAATATTTTCTGTTGTAGTAAAGAGAGTTCTTGTTTATATTTTTATGTTTGTATAAATATGTACTGTTCAATTTGCCTTAATATTCTACTTTTTTAACAATTTCTTGTGAATTGACATTTTTATTATCACAGTATGTCCCGATCGCTGAAAACTAAAGACATTGAAAAGATTCTAGCTGATTTAGAAGATGGTAACGTTTCGGATGATGGGCTAGAAGATGAAAATGATGACGAAGATCAATTTTACGCGATCACTAGGGACCTTCTTGAAAATTTGGCGGAAGAAGCCGACCCTTTAGGTGAACAAGAAACCGCTGACCACGATCTTGGCGAAGAAACTGATCCACTTCCTACTGAGTATGGTTCACATGGCCCATCTGTACAAAAAGAAATCCAAGACAACTTCATGAATTTGTTTGACAAACGCAGCCTTGTTTGGAAAAAAAATCATTTATGTTATGATGATTCTACAATTACTCACGAACCTGGAACATTAGATGAAGATGTAGCCGAGTTAGACACCCCATACAGGTGTTTTCTCCACTTTTTTACTCCAGACTTCCTTCAAAAAATTGTAGATGAAACTAATCTTTATGCTACTCAAAGCAACCCTGCAACTTCTTTTGTAACAAATGTTGACGAATTAAAAAAATTCATAGGAATTTTGCTTTTTATGTCAGTTCAACATTTCCCGAGTGTTCGCTCTTGTTGGCACGAAAAATATGGTTATGAACCAATAAAGAGTGCAATGCCAGTTAACCGTTTTGAAACTATAAGGAGTGTGTTGCACTTTAACAACAACGAAAAGCATCTTCCAAGAGATCACCCAAATCACGATCGCTTACACAAGATAAGACCTGTCTTAGACCATCTAAATGAAACATTTTCATCTATACCAGTTGACCAGCGTCTCTCTTTAGACGAGCAGATGTGCTCAACTAAAATAGGTCATTTTCTCAAACAGTACTTGCCAAACAAGCCCCATAAGTGGGGCTACAAACTGTTTGTGCTATGCAATCTTACGGGATATGCATACCGTTTTGAAGTTTATTCTGGCCAAGAAGATAAAAGGGTACCAGATGAGCCAGACCTAGGACCCACGAATAATGTTGTTGTACGGTTAGCCAAAGTGATACCGCGGATGAAAAATCACATATTATATTTTGATAATTTTTATACTTCATTGCCGCTGGCTTATTATTTGTCAAAACAAGGTATACATTGCGTTGGGACCGTACGTCAAAACAGATTGCCAAGCTGTCGGCTTCCGGATAAGAAGGATCTTATGAAAACTGCGATTCCTAGAGGAACGTATGAAGAAAGAACTGCTCATTATGACGGGGTTGATTTTACAGCGACTGTGTGGAAAGACAACAAAGTGGTTATCTTATTGTCGACATATATTGGATCTCAACCTGTGGGCAGTATAAGCCGGTATGATAAGCGCCTAAAACAAAAAGTGAATATACCTTATCCTAAAATTGTCCAAGTGTATAATATGCATATGGGTGGAGTTGACCTTATGGATAGCTACTTAGGTCGCTATCGCATAAGGGTCATTAGCCGAAAGTGGTACCTTCGCTTATTTTACCACATTTTGGACCTTGCGGTAATAAACTCTTGGCAACTTATGAAAAAAATGCTATTGCAAGGGGTGTCTCCAGTAAGCAGTTACTAAATCTTGGTCAGTTTCGAAATGAATTGGCTGATACCCTTTGCAAAATTGGTCCACAATTAAGCGGAAACAAAAGAGGTCGACCTGGTAATAACTCGCTTGAAACAAATTTACAAGCAACAAAAAAATCGAGAGGGGAACCTCACCCTTTGCTACCAAAAGATGTCAGAAAAGACGGCGTTGATCACTGGCCTATATTTGCCAACAGATTGCGATGCAAAATACCGGAGTGCAAGGGAACAACTCAGTGGGCATGCCAAAAATGCAATGTGCCTTTATGCTTAAATGCAAAAAATAATTGTTTTTTAAAATTCCACACCACATAATTTATTTTAAAAATTTTTGGAACATTATTTCATATTTCATAAATAAAAACTTGGATTAAAATACAATCAACATTGTTGAACAATTTATTACTATTTACAGGTTATTATAAGAACTCAAGGAATGATTGTGCATGATGATGTAGATATACATCAGTATGTTTTTTCCAAAATAAAAAGAAAATACGAATTTGGTGGTTATAATATTATTTTTTCCTTCACTTACATTAATTTTGTAGATGATTAAAATTTTTTTAATCAAAAATAAAAAATCATGCATTTAAGGGTTAAACACGATTTAGCTATCATTTCTTATTGGTATTAACCTCAGTCTATTGGCATTGGCATGCAATAAGAGAAAAAACACATACTTACGCAGAAAAAATACGTACAATCAGCTATCGCAACTTTTATTTTTTAAACTTTTAATATAGTTTGCTTTGACACTTCTTCTTCATGAAACAAAGATATACAGATAGCTTACTCCGTGCGCAAAAAATGAAATCTTCTGCGCACTAGAGGCTGTTCAGACTTGCCTCAAAAGAGGCGACTCACTGGCCTCATTTTGGCATAAGCTAGCTATCAGGTGTTCACACACAAATTATTGCCTCACTTTGAGGCAGCCTTATTTCGACGTTTATTCTTTTTTTTTCCTGTTGTTTTCTTTTGAATTATTAAACACAGAGATGTTCATAATTTAAACAATATTAATTTGCGAACAACTATGAATAAACAAAACTAATTCGCGCCAGTACTGCGCCTGAATAGCCTCAAAAAGAGGAAAATAAATCAACAGAACAAACTTCACTCTGATGTACGTCAAAATGAGTCGCAAAGTTTTTAAAATTTTTAAAATTCTTGCCTCACGTAACATGTCATCTTCCCGCTTCCCGCTTTGCCTATAGATGCCAAAGTAAGGGAAGTGAGTCGCCATGATACAAAGAACTACAGATAAAGTATTGCGCATGTCCGCCATCTTTGCTGTGACGTGCAAGGTGCTCCTTGGTTAAAACGTAGTCACAATTTATTTATAGGGTATAAAGATTTTAAAATGCCTACATTTTCTTATGAAAACTTGTTTTACTGATATGAAATAAATATTGTTATATAAAGCACATGTCCAAAAGTAAATATATTTTTAAGTACTGTTTGTGAAGAAAAATTTGCATATTTTGTAGGGGTGTTTTTTCCCCTTTTTACCGATTTACACAAAAAGTGGCTACGTTGCTTGATGTGCTTGACAGAATTTTGACTGTTTTTTCGTTTTCATTTTGCTATCTTCGTCACTTTTCTTCATTTTCTTTTGAATGTTTTCATCAAGTGTCACATTTGACGAGCACCGATGACGAGGTGCGCAGTAAATTTTGTTTGTTGCGCCGGGAATACTTTACCTGTAGCTCTTTGTATCATGGTGAGTCGCCTCATTTGAGGCAAGTCTGAACAGCCTCCTACGTCACTCGAGCTTGTCAGCTGTAACACGTGGTGCATTCACACAAAAGAAAATGTGAAAAAGTAAAAAGTAAACACAAGCAGCAAGCAGCACAATTGCAAGCATTTAAAAAATATTGCATTAATTTTTTTATTATTACGCGTAAATTATAATGTTCAATTATATTTTATGTAATTAAAATTAGTACTAATGTTTTCGATGCTTTTGATGAAATTAACGATTTTAATTCGGGCCATAAAATTAATTTACAAGTTTTTCAACAAACGAAACAACAAACGAGAAGAACAAGAAAATGAAAACGAAGCAATCAAAGTGCTGTCAAACACATCAAGTAACGTAGCTTTTTTTTTTTGTGTAGGAGAATAAATGGGAGAAAACACCCCTATTATTGTATATATGCATTTCTTTTCAATAATAGTACTGAAAAATAAATTTGTTTAAATTTATTTATGAATATATTTATAATGTAATTTATATCATTTCAATAAACCCAGTTTCAATAAGAAAATGTCGATATTTTTCATCGCTATAAATAAATTGTCCGCTTTAAATATATTGTGACTACGTTTTTATTTAGCCACTTTGACAAGCTCGAACTACGTCACAACAAAGATGTCGGACATGCGCAATACTTTATTTGTAGTTCTTTGTATCATGCTTCTTCTTTGCTTTTGAACTATTACTGCTTTTAAATTATTACTGCTTTTTCTCAAAATATTGCTATACGAAATGTGCGTGCACATGGGCGCACAGTGCTTGAAAATTCAAATTTTCGAGCTAGTTTGCGTAAAAAAATATTCAAGAGAATAACGGTAAAAAACGCCAATACTCTCATATATCCAATTAAGCAAACTCAAAGTTAGCAGCTTCAATGCTTATTGGATTTGCGTGTTAGTGGCTATTCAAAATGCAGTGATTATACAGAGGCGAATGTGAGCTTTGCGCTGCGTAAAAATTCTTATTCTAATATTTATTATTAAAAAAGTGAAAGTGTTTGAAACGCCAAAATTTTTTTTCATCACGACAACTGATCCTTCAAGTAAGTAAATAATAATTTTATTTCTTATTAATGTAGATGATTATTTTTATATACTGAGTTTACTTTTAAGTATGAAAAAAACATTTTTTTAGTAATATTAGTAAGAATTTGTTGGAGTAGAAGTAGTATGAACCATCTTGAAATATAAAATTTAGTTTTTGTATTTTTGTACATATATTTTGCTTAGAGCTGGTAATTGTTTTTTGTTGCGAAAAGTTGCGCATAAGTGCACAGAAGCGTATAACTATTTCGACAGCCAATCCCTAGAAATGTCAGGGTTTATTATTTTTACGTAAATATTTGTAAGGCACTAAGGAGGCGTGGCCGGTATAGAAAGGTACATATTTTCTTTGTTGGCATCCCCCTCAGACAGTCTGTCTGTACGTCCGTTTGTTATTTTGCCCGTCTGAGCGTTGTCCAAGGCATAATATAAAAAAAAATATAGATGCTTAAAAAAAGTTTTTATAAATGTTTGTAAAGTCATAAAAAATTACGTTTCCCTTGGATCCGTGCACCAACACCTTTATTTTAACATCGCCTTAGGTTAGGTTAGGTTAAACCGGATGCCTTCGTGAAGGCTCACATAGACCAATTCAGGTCCTTAGTGGTACCGGTAGCGAACAAAAGGAACCTTTGTGTTTATTTAAAAGTCTTTAAAGATTTGCGTTGAATTCGCAAACCTTAGGAGGGATTCCAGAGACACGCTGGCTACATCTTTAAGCGACGGGAATGTCGATGAGCCTAGGTATTTTAGTCTCGATCTAAGTAGAGCGGGGCATGTGCATAGTAGGTGCTCCAGGGTCTGCACTGTGCCCGGTTCCTTGCACTTCTTGCAGTTGTCATCCGTGGTGATGCCAAGCTTCCTCGCGTGGACTGCCGTCATGCAGTGACCAGTGCGCATGCCCACTAGTGTCCTGCAATCTTTGCGCGGGCGTGCCAAGATGAACAGAGTTCGTTTTTCGCATTGTGCATTGCACATGATTTTCGAGATTTTGCACGATGTCGTATCTCTCCATCTACGATTCACTGCTTGTAAGGCTCTTCTTTCGAGGTTCCCGTACAACTCTTGTAACGGAGTAAGTACATGTTCTGCGAGTTCTGATTCCAGATCGGCGCCTTCCTTTGCTAGACCATCTGCCGTCTCGTTTCCCTCAATGCCCTGGTGGCTAGGGACCCAGTAGATGCGCACTCTCTTCGAAGCGCATAGTGCATCTAGTGCATCTCTGCCAGCCAAGACACTTTTGGACTTGATGCTAGAGGAGCGCATGGATTTGATCGCCGCTTGACTGTCAACGAAAATGTTGATGTAAGAGTGTTGTGTGTCCATGCTGAGGGCTATCTCAGCAGCCTTCCTTATGGCAAATATTTCTGCCTGCAAGATACTGCAGTGGTTCGGCAGTTTATATGGCTGCCATATATTAGGCTCTGCGCAATACACAGCCGCACCTACCCCCGTAGGCATTTTGGAGCCGTCTGTAAATATGTTGACCGCCTGCTGTGCTTGTTCTATACCTTTGCACCAGTCATTTGGTCCCAGAAGAGTTCGTGCTTTGGAATTGACTATCGTGCGAGGCACCATGTAGTCCGTGCTACTAAGTAGATCCTTTCCAATTGTACTATGTCCAAAATTTTGAATGTGCATGTTGCCTGCGGTTTTTCCGGCTATTAGTTTTGCGTGTATGTCCAGGGGGTCCATACTTAGAATGGTTTCAAGCGCTTTAGTTGGAGTTGACTTCAGTGCCCCCGTGATGCATGGCGCTGCCTGCCGTTGAGTTTTCTCCAAGTGCCTGAGGAATGTTGATTTGTTCACAACCGGCCACCACACAATAATCCCATAGAGTAGAATAGGACGCACTACCGTTACATATATCCAGTGCATCAGAAAGGGTGAGAGACCCCAGGTGCTGCCTAGCATCTTCTTGGATGTGTATAGCGCAATGGTGGATTTCTTCACCCTTTCTTCTACGTTGGTTTTCCATGACAGCTTGCTGTCCAGGACGACTCCTAGATATTTTGTGTGAGTTTTCCGTATGAGACGTATATCGTTCAATTTCGGTGGTATCCACTGTGGTATCTTGTAACTTTTCGTGAACAGAACCAGATCCGTTTTCTCTGCGTTAATACTAAGACCGACTGAATTTGACCATCTTAGTACATCTTTGAGTGTGCTCTCCATTATGGAGTTTACTGTTGATAGACATTTCCCTACTATAATTATGCTTATGTCGTCTGCATAGGCAGTTATCCTCGGGGCTCTACCTGCGAACTTTTCGAGCAGTTCATTAACGACTCCATGGTAGTGGCGAGAGGACCCCTCCCTGGGGTGTCCCACTGCGAGCTTCCCTTACCATGGATTTAGTGCCCCACTTAGCCCGCACCTTTCTGCAGCTTAGCAACTTGTCTAACCATAGGTTTATTGCCGGTGGTGTCTCTATTGCGCGTAATCCACTAAGGATTGCGGTGGTTGATACATTGTTGAATGCACCTGAGATGTCTAGAAACGCCCCGAGTGCGTATTCCTTGTGGTGGAGGGCTTTTTCTAGGGTTACTACTAGGGAATGTAGTGCCGTTTCAACCGATTTGTCTTTCGTGTATGCGTGCTGGTTGGTTGATAACTGGATTGAGATGTTTCTTAGGTGCAAGTCAATCAGTTTCTCAAGCGTTTTGAGTACAAAGGAGGTCAGACTTATGGCTGCTCGGACAGGGATGGCTGCTCTTACCTGCCTTCGGTAAGAATACAATCCTTGATGTCCTCCAAGCCACAGGTACATAGTTTAGCCTGATGCATGCGTTAAATATATTCTTCAGCCATGGGACGACTCGCGATTCAGCCGTTTGCAACATGGCTGGAATTATACCGTCTGGTCCCGGAGATTTGCATCCCGAGAACGAGTTTATAGCCCATACGATTCCTTCCGACGTTATTAAGTCGTGTGGAACCTGTAGCGGGGTTGTCCTGTGTCCGCGTATTATAGCAGTATTGGAGCTTCGGTACAGCCAGGAAAACATCGCCTTAGCCGAAGATAATTTCTAAAATTTGTTTTTTTTGCTTTCAGATTTAACTCGAATGCAAATACATATGCGAATTTTTATTTAGTGGTAATGCCAATATATAAAAAGGCCAACATCAAAAATTAAAAAAAATATATATTCTATTTCGATTGCTAAGGGAGGACAGATAAGAAAGAAAATCCTTGAAAAAAAAATAATTGTAATGTTTAGGGTCACCTTGTTTTTCGTTGGAAATCTTGTGGCCGAAAAAACAAAACTTGTTAGAACGGAATAAGAAATGGCTATTAAAACAAATATTCAAACCACGTTAAAAAGAGTCAAAAGACTTCAGAACCTTAAGCTTAGTCACGAAAAAAGGCTAGAGTTGCTATTCTTTGCCTCTAGTTTTACGTGCAAACGGTTTACTTCGTGAAAAATTTTCCCATTTTCTTTTAATTTTTTTAAAAATTTTTAATAACTAAAACGTTCAATGTTCTTATTCTTTTAAAACATTTTGTATAATTATTATATTAAATTTTTATGCTTTTTGGTATTTTTTGTGATTTTTATTCAGTGTTTATTTTTTATTGCTTTAATGCAATTTTGGAGGCCGATACATTTTATTTTTCAGTGCATTAACATGCAAATAAATATGTAATTAATTACACAAGCAGTGATATTGACAAGTACATAGAATTTTTTAAGGGACATGACCCTTTTCAAATCACGCCTACTTTTTGCAACCTGTTTGCAAAACATGCAAACTCATGTTCAATATTTAAGCACCCTTGTATCAATATTTACCAAGTTAAAGTGTATTTATTTCGGTGCCACGCCCTTTTATTCAATGCCACCTACTCTTTGAAAGGTTTTTTAAGTAGTCCTTGGGTACCGGTTTTTCAAATGTCATAACCCTATCTTCAATATTAAAGTAGTTATAGTAATTACAATTGAAGTAGCTCGTAAATTATCATTTTCGAACACTGTGGGGCGTCCGAAGGATTTTCAAAAATGCAAAGCAGTGAGGGAAAGGTGTAATTATTATTAGAATTAAGAATTTTTTTTTACAACTATATGGGCGTTTCTTCTTTTTCTAAGGCACATGGGTGGGGGAAAGCATCTTCTGCACCCCCTGTATACGCCAGTGTTTGTTTTCATTTATTTTTGAAAATGTTTTACTCGAAGAGAATTGTACGATATGTTAAAAGATTTTAGGGCTAATTTCTTCACCTCCTGCTAAGAACTGGAAGTCGTTCTAGGAGGAAATTTCTAAATTTCAAAAACAATTTTGTTTCATCACCGACTTAGCTGGAGTTTAGAATACGATCGTTTGCTAAGTTAGAAGTCAGTTATCGCTAGCAGGCGATTTATCTGGAAGGCCAATATTGGCCTTCTATTTACACTTGGAAGGAGGGTTTTTGAGTTGGAAAGTAATTTTCGACTTTTTCTTTTTCATCAGCTTTAATTGTACTTCATCACCAGTCGATAATTTGCAATAATTATGACTTCGTCTCTATAAAATCGTGTGCGAGAGGTGGAAGATTGGAGAAGAGACGACGAGATTGATGGGAGGATGAAGATGAAGAAATGCTAGTGTCGGCTCGTCAGAGGTACAAAATGTTCCCGCGAATTAATATGGATAAATGGGACGACAACGATTTTTTATTCCACTTTCTCATAACAAAACCCACTGCAGCGAAAATTCTAGCACTCATTGATAGTGATTTGAAATTTACCGAAATTCAAATATTGTATTGAATTGAAATAGTGTATCCTTCATACAAAATGATAATTGGTATTATTGGTCAATTAAAGGTCACGGTACATTCAGCTAATAACGCAACTTTTGATTTTGCTGCGGTTCTGCGCATTAGGTTTGATGAAGATTGCGATTGCTGATTTTGCTGGAGTGTCTGCTTCATCTATTTGCGAAACGACTGAAGATACATATAAACAGTCTGTGTTTTTATTATAAAAGTAGCTGATATATTATTATATACTTTGTTTAGCATCAACGGCATTTTACAAAATTACAAAATTTCGACGCACTATCGGTGCAATTGCTTGTACTCACATTCGGATACAATCCCCGGGTGACGAACATGCTGAGGTTTATCGAAACCAAAAAGGTTGGTTTTCATTCAACGTGCAAACGGTAGCGACCGCTAATTTAAAAGTGCATGACATAGTTACTCGTTGGCCTGGGTCAAGACATGACCAGACTATTTTTAACAATTCGGTGTTGAAGCGTAAATTATAATTTTTCTGTAAATTTGTGCTACAGACAAACCGTTTTTATTTTGAATTTTATTATTATTTTCTTTTTGTGTCAAAATCTTGTTCTAACTTTCCGTCAAAATGTGTCAAATTCTTATAAAAATAAAATTTCCCATTGGGAAAAACTACTTCTATGTTAACTCTGCAATTCGTCTTCCAAATCAGAAGCTAAAGTGAAGAAATATAAGTATTTATAGCAGGAGTTCTAAAATTCAGAATTCCTTCTATATTTAGCAGTCTTCCACGATATAGCATTATATTTAGCAGGAGGTGAAGAAACTGACCCTTAATGTACAAAAATCGATGAAAAGTTTTCTATGTTGGAGGGAAAACTCATACAAAAACAAAATTTTCAATTAAGAAACAAAGAAGTATTAAGAGTGTTGTAAGTAATTTAAAGTTGCCATGGCGGCACAAGGAAACTATGCCATTTTCACATGAGGCACTTCCTCTTATGAGTTCAACCATACCACATTTACTTCCGGATAGCTATAGTGACAGTCTGGTAGATGTCGAAGAATATGCTCTTTCATCTAGCGGGTCTTTTTATGACGAGTAAATTTTATTCTAATAAATGCATTTTTTTGTATTTATAAACTTGTTTAATTTGTGACAAAGTTAGAAAGTAAGAAAATTGTATGGACGTGTAAATAGAGAACTGTTAAAAAAAGTCAGAAAATTTATAAAAAATTTCGGTTTTTGCGAGAAACTTGCCCAGTTTCCAAACTATGCTAAACAACTTTTGTCCAGTTTTTTCATATAAATTGTCCTATGTGCGACGCTACTCCTTGCGATAAAACTTCTAATGTGCATAAAATTCGCCAGAAGCAACAGAACTTCTTCAGTGCGCAAACACTTTTTTCAAAAAATGCACAAATAATTTTACTAGATTTCATAATGGTTCCACATGAAATCATATTTATTAACTTTTTACTTGATGTAATATTGATTTGACTGGATTTCATAATGATTCTACTTGAAATCATAATGGTTTTACATGAAATCATAATGATTTTACTTTGTAAAATGAATCTAATGGTTTTCATGCTGCTGCCACCATGAATTATGAAATCATGCAAAATGAAATCAACTATGCATCACAATCAGGGGTTGAAAATAAACTGTACGAAAAAACAAACTCTTCATCTGCAAAATCTGCGAAAGCAAACAGTTTCACTATCTGCTTAGGTTTGGATCTTTGCTACAAACAGAAATGCGTACCAAAGCGAACAGAAAATTAAGAGAGAAAGAAAACTATTGTTTTGTGTTCTAAGAAAACAACAAGTATTTCGTTTTTTAGATTTTGTTGTCACGATCACAACCACAACAAGTAACAAATGTTGTGTTCGTTTTGCTACGGAAATTCAAAAAGAATTTCGTCATGTTTTAAGCAGCATTTTTTTTTGGAAGCTAAGATTTTTTAAGTCTCGTTCTGTTGATTTGCTTGCATGAAAATTCCAATAACCGATAGATTTGTACGACATGGTTTTAGTAACATGATTGTTTGTATGCGGACACCCAGAAGGGTGGCAGGTAGAAAGTAGGTGTTTTCAGAAGAATTTTTGAGGGGGAAAAATTAATATGACCAGCTCATACATTTCACGCTCCTAGTTATCGAATTTTTGATATCTTTCTTATACTTTTAAACGAGCAATATTTATTTGTTTGTTTATTTGCTTATATGTTTGTTTGTAAACGGCCCAAACGATTTTGATGAAACTTTCAGTATAGGGATTTACAGGGGCGAAAAAGCGATCTACCTTGGACTCGTTTCTGAGAAAATTCGTTTAGCAGCGCACGTAGGGGATATGACCGGTTTAGGCAGCCAAAATTAATTTATTCGGTAAAAATTTTCTATTCAAGTCTGTTATTTGATTTTAACCCTGCACGACCATTGGGACATATGCAACACTATTCAACATTGCAAACAAATTTGTTAAGCAGTGCACATTGGGTTTTTTGACCGAGTTAGGTAGCCAAAATTAATTTATACGGTTAATAGTTTCAATTCTAGTCTACTTTTTGATTTTAACCCTGTACGACCATTAGGACATGTTAAAGCAAATGTTCCCTTAGGCGGGAGACAGCTAAAAATTAAATTTTTTTACAATAACGCTAAGAAATGAAGCAGAACATTGATTTTGTGCTGTTAACATACATAATCTCTTAAGCGAATAGGCAGCTAAGCGATTTAAACTGCATATACAGGGCTGCCAATATTCGAAGCGCCCATTTTATTTTTAAATAAATCAAAGAAACCACAATTTTTTGTCTGTTCGTCATGAATATCATTTAATGGGTTCAAGTAGATTTGCTTACATTATTTCTTGAATATGATATCTCGTAAATGGTCGCATTTACGAAATGGTAAACATTTCGATGGGAATGGCGGTTATTTCTTGACGGATGTTGGTTTTCAGCTCTTCTAGGGTCTTTGGCTTGTTGACGTAAACCTTTGATTTCAAATAACCCCACAAAAAGAAGTCTGGAGGCGTTAAATCTGGTGATCTTGACCATTTTTTGACATCAAACGGCCAGGGAACAATTGCTTCAAAAAATCGATTGTAGTGCGGCTTGTGTGTGGTGGCGCGCCGTCTTGTTGAAACCAGTAGTACCTGATACGCTTTCGACGAACGATTGGCATGAAAAAATTGTTTATCATATCGCGATAACGCTCCTGATTGACAGTAACTCTGTGGCCATTATCATCTTCGAAAAAGAACGGCCCAATGAGCATTTTAGCACAAACGCCGCACCAAACAGTGACTTTTGCATCGTGAAGAGGTACCTCTTAGTCTCTTGTGGATTTTCAGTGGCATAAATACGGCAATTTTGTTTATTTACCGTTCCGTTCAACTGAAAATGAGCTTCATCGCTCATGATAATTTTATGCCAAAATTGCTCGTCTTCTTCAGCCATTTCGATGACTCTTTGGGCCCATTCCAATCGACGTGGCTTATCGGTAGGCAACAATTTGTTTACCAATTGAATTTTGTACGGAAACAAATTCAAATCAACACGTAAAATGCGTTGTAAAGTGGATCGGGGAATGCCGAGCTGCTGAGAACGGCGATTTTGGGATGTTGTTGGTGACTGCTCAATACTGGCTCGTACGGCTGCAATATTCTCATCCGATCGCCTTGGTCGCTTTTTATTTGGCCTCTTTGGGTTACCAAGAGTATTACCAGTTGTAAATCTTTCATACAAACGATAAATTGTTTTCTTGGAAGGCGTACTTTTCACTTTATTTATTTTTTTGAAAGCACGTTGAGTTTTCACTATTGACTTGTTTTGTTGAATGTAAATTTCAACAATTTTAGAGCGTTCGCGTGGCGTGTACTGTTCCATTGTAAACATTTGCTTGGAATGACGCTTCAAACGCGGTATGTCATTAGTCGATTTGGCATCACTGCGGAAAGTTACAGTGTTGCCAGATGGGCGCTTCGAATATTGGCAACCCTGTAAATATTAAATTTAAAAGACTTTTATAGTTATTTAGCTCAACTAGACAAACTTAAAGCAGAACTTAAATTATTAAAATTATTCTAAAAATTATGTTAATACAGTACCTCAGAAGTAAGAAGCTGTTTTTAAGTCGGGATTTTCTAATTTCTGAAATTTTATCATTTCGCAGTTAAAATTTGTAAAGTTGAATTTATAATAATATTGCTCAAGCAATAATTTAAAGATATAGTTACTGGATAAAAATAACACACTTATAATGTGTAGAAAATTATACACATTTTTTTGTAAATGGCCTTATTTTGTAAAACGTCCTTTTGTCTGGTAAATTTCGTTTTTATATGAAGCAAAACAAAATCTTTTTCTCTCACTGAAATTTTCTTATGAAAATTATTGCCACACAAAAGACTCCAAGTGATTGATTGTGTACATTTAGCATAATAAGTAGTGTTCGACCGATACCGTAATTTTAGCCGAAACCGAATATTCGGCCAAACCGAAACCAGAACCGAAACTGGTTATTAATAATTTAAGTTTTCTCAAATAATTTTTTTTTAAAAGAAAAAAAAGGAACTCTCAGACACAAAAGAAAAAAATTTAATACAAAATAAAGTATTACTTGAATATTGCAGTTTATAATAAATAATTGAAGTTTACTAAAATAATAAATGAGACTTTTTTTTAAATTATTTTTTATTACTAAAGTATTGCCAATTTATATCTTCCGTACACACTCAAAATAGTATGCACCTACAATGTACATTTTTTTAGAACTACAAAGCAGTCTTTTTGTTTTTTTAAAGGTTTAGTATTATAAAAATGGAAATATTTTGTTTTCTTTTCCTTTATTCCACACACACAAAATTCGTTCGTAAGTTTTATTCACAATTTTGGCTTTAGTACCCTTAAAACTTTAATATTAATTACAATATGTATGATAAAATCGAAAATGATAATATCGAACGCATAAAATTAACCAAAATATTTTGCGTTGACACGATAAATCAAATAATAGACTAATTCATAATTTTTGATTAGTACAATGCGTTGTAAATATTTTTATTAAACCAATCATATGTATTTGAATTAAATAACTGATGCATGAAATTTTTACCAAAAATACCTCAATATGGCCTCAATATAGCAGAATAGCCAAAACAAACAAAAAGGGCCGAAACTGGCCGTAACCGAAACCGAAACCGAATATTCTACACTATAATAAGGTCACAAGCTTCATTTTAAATTTTTCGTAGAAAACGCTGCACTGTTATATATAAATTGCACAAACAATTACCTCGGAAATTAAAATACAATCTTCTAATTTCAGAAGCTTTAATGTTTTCAAAATTCAACTTCTAATTTCTAGATGATTATAATTTTATTAGCTTATTATTTCTGAGGTTTTACTGTATTTAATTTTTTATAAAAGGTAAATTGTATTTTATAAAAAGTAAAGTATATACTTGATGGCTTCTTAGTTTTTTAACTTCTTCTTTTTTTGTTGATAATAAAATACAGATCTTAGATGCGGATGCGGAGGCGGATATCAAAAAATTAATAATGCAAAAAGTGCATATTATTTATATATATAATAATAATTTCATTTTTAAACACTCCTTACTCGCAAAAAATTAGGATAGAAATTAAAAATGTCATTTCTAATATCTAGACCATTCCTTAAATTTGAAATAACCTATCTTCCCCGCTGTGCACTGTCCAATCGCCGAGACATTGTATTTTTCACGAACAAAACGTTACCTCATATACATATGCACAAAAGCACAACGCATTTATATAAAAAAACAAATTCAATAAAAGCAACAAAATAAAGAAAAATTCCAACGCAATAACTTTTTCAACGCAAATAAAAAGTCGCATCATAAATGAAACGAACAAACATTGCAGACCTCTCTTCGTATTTTGGTGCTTCCATCAACCTACAAGAGATCGCTAAAGATACTTTACTTTGATTGTTTTTGTGCCCGCGATTCAAAAGCATAACACCGAGAGGAAGTTTTTTCTATTCGAAAAAAGAAACATTTCATTTTGCTTTTCTCTCTCATCTCTGCTTGCTTCGGTTTGTGCTACTTTTTGAATCGGAGAGAGAAAACTAAACAAACCAAAATACTTGTTGTGATCTTATGGTCCAGTTATGGTCCAGTTAGCCTCGCATGGCACAGCAGCGCATGCAACGCAGATAAGCAGCTAGCACACAGCTAAATAAATGGTGATTATGCAAAGCATAGTCACATGGTCAAAATAAAACAATAAAAAAAAGAATACAACGATTTTATTTTGATCAAACTTGATCAAACAATTTTACAACTTCACATCTGTTTTGCCAAAACGTCAAATACATAGAAGAATACACAAATATTAAAATGAAATAGATCTTCCATGTTTATCTATGTAGTCAGAGATGCATTTCTGTTTTTATCTGAGCATTGCCATGCGTTGCCATGTTGTGCATAATCAGATACACACAAATCCTATTAAACAGATTTCGATGTGACGCTTGTTAAGCCATGCACTGCTATGCCATGCGAGGCTAACTGGACCATTAGCCTCGCATGGCATAGCAGTGCATGGCTAACTGGACCATTAAGAAGAAACAAACAGAACAGAAAAATACTTTTCTTTAGAGTTTGTTTGCGAGCCCTGATCACAATGATCGTACTATGCTAAATTTTTCTGTGTGCACAGTACGAAGTTTTTTTGGGTGTAAAACATCAAAACGTAATCTTAAAAAATCAAGACAATATATCACTCAACTATTTGTCTGGCAACTGAACCTTTCCAACTGAATCTTTGAACATACTAAGTGCCACGTTACGGTGGCGGTCATGGGCTCATCATGGTCATGCATTGTTGTTGTTTCAATGTAAATTAAAAATTTGAGAGCGAGAGCAAGAGAGTAAATTTTCACCACCACGGTCACCAAATTATTCGACAAAAATATGAAATCATGGGATCAAAACAGTGTTGAGTTGTGGAATTATTCACAACATTTGTGTTAATGCACGAAAATAGTACACTTTTAGTACGAAATGTATGAAAGCAGTAATGAAACCTGCTTCATAGCAACACTAATCGGTTGAAAAAATACTAAAAGTAGCAAAAAGTGTACTGCTGCTTAGGCATCGTATGACCACTAGTATAACATACTTTCGTCACACAGCTCATCAAACGAAAAAAGAGAGTAAAAAGTGTCATGACCAGGGATCATATGACGACCACCTCAACAACACCCTTACCGAATCGGATCTTCTTTCCATCGAAAATTGGCTGACGCAACTTACAGGGCTGACTTATCTCCAAAATAAACCTCTCACTAGACTCTCATACATAAATTCTTGTGCAGAAGCTGCTGAAACGCAAAAGAGTCCAAAAGTACTTATGCACGTTATATCATGTTATAAAATACGCAAATAATAACGATACAATAAAGACACAAAACCGGAACAACCTTGCGTCCCCACCGAGGTATCTAAAGAAAACTAGCCTGATCCTTGACTAATACCAGTGGACCAAAGCGAATAATAATCCGAACCTTGGGAGTTCGCAATAAATACAGCGACTGGAAAATGATTTACATTGATGGGTCTAAAACAAACTCAGGGGTGGCTTTTAGCGTTTTAAGTGAAGATAGCTCTACTTTATTTGTTAGTGTTCTACCCAAGCGATTCTGCATGCAAGAAAAATAGCCAAGGGGGAAAAAAAACCAAACATATCATACTCACTCATCATAACAAATCTCAACGTAAACAAAGCCTCTGGTTTTAATAGCATACCCCCAATTGTGCTTAAGATATGTACTTCTTCGCTGGGTCGGCCTTTGCGCAACCTTTTCAGCATCTCCTACAAAACAGAAATATTCCCATCTTGTTGGAAGGTGGCAAATGTCCAGCCGGTACCTAAAAAGGGCGATGGAATGAACTCTGCTAACTACCAACCCACTGCGAAGTGCTCTACGCTTTCCAAAGTTATGGAGAGCGTAATAAACTTCAACGTTATTAACTATTTGGAGCACAAAATTCTGCTCAGTGACCTTCAAAATGGTTTCCGAAAGCAGAGTTCTAGATATTTCAAAAGCTTTTGACCGAGTGTGGCATAAAGCGCTCGTGTCGAAACTTGTTGCATATGGTTTTGGTAGCTTTGCTCGATGGATCACGTGTTTCTTCAAGGACAGAACGATTCGAGTCGTAGCTGACGGTATTTCCTCCGAGGAGCATGCCATCAACGCAGAAGTACCGCAGGGTTAAGTTCTATCATCAACCTTGTTTCTAGTTTTTATCAACGACCTTCTGTCGTTGACGCATAACCCAATACATTTGATTGCGGATGACAGCAGCATTTGCCATTCATATTCATTAAAAAAACGCCCAAGCTCTATGGAAATTGAGCTAAAGAGGAAAAATATGAATGACACATTCCTCAATGATCTACAAAAAATCTCCGAGTGAGGTCTTGCCAATAGAGTAGAGTTCAATGCGAGCAAGACCCAGTGCTGTCTGTTAACCCACAAGCGGATGGATTGCCCTTAGCTTCCCTCATTGTAAATAGTGCTGATCTTGTGGAATCAGCCGCTCTTGACGTTCTGGGCATAGCGATCCAATCTGATCTTTTTTGTAATGATCATATTTTCGATGCGTCGAAAGAAGTGGAAAAGTTTTTTTAAAACGGTGCAAAAATATTTCACTTCAGCTGATCTTCTTATGATCTGCACCTCATATACCAGGCCGACAAAGGAGTACAATTCGCACATTTGGGCAGGGGCTTTAAGATCTTATTTGGAGCTGCTGGAGCTATTGGATGAAAGTATTTCATCCTCTCCCGACTCTTTTGGGCATCGACATAATGTTGGTTGCCTCAGCCTTCTGTTTAGGTACTACACTGGGAAGTTTTCAAGATAGATACATGGCCTGACGCCACCAGCTCGTGTGGTGAGGTCCACTCGGGCAGTTGTCAAAGCCCACCCTTTTACCATTGCCTCGATGTCCAACAGAACCTCGCATTACCGAAATAATTCGTTTTTCAGTCGCACGGTAAAGTTGTGGTATAGTCTCCCTGCGATCGTGTTTCCCGGCAGTTTTGAGCTGTGCAAATTTAAAACAAATCTTCACTGACAATTAGTTTGTAGTGGGCCCATGTGCACCGCAATCCATAGGATCTATTGTGCATGTCCTTGATTAACTCTCCAGACTTAGGCTTTTGATGCATTTTAGCACTGTCTCTGTCTTGGTATTCCAAATTGGTGTTCCAAATTGGTGTTTCAAATGGAGACGTAGATTGCCGAACATTCACATAGAATATGTTCAGGGTTTTGTTTTCCTCCTCGCATAATCTGTAGACGTCTGTTTCAGAAAGACCCATTTTTTTAAGATGGTATCTTAGTCAACAGTGACCTGTGAAGTAACTAATTAGAGTTCTAAGGTCTGCTTTGGTAAGCTTGAGTAAATCTTTGGATTTTGCTTTACTGAGAGTTAAAAATTTCTAAGCTTGCCTCTGTCCATTAGTATCGTTCCAGTGGCACTAAAATTTTTTGTCTTCCCATATTCTAATTTTTTCCAGAATGTAGCCTTTAGCCCCGAGAAACAATTTCATATTTTGTGTCAATAGACTATCTGATATTTATCCGGTGTCCGTGTCGGTAAATGCCCGACCTCTGCACCGAAAGAAGTGCTATTTCTGGAACACCTTGGGTAGGCACAATGTACGAACGAAGACCTATTCGGGCACTCGTCAGTTTATTGTGTCCGAATATAGTCGCTCGTTTTAAAACACTTTATTGACTTTGAATACAGACTTACTACGGTATTATTTTAGGCAGCTTTCAAGGTACTTGTTGGGTATGTTTGGGGTACATTATTGTTAAGACTCAGGCCAGTTTCGATATCATATCATATCAGCTACTTTATTGACACAATATATACATTTTTTCCTCGGGTCCTTTTCGCTGAAGCTCGTTTGCATTCGGCTTAATATCAATGCGCGATTGATTTTTTTTCATAAACCTCGCAGTTCATTACTACTCGTAGCTTTTAAAAATAAAATTGAGTCCGGACTTTTGTGCCTAAGTAGTTTGGTATGGACACATATTGTTTCTCGGGAGCTAGGCTACAGAATGGTTCGGGTCTTGTAAGAGTTCGAGACGCTTCTTTGTTTGGAAAGGCAGTCCGTTCTTTCGTTGGCCTCGAATCCTTCGTGACCTGGAAGCCACCATAAATCTATTTCATTGCTTTGTCCCAGCGTTTTTAATAATTCGACGCAGTTGGAGACTAGTCTTGATTCAAGCTCGTAGGCTTGAAGGGCTTTTAAGGTCGCTTGACTATCTGAAAGTATGTAGATGTGTGCTCCCTTGGATTTCCTGTGGAGACATTCCCTGACACATAATTCAATGGCATATACCTCCGCCTAAAATACTGTAGGTGTGTATCCTATTGGAAGAGATTTTTGGAAATTGGAACCATATATCCCCATTCCCTTTACTCCAGTTTCAAGTTTTGACCCATCAGTGTAGCTATCTGGGAGCCAGGATCAACTGTGGAGCTATCACTTCTCCATAATTGCCTATTGGGTATAATGACCCTGTAGCGTTTTTTAGCGATTTTAAATATCTTCAAGTGATCCGCAAAATTCCCTTCCTTGTAATCACCTATTTCCTCAATTCTTAGTGCACTTAGTACACATGCCTCTTTTTCGATAATAATTGTTATTTAGCTGTTGATTAGCTGCTGTGCGCTGTTGGAATTTGGGCCACCATGGAAATGCTGCATACGTAACCATAGGTCTAACAGTGGTTGTAAACGTCTAATAAATCATTTTCAGTTTGAGGCCCCACATTTTGCCATGGAGGCGTTGACAGGCAAATAGGGCACGTGTTGCCCTTCCTGTAATTGAGCCTACGTGGGTGTTCCAACGGAGTTGCTTGTCAAAAATCTTTCCTAAGTACTTGACCTCATTTGAAAAGTCAGATGACTTTTCCTTCCAGGGTAAGTCTTATCAGATGTAGGCTCCTTTTAATAGCGAAGGGTACCAGAATTGTTTTGTCAGGATTTATAGGGGGCATACACTGAGCTTTGGTTCAGTCTAAAAAATTTCTCTCTGCAAGCCATTGATCATATCAACAACAAGAATAACACTATATATCAAATTAGAGATATTCTTATAAACACTCCAGAAATAAAACTTCTTTGGGTGCCTGGTCACTGGCATAGTAGGAAATAGTTCTGCCGAAAATACAGCTAAATTAGCTACAAAATCTTCCCTTTTTACCATTGCTACCACAAAAGAAAACTGATATTTTTAAAGCTATTAAATCGAATATTTCGGAAATTAATAAACAAAAATGCAGCGACTACTCCCATCACTACAAAACTATTCACCCCAACTAAAGTGCTCCAAAGTATCCAATCTCTATCAGCCAACGAAAAGAAATTATCTACACTCGTCTTCGTATTGGACACACTAGTCTTACCCACCAACATCTTTTCCAACCGCCACCACTATGTAAATATTGTTTCTCAGAAACAACGACACTACATCACAATTTAAAAAACTGTCCTGAAATTCAGCGAATAAGAGGATCTCCTCACATTCCCGAAATAAAAACTCTTGTTAATAGTACATCGTACAATACTTTTATACTACTTATTTGGATAGACTTTTTTAATGCATATATTTCTTCAATATAATAACGAAAGCTACAAATTAGGTATTAAATTACCTTTATTTGTTGCAAAAATAACTCAGCTAATTTAAAAAGATCAAAAAATGTTCAAAATTATTGCTTTGGAACTCATGGTACGATTTACTTTAACGACAGTTTTAGGTTGCATGATAAACTATTGCAGGAAATTAAGTTCACATTTTAATTAACGCGCTGTAGCAAGCAATCTTTTACATTTCTGCTAATAGTTTATTTTATTTTATGCGACAATGAGTTAAAAAAAAGTAACTTCCCAAGATTTTCGAAAAATTGTTATAAAATTTCATAAGGAAAGCAAGTTCTTGGGCGAAATTGCAAAATTACTTGCAAAATTAAACATATTGTTAGCAACTTAAAAAAATTGTTATGTAGAGTGCAAGAAGAGATCGGGTCGGCCTCGTATATTAATCAGTAGAGATGATCCGCGGTTGTGGATTAAGGTTGTACTTAACAGTTCCAGAGACGGAACGGACATGCAACGATTCTTTTGAAGAAAGGAACTAGTTCAAGGAAACATGTCCACGGAACTATCTACATAGTTCCTTTGCGTATTTGAACTGTATAGACTATTTGAACTGTTTGCTTGTTGAACTACAGAGGGAATTTGAAGCATGTCCGCGGAACTATTTGTTTACTTGAACTGCAGGGACTATTAGAAACGTTTATTAGAATTGCTTGCTTCTTGACTTGCAGATAAAAATTGTTAAGGTCCATGTAGAATTTCAACACAACGCTCTGACTAATCGTAAAAAAATGAAACAAAATTTTTTGATATATTAGTTATTTTAAATTAATATGGCAAAGAATTTCATTTAATTTAAATATAAAGTATAAGTAACAAAATTGTACCATAATAGAACAAATTATAAAAACTATCTTTGTTACAAAATAAATATTTGAATTAAAAGTATGCAGTAAATCTATAATGTTGCTAAAAAGGGAGTAAAAGGAGCATTCAAGTCGTTTGTCATGCATGTCCTATGCACCAGATTTTAATATGTCCGAGGAACTATCTAGTTCTGCTAGTTCCATTTGTTTTTATAAAAGTATGTTCAAAACGAAATGGACAGAGCAATGTGCACAACAAAAACAATGAAATGCCATCTTATAATTTCATTTATCAGTTCTTTCGTTTGCTCACAAACATCATCTTTGCATTTCTAGTCGATCACATAAATTCGTGTAAGCCGTAGTATGTGCGAAAGAGATGTCGGTTAATATTGCTTACTTAAAAAAAAAATCATTGCAACCGAAACTGTTTGGACATGCAAAAATGAATCGAAGGAATGATTGGAACTATGTCCGACTGTGAACATAGTTCCGCGAACTATACAGGTTCGGAACGACTCATCTCTATTGTGGATATAGTGTGAAAAATTCCTCGTACAAGTAGTTTTAAAATACATGCCGATATAGTAGAGGCTTCGCAGAAGATGGTTTGTAAGGCAACAATACAAAGAACTCTTCACTGTAATGGATACTTTTCAAGAACAGCAAGTAAGAAGCCTCTTATAAGTGCTATTAATAAAAAAAAAACGAAAAGCTTTTGAAAAAAATTTTTACTTTTGGCGGAACGTACTTTTCTCGAAAGAAAGTAAATTTAATATTTTCGGGTACAATAGACCATCAAAAATTACAGCTGTCCAATCAAAAAATCTGTGTTGCACCGTAAAACGTGGAGGAAGAAGCGTGATAAGACGGGGATGCATGGTAGCTTTTGGAGTGGGGAAATGAGTTTTCATCAGCGGTGAAATGGAAAAATAGAAATATTAAAATATTTAAAAAATTAATTTGCCGCAATCTGTTGAAAAATTGGGGTTACCTGTAGACTATATTTTTCAACAAGACGACGACCCCAAACATACCGCGCTTGTTGTCCGGGAATTATTTTTGTACACACAAAAAAAAAAACTCCATGCTCCTCCACAAAGTCCAGATTTGAATCCCATTAAACATGTGTGTGATTATTCGGAAAAGCCGCTTAAGATGCATCACATTTCTACCATAAGTACGATAAAAATTCTTTGCAAAAGCAAAATACCAGCAAAATTCACCAATAAACTAATTCTTTCAATGCCAAATAGATTGTAGTAGACAATTTTTTTAAGTCATGGCCTTAAAAAGAGAGAAGAGCAACGAGCTACTTTTTAAAAACTCATTTCCCGGGTAGCACACCAGTAATTGAATATGAGACGGAAGACAGGCAGATTGCTCCAAATTGAGAAGAATAGGAACTTTTTACGAGCATTTTTAGATTATGCACTAATTATCTTTTAACCATTCAAATTAGTAGGTGTAGACGTCATCTTTCCGTCACTTATGAAAAAAGGTGCAGAAACAATATTGCCCCACCTAGTCAAAATAACTAAAAGTAGCCTTGCGCTGGGCTATATCCCAAGGAAATAGAGAAGGGCCATATTCTCCTTCAAAATTAGGAAAAAAAAGTACATGCTACCAAAGTCCTTTAGACCCATAAGCCTCACCTCATTTGTTCTTAAAACAATGGAAAAGGTAATAGATAATTATATAAGAACTGAGATTATGGAGAATGCGCCAATGCACCCATGTCAGTACACTTATAGTGCGGGAAGGTCCACAGAATCTGCCCTGACCAGCTGACTAGTAACATCCAGCCAGCTTTACTACACAAAAATGGAGTAAAGAGAAGAAGCATATAGCTCAGCAGATGGATACGCCAAGTGCTTAGCACTAGAACTGCAGAAACAAAAGTGGGCACCAGCACGATAAGCATTAAAAAAAAAAGGCTGCCCACAAGTCAGAGTCCTTTCACCACTGTTGTGGAGTCTTGTGGACGAACTCCTATCGAAGCTAACCGAGAATGGCATACAATTTCAGGGTTACACAAACGACATCGCCTAGTAGCGAGAGGGGATTATATATCAACCCGGCAAAAACTATCATAGTACCTTTTACAAACAAAAGAAGAATGGCAAATCTCCGAACTATGAGAATGGATTGCACAGAAATTTCCTTCAAAGGAGAAGTAAAGTACCTAGGACTCACACTCGATTCAAAACTTCTCTGGAGAAAACATGAAGACATGCACTATAAACAAAGCAACACAAAGCACAATTATTGAATGTAGGAACCTGGCTGGGAAAAGCTGGGGTTGCAACCCAACAATTCTTCGCTGGATGTATACCATGATGGTGAGACTCATCCTCACCTATGGTGTAGTAGAATGGGCTGGAAGAACCCAACTATCCACAATGACGAATATGCAAACAAAGGTGCAGAGACTGGCCTTCGTATGCATCACAGGAGCCATGAGGACCTGTCCTACAGCAGCATTAAAAGTATTTCTTGATCTAACCCCCTAACACCTCTTTATAGAGGGAATAGCAAAGCGAACTCTGCTATGCATCCCTGAAGAGGGGACAGGTTTAGGTAAAATATCAGCAGTAGAGAGAAGGAGAATATTGCAAAGTACATATCTTACATTTACCAAGAGACGATATAGTAATAAAGTACAACTTCGGAAACTATTTGAAATTAAACTAAGTATCAAGTAAGAGAGGAACAGCGAGATAATATCGCAAGTCAAGAAACCACACAGTATATCATGGTATACGTATGGCTCCAAAACATTGTAAGGTATAGGCGAAGGGATGTACGGGCCAAAATTCAAGCACTTTGAACCTATGGGAACAACACCCAAGTGGATGCGCAGTTGTGTGCGAAATTCAACCTGGACCAGAAATACAAAGGTCAGGATATAATTGTGATGTCGCAAAGCCAAGCAGCAATTAAAGCACTAGTTTCCTATGAGATATCATCGAGAATAACATGGATATGCCTAATAAGATTCAATGAAGTATGCAAGAATAACACCGTTACTATACTGGGTCCCAAAACACAAAGGAGTACAAGGTTACAAAGAAACTGATGGCTCAGAGCGGCATAGTGTATCACAAAATTTATAGGACCAGAATCATTCTGCAGATTGGACACACCTTCTATAAAAGAAGCACTAAGAAGGGAGGAGAGACACAAGCGTTCAAACCTTGGGAAAAGCCTCCCAAAGCAAAGACAATCCAAATAGCTCCTCAGAAATTTTAATATTTAAAAAGCAAAACTGATGAAGCTGCGAATCGAAACCTATAGTAATTGCCGTTTCTGTGAAGAAGCAGAGGAAACTTCAACACACCCGCTTACAAACTGTGACGCTGTGCTTCGCAGACGTACACTAGTACTGGGGACCATGACCTGAGTCTAGAGCAAATTTCATCCTTCGAACCTAAAAACATTCTCAAATTCATCAAAAAACTAGGTCTGGATGAAATTCTTTAATCCGCCAACCTAACAGAACCTGGAAAAGGAGGTACAATAAATCTCATTGAGGTCACAGTAAGCATCTCCACCAACGCCGTAGAAAGGTATTTCATAAGGGGGGTTTACTCGAGCAAAAAAAAAATATATATAGATTTTTAATTTTCAATAGGGATTTCTAACCGTTTAAGAACTTTCCAAATTTCTTAACCGATTTCAACAATCGAAGTTAAAAGAGTAAATAAAAGTTTATTTATTCTAAGTTTATTTATCCTCAAGTCCAATAGGACAAGAATCGTGCGTAGTTGTTGTCTAGCGCAAAGTATTATTGATTGAATAAGAGATACACATTTCGCTCTATAATCCTTAACTAATTGTTTATAGTGGGAGTCTATTTGTTTTCACAAAATCATGATATTTATATAATTTAAAAAACTGATCTGCAAAAATAATTTAAGTTTTTTGGTACTTGTTTTATTCGTGAAGATACTTCTTTTGCATTTTTCCAATTTATAAATGGCTTTGTACGGATTAAAAATACTCCAAAAAGCAAAAAAGTTAATTTTCATTGCTTAGTTCACCACTTCATGACTTGGTTTCTGCTCGGATTTTGTATATATTGTGCTTGTTAGAATGGTGTTAGAAAATTATTCACAAGTTGCAGTGGTGAAAATGAAAAAAATATTTTTTGGCAGGGCTCTCCAAAATTTTTTCGAACTAAGATCAGAAATATTTTTTAAAATTACAGAAGTCATTTTAAATAAGAAACATAGTTTTATCGTTTTTTTATGATTATATTTGTGTTCGAACTGCCAAAAACAGGCACTATGAGCATGTTTGAAAAAAAAGTCAAGTTTTAACAGCTATAACTTTTTATCCTAGTCTTGGCCTTTGTAATTTTTTAAACAAAATAGTTTCAGACTGTGTTATAACCATGCATGATTTCGGTTTTAAAATTTTACATTTTTGGATTTTTAGAGATTTTTTTCTTACAAATAACCAAATTCGAAATATACAAAATGTTACACTTCTTGTAAAAAATTTCATAACGATTTTTAATATAATCATAGAATTTCTTGTATATGTATTAAGTGTTGTTTTAAAAAGCATTTCAACAACATTTCATTGCAATTTTTAAAAATTAAAATTTTGAAGATTTTTTGTTATTACAAGAAAGAAAATGAATTTTTTTCGAAAAGCAAAGTATCACAACTCTTGTACTTTTTATCTAATTTTAACGTTTGATAGCTCATTTTAAAAAAGAATAAAATGAAAAACGAAATACAAAAGAGCACAAAGATATGTTTTATGAGCAAAAAATTTAAAAATATGTAAAAAGTCAATAAATTTTTTAACGTTTTTTCATTTACAACAAAACGATCAACTCGTGGTCACTCGGCGAACTCCTATGGAACTCATATTTATACATGCTGGTTTTTACCACAGACCTCACGTTTTTAATTAGTCATAAACATATTTGATTTTTGAAAAATTCTTGTAAAATGTCAATCTAATGTACAACTTTCAATTTATCTTCATGTTATGGAAAAATTAAGTACTTTGCAAAATAGTAGGAAAGCATTGCTTTGACAGGCAGCATGCAACACATTATTCTGATTTTGTTAAACAGAAAGTGTTCGTATAAGCTTATCAAAGAGAATGGAACTGCAGAAACCACAGAAGATTACTGAAGAGTTGATGTAGCGATCAACGAAACAGTTTTGGTGGTAAGTTCTGCAAAGAACTTGTTGTTGTTGAAACGTGTTGCTTCAGTTACTAATTTGGACCTAAAATATATTTCCATAAGAATTATTATTTTGTAGAATTATAAAAAAAATTATAGTAATTTGGAATATTTATATTTTTATTTAATATATAAAAATATTCTGGATTGCTAAGGGGGGAGTTTGAACTCCCTGAACCCCCTTTATCTACGGCGTTGATCTCCAAAACAAAACATTAACATTAATATTAAGAGGTGGTACTCAAAAAATTTGAAGGTATCCAAATAAGTTACAATAATGAAACTTTAAGTTACGATGAAATATGAAGCAGGATGTATAAGAATTATCTATATATTTTACATAGAGAATTCTGCAACCTCTCATTAAACGAATGATTTAGAAACACAACTTAAAGTAGAATTAGATACGTTATAAATACAAACAAAACAAAAATCATTGTAAAATTGCACATAAATTCAAGATGCAAAGTAGTAAGTCTAAAACTTTTTAATGTACTAAATTCATCATGTCTTAAAAGGAATATTTTTAAAGAATATTTAAGCCCACTATGACTTCTTTCTTCAAGTGAAACAACGTGTCTATTGCATTTGTATACATGTAGGAGTCGTACTGAATGCTCCACTAATCCACTGCTGATCTTTGAACCCTACTTAGCTAGTTGAGATGTGTGTGTTTGTCGAGTGCATAATACCTTGCATGCTTTTATTAGTATCATATAACAATATTGACTTTAGAACTGTCGTGCCAAGCTATTTTTTGAATGAGTAGTACGTAATATTGCAAATTAAGCTAAGTTAAATAATAAGTTAAGACCTAATAAAAGCGGTTATTTGTTAAGATTTTTATATTTAGATTTTAGATACATGTTCGGTATATTTTATACCTAGATTTTTGGTATAGTGTAGAGTACGCTAGACTATCAACTCAGAGGTTCCCGGATCGAGAATCCGGGTTCGGGCATGGTTCTTTTCGTTTTCTTTGTTCTTTACTACATTTAAGAATTATTGAAACAAAAAAACCACAGCTAAATTGTGGAAAATGTGGAATTAAAAAACAGGAACAACTGAGGGCTGGAAATGGTTGCCTAGGTTAAGGCATAACATTAGCCTCGGTTATCAGCAATTCAAATTGTATTTAACGTTTTTTATTTATAGTATTTTTAAGCCCAATATGACTTCTTTCTTCAAGTGAAACAACGTGTCTATTGCATTTGTATACATGTAGGAGTCGTACTGAATGCTCCACTAATCCACTGCTGATCTTTGAACCCTACTTAGCTAGTTGAGATGTGTGTGTTTGTCGAGTGCATAATACCTTGCATGCTTTTATTAGTATCATATAACAATATTGACTTTAGAACTGTCGTGCCAAGCTATTTTTTGAATGAGTAGTACGTAATGTTGCAAATTAAGCTCTGTTAAATAATAAGTTAAGACCTAATAAAAGCGGTTATTTGTTAAGATTTTTATATTTAGATTTTAGATATATGTTCGTCGGCCTTTGTAGCTTAGTGTATAATACGCTAGACTATCAACTCAGAGGTCCCTGTTCGAATCCGGGTTCGGGCATGGTTCTTTTCGTTTTCTTTGTTCTTTACTACATTTAAGAATTATTGAAACAAAAAATCCACAGCTAAATTGTGGAAAATGTGAAATTAAAAAACAGGAACAACTGACGGCTGGAAATGGTTGCCTAGGTTAAGGCATAACACTAGCCTCGGTTATCAACAATTCAAATTGTATTTTACGTTTTTTCCGCCTAAACGATAATTCACGTATGGTTTCAAACAATTCTACCTCGAATAATCTATCCCTATCCTTTCAGGTCAAAGATTAAACGTTGTTTGTATAAAGTGCATGCCTTGGTTCTTTGATATTAAAAAAAAAAAATTAAAAAAAAATAAAAAGATCAATACATCGTTTGAAAAAAGAGCGTTGAAGAAAGGATGTTTGACTGATCAAAGCGATCGAGACTTTTTAATCGAAATTTTTAGACTCTTTAAAAATAAATTAACTAAGCCACAAAAGTATGTATCTTTTGATTGGAAAATAAATAAATTGCTATCAAAAGAGTGATAAAATATGTCTCATCTCACTTTTACATACAATTATACAACGTTGATTGACAAAACAAACAAATAAACAAACTACGCTGAAGCGATTTGATTGGCAACATTCGAAAAGCCAGAGGCAAACGCTATTTAGTGTTACACAAAAAAACTAACGTTAAACAATATCTAATGCTGCTTCGCAACAATAACACAAGCGTCATATACAAGATCATCATCAAAGGTTATACGAACATCATTCGTTCAAAAAATGAATGAAATTCCATGAAGCGCCGCTCTGGGCCAAACACAACCTTAAACCATACCGTTAAGATAGCGAAAAGATAGAGAGATAGTATTAGAGTCGGCAAGATAGAGAATGAGTAGCAACATGATGTCTTGATACTGCAAAGAGAGACAGACTAAGATTTCGTCTTAGATCTTGTTTTCATGGCGTATGAAAGATTTTATTTCTGAGCTGCTCTCTATATAAAGACCAGCGCAATCTTCGGAAAGACGATCATTTGCAAAAAAGTCGCAGTCGAGGACAGAGAATCGAAGTTAAAAAACCAAAACCGAACGGCAAATAAAGAACAATACTAACACACACACACACACAAGGATTAAAGTGAAAAGTGCAAAAAAATATGAACATATTGTGATGAACACAGTGAGTGAGAGAACTGCAACAATAATTGCTTAAAGAATTTTTAGAAAAAACAAGATAAACATTAACTATAAGGACACCGATAGTCCTGGTATAAACATTACAGTGTTGTTAAGTTAATGAAATACAGAACCAACCGCGGCACGATACTGCAAATACAATTCAGAACGTTCCTTTTGCATAAAAAAGGATATACAAGAAGGACCTAGAAATCTCAAAGGTTAGTTTTGACAGTTGTGCCTCGAAAACTAGCTATAACAGTTCAGGATGAATGAAATGAAAATGAATAAAAAAAATTTATCTCTTAAATATTGGTTATTGGCATTTGTGTTCAATTTTAAAAATTTTAAGAAAAATGATTAAGTTTTTACAACAAACGCTTTTTGTTTGAAACTGAATCCAATAATCAAACAACTGAACAAATATTTTTGTTTTGATATAATTTAAATAATTTGAGAGATATTTTGTGTTAAGAGAATGTTAAGTTATTGGATTTGAATGGTTTAGCTGTGCCAAATTTCATTTAAAATTCAACTTCATATTTGTTCTTGTGCTTTTGCCAAGAAAGTAGTTCCTTTTAAATAATTCTTTTTTGTACCTCACACATATAAAAATGATTAAGGGGTATATTAACTATGTCACTCCGTTTGTAATGCCGATGAGGAGGCGTGGAAGGTATAGAAAATTATATATACTATTGACTAGCTGATATATCCAGTGTTACTTGGTAGTTCGCATAAATAATTATTTATATCCTATGTTAGCTTTTAATTTATTGATTTTTTATGAAACTTAAAGTTAAAGGTGAATCTTTTGAAATTATCGTGGTTCAGTCACCACTTACAAATCACCATAGAAAAATTTTAAACAATTTTATATAAAAAAAAATTTCTCACAATATACTTTTGGAAAAAAATTTTTAATTGATTTCATGTCATCATTGCTTGAATTAGAGCTAGTCTTCTTCAGTTGTTATCAATTCATAATAGAAGTGCACGGTTGAAAATCTTGGACTAAATTTTTAACTTTTTTTGATTACATATAGGACAAGACCAAAAAAAAACTTTTTAATTCAAGCAAATTTTAAAATTTTCTCATTCAAAAGAGATTACTTTTTAATCCGGAAAAATTTTAAAATTTTGAAAATGTATGTTCGCAAAAAAAAATAAAATATAAACACGTTAACTTAAAATTATATTTGTCAATGAATATTTCCTTATTTAAACCCGAGTCCTCTCGTCTGCCCGTCCGATATCTTACCCACTCATCTATTGCAGTTGATAACAAAGTTTTTTGTTTTTTTTTACACTAAGATTTTAAAAAACAATTGTCTGTTCATTTACAAATTTTTTAAACGTTTTTAAACAGTTTTTTTCATACAAAAACTTAATGTCTTATCAACTCGTTCAACTCAGTTGTGAACAAAGTTGCGCTTATTTGCATCATTACGAATGCAAGTAACATTTCGGAAACGTGGATTCAAGACCCAGCTCGGACAAAAAAAAATTATATATTATTTTCATTATTATCAAGTATGATTTAAACTATCAAACATTTTAAAATTTGTATTTAAATCATATAAAAATCATATAAAATATAAAAATAACATATTATATTTTATTTATTTAAATTAAGATTTTTTTATAAACTTTACTGTTTGTTTGAAAAATTTGTAAAACCCTTTTTTTAACAATTTCTTAATACAAAGCTTAAATTCGTAAATTCGTATTACAAAAATAGTCTAAAACTGAGAATTTTTTTAGATTAAAATAAATGAAACGAAAGTAGGGATTAACTAGTAGGTGCTTTTTGGATTAAAAATTCCTGTAATCCAAAGTTTAGATTAAACATTTTGCTATGACGGCAGTATAAAATTAACAGCCTTAAATTTTATAAACCAAATTTTCATAACTGAATTAGTACATAGAACATAAATGATTTTTTAAAGATCCATTTCATGTTGAATACTCTAAATTTCTAGTGGAATTCAATGCAAACGTATCATAAAATGTGACCGTCTGACCGTGTAGTAATAATTACTTGAAAGTTATTTTTACTTAATTTAAAAAGCACAGCAAAAAAAAAGGTTATTCTGTCTAGCTCATTTTTAAAACCAAAACAGTCGCGCTTTTTCTAAATATCTAAATTTAATTTTTTTGCGAAAAATTTCTATTCTCATCTTAGTACTCTCGTAATATGGTTTAAAAAATTGATTGTGTTTTCAGAGTCATGTTTACAGTTCCATCTCTTAGCAGTTAATTTTAATACCAATTCCAAAAACGAAGCATATCAAAAACCAAATTTGAACACAAACCATATGAAAAAAGCTATGCAGTTAAAAAAATTACGTGCATTGGCAAGAACCAATAAATTACAAAATATGGTGCAAGTATATGCTAACTACTGGAACAGATTTATATGCGTTTATTACGACAAACATATGTTCATAACGCCATCTAGCTATTGTATTTTGCAAATTTTGCATTTTTTCACAAACGAATAAACTTTTTGCAACAGATTTTCCAAATTTGTAATAGAATAAAGAATTCACGATAACTTTTTCGATGAAATAACCATATACAGTAAGTAATGTTTATAACAAACTTCAAGTGACCGATAACTTTGTTCGTTATAAGCGTTAGATCGTTATAAGCGATTTGTATTTTATTATTATTATTTCTTCTTAGTTTTATATAAAAAAACAACAAATAGATAAGTAATTAAAATTTTACTATTCATTATGAACTTCAGCCGGCACTTAAATTTTGGTTCGTTATAACCGATAGTTCGCAATAAGCGATGTCGTTGAAAACATTACTTACTGTATAAGCAAAAACCACATTCCATGTAATTCTTAAGAATGAATAAGAACTGGCTATGGTAAAAAAAAACAGTCGAACAAAATAAAAAAAAAATTCTTAGGAGGAAATAGGAGGGGGTGAGTAGGGACCAAAGAAATTACTCTAAAGGGCAAAGCATTTTTAAAAATTATAAAAACAACATTTTAAAAAAAATTGAATTTAAAAAAAAAATTGAACACAAAAATCAAAACCTTGCATTTTTCTTAAAAAAAAAAAAAAAGAAAAAACCAATTTTGTGTCAAACTGAAATAGTTTTTGCATAAAAAGGATACGTCATATGAAAGAATGGAAAAATTGCAATTTTCGGTTTTTTTATTTTTACAACAAAATAATTTTTGCACCATTTTTTGGAAGAAAAAGACATTTTTTAGACTTTTTTAAAAAAAGATTAAAAATATAAATCCTTGGCTAGCGGAAGTGTTGCAATAATTTTTTGCAAGTAACTTAATTAACTTTTAGACAAAAGATCATTGAATGAAATACATTTAAACACACAGTAGCTATTCGCTTCGAAAGTCAAAACTTTGAATTTGGAATTGTTTTTTTATGCTTTAGGTAATGATTATATACAAAAATTCATTGTACTAAAATCTTATATATATTACGCAAACGCAAATTTTGTCCAGCGTAAGGCTTTTTAAGTACAAGTCCAATCTTAATAAATTTAGTATGGTTTGGTACGTTTAGGCCTGTAGATGTGCAAACTGGACTTTCTGTTTCCTAAAAATTTATATTTTTTAAGTTAAAGCGAGTTAAAGTTTGCATACAATTGTTGTTGTTATGTTGCTTTTACTCTCCTCAATTTCAGCATATGCCTCAAAATATGTGAGCTATTTAGCTAATAGCTATGAAACTGTTATATTGACGAATAATCATTTATAATTTTATAGCTTAAGCTATGAATTGATATATTCAATATCAAAGTGATAAAGGAATGATTTCTTACAGTTGAAAAAGATTTCTAAGCTGTTGATCGGAAAATTTTTTAATTTTTAAAAATGTACACATAAATTTAATAAGAAATCGGAAACTGGTAATGAAACATTTTTGTTCAAGCAGTTTTCAACTGGAAATCTCACTCCTGAATATTTAAAATAAATTTGGGTATGAAATTAAATATGCTAACATTATATCGTCGTTGCGCGTGCAATACTACGTATATTGAAAAAAGGACCAACATTTACTTCATTTCAATTTTGATCAGTTGAAAATCTATTCAATAGCTTAAAATAAAATCTAGGTATGTTTGATTTTGGCGTTTTAACGCCACACTATAGTTTATAGTTTTCAAGATATGAGAATGTTATTGGTGTCAAACAAACGGATTTTTTTTTTACTTTATTATCCTTAAGAAAATTGAAAAAGTTAGTGTGCATTAACCTATATTTCATAAAAAATGCATATTGTAGGGCACTCATTAGAGATAAACAAAAACTGTCCAGGTGGTGTTTGTAGCAATTTTAATTACCAAAAACTCATTCATAGGTTATCTTTTTTTCATTATTTTACAAAAGAACCGTTATTTTGAAGAGAGTCCTATTTTTGGTGGTAAAAAGTAGCCTATGTCCCAGCCAGGGTAGTAAGGAACCTACATGTCAAGTTTCTACAATCATTTCAATAGTTTTCTTCCGGAAACTTTAAAAACTACACTTTTGGAATCTAAAACGTTCAACAAGAATTTCGAAAAAATATTAAATTTTTTTACAGTTTTATTATATGTATAAATAAGCATTAAGTCCTGAGTCGATTTAGTCATGTCCGTCTGTCTGTCTGCCTGTGATCACCATAAAAGCCTTATATTCCGAGCTATTGTAACTAAAATCGATACATGATCTTTATATTAAAAAATACAGACCAAGTTCGAAAATGAGCCAAATCGGATGAAAACAACGCCTATCTCGCATACAAAGTGACTTTACTAAAACATTAAAATTTGTTTAAATCAAGCCCCCCCCAAAGCTTCTTGAAAATGCTGTTTATATTATCACATATGCTTGATAATGTGATAATGGATTCAAAAAGTCGATTTTCAACAACTTTGAATTTATATTAACTTTTAGTACTGTTTCCTTATTTTGTTACCTCAAAAACATTACATTATCTACACAAAATGAAAGAATGTCCAGAGGTTTTAGACGCAATGTCATAAAGAAAGGTATGATTCCAGTACTAGTGCTATATACTAAGTCGGCTCATTTCAGAAAATCAATAAGCACACTCAATTCCTAAATCTTTGGAATATAAGATATCCTGAATTTGTTCTTGAGATTCCTGTTGAAGATTCCCGAAAATTGTTTGAGTCTCTAGCAAAGATCTGCAACGAATACTTAAAAATAAGTAGTACTCGAGTACTATTCGTTCACAACTCAGTGATTCAAATCAGAGATTTGCAATGAATCACATTTTTGAATCATGAGCCACATACTCAAAAATGAGTATGAATGAGTATAAGTAGTTTCCAAAATAGTACGCATATGTGATTGATTCGAAAAAAAAGTGAATCACATTGTTTAATCATGACCTACTTACACAAATATTAGTATGAATGAGTGTAAGTAGTTTCCAAAGTAGTACTCATACGTGATTGATTCAAAACAAAGTGAATCAAATAAATATGGAATGAATTAAATATTAAGGGTTGCCACCTAATAATATGCATTTTTAAGAATTTTAACCATTATTTAACAGTGTTAGGGGGTCGCTGATTTCGAATCTGAATTCAGAATTTTAAAATTAAATATGGTTAATAGGGTTGCCACCTTATTTTTTATTTTTGCGAATTCGATGTTCGCGCGAAACTAGGTAAAAATGTGTCGCTTAATCCGAGTCCGTAGTCAGTATATCAAAATTATGTATTTTTTTTTGCAATGGGTGCCCACCTATAAACCATATTGAATTTTGAAATTCTGACTTCAAATTCGAAATCAGCGACCCCTTACACTGTTATAATGATGTTTAAAATTCTTAAAAATACATATTATTGGGTGGCAGCCCTTAATATTTTGTTCATTATATATTTATTTGATTCACTTTGATTCGAATCAATCACATATAAATACTACTTTTGAAACTACCTATACTTATTCATACTCATTTTTGAGTAAGTAGCTCATGATTCAAAAATGTGATTCGTTGCAGATCCTTGGTCTCTAGCCATCGGCAATGCCGATGAATTTGTATCCAAAATCGATTTTTTTTTATATATTTGATCGTAATTTTTTAAACACGTTCAAACCAACCCCACCTGTTTGTAGGAATCGAGTATCAAGTAGAGCCACGTGATTCAGTAAAAAAATAATTTGATTGACTTCCATAACTAATGAAACCAATGGCTGAGTTCAGACGAGCATCAAATGATGAGGTTTTTGTTACGTAATTTTGTTACGTTCGAAGTTCATTTTCACTCTCGCAGAGAGTTAATTTTTTTAGCTGGAAACCAACAACAAAATTAGATTCATTCAATCATTTGCTTCTCGTTTAATCTGTTTTTAGGAAATCTCTCGAAATTGCGGAAATATTTTTCAAATAGGGGGAATCATTGGAAAGGTCTTGTGAAAATCTATCGATTAAATAAGGAAATAAGAATCATTATTTATTAACAAATTGATGTGTTGATCAAAAATATAAAAAAAATTTTTAGGGAAATTTATCGGCATTTGCGGTGGCTAGAGACTTCAACGATTTTCCTCAAGTTTAGGATATCTTATTTTTTTATCTCAAAGATTTAGAAATTTCTTTTTGACATAGTTTTCCATATAATTATTTTTTATTATACTTAATTTTTTCATATACTTGGAGTCACCCTACTATGCAGTTATCAGACTGCTGTGATGCTGAAGATACACTTCTTCAAAGTCTTTTTCAATTTTTAATAACATTGAGAAACTGAATTTTTCCAAGAATTAAAACATATTTGAAACATATTCTACTACATCAGAAGAAAAATTTAACGGACTTGCTTTATAATATATTAATTTTGACAATGAAGTGACTGTTGATCAAGTCGTCGATAGATATGCCAAAACACGGAAGCCCAAATTAGATTTCGTGTCGTGATTTGATTTTTCAAACGGGGTTTGGAAATTTTGTAGTGCATTTAAATCAAAAATTTAAGACAACGATTTGATTTTTTTTTTTATTTAAGTTACCTTATGTATAAAGTCACTGAAAACTGGGTAACTGATCTTTTATTTGAAATAATCTATTAACTGATTTTCTTTTAAAAATCGCTATATTCGTGTTATTCAAGAAACCAGTTTTTATATTTTGCCAAATATTTTTTGTTTTTGATTTTGAATTAGATTGCAATTTTTAGTGAATTAAATTTTTATCCACCGTGTTATTCTTTTTAATTAAATTTTTTCATATGCTTACCACGCAATATTAGCGACTATCACCAATATCTGCAACAACTACGAATTAACTCTTTTTGGATTGCTGCCCCCCACCCCCCAAATAGAGTTTCAGGATCCGCCACTGTTTTAAATTCCACAAAAATAATTCTAATGACTTAAAATTTTGCACATAAGCTTTAACCCTTAATATGCACTTTGATTATAAAAGTAAAAATGGAATGAAAACCACGTCTACCTCCCATACAAAATTACTTTACAACTGTAAAATCTACTTAAATTCCACAAAATTGAGAACAATGGCTTAAAATTTTACAAATAAGTTTGATTCTTAAAAAAAACTTAAAACTCCGAGCACCTCCCATAAAAAGTGACGTCATCATTATTATTATTTATTTGGACAAAGTGTTGATATTTAAAACTTTAATATTTTACATGTCGCATATACAAAATAGATAATAACTAATTAAATGAACTTAAGTAAATTATAAATGTTAAAGTAATTATAAAGATATTAATTCAAAAATATTTAGAATATTTTACTGAGTCATCATATAAAACTGAAAGCAATTGAAGAGGATAAAAATACGAAAGAAAACTGGCTCATGTATTAATAAAAATCATTAAGGTAATAAAATTTTAACAACAAATTAAAAAAAATTAATTTAAGTTTTAATAAATAATAAAAATATCAGAATGAGGAAAAATAGAATTAAGAGAAATAGGTGAAGATTAAATGTTTAAAGTGCTTAGTGTTGGAAATAGTTTTAATGTTGGTTGGAAGTGAATTCCATAGCCTTATGGCACTAACAATCGGCTAGAGTTTAGGTAGTTATGCCTCTGAATAACAAGGTTCATGCTTCGTTTTGATCTACAAAACATAATCTTTTCAAATAATATCTTTGACAACGAGAGTGTATGACCTTATGTAAGAAAATGCAATTTCTAGCTTCAAGACAGCTGAGCAAGTGTTGGCTTAATAACTGTGCATTAAAGGGTGTTGTATGCTCATACCTCCGATCATTATAGTAAAACCTTTAAAAATTAAAAAAAATTAATGCTTAAACTTGTGCACATAAGCTGTCATAAACAAAAAGGACTCTTAGTTTCAAATGTGAAATATTTTGATAAAAACCACGCCTTATAAAAGTGACGTCATCAACATACTACTACAATCAAGACTTCAAAGAAAACTAGAATGAGGCCATGGAGGTATTTTAACTTCGTTCCAGTCGATGATACTTCCTTACTAATTTTAATTAATTTTAATTTTTAATAATTTCGTATCTTTTCTTCACAAAAATGTAAGTGCGATACTTTGTTCCTTTTTTCGCAATGATAAATTAAGTTTTAATTTAACCAAGTTTTTCGGTTTAGCTGCAACAAAGTAATTATTTAGTATAAGTTAACTTCTAATTGAAGCTTTAAAGTATTGTTAATTACTAAAACATGACATGGTGTTTTTTCTCAGTGAAATCTTAGGTTTTGTATGTTTGAATATGTATTTTTTAAATATGTGTAAAATCATACAAATAGGAATGAGTACTAATCTAATTTAAAAAATCGTTATTTGCAGTTTTTGTGAAATTTAACAGGTAAAAAAAAGATGAAAAGAGATTGAAAGATGAAAAGAGATTGAAAAATGCAAAATCAAAAATGAAAACTTAAATGGTTTTTTTTTCTCATTCTGAGGTGATGAGAAAATATACAGTTTTCGATTTTGATGTTATAATAACAGAAATTTTTTTTAACACACTATCTGTAAACTATCAAAAAAAGTAGTGCGGTCGGGAGAACAAAGTTCCTTAAGATTTTTCTTCAACTCCGAATATAATTCGAAATAAAATTTATATATTTTTATTTTTTTTAAAAATTTTTATTTTATACAGTTTTTCAAGGAAAATAATGTATATGAACGATAAAATCAAAAAGTTTCATATAATATTTTAGGAATAAAGATTTATTTATTGAAAATTAAGATGTAAAATTCTTATAAGAGATTAAAAGTCAACAAGGCGTTGAGCATTAAACATTCATCATTTTCCTAGTATGGAGCATGAATTAATGAAAAACCTTGATTGAAAACTGAACTTTCTTTTAAGAGTATAAAAAAACACATTTTTAGTAGTGTCCGACCGAATATTCGGTTTCGGTTTCGGTTACAGCCAGTTTTGGTCCTTTTAGTCAGTTTCGGCTAGTTTCGGCTATTCGGCCTCAATATGGCCGAATAACCGAAATTAGCCCAAATTTTTGGTAAAAAATTCGGAACATTTCAGGCATAGCGACAACTCTAAGTTTTAATTTTTTTTTGCAGATTACATGGATTTTGGCATTCTTACTCCAAATCTGAAAAAATTACAGGCCGCTCGCAATTGGTTTAGAAGTTATAGGACTCCAAAGTTGAAAAATATGGCCCACAAATCATGCTATTTTTTAAAATTTTTCAAAAAAACTACACTTTATGGTATCATAAGAAAGGTAATTTAAATACCTATTCAACAAGGTATCAAACAAGAAAATCCATGCACAACTCTTAAAATCATAAACATTTTTAGTGTAGTGCTTTCGTAAAAGGGAAACCACTAGTTTTTCAGACAAATTGCAAATATAAGAATAGTTGTTATATCTTAAAAAGTTATGAATGGATTTACATGTTTGATACCTCGTTGTACTCGCATTACCTTTCTTTTGATACCATAATGCGGAACACTAAAAAAAAGCAAGATTTGTAGGCCATTTTTGCAACTTTGGAGGCCTATAGCTTCTGAACCAACTGCGAGCGCCTGAAATTTTCTAAATTTCGATTTAAGAGGTTAAAAATCCGTATAGGCCGTAAAAAAAATATCAAAAAAAGAGTTGTCGCTAGTCTTGAATTATACCAAAATTTTTAGCATCAGTCATTTAATTCAAATATGTAAGTTTGGCTAAATAAAAATATTTACAACGCATTGTACAAAACAAAAATTAAGAATTCGTCTTTAATTCGATTTATCGTGTTAACGCAAAAAATTTTGGTTAAATTTATGCGTTCGGTACTAAAATTTTCGATATTATCATCTCTATTGCAATTTAAATTAAAATTTTATAGTTACTGAAGCCAAAAATCAATAATTAAACTTCCGAACGAGTTCTGTGTTTTTGGAATAAATGAAAAAAAAAACGAAATATTTCTATTTTTATAATAATAAATCTATAAAAAAACAGAAATAAATTGTTTTGTAGTTTTAAAAAAATTTACATTGTAGGTGCGTTATAAAAAGTAAAATAAAAAATGATCTCATTTATTATTGTAGTAAACTTCAATATTCAAATAATACTTTTTTTGTACTAGTAGTACTTTTGTTTCCTTTTAATAAATAAAAATCATTTGTAGAAACTTAAATTTTCATATTAATAACCAGTTTCGGTTTCGGTTTCGGCCTAATATTATAAAATCGCCGAATATTCGGTTTCGGCCAAAATTCCGGTTTCGGTCGGACACTAATTTTTAGGGTCCACCCTAGCGTCAAAAAGCTTTTTTTTTAAACTCTTACCTTAGATTCGAAATCAGCGACCAGTGCATCTGCCATGAGTATATAACAAAACCATATTATTAAGGTCCACCAAAGTGTAAAAAACAAATTTTTAATTCTTACGTAAGATTCGAAATCAGTGACTTCTTAATATTGCCAGCTCATAAATAAAGAGTATAAAGCAAAAAAAAAATTTTTAGGGTCCAACCTAGTGTCGAAAACTTTTTAGAATGCTAACATCACATTCAAATTCAGCGACCAGCGCAACTACAAAGAGTATGAAATAAAACTGTATTTTTAGGGTCCACCCTAGTGTAAAAAACATAATTCTAATTCTTACGTTAGATTCGAAATCAGTGACCCCTTAATACTGCTAGCGCATAAACGAAGATTATAAAGCAAAAAAGCACATTTTTATGGTCCACCCTAGTTTCAAAAATTTTTTAAAATTCTTACATTAGATTAAAAATTAACGACCCTTTAATACTGCCAGCTCACATACAAAGAGTATAAAAAAACACATTTTCAGGGTCCACTCTAGTCTCAAAAATACTTTTTCAAATTTTAATATTCGGTTCGAAATCAGCGAATATATATACATATAGTTACAAAAAATTTTTAGGGTTCACCCTAGTGTAAAAAATCTTATAAAATTCTGACATAAGATTCGAAATCAGCGATCAGTGCTTCTACAAAAAATATTTAACAAGCAAACATATATTTTGGGACCACCCTACACTCAGAAAAAAATTATGAGAAAATTTAGAAGAATAGCACACAATTGATAGAACACCGGGCTTCATTTAGCGCCATGACCGATTTTCTGAAAATGAAGTATATATTTTTCGTTAAATTTAACCAGAAGTGGGAAATATTTTAGGAAAATTATCCAATCATTAACGAACTATTTCGCTAAATTGAAGAAACTTAGCGCAATTGTGTTGAAATTTTATTTCATTTTAGTAAGTTTTTCTACCGTTTACTTATCATCGGCAATAACTAAGGAAACTATTTCTCTGAAAATTAGAAATATCGGCTACTTATTTATAAGAAATTTAATTTATCGGCTATAACTATGAGAAACATTTTCTCTGAAAATAAGAAATTTTTCATCGAATCCCTGGAAAAATTTTGGAATTTTTGCAAAAAAAAAAAAAAAATTTTAAGATTTTAAGCAGCTCCTCTGAAAATTATGATTTTTATACTGACGTAAATCTGCAAACATTATTATTATAAACCTTAAATTAAATTGAAAAATTACCATTATCCGGAGACTTGAACCTCGGCCGCGTGAGTGTAAGTGCAAGGGCTTATCCATTCGGCCATCGCTGTTGTTCAACAATCGTCGCTTAATTAGCTTAATTAAGAATTGTTCGCTTTGTACGTAATTTTAACTCATTTTTTCTAGAAATATAAGAAAAGCATCCTTAAAATAAATCAGTTGTGGTGTTCAAAAATAGAAAAGTTCACATGTATTTCTATAAAATATCTAAGTATTATATTTCTCCAAATTTAAGAAATCATGCTGTAAAATGTTGCAAGCGGACTTAATATCAATACAGTTCATCTTCAAATTATTTCTGCTTTTATTCAATTTTTCGAAATTTACCCTTTATCATACCTTAATCTCTTATATTTAAGTAAAAACTTGTCTTTTAGACTAAGAAGCTGTTTTGATAACGTTGTAAGGGCAGCAGATTTTTTTGAGCGTAGTGACAAAAAAACATTTTTGAAATTCTAACATCAGATACGCCTGTTAGTTTGTATTCTGCTCGATACTCGCACGCATACACACACAAGAAATTTCTCTGTTACGGGACGGTTTCTACCAAATCACACCATCCGCGTAAAGCCAGCCGAGTAAAGGAACTTCGTTCCACAAATTCGTTCCAATAAACAAAAAAAAAAAAGCAAATTCTTCAGTAAATTTTTTTATATTGTTAACCTCAGATTCATTTTAAAGAACATAAGAAAAGTTATTAAAATTAAGTTGTTAGAAAAGTAAGCTCAGAAATTATTATTATTGAATACAATTGATAGTAGTGATTTTTAATATCAAATTTTTTTTTTATTTTTTTTTTATTTTTAATAAAAAATTATACATTGGTTTTGTGTTAAGGAATATGTACTGATATAATTTAAAAATTTCGAATTTATTTGGTCTTAAAATTAAAAGTGTGCTGATCACACCTCAATCAGATCTGGCAACCCTGCTTATGACAAACACTGTGTGCTTTGAGTGCAATAGTTTATTTCTCGTTAAATAACACAACTCAGCTATGTTCTGGTTACTAAAACTAAACTCTCAGTGTATATTACAAACAACATAACGTCACAGCTTCGTAGCGAATATCATAAACCTATTTTTTTATTTATAAAACACCATAAAATAGTTATTTATTTTAAGGGTAACCAGTCTGGTTAGTCAGGCCGAAAAATAGGCATTTTTTAGAAAGTTTTTTTGGAAAAAGAAAAAAATATAGGTACTCAAAACTTTCAGGTATATTAATAGTACTTTGCAGAAGATCGTATAACATTTTCAGATTATTTAATCTGTATCCTGAAGTAGGACAAGGGGCGATGGGGGCCATTCGAAAAAGACGAATCGAGCTGGCGATTTTTAAACAGGTCGCAAAAATCATCTAAAACCAATAATCAAAAAATTTTTCTGTTAAGTAAGAGTGTAATTTTGAAAAAGACAACTTCTAATGAAATTGATTAAACCATTTGCGGCATTTGAAAATTTTTTTGTCATTTTTACTGAACATTTTCGTTACATTTTGATTGATAAATAACACAGTGACACAAAATTAAGGTCATTGTCTCGGGCGTGAACCAAACCAAACTGAAACGATAGTATTTGACATCAATAACAAAAGTCCAAATCCCTTTTTGCTCCACTACGTCACAATTTTTTTTTACAATGGTTTCAAATTTTAAATTTTCGGTCGAAAATGAAATTAAAAAATAGTAAAAATTATATGTAAAACTTAATTCAGGGTGCTTCTTGTCTTCAGAAGCCTAAACTAAAATTTCACGGGGAATATTTTTTTGGAACACTTTAACCCTCTAGCTCCTACCAATATGGGCCATTTTGACCCTTTTTTTGGAAAAGGTCCTAAAATTCAACTTTGGAGGGAGGTCAAGGGTTAAAACCTTCCATAAAAATATTTTCAAGAAAATTTCATTAGGGGTCACCCAAGACTTGTAACCTCTACGAGTTATAGGTTTCACATAAAAAACGAAATGAAAAAACCAATTTTTTTTTATGTTTTGTTATTTTTAATGTTATTTTTATATAGTGTCCATATCGTTTTCCTTGTCATGGCATTGTAGGTCCGCTTGACACTTGCGATATGCGCTAACTTTAGTATTTGATGCCAACAAATTATGCGCATTTAAAAATGAAGCAAGTTCCTCCGATTTTCGTTGTGTTAATTGGAGTTTGGCTACTAATAAATCCAATTTTGCCTGTGTAATCAAAACAGGTGCACTAACTTCTGATGGGACAGGATTATAAACAGAATCTACTTCCATTTCACTTACAATGGACAGGGCTTCATTATTTAAAAATTCATTTGGGCTAGGGCGTCTTGGAGGAATCTCTTCAGAATGCGGCAATGGAACTTGAGCGCTGGGAACACTTTGATATTCAAACTTCGACATATTTTTTTTCTGTAATCCCCACACAGAATTCACGCACGCATAATAGTTCAAGGGATCATGTTCAATTGGGTCAATCCAAACCATAGGAACACCGAATGGCATCGATCCACGTTTGTGATGTAACCATTCCAACAAGTAATCGTAGCATCTCTTGCAAACTGTTTGTGGCACCCATGGGACATCAGGAATAAATGTTTGATCAAAGTATTTTTCATATGCTATTATCAGTTCCTGACTGGAACGACCTCGACCGCGTCCTGATGGTGTGAACTGACCGCAGATATAACAAAATTTCTTTAAGTTTCCGCAGAACTCCATTGAAAATATAAATTTTTCGAAAAAAAGACCACGACACTTACACTTTCACTGTTTTAATCAAAGTACTCAATTCTTACTTATTTGAATTTCTAAGCTAAGCCACCTTAATATAACTAACAAAATTTTGGAAAATATCTTATAAAGTATTACATATATTATTATAGCTTAATACCATTACGCCGTACCGTTATAATAAATCAAATTTATTAATATACGAAGATATTAACCCTCCCAATACTGCACTATGCATATTGGTAGGAGCTAGAGGGTTAAAGTGTTCCAAAATATTTCATGCCATGACAGTGAAAACGATATGGACACTATATAAAAATAACATTAAAAATAACAAAACATAAAAAAAAATTGGTTTTTTCATTTCGTTTTTTATGTGAAACCTATAACTCGTAGAGGTTACAAGTCTTGGGTGACCCCTAATGAAATTTTCTTGAAAATATTTTTATGGAAGGTTTTAACCCTTGACCTCCCTCCAAAGTTGAATTTTAGGACCTTTTCCAAAAAAAGGGTCAAAATGGCCCATATTGGTAGGAGCTAGAGGGTTAAAGTGTTCCAAAAAAATATTCCCCGTGAAATTTTAGTTTAGGCTTCTGAAGACAAGAAGCACCCTGAATTAAGTTTTACATATAATTTTTACTATTTTTTAATTTAATTTTTGACCGAAAATTTAAAATTTGAAACCACTGTAAAAAAAAATTGTGACGTAGTGGAGCAAAAACGGATTTGGACTTTTGTTATTGATGTCAAATACTATCGTTTGAGTTTGGTTTGGTTCACGCCCGAAAATATGTGTTGCACTGTGTAATTCAATATGCAATGTATAGGTACGATTATGGTCCATTCCATGGACAATTCAATTACGTGTATTTAAAATAAAATCATTAAGATTCGTTAAAAATTGACTGAGTTATGAGACGGCTCACAAACGAAGTTTTCCAGAAAGCATGTTGTAAGTTTTAACCCTTTGTATTGCCGTGTAACAGAACTGTAACGAACCGAATAAGGGGTTGTCCATAAACTACGTTACTGATTTTCCGGTTTTTTTACCCCCCCCCCCCTGCGTTACTTTTCGTAGTGCTTTTAAAAACCCCTCCCCCCCATAAAGTAACGTGACATATGAAATTAATTCATTCGAATGATTATATATTTTGACTAGCTCTGACAATTTTCACTAGTATTAGTGACTAGTATGACTAGATACATTAAAGGAACAGTTGGAAAAAAATCAATAATTAATATCATCTGTAAAAGCTATTCCATCTGCGATCCAAGATTCGATGCTCTCAATCACTGGGATAGAAGAAGCTGGTAGCTTTGTTGAGGATTCTTCAAAATAGAATTTTTCATCGGATTCTATGTCGACCCATTCAGGTGAATCCTCATTTCTAACGCAAAGAAATTCACCTGGTCTTTGACAGAGTACCCTTAAAGGCTGCACCCGAGCTACACCAAGTTCTGTGTTTTTGTGTAAATGCTTTCTGAAAATTGATTTATTTAAATAGTATTTTTTATTCCGATTTATTGTAAACTTATGCCAATCATAGAAGTTTTAAAAACGAAATGCAAGCCGCAGGTAGGACACGACCTTGAACCGATTTCTTCTTTCTGAGAAGGACAGTACATGTCATACGGTATCTCCTTTGATCAAGAACATTCAGGCCTTAACGTCAAAGCCTGTCGCAAAAGCAAAGACCCAATTTTTTCAGACGTGTGCTGAGATGGTGAAGGAATACCAAAAGGTTCCTGTGTCGAGGGAAAAGGTGGTGGAAGAAATCGTTGAAACAAAAGTTAACCATCAATTTAGATGATCAAACATAAACATGTAAGGTTAAAAATTTTTGAAATGATTGTGTTATTAATTAGAGGTTTTTCGTCGATTTTTTTAATTTTTGGTAACGTTACAATATCTAAACACCTCCCCCCCTACTGTTACTTATCGTAGTGCATTTCAAAACCTCTCCCCCCCGTTGGTAACGTAGTTTATGGACGACCCCTAAATTCCTAGTTAAACACTTAATGGCCCATTTACACCAAATAAATAATTTTTGCAAAACAGTCATAAATGAAAGAATATGATTCTAAGACAGAAAGGGAAGTATAAGTGAATCAACTACTGAAACTAGTTATATAAAGTTCGCATTCCTTATAAAATATATGACCAAATAATAGAAAATTAAAAGGAATAAATAAAAAATATTATGCTAAGATCAATACTGAGTAAAGTGTTCCAAAAATTGAAAATTGATTGAATCAGCAAAAAATGTTTGCAATTTACTAAAAAACTACGAATTTTTAGCCTAAAGCGTGTTAATAAAATCCGAATAAATTTAACATATATGTTTTCAATTTGATTTTTCATTATGAATTCACTATATTTATCAATTTAAATGATACTTTTCGAAAAATAAGCACTTGCCTTTTAAAAGGGTTAAGTATTGTGCGCTACCTGCTGTGACGCAGTCGGCTCGGAAGCTCATAACTTTTGAACCATTTCGAATTTTTATTTGCCCTTTTAGTACAGATATTCTACACTGTTATAGCTAACGAAAGTGGCAGAAATTTTTTTTCTACTCAACTAACCAGAATGGAGCCTTAACAAAATTATCAAAGCTATGAAATAAATTTAAGGAAAGAGTGGACAAAAAAATCTTTAGAATGCACGATTAACATTCGACTTTCAGTACGTCAGAGCAAAAAAGTGGGATTTCTATAGGTTTATAGCATTGTGTATCATTCTGAATAGTTTTTGTAACATTAAATATATCTATAAACATGTTTCTTTCCAATTCCTATGCAATGAATTTACATGTTATGTAAAACATAACTGATTGGACCCATTTTTAACTATATAAATTATTTCTATATGTCAACTTTTATACTTCGAGTAGGAAATTTCTTTTAAAATATTGATGTTTTTTGCTCGCTTTACAAACGACAGTCTTAAAATTTTATCTCATTAAAATTTCACACTTTCATTATTGTTTTATTGTAACAACTTAATTTGTCTGCTAATTTCAAATAAATCGATTGATAGCGAAATTTATTTGCACTCTAAAATTAGCACATGGAAATTATTTAAGAAATTAGCGCTCTGATAATTTTGCAAAGTATTTGGTTAACTGATCTAGTTAATCAAATGTGACGTTAATACATGTCAGCAACAATGAAGCTAATATAATTATCTAAGAATTCGACAATCTATTGTTAGTGGTTGTTTTGATGAAGATGTTATTATTTTTTTAGAAATGATTTTTTAGAAAATAACATCATTCCTTTAGTTAATGATAATGAAGTTTTTTTCAGAGCCTAATTTATTTTTTTAAGTCGAATGTGTACGAAGCTTGCAATATTGTTATAGCAGAAACTTTATCATACATTCCTTAAGATACATACTATTTCTCGGTTCCTAGATTATAAAAAAATCCCAATGTCAAACGAAATTGTTCATTTTGTATGTCTTGAATAAAGTTCAATACTTTTGATAATGGAAAATAACCATATTTTGAGATAAATGACGTATTTAAAAATATGTATTTCCATTGGAAACACATTTAGCAATATATATACATATAAAAAAGTAAACAAAAAAGTTTTACTTTACTCAAGTTCAGCCTCCTTAACGACAATCAGAAAAAATATTGGCCAATCACGCATTCAAGTGCTGATCGGAACATAACAATGAATGCGATGCACACGACCAAGTACAGTTCGTATCCAATTTCGATCACAGCAGCACAGTCAACAATTGAAGGAGCTCAGATTGCTTTGAATTCATACAGATACATTTTAACGATCGACAAGATCTTTCACATACCACAAGTTCAACAAGTTCGATTTGCTCGTGTACACAGCCACTGAGTGTTGTATCTGAGCTAAAAAGTTGGCTAGAGTGATAGAAAGAGAGAGATAAAAAGAGAGTGAGATTTTGCTAAAGAGTGGGGAATTTTTTTTTTGCTTTCCTGCCTCAAACTGGCTCGTGCCAGTATGTCTGGTAATATCTGATACAAACCAGATAAATTTGCTTTATATCGATATCATGCTGCTCATGCTTATCATACGAATAGCAATGACAACAACATCAACATCATCAACAACAACAACAACAACAACAGCTACATTGACAATTGCCAAACATTAAATTTTAAAAATTAAACTGTCATTCTTATAGATGTGACTTTCTTGTAGATTTTTTGTCTTAAAGTTCAGTTTGTGCTTTAGATCTGGTTAAATAATAGCTAACTCATTGCAAAAAAAAACAAACAAAATAAAAACACACACATATACATATATATACATATAGGGGCCGTTGTGCGGAATTTGTTTAAAAACAAAATTATAAAAATAATTGACATTTATGTCCCGTAATTAAAAAAATATTTTACTTTTATAATATACACAAATTGTCATTGGTTTAATCCTTGTTAACGACAATTCAGTAATTTTTTTATAGAAGCAAACACTTAAGCAACCTCATAAAATAAGAATATTTATAATTGTAATTAAAAGCGCAATTTCAGAGAGATATCTTCAATGCGCCATTATTTTTTTCATCAAAAACCATTATTAAGCAAGAAGAAAAAAAAGTTATGGACAATAAAATAGCAATTCAGAAACAAAAATTTCGGCCATTTTAGCCGTAGAAAGGACTTTGATCAGGATTCTTATGATTATTTGTGTTTTGAGCGTAATTTATTAAATGTATACATATGTTCGAGAACTGGAAATGCATGATTTATGGCTACTCCGCAAAATTAATGTCCATATTCTTTAGAAGTTTTAGCAATTTGATCTTTACTCTCTGAGGTTTGTCATTGAGATGTGACAGTCATTCCGAGAAATTAATTTTAATTGAAAAGATTATTAAAAGTTAAAGTTTTTCTTTTTATAAATTTTTATAAAAATTTAACATTTTTAATTTAAAATTTTTATATACAATACAAAAATGGGGAGTTAACTTTTACTTTTAAGAATAAAAGCTCAAAGTTGAGGGTGTTCTCAGACTTTATTGGTAAAAGTAATTTTTTTAAAAACTGTAAAGACTTTTTTATATGAATAAGCTTGTTTGAAGCGTCTTTTGGGACTTTTATTATAAAGGCTTAACTAAATTAGTTTTTTTTAAGGTTTTTTTTCATAAAGGTTCCCTGGTAGGTTAATACTCTTTTATTTTAAGTGCAGAGAGAGTGGCTGTTCTACTGGCACTTCGGAGTAAGGAACCCCAAATCTCAAATTTTTAAAATAATTTTCTTTCTAGACTTTTTTAAGAAACATTAAAACATAAAAGTTTTCTTAGACTCTTATGTCCTTTTTTTATAAAGTTAGAATTATTTTTAAAGATAAAAGACTTTTTAGAAAAGAATTAAAAAATTGTGAAGGAATCCAACACAATACAGTAATATTACAGTATCACAGCACGGTGTCAGGATACGGATTAGTCAAAGTCTTATTGTGAATATAGCAACAAGGTATAAACATTTGTGTAAGCAGATCGCCAGAGATGTATAAGCTAGTAAAAATGATTATTATATCAATGAGTTTGACAAAGTAAAAGGTGATCTTAGAAATGAGTGGAAACTAGTGAACAATCTCTTAAACCGAAACTGTAATACGGATCAGATATCTTGCTGGATTTAGGGGTTTTGTTTTTGACTGGTTATAGTCCTAATTGGAAAATAGAAGGCAATGTGTTAAAATTTTAAATTATTATAGTTCATCAGAAGTTTTGTCTCTAGGTATTTCCCAGGGCTCAGTCTTGGGCCCTATTTTGTTTCTATTATTTATAAACTCGCTTTTTAAACTCAAATTCTGTAGTTCTATTAATGGCCTGTGCCTTCTTGTGTGACTCTCCTTTGAATTTATCTGTAGATATAAACCATGACCGGGCTGTTTGAAGTCACTGGTTTATGATTCATAAGTTAGTACCCAGTGATAAAACTAGAATTATGTTCTTTAATGTTAATAAAGGAAAATTCGAATCTGACTCTTTCTCTTTTCATAGCGGAAAGTGTGAAAAATTTTGTCTGAGTAATGATTTATGTGACCAACCGTACTCCTTTTGGGAGTTTTTTTACTTCTTTTTTGCTCGCTGTGCTTCTTGTATCGAAGTACGCTTAAAGTACAGTAATTATCGCTTATAAGCATAACCTCTATTTGCTTGGTTTTTGCTGCTTATAAGCGGGAAAGCATATATAAAAACTCGGTTATATGCATCCACAGTGCTTATAAAAAAACTCGGTTAAATGCCTCCACGAAGCATAAATAAAAATTGGAATATTGTTCCAATAAAAATTGTGTTATGAATTGGTTTAATTTTTAATTATATTTATTTACAAATTAGAGTTTGTCAAATAAGCGTTTTTAAAAAATAAAAAATAGATTAAATTAAATTAAATTGCCGCTTCTAGCAGTCTTATATCACTTAAGGGTTTTTAAAAAATTTAAACAAACTAAGTTTTAAGTCAGATTCGAGTTAAATTAATTTAAATTGGGGCTTCTACCAGACTTATACCACTTATGGTTTTAACAAAATATATAAAAAAATATGCTTTAAAAAAAATTAAATTTAAGAACACCAGGTTCGTACTACATAAAACTTAACTTAATTTTTTGAATTTTTTTAGTCCTTTCTATCTCGAAAAAAGTCAGTTATTTTCTTTTGTACATTGCAGAATTTTTGGCACATATGTTCTTCTATCTTATTTAATTTGTCTCAAGTTCCTTTACAATTGAAATTTTTTGTTTGAGTGACAAGGTTATTTTTTATTTTTGTTCATTTTAAAACTGCACAGGAAAAAGAAAAGAAACTTTGACACTTTCAAAGACAGTGACAGGCTATTTCATATTTGACAGCTCAATAGAGATGTGAAATTTATAATCGGAATTTTAGTAAAGATGCATATAACTGGTTAGTTTTCTATGATTTTGGTTTTAAAAAATTCCTTATTTTGATGCATGTAAAAGACAAACTCATATAAGCGAAAAAATGCTGGCTATTTGAAGTGAAAAAGTTAAATATCTCAAGTTCGAATGCATATAAGCGGGATATGCTTATAGACATAGTGCATATAAGCGAAAATTACTGTACTTCTTTTTACTCGTTGTACTTCTTTTTTACATATTTTTCACAATTTTTCCATAAATCAATTCACAATATACATCTCTAACTACTGCAAAAATTTATTTTATATCACTATCTTCTTTTACTAGAATAATTCAGTTTGTTTTTTTTACATTTACTTAATTTTACATTGATTTGCTTATAATTATTTATTTCAAAGTAGAGTACTTGAAAAAAGGTGTGTTTTTCATCTGAAATAAAAAAAAATACGTATTCATCTGAAATAAAAAAAAAAAGAAATTATCGTTCTGAAGGCTTAAATGTACTACAATAACTACAATAAATAATAATATGTATATTTGAAAAACAAATAAAAAATAACGGACTTGTGAAAAAATGTTGTAAAATCGAACACAAATACCACGAAAACGTAGTTTCGAGAGAAGTTGTTTAAAGTTTTTACAGCACTTTCATACACACTACGGTGCGCTTTCTTCTTTGGCTGTAACTTTAAAAATATTTTAAACTTCGGTTATTTTTAAGATATTTTTATTGCGAAAAATTGAAGAAAAATTGATTTTTAAAATCCGGCACACTGGACTACTACCGTAACCCATTAATGACAAGTATGACGGCAAAGCTTTTGCTTCCAACAATGTGAGAAAGTCAAAAATATGCTTTTTCCAAAAAAGTTCTAAAATTGACATTTAAAGCCTTTTTGTTTATGTTTTCGCACCAGTTCGTGCAGTATTTCAAAGAAAAGTGAAAAATGCCACTCAGATGATATATTTTGTTTTATAAACATCAAGAAAAAAGAAAATATAATTAAAAAAGTGCATTAGGTTAAAGTTGAACATCTACGCTACGATATGAAAATTTTACAATTTCAATTATTTCTAAGCTTTTTTTTTTATTTCTCTACTTACAGATCCCTCAAATGTTCGCGATCATATGCTTCACCACACTCAAATCCTATTATTATTTTTTTTTAAACTTCAGATTTTTTTATCATTTATTTTTACAAATTTATGCTGAAAATTTCAAACTCTAAACTCAACGGGTTCTGGTGGTGAGAATTAATAGGTTAATAAGCAATGATTTGCAAGCTGGTAATAATTAATAATCTCTTATAAATTTAACTTCTTGTTCAATCGATTTATTCATGCTCCTTTTCATATTTTCATATATAATTTTTTTGAGTATACTTCTTTTTTGTACTTCTATATTTATTCTTTGTACTTCTAGTGTACTTCTTTTTGCTTTGAAAATGTTGGTTACATTAATAATAGCTGCGTTCCATTCGCTTCAAAATAGTCCAGATTATTTTTTTTACATGCAAAGCAAAAACAAAAATAATAATCCTATAACAAATAGGATTTTTTTTGCTATTCATATAAAATTGTGATAAAGCCTTTAAAAAATTGGAAACACAGGTGCCCAGGTTTAGAGTAAAACACATTCAGAGAACAGCGTTCACTAAGGTATCGCTACCATAATAGTTCACAATAATTTTGAACGACACACGTTCTCATGACAGTTCTAAAGAAGTATCTCATGGCTACTACTAGACGTCTCTATTTCCTAAGAGCTTATTGTAGCCCTATTCTTCTTAAGTGTATCTATTTTGGACTATTTCATTCAAAACTTGAGTATGGGATAAGTTGTTGGGTTGCATTGGCGTAGCAAGCGAGGAGAAAGAATATAGCCTTTAAAAAATTTGAAACACAGGTGCCGCACCTGTATATTTTTATGAGCTGACATTTCATTTTTTGAATTATTTGTTTGTTTGATACAATGACTATTAGGTAGCCATGAGAGCTACCTATTTTCTCATGAGCTGCGACCATCGAATGTTAAACAAAAGAAAACAAAACAAACCGCGTGTGTCACACACATTGAACGCATTCGGCGGAGCCAACAATTGCACTTAAATTATTTATATAATTGCATAATATTAATAATTAAATTAAATAATTTACAATTTTTTTGACGTTTAGAGTAAAACACATTCAGAGAAAAATATCGTTCACTAAGGTATCGCTACCATAACAGTTCACAACAGTTTTGAACGACACATGTTCTCATGACACCTAATAGTTATTGTATCATTATTGCTGGTTTGAATTTAATTTTGACTGCAACGGTAGTGCCCTCTACGAGTCGTTTTTTTTGCCGTTCCTTTGAGAAAATTTGCTATCGCTATTATATTAGGGCGAAAGGAACGCAGCTAATATTGGATTATAATGTGTTTCAAAGCCATATTTATTTACGTTAATAACAACTATAAAAATAAATAACGGCTTTGACTCAACATATACGAGTGTAGTGAGCTACGAATATACTTTCTTCTTATATAAAGGCTTCCATCTAAAAGTGATAAGGAAACATTCCCCACCGTATCTTTTGGAAGCTTAAGGGTAGTGTTGTATTTATGTTGTTTTCAAATCGCTTCTTTAAGAATGCATGTGGAACTTTTACTTATTGTCAAGCAATGACAACAGAAATTATTAATATCATTGTTTCCTAGCCGCTTATTATAGAATTCGGTAGACTAGTGGAAGCGCGCTTGACTGTCGCGCAGCGGTCCCGGGTTCGAATCCTGGCCGGGCATTTTCATAACAAGGGAGAGAAATGTTTCCACATTAATTTTTAGAACAGGGCATAGGACTGCTTCAAATTCACTTTTTAAGACAGCGGAGAGGAATGTTTCCCTTTAATGACATGCTATGTAATAAAAGAAATGGTGTGTCCAACGGAAGAGAATACTTCCTACATTCCATGGAATGTTTCCTGTTTATGTCCGGGAATGTTTCCATTTCCTGGAGGGATATTTACAAAAAATCTGTTAATACTCAATAAATATTATAAGACAGGCGCCAACTCAAAAAATTCATTTAGTGAAACTATCGAGACCATTTGAAGGGCCTGAAATCACAATAGATTCTAGTGTTTTAAAATAAAAATCGAAGATATTTTGTAAAAAAATTTTTCAACGTTTTCTATGTGTTTATAAAGTATTATTTTTTGTTTTTCCTTAAATGCGAAATACCACAATAATAAAAGAAATTTCTAAAATTGCCACTTGATTTTATCAAGTTTTGAAAATCACATGGCATGAGCGCAAATAATTGTAGGAAACAGAATGCTTATATTAAAATGTGGTTTTGTTCATTCAAGTCAGATGTGAAATGGAATCGTTAATAAAGTTTATTTACGATATTTGAAAGTAAGTCCTATTTTCAGAAAACCTTTCGCCAAAATCCTCTGTTAATATTTGGTATGTACCATACTTTGTACATGCCTTTGATAGACTACTCTATCGAAATACCACTAATATCAAAACTGTTTTCTTGTGCGAAATCTATTATTTCAAAAAATTTAACAAAAATCGGTATGTTGTAGCAGTAAGTAAAGGTTGTAGCTACAAGTAACCTCATTAATATGCATTTTTATTTCTTTGTTTTCCTTATATTGGGACCACAACAAGCAAAAAATGTACTTTGGAAAATTATTTTTTCGATTCTGTTTCGAATTCGAGACGGAATCATTTTTTTGTACAGTTTATTCGAAACGGATTGCGTTTCGCTTCCGGAACTGATCCTTTTTCGTATGAAATTCCTCTCAAAAACGCGAACTGCTTTTTTCATTTTTTCGGATCCGTTTCGATCTCAGAACTCACTTCATATACGAATTCGAGACGGATTCGTCTTCTCAAAGCAATGCGAATTCGACACGGACTCGTTTTTTCTAAATAATGCGAGTTCACGATGGACTCGTTTTTTTAAATATTACGGATTTATGCTAAATTCGAAATTTTATTTGCTTATTTTAATTTTTTTTTAGTAATTCACAGTAATTATTTAGTAAGTTTTCGGAAAATATCTTGTCTTCGGCTATGCTATAGTCACAACTAACTTGTTCACTCATGATAAAAATTGAAAAATTCTGACAAGTAGTTCTATTCGATTTGAAGTAGAGCTTGCACTTCGTATCCCTAATCCACTGCAAATAAAATAAGAGATTTTATAACAAATTTCAGACTCTTTTTATGTTAACGTTGTGACCATTTTTTTACGGATTCGTAACGGGTTCGAAACGGGTCCATCGAAACATAAGAAAGTGAAATGTGTACTGACGAACTCTTAAAGGGTTCGAAAGGGGTTTGAAACGGATTCGCATCCGTTTTTGTGCACACTAAGTATTTACGTAAAAAATTTGTTAAGTCTCTATGTATTGTAGTCTTTTCACAATCAATATGAACGCTAGTTGGAATTGTACTGAAAATTCATTATAACTTCAGATTTTACGCTATAACTTCTGAACCCTTGAAGAACACACTTTCATTTTGTACCTTTGGAAAGGTAATCGAACGTAAAAAAATGAAAATAATGAAAATGAAAAAAAATTATAGCGCCTATTGCTGGCGTATTAAGCTTTGAAATTAATAATGGGTCGTGTAACTGCAATTTTTTAAAAGTTTAATATTTTTCCCTCAAAATAAAATTTCCATTGATACCAGAGAACTGCACAAGCCTACTTGAAACTCTATTTCAAGTACTTGCTTAAAATACAAGTTCAAGCTAGCTTGAGCTTGATAATTTTGAATTAAGTATAGCTTGTAATTGAATATAAATAAGCCCACGACAGCTTGCGACTTGCAAGTATGCTAGCTTACAAGCGAACGGCACGAAGTTTCAAGTAAAGGAAAGCTTGATGTCTTCGGCAAAAAGCTTGAAAATTAAAGCAAGTATCCAAAAAATTCAATGAGCTTGTTTAGAGAGAGCTTAAGCGTAATAGGACTTTTAAGGATTCTGTGGACTCCGTGGTTGGAAGTTTTAGGGGTAACTTGTTTCGAAGATGATGTCAAACTTTAAAATTTAAGATGGCGGATAGAATTGCCACCTAGATTTTTTTATTTTTGCGAATTCTTGTAATTTTGAAATTCTGACAACGGATTTGATTTCAAATATAATGTCACAGTTTTAAAATTTAAGGTAGAGGTTAGGGTTGCCACCTAAATTTGTACCACAGTATTGCCACCTAATAATATGTATTTTTAAGAGTTTTAAACATCATTTATCAGTGTTAAGGGGTCGCTGATTTTGAATCTTAAATCAGAATTTTAAAATTGAAGATGGTGGATAGGGTTGCCACCTTAATTTTTTGTAGTTGTATGAGTTCGGGGCTGGCAAAAAAATGGTACACCAAAAATGGGTTGCTGAATCCGAATCCGTTGTCAGAATTTCCAAATTTTAAAATTTTGAAATAGGGCTGCCACCTAATATTATGGCAATAACAACAGAATAAAAGTTACACAAACTCCGCATAATAAATGAAACGAACAACGAAACAAACGATCGTCAGTCGCTTCCGACGGCAGTGCAGTCGCATAGAGTCGAAACCAGAGTTGTAAAGAATAAAACTTGACTTTTTCTACCAACTCATGTGGGGTAGAAACAAAATAGAATCACGTTAGACATATGATTCGTTTTTCAACTCAAAGCTTGATATTTTTTCAAGTAGCTTGATTTTCAATTTACTTGTTGCAAATCTCTGTTTGATACCCTATTTACGAAAATCGCATTTAAATTTGCTGAGTTACGTTGTCTCAAAATAAACCTTATTTTGACATTCGCATGGCTGTGGATCTGCGAAAAAAAATCTCAAAATCTTAAGCTTCGGATTTGGTTTTCTAAAGAAGAAACGAATCGAAGAACAAAAGTTGAGCCTAATCGGAGAGGAGATAGTCGGTCAGTGCAACTGATAATACACTTTAATGTGAAATGGGCGACACTTTGAAAACAATTTGTTCCTTTTTTGACGAAATTTGTTTAAAGCAAATTTTATTATAACAAATAGTGGTTAAAAAACTGCTTGAAATTTTTTTTAAATTCTGTATGAAAAGTCATGCATTGATATTAAAGGCATTGTATTGAATTTTAAAACGTGATGATTTTTTCAGTGTACATATTGATCTTGACCAATATAAGCCGATTCCTGAAGATTGGTGCAACGTTGCTGGTTTTTGTAGCTTCCAGCGAACGCTCGTTTTCTTCGCTTCGAAGACTGAAAACATACATGAGAAGTAAACCTGGAGAAGAAAGACTCATTGGGTTAGCTCTTCTAGACTAGACATTATGATATATAGATTATATTATATAAAAAAAATTAGAATAAGTCATAGAAATCTCTCTAAAATTCATACTTAAAAAAATGTCTTACTCTACATTCCAAAATTTTTGTACATCCATACAAGCAGGTCCTATTGAATGAGATGCCCGTGCGTAAAAATGTTATTGCTTATAACCAGGGCTTGGATTTTCGTGACCAAAAAAATGACAAAAATTACTTAAAATTTGCAGAAATTACCTAAAAATCGCAAACAATTACATAAAACAATTACATAAAATAAATAATAAAAAAAGCTTGAAAAATAAAACATTACTAAACTTAAAATTTATTTTATATAATTTATATACATACTACATTTTTAAGATATTAAAATTGAAAGAACGTTGATTGCCTGGCAAAATGTTTTTGTAAAGAGAAAAACTTCTTTCTACTTTTGCACTGAAGAGAGGAACATACGATATGGCATCGGATGTAAGTTCCTCTTCTAATTTCATAGTATTAATATTTTTACTCCCTAATATTTTAGTAATAGAGCATAGAAATGGAGTTAGTAAAAACCTGAGTTTTTATCTAACACTTGTTTCATCTTTCTACATACCCTTTAAGGCTTGATTACCCCAGCGTAAGGTAACGTAGAGCGACGTTGCCAACTGTCAAGCTAAAATCTGTTAAATGATAAATGTGTACATGTCATTACCGAAACTGTAACGTGGCGTGACGCAGCGTAGAAGTCTGTAGAAAATAGATTTCTACGCTACGTTACGATTTTGACAGTTCGACAGCTGTGGGACAAGCGAAAAATTTTGTTTAATTTCACAGAATTGTAAATTTTAATACTATATAAGAAAGGATGCAGTCTTTTATTGAAGAGGAGAAGTTAATGAGCCTACTAGAATAAAATGAGTGCCCTCCACTACGGCACCTGCACTACGTTGGATTACGATTTCGGTAATCGCTTATCTTAGAGGCAACGTCGCACTACGCTACATCCCGCTGCGCCACCTCACGTTATGCTTGGGTAATCAAGCCTTTAATCAGTTTCACCACGCGCAGAGCATTTTTTCTTCGAGGTCTAAAAACAAAGCTACTCTTTTTTTGAGAGGGAGTGTTTTTGATTGAAGGGAATAGAGTCGTCCCAAAAGGGAGTTTTGGTTAAAGGAATATGCTTAACAATTTGCATTTTTACATTTTTTAGTTAGCAAAAAAAAAAAAATAATTTTAAAATTTCACTAAAATTACCTAAAAACCTGATCTTCTAAAAATTTAAAACGTCCAAAAATGACAGTAAAATAACCTAAAAATCGACGAAAACTACCGAAAAATGCCCTTAATCTAGTAAAAATGACCTGAACACTAAAATCGATAAAAAACGATGAAAAAAGCCTAAAAAATGACCTAAAAACTTTTCATATTTGGAATTTAGGAAACATGAATCGACGTTCTAAATAAGCAGGAAATGTCTTAGAAGCAGCGGAAAAATATGACATGTCATCGAAATCCTAGCCCTGCTTATAACCATAATGTGACAGAAATAGATACAATATGATTATGCTCTTCTCACATTTTTAGAGTCCCGTTTTTAGCCGAAGTGAAAAAGAAATTGAAAACTTGTAATAAAAACGAAGAGTTTTTTTACCAGAACTAATCCGGATCTGAGTTGCTCGTTTGAGCACCATCGATATTCTGTCCACATGAGGGTTAAGGTGCTACCAGTTCTTACTTCAGATAACAAGAATTGTATTTTACAAGCGCGTCGGAAGCTAATTTCATCTGGGGGGGCAGTACAAATGGTGGTGCAAAAAAAGTTCACCAAAATTTCTTCAAAGAAACATGAATGTGAATAAACAAATTTTTTATTTTAGTTTAAAATAAAAAAAATATAAAAATATATAAAAAATATTAAAATTTCATTATTTTTAAAAGTTCTTCCAATTTCAATATTAGAGATCATTCTTTAAAGGATCTTTCATATGGTAATATGAAAATATAAGAAATAATGGTTGCTTTTATAAAGCATGACTAGGTATATCTTTACATGGTTTAAATGCAATTAGGTACAAGAAGTTATATCAATTTAAATTATTCCAAAATGTTTCCTTCTGTCCTTGCGAGAAACAAACTCTTTCACCAATTCCATCGAATTCAATTCTTCGGTTTTATCTTTGTGAATGTGTATAAGTGCCGCATGAGTGAGTCGTTTCTGTGTCACAGTTGCTCGAAGATACGTTTTAAGTCGTCTTAGTGCACTAAAAGAACGCTCAGATGAAGCTGCTGATGCAGGCACAGTCAAAAGCAAAGCAATAAGTTTTTCAACTTCATTTAATAGTTTTTTTACAGTATCCTAATTTTTTGCAAATTGGGATACAATGCCACTACAATTTCAAGGTGTTTGGCCAGGCAATTGCTTCAGCAATTTAAGTTGCGCGTGGAGGTCGCTCACATCAAAGTCATCTGCATAAAGATCTAGTTTTGTTTTTAGATTTTGTTCAGAAGGCACTTTTCCGTTGAAGGCTTCGATTACAATATTTTCCAACGATTCTAGAGTGTCAAGATCTGTTTAAATGTACAATAAGATTTACAAAGTGCCAGTTTACACTAGCTTCACTCAACCGACTCACCGAATGTTAAATCAAAGTGAGTCGGTTGAGTGAAGCGGGTGTAAACATGCAAAATTAAAAAAAAGTAAAATATCAACCTGTTTAATCAAATCTAGCCGTTATCTCATTTGAGAGAAGATCTAAAATTTCGAAATAATCTTTTCGTAGACTATCATGGCAACTGTACTGAAGGAACCGGATTTGATGTTTGTTCAAAGCGTCGAGGTGGATTTTCATCAGCTAATTCACAGTAGGAGCTTTCGCATGGTCCAAAACATTGGACCAACATGTCAGATTGTACAACATGTAGTACCATGCGTAAGCTAAAACGATAGTTGAAATTTTTGGTTTTTTTCTGCCGATTGTACAATATTGTACAACTATGTAAAATTACTGCTCAATTTGCAACTGCTTTTTACATTTCAAGTTGCTTAGCTATTGTATTATCCGGATGTGTTCTGCTCGAGAACTTGTAATTAATGATGTTGATTTACAAGTTGGATCGTTCGAACGCTCAATCAAATAGTCCCATTAGTTTTCCATCTAACTTATCATACAACATGTCGTCCAATATGAAAAGCCCCTAAGAACATGCCAAATTTTTTCTTACCAGAGTAAGGGTGCTTTTTAACTGAAGTGGTGGGTTTGCAGTAGAAACTCTACATTTTGTTCTATCTTTTTGCAAACACAGAGAAAGGAAATGGTTATCCACAAGCATGCTTATGAAAAAGAGAGATAGAAGAGGAGAACATATACAAAAAATATTATCGTTGTAAGAAAAACTGATATTTTGAATAACTTTTGAAGTTTTCCTTTTAAATTGTTTATCTAGCTAAAAAAGTGGGGGGAGACTGCCCCCCTTGCCCCCCCGCTTCCGACGCCAATGGTATTTTATCTTTTGACTTTTTGATTTTTTCAATTGGTTTCTTCGCTTCCAATCGGTTTGACCAAGAACTTGACTTCCTATTTGTATAACGAAAATTGAAAACCTTTGTCTTCGAATTATGTAAGCTTAAGAGTCACCTAACTCAGAGATGAGAAGAATGATGAAGTAACAAAAGGCAATGTAAGCCCCAAATATATTGTTAATATGTATCTTCCACGAAAGAGCAAGGACCAGTTTTAAAGTTTTAACGCTGCTGTCTGGCAATAAGTAAAACATATATTTTGCAAAACAAAAATTGCACACAATACACAAACCATACATACATACGACCATACATACACACATATACGTATATTTAATCAACTTTGTTCTTGCCGTACACAGTCACTGTTCAATTTTAGAAATTCTCTTAATTTTTATTTTTATCTCAATTGATATTTATTGCAAAAAAAAAAGTTATTAATGATTACGATGAATAGATATGTATAAGAAAACAATAATTGAACTTGAATAAAGTTAATGACTTCTTAATTAAGGGTTAAGAAAAAAACCTCATGGTTGGGGAAGTGTGAAACAATACTTGAACAGAAGCTTGTTGAACAGAACCTCTTGACGATGAGCAGCTGTAAAAATGTTATAAATATGTTTTTAACAAAATTTTTACTTTCAGGTTGTTAACTACTACTTTGCTAATTAATTGTTTAATTATACCGTTGCAAGGCCCAAGTCGATGTAAATTATTCGCCCTCATCATAAAATACAGGACATTACCGATATATAAAGACCATAGAGCACCAAAAAAACGGAAGTTACACTTTCAGCGCAGGAAAAATAAAAAGAAAACCAAAGACAATCCAAAAAGCCTAGAACAAACCAAAGAATCTCACCGGAAGAAAAATAGAAAAAGAAAAGTACGCAAAAATGTCGGGACCAAAAGCTAACATTCTGAGACTTTTGACGCTCTGTGCTCTGGCACACAGTGTTTATAGTCTAACCATACCGGAGCAGCTGAGCATAGTAGAGTCCTTTGAGACTGCTACTGACCCACCACCACCAGCTGCATCCAAACTTGCTGCTGTTGCCAGCAAGCAATTGAAAGCTACTCCAGAATATGTTGTAGCACCCGGTGGTGACCCGGGCCACAACAAAGTGGTGGGTCTAAATTTACTCAGCTCTCTAGGACTGCTGGACGAAGATGAGATCTTTGAGCAGTGCAACGACCCCTCGCATAAAGCCGTATTCTCTGGCTATGATTATGCTGTGCTACTCTCCATGTTGGTGATATCCTTGGGTATTGGTGTCTTCTATGGGTTCTTTAAGAAAACGGGCAGTTCTTCGAGTGAGTTCTTGTTGGGTTCAGAGATGTCCATACTTCCGGTAACGCTGAGTTTGGCCACAAGTTTCATTACCGCCATCGAGTTGCTGGGAAATCCATCGGAAATGTACTACCAAGGCACCCAGTTTGTGCTGATCGGTAAGCTTGAGCCTTCAAATTTGGACAAATTATTGTGTTAATACCTCATTTTCTGCAGTTATACCCATGGTTTTGGTTATTCCGATTGCCGTCAAGATTTTCTATCCCATCTACTTCAACATGGAGTTGACGAGCTGTTACGAATATCTAGGCATACGTTTTGGCAAGGAGATTCGTGTTATGGGTGCTCTTCTCTATGTCGTTCAGGTGCGTATTTCCGTCTAAAGATTTAGCCTGTATTTTTGGATGATTAACTAGGAATACATGTGCTGCAATGTGTGTTTCAAAGTGCCAGATTAAAAAAAAAAGAATTGATTCTGAGGCTATTATTTTTATAAGGTGCTGCTATCTTGTAGCTTATTTATATCCGCAAATATATATACCTACAGAAATCTGGAAATTGTGCTGCAATGTGCTATAGATAGATTGAAAAATTTGCAATTATTTTGATATTTGCATATTTAATAGGTTGTTTAATAAGTTTCTGGAATCAAACATAGATGACTGTAGTACGTCCGCCATTTTATTTTTGTACAAAATGGTACTACTTTCTTATCAACACGTGTAAAGTGTCATGTAGATCTGGCAACTCAGTCTCATACTATTTACAGCAGTTCAAAGTAGACGTTTTACAGTGCTTTTTAAATGGAAAAACATCAAATATCGTGCAGTGATTGAATTTTTATTTTTGAAAGGCGTACAGGCAAAAATAATTCAATACCAACAATTTGAAGTATATAAGGCCTCTACACGTTCACTTGCAACAGTGTATAACTGGGTTGCTGAGTTTAAACGTAGTCATACAAGTCTTGAAGACGATCCACGTCAAGGACTTACAAAAAGTGCATCAACACCAGAAATCAAAGCAAAAATACAAGATATGGTTTTGGAAGATCGTCGATTGACTAAGAGAGATTTAGTAGAAGCCGTGGACATCTCAATGGGTAGAGTGAGCCATATTTTAAGTGAAGTTTTGTGTTTCAAAAAGATGTCACATTTGCTAACAATGGAACAAAACACATTCGAATGAGACTTTCTCAGCAACATTTGGAGCGTTTTAAAACGGATAAGAACTATTGTATACGTCTATTCATCGCAATGGATAAGACATGGGTCTACCACCATGATCCTGAATCAAAATAAGAAGCTAAATAGTGGTGTGAACCTGGTACTTCGGCTCCTTACCGAGTTTGTGTTCAAAAATTTGCAAATGTCATGGCATCAGTTTTTTCGGATGCAAAAGGTATTTTGTTGGTGGATTATCTACAAACTAAAAAAACAATTAACTCTGATTATTGCAAACTTTTGGATCAGCTTGAAGCAAAGATTCGTGAAAAAGACCCGATTTGCAGAAGAAAAAAATAATTTTTAATCAGGTCAACGCACCTGCTCACAAAAGTCAAAAAACCATCGCTAAAATCAGTGAAATGAAGTGTGAATGTGGAACATCCACCCTATTCGCCAGATCTAGCTCCCTCTGACTTCTGGCTGTTCTCACATCTCAAAAAACATATGTGTGGAAAACGATTTTCATCAAACGAAGAGGTGACAGAAGGCTATTTTGGAGACCTTCCACTACAGTGATGGGATCCATAACTAAGAGGACCATTAAAACAAGTGTATTGAGCTTTTGGTAGAATATACTGAATAATAAAAGGCATTTGAAGCCATAAAATGTTGTCTTTTAATTCTTTTTCATAAAATTATTGAACAACCGGTACTTAAACCATAAATTTTTTGACTTACGTCATAACTAATATCTGCTTATCATATTTCAGCACATTCCTATCACATTTTAGCAAGTTTTTCAAATTCCTGAAAAATTTATGTGAAAAAAAAGGATAAACATAAAATTTACTATTTTTCCAAATAGCGCATTAGTGTGTGGTTAACAATTTTTTTTCCTAAATGGCCAATTTTTCTACATTCTGTAAAAATTATTCCTGCAAATTGTCTGATCTCTAACTACTGTAAAACGGGGTAGTACTTAAGTTTTTGCTGTAGTAAAAAACACAAAGAAATAAGCATTAACTTAAAAAACCATTTGTTATACATGGAAATTTAAAATTTTAAATGGTTTAATCACAGATTGGGTGTTATATCAGTTGTCATAACAACGAAAAAAAGAAAGAATCGGAAGAAGCTATTTAGCAAAAAGTCGGTAGGTCAGAATGGTGTAACACGCATGACTACTGTTTCAGTTTTTTTCGGGGATAGTAAAAATGTCTTTAACTTAAATATAAATAATTGTTTAAATAAGTTAAATGCCATCAACACGTCAATCTGTCTTTTTAATCGGGCGGCCGTGGGATACTGATTAGAGTTCGTGACCCGTATGCTAAAGTACCGCGATTGCCTGGGTTCAATTCCCAACTGAGACACAATGTTTTCCAATTCAATTAATATTTCAGTTCGGCCGTTACCCTCTCTGCAGACAATGAGAAGCCTCAGAGAGTAAAAACTGCCATGTAAAGCTTTTTGAGAACAGGAGTCGTTTAGAGGTGGCATAAAAATAGTAGGTCCAGTTCAAGAACATTTGTCTTGAAACATTGAATAACACGAACAACACAACTGATCAACAGTAGCTGGGTCAAAGTCCTTTCACGGGCTGAAATGACCAATTGGTTGTTTTTTTAGCTATAAGTTCTCTTTCTATATTGAACCAACTCCCAACAAAAAGACGGGTATTATTTAGACTTTGTTTAAAGATAAATTAAATTAAAATTTGTATTTTTTTCCCAATTGGGCTCTTTAAAGATATTGAAAATCTGAATGTAGCTTTTATTAGATTCACTCCTTACCATCTCTGCCATTACGCCACTAAGTCGGATGTCCCAAAACTAACGGATAAAACTAATTGAAAAATTATTGAAAACTAAATTTTGGTAGAAATTAAATAATATGTAAAAAAATATCCGAAATATCCCGTCTTTTAAGGATAAATGAATTAAAAAGTAGCATGCATCATTTTATAAAATTACACATTGCAAAATATTGCACATACAGTAATTTGGTCTGCAAATATGTATAGAAAAAATTTTTTTTTCAGGGATATTTAAAAAGTTTGCCATTTCAGTAAGACTTTTTTTGTTAAAGTAGCGAATTGAAAATTTTTCCCAATACATAATAGGTATTCATAGAAAATCTAAAAAATATAAACAATGAGAAAGTTTATAGCAATAAGAAAGGGAAACCACACCAATGTAGCATTCATAAGATAAATAACATACAGCACATAAATTTGTTTTATATCAACAAGATCGGGGTTTATTTTAGGCAAATGACAAACATTATAATAAAACTATCTTCTTTATTTTTTGCTTTCCTCAGATGTGCTTCTATACTGCTGTCGCTGTGTTGGCTCCGGCTATTGCGCTCTCTAAGGCCACTGGTCTGGATACAAAGATAGCCGTAGCTCTCATCTACGTTGTATGCGTCTTCTACTCTTCCCAGGGTGGCATGAAGGCGGTTGTGATCGCGGATACTTTCCAGGTAAGATTGAAGCTATTGCGGAACATACCATCTAATATATATAAAGACGACTGTCAGGAATTGTGTTCGATTTTAATTTGCCCAACAAGACAATTTACCCAATATTAAATAACACAAAATTTGGAATACATATTTCTCTGTATAACTCAATATGTTAGGACCTTTAATTTATAAAAGAAATGCGAAGTAACCAGAGATCAAGAGTTTGGAACCGCGTTCAATTCTATTTTCAAAGCACTCTTACAAAAATTCTAGAATAATATATAATTAATTCCGCCATGCGAATGTCCACCATCCATATGAGCACGTGAATGTGACGTCAGTTGTGAAAAAGAAGAGAGTGTCAAACTGACTGAAAAAAAGACTTAGTAAAAAAATTTTATAGGGGATAGGATTTCAAAATCTCCTCATTTTCTTATGCAATCTTAGTTTCTTTAAATGAAATAAACATATATCAAAACCAACGCTTGTCCAAAAAAAATATAAATATTTTTCGTGAATATCTTTGATAAAAATTTCAAAAAAGTAGCTATTTTGCTCGATTTATTTAGAGAGCAGTATGACTATGTCTTCGTTTGTTTGCCAATAAGCCAACCAGATTTATTATTAGATTAGCTTCGTTTGTTGTGTTTGTGTTTTTTTATGTAGATGTGTACTCTTGCATGTGACGTAAGCTGAGCAATAGATTTACATTTCTGCACATTTATAGCGGAATCTTAAATATATTATTCGTGACAAAAACCCACGAAAATTTACTGCAAATATTGCTGGCAACAGATTTCCCACATTTAATATAGTTTTTTTTCAGAGAGCCAAATTCAAAATATGTCACGCTAGAGATGGGTAAATACTTTATCCTACACTTATTTCTCTCGCACTTTTTTTAAAGAATTCTCTTCTAAAATTATCTCTTTCAATTTTGTCTTCGCTCATAAAAAAACGGCAGAAATGTGTGAAGTCTCTCAAGTAAGTTTTGAACAAGGCAACAACAACAACAGCAAAAACAACTCTGTATAGAGTCAATCACACATCAGACTAGACAGACTTCTTCGGAAGGCGCTACTCTTTCCATCTTCAGTAGTCTTGAGTAATTAAGCTGTAACCAACCTACTTTTTACCAACTTGTTCGAATAAACTCTTCGAAATCATATGACGTTAAAGCAAAGATTTGTATTTTAGGTCAAGCGTAACACCCACTCAAACAGCGTGAAATATCGTTGCTGGAGCGTTTTTAGGACTCTCTGAGCAACAACACGCTGAAATTTTGAAAAAAAACGCTGAATTTTAGACATAATTAAAAAAAGCCGAATTGACAGAAAACAGGTGCGTCGTTGGACACACGAGAAAAGCGAAGCTTTTTCACAGTTTCATAGATTTGATAATTTAATAGTTTTTTTTATAATACAATAATAAAATAATTTTTACATTCAAAAGTTTAAAATAACATAAAGTTAATTTAAAAAACACGTTATCATCACACCAGAAATTATATTACATTTATTTATTATTTTATTACATTATTTTGAATTATTTTTGTAAATGTGTTCAATTATTATTATGAAATTTTATTGATTAAATTATGGGTTTATGATAACTGAAATAGCAAACGTATGTTATAGATGTCATGTCGTCAATATATTTAGCAAATTCTGCATCACTAGTTGCCCTCGTGTTGTGCAAAATTTGAATCGCTTATTATTTGTATATATTAAATTTATCAAAAAGGAATTGTTTAAGTGCCTGTGAACATTCATGTCTTAAATCGCAACGAAAATCTCCACCTAAAGCAACTGCCATTTCAATTACACCTTGCTACTTTTGTTGTTTGGATAGCTAATGCACAATCCATTTAATATATTCTTGTCATATTCTGCAACATAACTTCAATTAATACTTAATATTGAATGAATGACATTTTGTAACAGAGGCTTTTGGATTAGATGGTAGCGTGCTGAATTTTCAATCGAAAGGGTACGGGTTCGATTCTCATTGATGTGATAGAAATACTTTTAGTTCTATATTCTCTTGTTGTAATTGACGCAAGCAAAAAGAAACAACAATTCTAAGAAAAAGGTGTAATCAAAAAAGTGTCGTTTATGAGAATTTACTCCAAGCAAATCACAAAACGAGGCGTAAAAAGCTTCGCTTTAAAAAGTGATTTTTTAATCAGTTTTTAGAGTGAGGGTCATATCTTCGAAATGATGTAATTATGAAGGATTGCATATAACCTTTTTTGTTATAAGGCACAAAGTAAAAAGTGAGTGAGTTTGCTTTACTTTCACGCCCACTTAAGGCAGTGTTAAGTTTAAATACGAAGCAATGATGACTTAATAACCAATGGGGCTTATTTTGTTATTATCTACTACGATATGCGAAATGGGGAAATAAATTAACACGACTGCTTTCCATTTAACCACAAATTATAGAAATTTAACCAAAGAAGTTTACTATTTTTGAGCTTGTATAAAAAACCAAAAATACAACTCACAATAAAAGCAAAATTTGTCATTACCAAGCAGTTTTAAAACGTGCTTAATGTAACAGTGGTGCCCTTCCCGTTGTAACGTAACGGTGATTTCATGCCTACTTTTTATAATAATACTAATACTGAAGAATTTAAAAGTTTTTTAAAAAAAAACGGAAAAGTTTTAAATTTATATATTCAATTGAGACTCTGTTGATTTTACAAAGTTAAAATTTAGAGCTTTAGGTCAAGTAAAAATGGTTTGACTTTGTTAGTTGTAAGATTCCGTGAGTTGATTTACGTTGAACGGTAAAAATCTCTTTAAATTTCACAAAAGTTAATATATTGTCTTGAAATTTTGTATATGAGCTCTGATATTTAATATCCACTTTTAGTATGAAATTCAACCAAATTGAATTCAAAGTATGAAATTCAACCAAATTGAATTAAAACTACGCCTACCTCCCATACAAAGTGACTTTATCAAAACGGTAAATCTTGGCAAAAAAAATAAATTGGCACAATCTAATGAAAACTTCGCCTACCTACCATACAGACGTCATCCAAATACTAGAACCTTCATAAATTCCTTAAAAATTAATTCACTACATAACATGCGTAATATTTGATGTTTGGAGAAGTTGAAAGAAAACAACCTAGAAAGCCTATCATCTATACAAAGTGACTTCATCGATATAACAAAACCCTCAAAACTTCGAATATACTTTCCCGAATATAAATAGCTGGGGGGTATTTAAGCTTCGGCCCAGTGGAAGATCATTCCTTTCTAGTTAAATAACTATTTAATAGCATAAATACCAAATATTTTGAGCATTTGGATAAATGCATACATATAAATAATATATATTTTTATAATCTGAGGACTACATATAAGAGGGAGAAAAAAAGCATGTGTAAGAAGACTTATTGCACCTACTATTTTCTAAAAATTTTTATATTTTTTATTATTAAATTGTGATGATTTTTGTTTTTTTTAAATGTTATTTTCATTTCAAAAATACGCTGAAAATAATAAAATTTTTCATTATTAAATGATATTCCACGAGAAAATATAACCCTATTAAATATAAATAAAATATAAGAACCCTATTTTTCGATCATTAATAAATCACAAAAATGTATTTGTTTTAATAACAACAAAAAAACTTCAGTTAAATATCATTAAAAATCATATTTTTATTTCTTCATTTCAATTCCATTCTCTTAAAAACAAAAAAGTGGAACACTTTCAACTGCAGGTAGTAAAAACAAGTGATATTCTCAAATTTTTTCATTAAAAAAGTTTAAATTTCGAGCCATTTTCTTACCAAACTTAAAGTGACTTCTGAGTGATTTTTTTCCTTTAATTAAAATTTTTCCTTTTTTCCATTTTTTTACAATATCAACAATTTTATTTGTTTCTATTTATGACGACGATCTCCCACTGTGCAAAATATAGGGAAATTCTGCACCTTAAAATTGTACTTCTATTTGGAAGGGAAGCAGTTAACAGTTTGCTGCATAGACAATTGTTTTCAGAAAGTAATACTAAATAGCGATGCAATTATTATTATTAATTTTTATTATTTACATATAAATTAAAATGGTAGTTAACATTATCATAAGCTGCCAGAACTATCGGAAATGTAAAATGTAATACTTACCAGAAGACGAATAATGTGACTTCAAATGCTTACTGGCAAAACTGTGCCCTTACAATTGAGGCCTATAAATAATACTACTACGTTTACATTTGGTTAAATGACTCATTTGAAATGATATTTGCTTTTTAATGTTTTCTTTTGTTTTTAGTGTGTTCGGTGTTTTTTATTCATTCTCCATTTAATGCGTTCGAAATAGTTTGTAATAAGTAAAAAGAACGTATCCAATCTCATTTATTTGTTTCAAATGAGTTGTAATTGCAACTGAGAATTTGCATCGGAAATGAGATGATTTCATTTCTCATTTGGCTGAATGAGCTGAAATGACTCATTTGGCTCAATGCAAACGTAGTATAATGGTTTAAATTTGTTGTTATTAAGGTTTTTTCGTGCTATATTAGGACAAAGGGGCCAGTGGAAGGGAGGGGTTAATTCAGTAATAGCTTCAACCAAAGACCATTGATTCTCTACAATTTAATGACTTAAGGACAAAATACGTTTATGTGATAACATGGATGCTACAGAAAAAGTGGGCGTGCCTCAAGACGAAATCTTAACCAGGGCACAGGAACCAGGGCATAGGAACATTCCTGGAAATTGTAGAGCGGATGAGCTTGCTAAAAAAGGTACAACGGTAACGCTGCTGCCTGAAATGGAAACATTAGGCATGCCACTTGCGACTTGCAGGCTGGCTCTAGGGCAACATGCCACAGAAATGGCTACTTTCAGGTGGAAGCATAGCACCACCTCTAACACAGCTAGACAGATGTAACCTAGTTTTACTGAAAAACGAACGTTGAAGCTCACTCAATTGGCGAGAAAAGATCTCTCTATTCTAAAAGACATTATAACAGGACACTGTCTAATAGGTAGGGATGCTCTTAGAATGGGGGTTCATGACTTTTGCAGGAGTTGCAGGTATGAGGAAGAGGAGGAGGTAGACGTTAAGCGTCTACTGCTTTTTATTATTTGTTCAGGTTAGTTCCAAGATAGTGCTTAGGAGAGGAGGAGTAGATCCCTGTGGTAACAAAACGGACCACATATCTGGTCTATTTGGACCGGTCTTTGACCGGCCGCCACCTTAACCTAGCTTAACGTTAGACAAAATCTTTATTACATGAATCAAGAACGCTGGTATTTTTATTTAGAAACTGCCTATTTGTTAATACCTATGGTACATAATATACCATAATATTCCAGACATTATAAATACCGAAATTGCGGTACCAGACCTTGGTGCCAATGGGTATACTTAAAATGAAATGTATCAGTAATTTTCTATTTTAATCTTTCTAGGCTGCTGTTCTGGCTGTTTCTCTCATACTGGTCATAGCTCTGGGCTGTTTTTATAGTGGTGGAGCAGTTGAAATTTTCCAAAAAGCTGCTGAAGCCGATCGTTTGGAATTTTTCAAGTGAGTTTTTTGCTTGTTCGTCAAATTGCTAGAACTTAGCGTAATCAAACTATTTTTGCTTCTTAGTTTCAATCTTGATCCTACAACGCGTCACACGGTCTTCTCTGTCGTCATTGGCGGCTTCTTCTACTGGACTTCTTTGTTCTGCACAAACCAAGCATCAGTTCAGAAATGCATGTCCTTGAAGTCTTTGAAATTGGCAAAGTTGGCGCTTGGTTTTTCCATTCTGGGTCTCGTTGTAGTGTTTCTAATGAACTTTTACACGGGTCTCATGGTTTTCAATCACTACTCTGACTGTGACCCGTTGTTGGCTGGACGCATTACCGCCACTGATCAGCTTTTGCCCTACTATATCATCAGCACCTATGAGGATATCTATACAGTGGCGGGAATTTTCGTGGCTGGCATCTTTGCCGCCAGCTTGGGGTAATTTGTGGACTTATGCACCTCTAAATGGGACACTTTTTTTACATATCTCTTATTTTTTGCAGCACTGTAGCCTCGGCTTTGAACTCCTTGTCGGCCGTTACTTGCGAGGATCTGCTTGCCAATGGTCTGAATATCAAGATTACTCCAGATAAAGGTGCCTTTTATGCCAAGTGGATGTCGTTAGGTTTTGGTCTGCTCTCATTTGGTTTGGTGTTTATTGTGGAACATCTTGGCGGCGTTTTACAAGCAACCTTGACCCTAAATGGTCTAATCGGTGGAGTTACTTTGGGTCTTTTCGTACTAGGCATTGCCTTCAAGAGCGCCAATACTAAGGTAAGATCCTAACCTTCAATATTGAAGGACGTGTTTTGTTGACATTTGCTCTCCCTCTATTACAGGGCGCCTTCTATGGTGGTCTTCTCGCGCTAGTTATTGTCATTTTTATTGGCGTTGTTGCTCAAATCGCGAATGTCGCACCCGCCTCTCTTCCTCTGTCTGTGGATAACTGCGATTGTGCCGTTAATACCACACAACTCTTTGCTTCTGTCGTTGCGGACACTTCAGCGGTAGATACGGGCTTTACGTAAGTCTTTTTTGCTAACAGATCAGCTCAAACCAAAAACCTAATCTGAATTTTTTATCTCAACAGCTCTTGGCCCATCTTTAAGCTCAGCTACATGTGGTACTCTATGATCGGCACTTTGCTGACCATATTCCTTGGCCTAGGCATTTCTAATATTATTAACACCATACAAAAACGTAACGTGCTCAAAATTACTTCCTCGAAGGCAAGTCAGGATGTGCTACACGCTTGGAAGTCAGAGCTGGACGCACCACCCAGCTTTAGCGAAGTGAAATCGCCATCTGTAGCTACAATTTCGAATGATAAGCTGGGACATGTCAATCATGCCATACGTCTCGATGATGAATAAACGATAAACCAAAAATACTTCGAATAATAGCGATACGAGCCTGTTAACTTTATATTGTCACCAGTGCTTAGGTTAGATATTTAGTCTATGTAGTCAAACGATTCCTTCATTTTCCTCTTATCAAGAAGTGATATGTGAAAATAACTGTTTTTTTGTTATTGTTCCCTTGTCAAATTGTGTCGTTTTGACATATTTATTTAGTGTAAATCTAGTTTAATGATCCTGTCAGTATTTTGCTTTTGTAAGGATATAAAACGTATAAAAGATAATCCAATTGATAATAAGAATTATGTAGTGTAGTAAGTTTGTAGTTATTTAATGTATGTATATTGAAAACAAATATTGCAATTATTTAGCACATGTGTCAAAAGTAGTGAAACTATGAAAAAGTAGTTATAAAAAGTTAGTTAAACGAACTTGTACGAACACTAATAAGAAATTCAATAAAATTGAAAGACAATTGCACATTTAACATAGAAGCAGGCTTTTTCGAATTAATGTAAGTTCTTGTTAATTTAAGGTGAGTATTGACCATAAGCACAAAGTTGACCAACCTTATAGAAGAAAAGAAAATTTCACATTAAGCAAAAAATATTTTGTTTATAAAATCAAAAAAAAAAAACACTTAATATTTCTCCTTTTGTATCACGTTCGATATATTTTTGCCTACGCACATTCGTTTTTACAGGATACAGAATTTGGTTCGTATTGAAATGAATTCCTAAATATTTTTAAATCGCCTCGATATAATAAAAAATCTGTGCTCTACAACAAAAAACTAAGAACCGAGTCAAAAGAACCGTCGTTAGAAACTTCCAAGTGGATTCTTTTAAGTCTACCTTTATTGAAAAGACTTACACTAAGCGAAAAATTGCATTTAAAAATCAAGTCTGACCATTTTCAATATAAAAATGCTAATTTTTGATTTATTATTTGCATTTTGAAATTGTTAATTTTTTAAAACAAAAATGCATTTTTAATTTTAAGTTGAAACAGATACAGAAAAAATAACAGCGCCATTTTGTTTTGTTCGTATCCATTGCGTCGCGTCGTTTAGTGCGAAATAAAATTAAATTGTCTTTATTAAGTATGGAATATTGTGATTAAGAATGGCTGGCTTTGGATGGTGAGGTGACTGATTTTAGTCCTCAAATCACTTCATCATCTACATCTCCACTAGAGGAATGCTCATTCCAAGAAGCGGATGCCAGGATGATGAAAAACTTGGGGAACTTCTAAAGGAATTTGATATGTAGTGCACAATAGAGTTCTTGAAGGGTAAGCCATTTGTAAAAACATTTGTGAAATTGAAATATATATAATTTACTATTTTTTTTTTTATATAATAACTTCATAATTAATAAAAAAACAATTAAAAATTAAAAATGTTTGTCTAATTTCAATGTGATATCGTGGAAAAGGCTGTAAAAAGGTAAAAAAGAACAACTTTAAGTCAAAATTTTACGTTTTTGAGTTAAAAATAAAACATTTTCAAAAAAAAAATGTGTGTTTTCATATCAAAAATGTCCTTTTTTAAATAAAAAAATGTGAATTTTTAAATCAAAAATATGTATTTTAAATTCAAAAATTATCAACTTTAAAACAAAATTTTCTATTTAAAAATAAAACAATATTAAACTAAAAATGATCCGTTTTAAAAATAAAAATGAGAATCGTTTTAAAAATTAAAATATCGTAGTTGATTTAGAATTTTTTAACTTTACTCTACTTTTGTAACTGTTTATTTTTTATTTCATAGTTGGACTTTTTGATTTTACGTTGTTTTTATTCTCGGTGTACATGATGGGGTCCGGGATAAAAAGGCGCTAACCCATACTAAGATTAAATATGAGTTTTTTAGTCAGAAACAATCTTACCAACCCCAAAATAAAAATGTTCACCCTTATTCTTGAACCCGCGCTCGCTTTCAAAACGACCCCGAAACGAAATTGTTATATTTTTAAAACTTTAAATTTTGACGTCCAGATCTGCAGCAATTGTTCACTCAATTATTGAGCAAACGTCGTCAAATAAATATTAAAATTTTTGATAGTCGAAATGATCTTCGACGACGATTCATTGGTGATAGTGAGCTCTCGACGACGACATTTACTCGACAAGGATTCAAGAATAAGGGTGGTTATTATTTTTCCTAAGCGAGCCACAAGCGTATGTATGCATATGGTCAATTTTTTCTGTAGGAGTAACGGCCGAAAAAATAATTTTGCTCTGTATCGACTTTATTCCGTTAATTTATAAACCATACCATCGCGGAACATAAATATCAAAACAGTGTGCTTTTTCAGTGTGCTTGTGCTTCATGCAGATACGTTCATTTCGCCTGTGTCGAGCGCCAGATCGAAAATGCAAAAAAATTTAGATGGGAACAAAAAGGAACAAAATGTAACCTAAAAGTCCACACATTTTTGCTCCTGGAAGAAGTTTTTTCATTATTTCGATTTTAGTCGTTTATTTAATTCCTCTTTTTCGATATGGTTCTTTTATTAAGGTGTTTTTATTGCCAACTTCGGTAATTTTTGAAGAAATGCAGACCTACCTCGAAACTCTCTTTGTTAAGATGTGTAACGTTAAAGACCAAACATTTTGGCTCCTACAAGTGCAAGACAACATTTTTTTATTCATTATTTTAGTCGTTTACTTGATCCCTCTTTTTTGATATGGCCCTTTAATTTAGGTTTTTTCATTCTCAATTTTGCAAATTTTTTTTAAAATGCAGATCTACCTCGAAACTCACTTCTAAAAATGTAACGTTAAAGACCACATAAAACTGGTTATATTTTCGAAACATCAAAAGTAAAGTTAGAAGAAAAGTTTGTTCACATGAAATGCGCATACAAAATCTTTTGGTTTCATGAAATATTTTCAATATATTTGTAGAAACATGCGTTCGAATGTAACGTTAAAGAGGAAACACCACAGCTTTTACATTTCTTACCTTTGTAATATTTTGGTTTTAAGAGAGGCCTTCAGTAATATTCCTTGCGTATCACGAAACCTGAAATCCTTCGTCAGCAAGTAGTGCTAAGTTCATTTGGATACTATTCTGCTTTCTATCAGGGCTAGCAACGTATTACTCAAGCCCACAACTGGCAACCTAATCAGCCATTTAGAAATAGTGATTGGATAAAGCTTCCATACAATCAAAAACCAACCCTTTTCCAAGCACGCTTGTAAAACACTTGCGTAGATAATAAATTTCCAAGTTGCTTTGTAGAATTATTGCGTAAAAAACAAAAAGTAAGTGTTGTACAATAATACTTGAAGACTTGCTTTAAGTAATCCAATCATACTTGCAAAATGTTAGCCAAGGCAATAATTTTGCAACTGTTAAAATTTACGATTGCTGTTAACTGTTGGCCTGTGTAGTCTAGTGGAGAGTGCGCTAGAGTATCAACCCAGACATCCCCGGTTCGAGTTCGGGTTCGGTCGTGGTTCTTTTCACTTTCTTTGCTCTTTACTACATTTAAGAATTATGGTAACTAAACATAGAAATCCACGACTTAATTGTAGAGAATATTGAATTTAAAGGACAAGAACCACAACTGAGGTGAGGGCTTAAAATGCAACAAGGCAAGTTTTCCTGAAGGCAAGTCGAATTTGATAGTAAGAAATGGTACGCACAGCTTCTCGTCCCGGCGAATTTTCTTTTTTTATTCTTATTTGTCAATTTAAGATGGCTGCGTATTGTTTGGTAACTATATTTATACATAAAAGTTGCGTACTAAAATACTAATTTCCAATTGTAAAGAAACACTTGGAAAAAGCTTATTCAAATACTAATTTCCAATTGTAAAGAAACACTTGGAAAAAGCTTATTCAAACACTAATTTCCAATTGTTAAGAAAAACTTGGAAAAAGCTTATTCTAATACTAATTTGCAAGTGTAAAGAAACACTTGGAAAAAGCTTATTCAAATAATAATTTCCAATTGTTAAGAAACACTTATAGCAAGGAATATTTTTCCAAAGGATCGTTTTCGTTTATTCTACAATTACTTATAAGCATTTTCCAATAGTAATCTAAAGCTTTTTCCAAGCTTGATGCTTACTGTTCTAAGCTTGTTTAAAGCTTATGCTAAGCTTGTTTGGCTGATTGGGAAACTATCTTCAATGTTTTGTGTATGTATATTTTTGCGGGACGCTTATTTGCCAAAAAAATCGTGATTTTAATTTTTCAGGCTTTTGAACAAAACACTTTTATTTCGAATTTAAAACTTAAGAAAAAAGTTGTGGACTTACAATTTTGGTATCTACAACCGCTCGACGGGAGTTGGTCACATGTTTCTATGGACTAAAAACAATACACTACGCGGGTCATTGGAAATTGCCTGCTGCCTTCTAAAATATATCGAGAAATAGTTGTGCAATCAGAAGAACTCCATATTTTGAGTGACCACTGTAAGGTTCAAAACAAAAACTGGAGATTGATTTCGCTTTATGTTGCCCTCATTCAAAACGAGGTCGAGATGTTGGGAGAATTGAATTGAACTCGCGGCATTACTGTCCGCAAATCTACTCGTTGGACGACAGGGAAAGTGGCATTTTAAACGCAAATAAAAAAAAAAAAAAAAAGAAATTCTGTATTACTAAAATAGCACAGTCAGATTTCAAGTAAACTACTATTCTGCTTAGTAACATGCAAAAAGAGAACACTTCTAATAAATTAACAAAAAATCGCTTTTCTGATGCTACTGTCTTTAAACTAAAAAATTTTTTTAATCCAACTAATTTGCACATTTGATTTATGAAAAAAACCACACAACTTTAGACCACACAACTGAAGTAAAACTTTTTTGTTTTTTGTGCTAATGTATATATATATGTTTATATATGTATATGTTTTTAATATATACATGTTTAATAGGGTGGGCCTTATTTTAGAAAATGTTGAGCACTTGATTTTTTTGTACGTTAGCGTCTAAAAATAAGTCCCTATTTTTTTTTTACAACAATAACACGTGCCGCTCGGAGCTTAAAGTTTATACAAAGGCAATGCAACTGAATGAGCATTAGGGCGTATCGAATCACAATTTTTTTTCGAATTTCACATTCTAAGAGGTCTCAAAAGTTGCAAAGGGTGGTCATTGTCTCCCAAAAAACATTTAGGAAAAAAGGATGTTTTCCCTCCCGCAAGGACAAAGCTGTTTTTGAGAAAAAAGTAAAAAAATAACGATATCAAAATGCTTTGCTTTTTTTAAGAAAAACTACATATATCTTAAAGCAAAAGTAAATACAGACTTTCACTAACAATATCTTGTCAAACGAGATGCCACTCTGGATTTTTATCCACAGTGTCCTGTGGGAAGGATATTCGAATCTAAAGTACACTCGAGATAGCACAGAATTTTTTATTGTTATTTGACTGTCTAAATTTTGGTGGTATTGATTATAGTGTTAACGTTTTTCTTACATTTGGCGCATTAATAATATGCATATTTCACTCAAATCGGAGATGGTCATTCCGTAAGGGCCGGTTCCGTTCAAAATGGAATTCCTGTTTTATCTTTTTTTTTCTCATGCGTAGTAAAGGGTGTCCCAACAAGAGCGCAATTTTTAAATTTTAAATAAAACACTGATATTTAAAAAAAAAATCGTGAAACCTTATTATATCGTAAAGTAGACAGAATGAGGTTATGTATGGAACAATATATCGTGCAGATGGCCGCCGCGGCTTTGCTGGCATACACGCGATCTTTTAATGAAATTTTCAATGACCGTTTTGCATAAATGCTGCGGTATTTCATTAATGCAGCGTCCAATTTCCTCTTTTAAGGCTTGAGTCATCGTCGGCTTATTCGCGTAAACCATCGACTTCAAAAAACCCCAAAGAAAAAAAATCTAATGGTGTTAAATCGCACGATCTAGGCGGAAAATCTGATCTCCAAAACGCGAAATAACACGATCGGGAAATGATTGATGCAGCAATGGAATTGTTTCTCTGGCTGTATGACATGTGGCGCCATCTTGTTGGAACCACATGCCCTCCACATACATTTCTTCAATTCTAGGCAAGAAAAAACTGGTTATCATTTCACGATACCGAACACCATTGACTGTTTGCGCTTGACCTGCCTCATTTTCATAAAAAAAAGGTCCAATGATTCTTCCAGCCCAAAAACCACACCACACAGTGACACGTTGAGGATGCATTTGCTTCTCGTGAATCACTCGAGGATTTTCCTCACCACAAATGCGACAATTCTGCCTATTGACTAAGCCATCAAGATGGAAATGGGCCTCGTTCTTGAAGATGATTTTAGCGGCAAAATCAGCATTTTCATGTTGTCTCTCCAATACCCAATTAACGAACTCCCTTCGCTGTCAGCTGGCTTCAGTTCCTGAGTCAATTGAACTTTGTATGCATGAAGATGCAAATCTTTCGTCAAAATTCGCTGCATAGTGGATTTGGAGACACCAATTTGCTGAGCTCGGTGTCGAATTGAGGTGGATGGAGTTTGAACGACATCATCACGTACAGCTGCGACATTTTCGGTCGATCGACCTGGTCGAAGGCGAGTTGTTGTCTTTACATCACTAATAGACCCAGTTTCGGCAAATTTATCCATTAATCTCTTTACAGTTGACTCTTTTGGAGCATTATTGTGACCCCAAATTGATCGCAATTTGCGAACTGTAGCCGCAAAACCTTCACCATTTTGGTAAAACAATTTCACAATGAGAATGCGTTGTTCATTCGTGTAGCGCTCCATTTTTACTAACCTCGTACCTTCTACTAGCAAACAATAACAATTGTTCAAATGTCAAACAATGACACTTCGAATGGTGCCAAATTTAAAAATTGAGTTCTTGTTGGGACACCCTTTAGATAATTTTTAGAATTTCTACCTGGCGGCACGTGCTAATAAAGTCCAATTTCTTTGAAACTTTTTTTTTTAATGCGTTTTTTATATAAAGGAACAAAATTAAAGGGTGATCAAGAAAGCAAACGAAATTTTTTTTTCATACAAATAAAGACCAGTAATTTTCTACAAATATTCACCCGAAAATTCATAAAATATGAACTTTAAAATTAATTTACAATTTTATTCATTGTAAACGTAGAATATTTCTGTGGCTTGGTGCTTAAAGGGGCAATGTCAAGATTTTGCTGTTTTGAGTTAATCATTGCATTAGATTTCTTTTTTTGCTCTCTTTCATAATTATAAAACAGTCAATCTTAAATTTTACCCAGAAGGGGTTAAATAAGCGTAAAGCTGGCCAATGTCATTATGAACTCATCTATAAAACTTAATGCTGTCCAATGTCTACTTTGGCCCTTTTAGCAATCACTGTTATATATTTTTTTAATAAACACAGGGCCAATGTCTACTTTGGCCCTTTTAGCAATCACTAAGATTATAAATTTTTATTCATAAATTTTTTTAAAATATTATTAAATAAAAAAAATTTAATATTCGCTCAATCAATATTTGCTCTTTTTGCTTCAGCTTTTAGTAGGCCTCTAGTTTACTGTCATAATCTTTGTTATTTTTTAGTACAAATATTGTATTTTTTAAAAAAAATATGGCAACGACCATTATGTTTTGTTATTATTCTGTTATCGTTCTTCTGCCTTCTGTCTTTCTCCTGTACTGTAAGTTTTTTTAACTGATTGTGAAATTAATCAGATAATGCATAATTCAAGAACAATGAGGATTTTACAAATGTGTAAAACTGATGAAGATGGTAGGTGATAAATTAAAGCATGAAGTGAAACTTTAATATTAATAACTATACAACCTTTTATCGTTATTTTCCGAAATCAGCATCAGTCATGGATATTGAAGCCACGCAATGTACAAATTCAAGTGATTTTGAACCGTTTGAAGAAAGTGGTGATGAATATGTACCGATAGACAATCATTCGGACACTGACGAAAACCAACCAAACAACTCACGCAGAGGAAGAAAGAAACAAAATAAGGATGATGCTACAAGAAAACGAAAGCGAAATTCTTCTAATTGGACCCGAAATATAAGAAAGTCATTGAAAACCTCAAGGTAAGGCATATACGGCAGTGTCTGGAAATAAAATAATACCAGCCAAACAAGTGAAAGCTGCGTGCACATGCAAAGAAAAGTGTTATGAAAAAATAACCCCTGAGGAGCGCCAACTTGTTTTTACAAGTTTTTATAAAGTGTCGAGCTCTGGACAAAATCAGTTTGTGGCAAATTCCATACAGGAACATGGAAAACATGCCCAACGATTGAGGCAGAGTGACCAGAACAATAGTAGACGAAACTTTAGTAGAAAGTATTTTCTCACAACAACCAACGGTGAGAAAATTCAAGTCTGTCAACCATGTTTTTAAATACATTTGATATAACATTGAAAAAAGCTAGAGTAATTGTAGAAAAGAAACGATTTAGCGATAGCAAAATATGTTCTGAAGATAATCGAGGGAAACATCAAAATCATCCTAGAGTTCCGGAAATAGATAAAGTCCTGATAAGAGAACACATAAACCTCTTTCCAGCTTATGAGAGTCACTACTCGCGCACCCACACTCAGAAGAAGTATATGTCATCAGATCTGTCGATTTCTGAAATGTACCGACTGTACGTAAATTATTGCACAGGCAAAAATATTGAACCGAGAAAAGTCTCCCTATACAGACAAATATTTGTTGAGGAGTTTAACTTATCGTCTCACAAGGCTAAAAATGATACATGTGCAAAATGCGATAAGTTTGCAATGCAGTTAAAATGTTGCCAAAACGAGATAGAACGAACATCAATCGAAGAAGAAAAAAACAAGCACTTACATTTGGCTGAGTCGGCCTACGAATCAAAAAGAAAAGATAAGGAGGAATGCCAGAATAATTCAGGTAATGTTACTATTTCATTCGACTTGCAGAAATGCTTGCCAACTCCTTACCTTAGAAGTGGATTAAGTTTTTATAAACGTCAACTGTGGACATTTAACCTTACCATCTACCAAACGATGGGAAGAAAATCATCTTCTATATGCTACGTATGGAATGAAACAGTGGCTGGCCGCGGTGGACAGGAAATCGCTTCATGTATCTACCATTACATACACAATCTTTCCAAAAATAGTAATATACATACAGTTACTATGTACAGCGACTCCTGCGGAGGACAAAACCGAAATATTTATTTTTCAACAATGTTACTGATAACTGTAAGTGAATTGAAAGCTGAGGGTAAACAGTTAACAGTTAACCACAAATTTCTTGAGGCAGGCCATACACATATGGAAGCGGATAGCATTCATGCGGCAATAGAAAAAACCAAAAAACATACTACAGCTGATATAGAGTTGCCTCGAGATTGGGCAAATTTAATACGTTTGCTACTACGAACACCCCCTATAAAAGTAATAGAATTGGACCAAACACAATTTTTAAATTTTAAATCATGTTTAACTACTCATTATGTACATCGGAAAAATAACACTATAAATGAACAAGTTCAGTGGTTACGAATTAAATGGATGCAGTATTCAACAAACTCTCCAAGTATCTTGTATAAACATTCCTTTGAGGGCGAGTTTAAATCTCTTGACATATGCAGAAATCACAAGAAAACACGGCACGGAAATCTTCCCAAGCTTCAACCACTCAACAAGCAACCTGTTCCTTTAAGTACAGAAAAATTGAATGACTTAAAGGCACTTTTGCCATACATTACCAATACGAATCGCACATACTACAATCATTTCATGGAACAAATAACTGCAAATGACAACATTGTGGATTACCTGGCAGATGAAGGTATGGAAGAGGAATGTGAATTAACACAATAATATGCTATTATTGCATTACTCTACTACTATTTCTTGTTTTTATATCCTTTAATTACAATAAACTTTGCAACAACATAATAAAAAAGTAAAATGCAATGGTTTTCCATTTGGTATTGTTCTTATTATGACGGCCAATGTCACAATAAAAACATAAAATTAAAACATTACTTTATGCTAAAAGGGCCAATGTCATCTTTATCTTCTAAATTTTTCAACTTTTTAGATAATTAATTTTACGATCGTATTCTATTCAAATATATTCTATATCTAAGCCCAAGTTGATAAGTAAAAATGTGAAGATTTGTCTGTTGTAGTTAAAATAGTTTTTCAAGTTCAATTATCTCAAAACTGAATATTTTGACATTGGCCCTTTTAGTACCAAGCCACAGATTTAATGTATTGAACAAAATATTAATTTATAAAATTGTTTAAGAACGAAATAAAATTACGAAATAATCAAGAAATCACCATACACGTAAAGCGAGCAAACTCGCAAACGAACTACTGACTGAGATACATATATATTTCATATACTGGCTATGAGAGGAAGAGAGAAAGAAAATCTCTTGCTCCTATAGTGTGATACAGACAATAGGCCTGCACTGTGTCTTAGATATACGAAACGTAACTTCGTAACGCTCTCGTCATGCAATCCCAAGTCAAGCACGCGAACAAGCGTAAAGAACTTTAACTTCAAAAATAAAAAATCCCACGTCACGGGATTCCGAAAAATTCCCTAAATAAGGGGAAATCCCTCGATAATCCGTATAAAATTTCGGGAAAATAAAAAAATCGGATAAAGTGGGGATTTTTAAAAAATCCCAAACCAAAATCGGACAAAAGTGGAATCCCGTGAGACCACCACAAAGAACACCTAAAGTAGGGTAACCCTAAAATTAAGCAAAAATATGCTAGCAGCACCAACAACCAATGTGGTTGCAGCACAGAGTAAAGCACACAAGGCGCTAACCCCAGACACAAGCCAAAGAGCTTACACTAACTTCCGTACGCTTCTTTCCGAAACGCATTCACCAGCTTACTCCTAAGTGTCAAGCGTGCTTAAAGAAGTTTTACTTCAAAAATGTAGTACAAAATGGTAAATACCAAAAAAAAAAGGGTCGACCAAATACTTCTTCATATTCGAATTTACCAGTCTTCTACAATCTATCGCAGTTTTTATTACAACTTAGAGAGTTTGGAAGACAATTAGGAAAACAATTTGGAAGAAAAATAAAATTAGCAGTATGATACTCATTATTCATTCATTATTCTTTCATTTAAATCTTCATTTATTCATTTCATTAAAAACTTAACCAAATTTCATTCTCAATAATGTGTGTTTAATAATTAAATAATGTAAGAAAAGTAAGTGAGAAATAATACAACCGCAATTCTAGCCTGTTAAAAATGTTTAACGGTGTGTCCTTCAAAGGAATCAGAAAATGTAAAAAATGGTTTCTTGGGCAAACAGTATGTAATAATTTAGTATAATTTCCTACCACCGACGCACAAAGAAGTTAACAGTTCTGAGTATGCAGATACTTTTGTATGTACATCTTCTAAAAATGAAAATACAAAAATTATTTTATAAAGCCCTCTTTAGGGGAAAAATATGAACGCTTTAAAATATTTATAGAAATTTATAGAAACCGTAAAATTTTCGAATACGCTTATCAACAAACTTATCTAATGTGGATTAGCACCGTATTGCTAAATATGCTATAAAAGTTTTAAATAAACTTAAAAGAAGTCAACTTAACGAATACAGTTTGGACGCACAGTTAAAAAAAAAAATTCATGCCAGCAAAAAAAATATATTTCAAGGCACGTCCAATTTCGCTCTTTTCTTAAATTTAGGTAAGTGTAGCTTTTATTTACAAAATTAGGTAAAGTCGTGTTATCCAAAATATCTTAAACTCAATGTAAAATATACAATAACAATAAAACCCATACAGTTTGTGGTAATACTTACATGATTGTAGTACATACAAGAAAAGTTCCAGTCTTACTTACTTTTTAAGTGACATAGCTTAGGTTGTAGATTTGGTCGAGTACAATATGAAACCATATTTGAAATTGTTAAGACACCCTCAAAATTAAATTTTATCTTTAAAAAACTGATTTTTAGGTACTTGATGCATTACACCATCAACAGTTCAGCAATTTATCAAACGATTTGCGGTGTTAAAACAATTTTGGAAAAATGAAAGATGAAGCTTTCAAAAAATATACATATCTTAAATACTTTTAAGAGAATTTATGACTGATAAACTACTAAATCTAACACTTGTACCTTTTTTCCATTTTTTAAACTTTGGCGATTATTCACTGTTAAAGTTTTGTAAACGTAATTATTTTCTGAATATACAATTTATTGCGACTATAGTGAATGCTAATTTGTAAAAATCGTATGAAAATTGACTGAGGTATTAAACATGTTTATAGGAAATAGGAAATTACGCCTTCATTGGTCCATGGGTCTTGGGAGCGTTCATGTGTCACTTTGACGGCTATTAAATATATTTTTATGATTTCTTTTAAATTTCTGTATATTTTGAATACGAAGTCTTCTTTAATTTCCCTTTTTGAAAATAACTGTTTAAACATCTAAAACCGCCAGAGGACCTTCGGAGAATCTGCCTGTCCCAAGCCAGGAATAGAAGTGGTGAGGGTTTGTTATTGGATGGGCAGTTCATGGGCCGTGCTCCATGATCTCATAATGAGTTCATTCTTGAGGCACGGCTCTTGAATGTTCATCTGATAATCTGTAAAAGAAAAAGGTTTACCTTGAGCATTGGTTGTTGCTGCCAAATTCTTGGAGAAAGCATGGTTTTGATATTAAGTTATTATAACACCGTCATCTGTAATATGCTTTCGAAGGACGATCAATCCAACATAACTTGAAGAGCGGGGACAGTCATCCATCAATGATGAGGAGACCTGTCTATCGTTGTTCTGCAGACCTTATCTTAGAATAAAGGTTAATATGTTGGAAACATTTAATCTGCGGACCGTTGTATAAGCCAATTGGTATACAACGGCTCATGCTTCCTAGTTTTCTGAAAAAGGCTTTTTATTAAGTCTTAATTAAGATAACGACGTTGCATAAGTAGGATTGTGGTTTACCCGGTTTTACTGGGAAACCATGGGTTATTTTTTTTAACCTAGTCATGTACAATTCGAGTGGCTGAAGGTGTCACAGTCAAATATAAATGTTCTAAAAATTTTTGGTCTGTAAGACGGGATGTTGAAGAGCCTTGTCAGGTGGAGCCTTGAGCCCAAGTATTGACTGTCGTTGGGTTAGACCCACGTGGGGTATTCAAAGCGCTCTGGCAGTGGTTTGGCCAGAAAGGCCGGTGTGAGTTACACTTAAGTTGAACTCGGGCTGGTGATTCCCTTAAATTACTAAGAGAATGATGGTAGATTGAATCTCGCTAATTTCAAACAGTAAATGTTAGGAAGGTAAGCAACTACCGGATCAATATACTGTTACCTTTGGAATTTGAGTACAGGCGACGGGGAAACCTAAATAGTCTGAGTTGTGTCCACTGAGATTGAGGAACCTGATGATATGTTGACAGGCCTATGTAGTTGCCGCTTTAGTCTTTCGTGTCAAGGAGTGATGACCCTTTATACGATGTGGATGATTATTGCGGCTAAAAAAGTAATAGGTTATATTATTGGTATTGATTACTGAGATAGCCCAAGGTTATTAAAATAACCAAGTCATGTACAAATTCGAGTAGCTAAAATTGCCACGGCCATGTATTGCGTCAATCTGCCGACAAGATAGATGGGGTTCTGTTGCATGTTATTAGGGGAACCTTTCAAAGTGGTCTTTCTTGAATTCCGAAGGGGCGTTGGCCGACGCTTCATATTTGTCCCAAGCTTTGGAGCACCGTTGAATTAAGCCTTCGCGGCAGGGGTCAACGTTAAAAACATAGTGGCTTTCTGTTTAAACATATATAACTATGCCAAAGATTCTGAGTGTAATTAAATACACAAAACATCAATGGCATATCGCCTCGGTTTTGAAATCATAAACGGTTTCCACAATCATAAACTAAGAATATCAAATACCTTGCATTCCAAATAGCATAGTGAGGGCTTTCAGATTTTATAAATGAGCATTCATTTTATTCGCAAGAAATAGTATTTTCAGAAAATAACTACGTTTATAGCAGTTTTTAACAAAACTTCAGCAGTAAATAATCCTCAAAGCTAAAAAAAATTAGAAAAAAGGGCAAAAATGTTAGGTTTGGTCGATTATAACTTAAAAGAGTCTTATCCCAGTACTAAAGATATGTTCATATTTCCAAAACTGTGTTTAAAAATCGAAAATCGTTTAAAAAATTGCTGAGTTGTTGGTGCTGTCAAGTCTTTAAAAATCAGTTTGTTAAGGTTAAAATCAAATTGTGGGGTGCACTCAGAAAAATGCACCTTCTTTTCGTGATAAAATATTTCTCTATTTTCGATAACACCAATTTTCCCTATTTCAAATAAAATTTTCTTCAATTAGAATAAATTTTCACGTATTAAAAGGAATCCTTCTTTACTTGTAGGAAATGAAAATATTTTATGTCTCTAATAATGATAAGTATTTTTCTCGCACTTTAAAATTTTTAAGAAAAAATTTATAGAAACTGAAAATTTTTCTATATTGTAGACAAACAATTCAAATTGCGAAATGTTTTCTTCAATAAAAACAAATCCTTTCTCAAAAATAAAAAAGTCTTCTTCTCTAAAAACGATATATTTTTCTTTTATTGAATTAGGGACAAAAGTATAGAAAGCGTGAGATCGAGTGATTGATGTTGTGAAAAGCAAGTGTTACATATCCTGCATATTATGACGATTGTTCGTTCAAAAGGACTATTTTTGTTTAACATAGTTACGCAAAGTGTTGTTGTTCGTTTCCACTGGTTCTTTGGATGCATTTATAAAATCTTTTTTCAGAAGAAATTTCTGGAACATTTATAAAGGGTCCCGATAAATAATGCCAAAATAATAATTCTACCTCTTCACATATTTTTAACTAATATTTTTGCAACCGAATCACAATACCAAATTAATACTTTTACTTCGCGTAGAACTGAGTTAAAACAAATTTTTCACATAAACAAATTTTAGCAGATATACTTCTGTTTTAGAGAAAAATGTACACAATAAAGAAATGTGTTATCCAATTTAAAAAAATTTATATCTCTTTTGAAGAAAGTGCTAATTTTTTTTTTTGAGAAACTATAAACGTAACTTAAAGAAAATATTTATTGAAATTAAATAAATATTTTTCTGTTTTCGGGAAAAATTGCCACAGTAAAGAAAACGGTAGAACCTGTTACAAAGAAATATTTTTCTGTTAAAGAGAAAGTGTCTTTATTGATGAGAAAATATTTCTCTTTTTCATGTAAGCTTTTTACCATTTTTAGAAAATTTTTGGGATCAGATTTAGAGAAAAGCATTCTCTGGACCATTTTTCTCTAAATTTGATGCCTTTTTTCTTATATTCCGAGACACTTTTTTCTGAGTGTGTTTTAACAATTTCAAATATGGTTTCGTATTGTACTCGGCCATATCTACAACCTAGACTATGTCACTTGAAAAATACATTTCCACTGTAGCATCGTGTAATAGTATAGATAAATAATACAGACTACTATAAAAGCTTTTTAGCATTGTATGGACCCTTTAATTTCTCCAAAAACTTCTTTGAATTGAAAAAAATTGTTAACATCCACAAACATAAAAAAGAACTCGCCTTCCAACTCAATTATATATGGTTAACTACCCAGTTGGAAAAGGAGCCCTGCTGTATGTCTGCCGCCAACATGCCTCGGAAGGACAGGAGACATGCTCGCCTCCATACCCGCTTATATCTTTTTTCTATAGACATGTTCTAGGTCGGCATGTCTGCCAAATTAACTGCCGTAGCAGCAATGCAGCATGCATCTTATGGTATGGCTGAGGTTACGGTGGCGCTAAATACCTCACATATTTTTGGGCATATGCTGAAATTGAGGAGAGAAAAAGCAACATAACAACAACAATTATATGCAAATTTTAACTGGCTATAACTTAAAATATATAAATTTTTAAGAAATAAAAAGTCCAGTTTGCACATCTACAGGTCTAAACGTACCAAACCATACTAAATTTATTAATATTGGACTTGTACTTTATCAGCCTTACGTCGGACAAAATTTGCGTTTGCTTAATATATATAAGATTAATGCAAAAAACAGAACAAACTAAAAAAAAACCAAAACAAAAGTAAAACTCATTAAGAAAAAAAAAAAAAAAATTATGTCTCTGATGGGATTTGAACGCACTACTTAAGATACCAAAATTTATGAATAAAACTAGAGCCCTAGCCAACTGAGCCTTGTTGTAATTTTGTTGAAATAATAAACATAAGAATATTGTTGCTATCAAAACTGCTTCGACGAAAACACAAAGTGTCGGAAAATTACAACAAACATGAAATTATTAAAGTTGTTGTCCCTTAAAATTAATTCGAAATTTTGCATAAGCAAACATGATAATTTATTATGATACAGTTGTTATTATACTTATATTGAATGTATTTATGTTGTGCTATAAAAGAACTTAGTTCTTACTGTTCTTTTTTTTTTATTAAATAACTAGCTGATCTACCCGGTAATACTCGAAAGTAATTTATATAAACATTTTAATATACACTTCTCGACTTAAAGTTTTTTTAAACTTTGGAGTTTTAAAATACATGTTGAATTTTAAGTTTAAGACCACTATAAAAATATTAGATAAACAATTTACCGTGCTTTTTTAATGAAAGAATTATTTAATCACTGTTTTTTCACAATCAAAAAATGTTTTTTAGTTTTAAAATGAATTTACTGGTTACTGGTAAAAATTTTAATTGCACTTCGCATATCGAAATCAAATTTGTAAAAAAAAAGGAAAATGGACACCAAACTTCCTAAATTTGTTAGTAGTTTTTTCAGTTGGAAAATAAAAATTGGTTTGTGTCTAAAATAAAAAATTAAATAAACTGAGTCTGATAGTTAATTTCTAAAATCTTCAGAGTTCCTTTTATATGAAAATGTATTTAATTTAAAAAAAAATAGACGTACTAATGTAAAGAAGATATTTTAAGATAGAGAATTTTAGTAAAGCTAGATGAAAAAATAGCTTTTTAGCCATAACTTTTAATTGGAAAGTGATATTAGGGAAATATTGGATAGCCTATTTTTGTGAAGTGATTTTATTGAACTTTGGAACAAAAAAATTTGAATGAAATATATTAATGGACAGCGGAGATATTGGCATCTACAGACCAAACTTTGATTTTCATGTCATTTTTTATTCAAGGATGTTTTATGAAAAAGTCGTTGTACTGAAAGTTTCTCCAATTTTGAAGATATGTGAATGTTTTTGATGTCAAAATAACAAAAAATTTTTAAAATTATATACACCAGAATCTCCGATACTAAAAAGTTTTATATTAACAAAATTGCTGTTAGTTGAAAAATGTCAGAGAGGCGTGGCAAAAACTAAGTATGGAACATTTAAAGTTAGGATGCACTTAATATGTATACCTAATTTGAGCAAAATCCTTTGAGCGGTTTAGATTTGTATAAAGGCCAAACAAACAAACAAACAAACAGAAAATGAGTTTTAATCCTAATAATTATTATGCACCTCACTTAAAAGGAAAGAGGAAGTTTTTAAAATTCAAAAAATAGACTTCTTAACTTAGTATTAAAATTATAACCTGCCACATTCCCTCAATCGACCGGCCTGCTTTGTTTTTCATCTTGGTAATTATATTTGACATGTATAAAAATATTCTAGCATGCGATAAAACTGTTTAAAGGAAAAAACTGTTATGATACAAAATCAACATCAAACAAAATTAAAAAATGGTTGCATAGTTTTCAGATCATATAGTATCATATCACTACAATGAAAAAATAATGATCAAAAATATGTTGCATATCTTCAGTAAAGCCGCATTTTTGTTGGGGTGTGCATAAAAGATCGTTGATCTACCATCTAGACAATAAATATTTTTTATTATAAAATCAGAAATGTTTTCAACTACATGTATTGGAAATGCATTTCAATGGGAGTTTATTCAGAATTAATTAAGTTCAATTAAATAAATGCTATCGATACATTTTACTTTACAATCTTTTGTCTTAAACCTTATTTCCAAACACAAAGTTAATTTTTTTTTCTTGGCTTTGTTTTTAAATTAGGAAAAGTATACCTACATATTAAGCTGAGTCTTAGAAACAATCATTTAAATACATAAATATTAAATATTTACAGGGTGTTTCTTAAACTATTAGATTCTAGCAAAAGGTTTTCGGTTGTGTTTAATGCGGTCACGTTACGCTGATCTCCTCGTCACTGTCCGAATTAGAGTCGTCATAATCATCATAGTACATCTTCATGAACTCGGGATTGTGGAAATGTGCTGGCTGTGGCTGGTGTGGGGGCAGCTGCTGATGCAGATGTGCATTTATGCTGTCACCAGACACACCCACAAATATGCTGCCTTGATGTTGCTGTTGTTGTTGCTGCTGCTGCGCTTGATGCACGGCATGCAAATGCATTACATGTTGCTCACCACTCAGTATGTTGAGGCGGCGTTGCTTGGCCTCATTGATAGTGGACTCTAGCTTGAATTTGAGATCGGCAGCAGCAAGATGCTTCTGCATTTCCGCATTGATCTTGGCCTGAAATTCGCTGCTGCTCAACTGCTGCTGCAAGCTACCACCGAGTCCACTCATACTCAAAGTATGGGGCGGCGAAGAGGCTGTCGATGAGGCAGATGATTGATCATTGCCGGCTGATGAGCTCAATTGTGCAACGGTCAGCAGCGGTGGTGGCGAAGAGATCTGCATATTGTGTGTGCTGGAGTATGTTGCCGAGATGCTGCTGGGAATTTGCAGCAGCGGCGGCGATTGCAGAGTGGGCGTAGTTGTGGTTGATGGCTGCTTTATCGGAGATGTTGTTGTTGCATTTTGCGAAGCAGATGACGATGATGCATCATCCTTGGCATTCTGGGAGTCATTCGGTGATGATGGACCTGGTGATAGAGGCGTGACCGGACGATCACATTTGGCATCAGATAGATCGGGATTTGGATTATTTTTGTTGGGCAAAGTTTGATCGCGTGAACCGCCACTAGCAAGTAGCTCACGCTCTTTGGAGTTGCGCCATTTCATGCGACGATTCTGAAACCATATCTTAACCTGCAACGAAAGGAGAAAAATGAGCATTAAAATGGATTCAAGTTTAAGTGATAAGTGCAAAAAAATATCAACAATTTAATAACTTTTTTTTGTAGGAGATCCAACTTTATTTCGACCAAATCATCCCTCAAACACATCCCTAGAAAATAATTGGCAAACAAGTTTTTCTCATCGGATTTGACTGCTTCCATCATACCGAGTGAAGGCAGTGACAGACAAGGGTTCGCTAAAACTTTTAGTATTCCTGACATGTACGCCGGCCAAGTGTCTGCAACAGGACCACATGAAAAAGTATCTACCAACTAATCGCAACAGCAGCACTGTCAGCAACAAAGTTTTCCATAATTACAGCTTATTCGGTTATTTGGGATAATCAGACGTAGTCGGAGCAGCCTTAAGTCCATCTTAATGTTTTCATTGCTCGTCTTGGACATTGGGGCACCACCACTGCACGTTGCGAAGCGATGACAACGCAACATGAAACATTTTATGGCAGCAACTTCGAGCAACTATCAACGAGTAGCTGCCAAATCCAGAAACTAGCATGTAATAAATGTAAATTAGAGAAAGTCGCATCCTAGTTAGAAATTGATTACAGGACATTGTTGCATAAGGACACGGCCTAGTAGCAAAAACAACAACTAGAAAGACCAACGCTAGCATGGTGCAAGTTAAAGTTTAACAAATTGTGTTATACTCGTGTTCAGTGCGGAAGGAAGAATGTGGTAGCGTTGCTGGGGCTGATGGGCTGGTGCACTCACTTCCATTAGGAATATGTTTTCGGCTAGTACTGGAAAGCGGCAAAATGTTGTTCAGCTGGGATGGTGCATAGAAAACGAGCGATAATTGTGTGTGTGTGTGTTTGTGTGTGTGTGTGTAGGAAGAAATAAGTTAAATTCGGTACTTAATGCATGCGTACTTAAATAACCTTCAGTGCTGCGCCTGACAGCTACGAAAAAGGCGGCAACTTTGACTGAAAGTGTTTTTGAATTATTGTACAAAATGCAGATTGTGTGTTTGTGTGTGGGATGGTGTGAGTGCTCAAGTATATGGCTATGTGACTTGAGTAAGCAGTTGTGTGGATGGTCAGAAAGAGTTAAGAAGAATGTAATTTCTAATCAAATAAGTACACTTGCGCTCAAAAAAAAAAAAAAAAACGCTGCGCTAAAATGTTTTCAAAGAATTTTCTTCTCTTCGATTTGATTTTGTACACATATACATTAGACCGATCAAAAAAAAAACCGAATGGTTGTTTTTGGGAGCAAGTTGGTAAATAGCTTCAATGACATCTTAAAAGCATTTACTGAAATTTTTCACCCAAAATATTAACCCTTAGATACTGCTAGTGTCCAATTTTTTTAAAATTTTGCCACCTAAATAAAGTTATTTTTCAAAAATATAATATCAATAGAGAATGTGATGATCGATGGCTTATCTCATGATCTAACCTTATGTTTGCAAGGTCACTGAACACGATTGGACTATTTCAGTAATTGTCTGATCAAGGTTTCTATTAATATTCAAGCAAAAACATTATATTGACAAAAAAAAAATTATGAATTTTCACGTTCAATACTTGACAGTAAGTGATTACACTTTTTTTTTTGACACATCCAAAATAGCCATCCTTTTAGCCCATCAAAAGAGAAGATAATCATGAAAACCTTATAATTTTGAACTCTTTATTGCTCTTTATATTTTTATTCTCATGCCATTCAGATTAATTTAACCTGTTTCTGTGGTTTAATAAAACTGACATGTGGTTATCTTAACCATTATTTGTGGTTAAATCGAATTGAATCAGGGTTAATTAACCAAATGTCAATTATGAGATTTTTGTTATGGGGGCAGGAAGGAGTGTGAGAGCAAATACCTAATGGTCACCTTTTTTTAATCCCAAGTAATACATAATTACATAAAATTCAAAACTTATAGACAGGACATTTCACCTACCTTATCCCGAGGTACCTTTGTTACAAGTTCTGCAACACTAGTGCAGAATTTGACAGCTAGTAGGTTGTTTTTTTTTCGCTATTAGCCTATTTTCTACATGTATTTCTGTGAATTAGATCCATCAGATAAAACTAACGTTGATCAGGTTAATGCGATGTGGTTGGCTGTCCTAACAAAATCAACCGATCAGCTGTTTATGGAACTTTAAAAACCACGTTCGTTAAACAAATCATTGGGCTACTTAAAATTACCGTAAGACAGTTCACGATCTTGTTGCATCGTTGAAAATGCAAAATAAACAGCTTTTACAAAACCAAAAAGCATTGAAAAGCTTTTGCAACATATGCTTTTTGTTTTTGTAAAAGCTGTTTATTTTGCATTTGCAACGATGCAACAAGATCGTGAACTGCTCTCATACATTTGGGTTTTAGAGATTATATGTAAAACAACAAATATTATAAAAACCGCTCGGTAAAGTGTGGTAAAGTTCACTTAACTTTGAATACCCTTAATGTGTTTTGTTTTTGTTGCTTTATAAATTAATTAATTTACATTTTTTAGTTTCAAATAATAAATAATAAAAAATTGTATTAAAAACGGTTTGAATTATTCAATCCCGAAGCTTTGGTTAAAATACCACTTAATTTATCCCCTGGTTAGTGCAGAGACATTACGCCTTTTAGTGCAGTTTTCCTAAAAATTTTTTGTGTGAGTCAAGCTTCTTAGCTTTATTAAATATAAAAAACAAAAATAGGTCAAGATTTAAAGTCGAAAATGATCATTTACTCAGTTTAGTACATACAGGGTTGCCAATATTCGAAGCGCCCATTTTATTTTTAAATAAATCAAAGAAACCACAATTTTTTGTCTGTTCGTCATGAATATCATTTAATTGGTTTCAAGTAGATTTGCTTACATTATTTCTTGAATATGATATCTCGTAAATGGTCGCCATTGGCCTCTACGACATATTGTGCCCGTTTTGCAGCATTTTCCATGGTTTTCTGCAACATTTCGATGGGAATGGCGGTTATTTCTTGACGGATGTTGGTTTTCAGCTCTTTTAGGGTCTTTGGCTTGTTGACGTAAACCTTTGATTTCAAATAACCCCACAAAAAGAAGTCTGGAGGCGTTAAATCTGGTGATCTTGGCGGCCAATCGAAATCACCATTTTTTGACATCAAACGGCCAGGGAACAATTGCTTCAAAAAATCGATTGTAGTGCGGCTTGTGTGTGGTGGCGCGCCGTCTTGTTGAAACCAGTAGTGCCTGATACGCTTTCGACGAACGATTGGCATGAAAAAATTGTTTATCATATCGCGATAACGCTCCTGATTGACAGTAACTCTGTGGCCATTATCATCTTCGAAAAAGAACGGCCCAATGAGCATTTTAGCACAAACGCCGCACCAAACAGTGACTTTTGCATCGTGAAGAGGTACTTCTTGAATCTCTTGTGGATTTTCAGTAAATACGGCAATTTTGTTTGTTTACCGTTCCGTTCAACTGAAAATGAGCTTCATCGCTCATGATAATTTTATGCCAAAATTGCTCGTCTTCTTCAGCCATTTCGATGACTCTTTGGGCCCATTCCAATCGACGTGGCTTATCGGTAGGCAACAATTTGTTTACCAATTGAATTTTATACGGAAACAAATTCAAATCAACACGTAAAATGCGTTGTAAAGTGTATCGGGGAATGCCGAGCTGCTGAGAACGGCGATTTTGGGATGTTGTTGGTGACTGCTCAATACTGGCTCGTACGGCTGCAATATTCTCATCCGATCGCCTTGGTCGCTTTATATTTGGCCTCTTTGGGTTACCAAGAGTATTACCAGTTGTAAATCTTTCATACAAACGATAAATTGTTTTCTTGGAAGGCGCACTTTTCACTTTATTTATTTTTTTGAAAGCACGTTGAGTTTTCACTATTAACTTGTTTTGTTGAATGTAAATTTCAACAATTTTAGAGCGTTCGCGTGGCGTGTACTGTTCCATTGTAAACATTTGCTTGGAATGACGCTTCAAACGCGGTATGTCATTAGTCGATTTGGCATCACTGCGGAAAGTTACAATGTTGCCAGATGGGCGCTTCGAATATTGGCAACCCTGTATATAAAAAATTAATTGATTTTTTGGGTCAACTTCAATATAAATAAATTAGTTTAATAGGTTGTGGAGGTTTATGACCATTACTGTTCAATTGCAATTTTTAAATGTAAACAAAAAGTTCAATTTTTTCCCGACGTTTCGTCACTTGTTTTAACAGATATTTAATATTTAACAATTTATCAAAACAATTAAACATTAAAACAATTCGTTTACATTTAAAAATTGCAATTGAATAGTGATGGTCAAAAACCTTCACAACATATAAATTATAAAAAACTATTTGATCAAAAAATTTCTCAACGAAAACCAACGCATTTTTGTATAAAGTTTTTAAATTGTTTTTTTTTATATTATATCTTTTGAATTGTGTTTAAAAAGTTTACTGAAATATTTTTTTTTTAAAACCAGTTATCTCATTTTTAATAATAATTATATTTTTTATTTAAAGTTGTATGAAAAAATATTATTTTCTAAATAAAAACGAATTATATAAAACAGGAAACATTTATTGAACTTGAAAACTTTTTAGAAGGGAGACGTGAGCTAGACGTGAACAAGGAAAGGGGGGCGTTACGAAAAACAATTGAGAACCACTAGTCTATACTATCTATATATATAAAAATGGATGTATGTATCTGGCTATATCACGTATAGACTCCAAAACCGCTGAACCGATCTTTATGAAATTTTCAGGGAAACTGAAGCTACATCTTGAGAGTGTTCCTGTTCCTGTGGGTTTGGTAACGATTGGACGAGGCGTGGTACCTCCCATAAAAGCCAAATTTACGCTATCGATCACAAACCAATAAAAGGATATATATCAGACGGTTTCAATCGTAAAAATACTAAGATAATAAGGTAATTTTGTTCAGATGGTTACTGTCGGTAACTGTACAGAAAATGGGCGTGGTCATAATATATACACGCCCACTTTTTCGAAATCATGGCAATTCCGGAGCTCTACAGATTTTTACAGTGAAACTTGCTGTGTAGGTGCTCCAAGAGGCGGTCACTATATATTAATGTTTTCACGCCCAAACCATTGAAAACGTTTTATTTCAACGGTTCGGATCGTATAAAGGCCCCTATAGACGAGCAACTAATCGCACAACTGGTTGATAAAATGGTTGCTGGTTGATGAAAATAAGCAGTGTGTAGGTGGGTTTTTGGTTTTTTTCAGTTTTTAAACCAGTTTTCCAACCAGTTGCTGAAAATCAAAAAGTTTTGATTTTTTCGGCTGAAGCTCATCGAGTTGATCAACTAGTTGTCATGTTTTTAGCAAACTTAACAACTAAACGGAAATTTGAATTTTTTCTTCGGTTTTTGTTGAAGTTCTGCAATGGGCATTTTAAAAATAAAATGTTTTGAACAGAATTTTAACATCTGCCATCAATTGAAAGTTGTGTCTGTAGGAAAAAACACAAACTAGTTGATCAACCAGTTGTTCGATTAGTTGCTCGTCTATAGGGGCCTTTAGACAAAAATTTTGTAAATCAGTACATATGGTTACTTTCGGCAAGTGTACCAAAAATAGGCTTATAATTCGCATGGTTTTGATCGTATAGACTAAATTTGGTTATTTAGTGCATGGCTACTTTCGGCAGCTATACTGAAAATGGTGAATATATTTGGCATTTCTTGACATGTTCGTATATGGCAGTAAGGCGGTCTGTGGCAGAACAACGTCTGCCGAAAAGAGTGAGTGTTCCTGTGAGGTTTGGTAACGTTTGGACGTGGGGGCGTGGTACCTCCCATACAAACAAAATTTGCGCTATCGACCACAAACCAAATAAGGGATATATACCAGACGGGTTCAATCGTAAAAACTAAGATTTAGTAATTTTGTTCAGATGGTTACTGTCAGTAACTGTACAGAAAATGGGCGTGGTCGCAATATATACACGCCCACTTTTTCGAAATCATGGCAATTCCAGAGTTCTACACATTTTTATAGTGAAACTTGCTGTGTAGGTGCTCCAAGAGGCAGTCACGATACATAAATGTTTTCACGCCCACTTTTACCGCCCACAAATCAATATCTATCTATATAAAAATGAATCGTGATTTGTTCGGATGCTTAATACTTGAAAATGACTGGACCAAATTAGATACTTCCTTCTACGGGTTTGTTCGTAACTGCTACGCAAAGGTTTACGAAAAAATAATGCCACACCCCTTTTAACACCTACAAATCAATAAAAATGGTATATTTAAGACGGTTTTGGTCGTATTAAATTAAAATTTAGTAAATAAGTTCGTATGATAACTGTCATTCACTTTAATAAAAACGGGCGTGATCACTCTTATTCTACGCCTACTATTAAGAAAATATCAAAAACTTCGAAACTATTGGTCCGATTGAGCTGAAATTTTGTAAGTGGCTTTGCTTTGAGTACGAGATGGTTTAAGAAGAAATGCCACACCCCCTTTTACGTCCCACAAATAAATAAAAAATTTGTGTTATCGAATAGCTTTATAGTTATGGGTCGCACAGCTTAGAAATTCCGTATTCGACCACAATCTAGACGTACCATTTTAGTGATGAAATTTTATGGGAGTTGGTCAAGGGGGAGTTGGACCTCCCATACAACAAAATTTGTGTTATCGAATATCTTTGAAGTTATAGGAATTCAGCTTTGGAAATCAGTTTTTGGCCTCAATTTACACATGCAGTTTCAATGATTTTATTTTATGGGCGTTGGACAGGGAGGCGTGACAATCTCCCTTACAACCCAAATTTGCGATATCGAATTTCTTTGAAGTTATAGGTTGACAGCGTAAGAATTCAGGATTCGACCTAAATTTATACATGCACTTTCATTACTTACATTTTATGGGTAGGGCAAAGGGGAGTGGCACTTCCCTTACAACCCAACTTTGTGCTTTCAAATAGCTTTAGAGTTATAGGTCGCACAACTCCGGAATTCAGTATTCGACCTCAATGTACATATGCAGTTTCATTGATTTAATTTTATGTTCATTGGTAAGAGGGGCGTGGCACCTCCGATTTAACGTAAATTTGCGATATCGAATATCATTGAAGTTATGGGTCGCACAGTTTTTGAATTCAGTATTGGACCTCAATGTATACATGGAGTCTCATTGATTACATTTTATGAGCGTTGATCAAGGGGGAGTGGCACCTCCCATACAACGAAAATTTGTGATATCGAATAGCTTTGGAGTGCAAAGTCGCACAGCGGCGGAGTTCAGTATTCGACCAAAATTTACGCATGCAGATTTACTAATAAAATTTTTTAGAGTTTGTCGGGGGGGGGGGGGGGGGGCGTGACACCTCCAACTTAATCCAAATTTGGGATATCAAATAGCTTTGGAGTTATAGGTAACTCAGCTTTGAAATTCAGTATTCGACCTCAATTTACACATGCAGTTTGACTGGTAAAATTGTATGGGCGTAGGAAAAAGGGGAGTGACACCTCCCATACAACCCATATTTGTGCTATCGAATAGTTTTGGAGTTATATGTCGCACAGTTTTGAATTCGGTATTCGACCTCCATGTACACATCCAGTTTAATTGATTACATTCTGTTAGCGGTGATGAAGAGGGCGTGGCACTCCTATATAACCCAATTTATGGGTAGGGCAAAGGGGAGTGGCACTTCCCTTACAATCCATATTTGTGCTATCGAATAGTTTTAGAGTTATAGGTCGCACAACGCCGGAATTCAGTATTCGACCTCAATTTAGACAAGCTGTTTAACTGATAACATTTTATGGGTCATTGACAAGGGAGAGTGGCAGCAACGCGCCGGGTTTTAGCTAGTTATATATAAAAAATAAGTTCAAAAAACAAAAACCCGACTACTAAAAAGCTCTCTCTAAAAAGTATGAAACAAGAAAATATTCTCACCTGAAATTGTTATGTAAAAACTATTCAATACTTTCGTCTATTAAAAATATTTAATAAATTTTAATAGTAATGCTCAGAAGATATCCGTTGTCGTATGCAATCTACCCTAACAAAACAGTACATTCTAACATTAGTAAGCGATTTAAAGCTTTAGGGCAAAGTGCATTATACATCTAGACGAAGACACATGATAATATATATGAGGTGGCATACTACCACGTATATCTTTTACACATCACTATAAATAAATGTTATATGCAATAAAATATATTATGTGTGAGTTGATTATTTAATAGACAAAAAATTTAATAGTTTGTACATAAAAATTTCAGGAGAGAATAATATCTTTTTTATACTTTTTAGAAAGCGCTTTTTAGTAGTCGGGTTTTAGTTTTTTTAACTTATTTTTTATTTAAACTATTTTGGGGATACAATTTTTATATAATCGAAAGTATTAACTACTAATTAATTATTTGATGATCAATTTATAAACAAAGATGTTTATTATGGCACTCAAAAATTTTTTTAGTGCATGGCCTTATGTCATATAGAAGGCGCCATAACGGTATTTATTTATTGGTATTTAGGAAAAAAGTAAAAAGTTAAACATAAAATAAGTACAATGATAAAGGATATAAAAGAAACGATCCATAAAAGATAAGGTATATTTTTAATGTAAAGATTCATTTTCCGAATTTTTGTCTTGGTACTACCATCGCGTTACTCTTCATAAAAACCATGGTATTGTGATGATAATACGTTCTTTGCAGAGAGTTTGTAAATCTTGTAATTTTTCTGACTATGATTTCATAGGGGCATCATATGCTGTCACCAGTTCCATGGAACCATAGTTTGTAGCATCCCTTGTCACTCGCCGCACAATTTTAAATGCCTAAAGTCTGTATCATTTTTATTGTATTTAAAATACATGTGATCAGATACACTTATCAGCGTTTCAATAATATCGTATTTTGATGATTTTGATGCCATTCTATCTGCAGTGTACCATCCTGAAGGATGGTAAATATTTACGTTTTTGGATGAAGTTTCAATGCGAGCGTGCTCAGAATCAACCTCCATTACAGAACGGCAAGGCTCAAAATAAGCATATTATATTTCAGGAATGTATAGTATTTGCACATCATAAAGTAAAACCTGCACAAGTATCACTAATGATAACGAATTTTTTACATTAGCGTGATCTGATAATATAAAGACAGGAAGACAGCTTGTTGAAACTTCTGGACGCAATACCTTCATGCCACATAAAGTTGGATGCACGCCTTGACTCTACATCATTGTCATCATTATAAACAGTAAAAGAAGGCTTTGGCTGATACTCTAGGTCAATATCTTACTACTTCTAAATCAATCTGAATAAAGTTTAAAACATTGTTTTGCGCAAGGTCCATGGAGCTATCATTGTACTGAATTGCTTCAATGTTTCGACGAATATGTTGCATATGTAATGTAAATAGAGCTATTTTTTTTTCATTACTGTAATTTTTGTATTTTACACATGAATCACACATATCCTTACGAGGCTTATGAAATTTAAAATTTTTATTATTAAATATTTTTCTGTAAAACCAAAACTTAACTTTTGCTCAATGCATTGTTTAATGTGTAGATAATGCATATCCCCCAAAGACAAATCTTCAGACAAGTAGTACTTATAATTCCTTTGTTTTTTGGCAGTAATGGGATGGCACAGCAGGAAATGACAAGATATATTTTTCTATTATTTCTTTGTTTTTGCTTGGTCTTGCAATACCTTAACTTACATGCTCACAGGAACAATATGCACTTTGTCCCTGCTTTTAAATGTTTTTTTTTTTAAATCCTTCAGTTATATCTAGCATTGTCAGAGAGAAACCTTGGCATACTTGGCATTTTTCACCGTTTTTGTAAAAGTAAAAATGTCGCTTCTGGTTTCGTCTGGAATTTTCACCAGCAGTTTTAACTTTAGTATCAATTTCATTTACCAACGTTGAAACATACTGCCTTTGTTTATCTAGAACTTGTAAATAACAGAAAGTATTGTGAATTTCTTGCCTCCTATCTTCGTCAAATGATTGATTAAATTTTCTACAGCAAACGGTGCAATCCCTTGGTCTCAATTTACGAGCATTCAATTTTTACCTCTTAAAGAAACATATTATTTTCCAGATTGCCTCAAGCACTTAGAAAATACTTCCAAAATAAAAAAATAACATTTCTCTCTACCAAAAAAGGAACTTCCAAAATAATATAATGTTATAATGGAGTCTTTTTATTGTGAACGTATGTGTGGATCGTTTAATTTACATAAATAACACATATACGTACCCTCCAGGAAATGTGAGCATTCCCGGATGTTACCAGGAAACATTCCATGGAATGTAGGAAGCATTTCCCTTTGTTGCACGCTCCATTGCTTTTTTTACATAGCATGTCATTAGAGGGAAACGTTCCTCTCAGCTGTGTTAAAAATGAATGTGGAAACATTCCTCTCCGCTGTCTTAAAAAGCGAATTACAAGCAGTCCTCTTCCCTGTTCTAAGAATTAATGTGGAAACAATCCTCTCCCTTGTTACGAAAATGCCCGGCCAGGACTCGAACCCGGGAACCATGAGCGACAGTAAAGCGCGCTACCACTAGACTATCGAATTCTACAATAAGCGGCTAGAAAACAATGATATTAATATTTTCTATTGTCATTGCTTGACAATAAATAAAAGTTTCCAAATGCATTCTTAAAGAAGCGGTTTGGAAACAATATAAATACAAAACTACCCTTAAGCTTTCAAAAGATACGGTGGGAATGTTTCTTTATTACTTTTAAATGGAAGCCTTCCGATTTTTCCTCGAGGGTGTGTACAGATAAGTTTTGTGTTTGTTATGGTTTAAGGCTTAATGCAGATACGTCAACAGCTATTTCTTAAATTATTGTACGTGTCTTCTTTTTATTTTCAGTTATGCTGCATACTTAACTCAAAACTCATAAAAATCGACATACGTCTTTGTTTTACTAAGGGGACGAATAGCTACCCAGTTGAATTATTGAAAAAGGGCCTGCCGTTCTCAAGCTCTGAGCTGACGAATATACGTGAGTCTCCTTAGTATAGTATTATTAAAGATATAGATTTGTGCGATTTGAAAATTTTTATACGTTTTATGCACGCAATTAAACTTTTTTGAAAGGCTCTAATCCTTTTGTATGAAAGTTTTTGTTTTAGTTATAGAATAAAAATGAATTTAAACTTAAGCTTTTACATTCCATTTAAATTTTTATATGAGATTCCTTTTAAACACACTTCTTTCTAGCTCTACCAAAGCTGTTAGAATATTAATATCGTCGAATACCAAGCCATAAAATTGTTAAATGCTAACTTAATTCTTTAAGACCACATCGATTAACACGCTTACAATAAATGAGCACCCTGTCAAATCAACAAGCCAGAAAATTGGATTCCGTTGTAATCGTTTAAATTGTTACTCAAATAAAATAAAAAACAGAAGTAAATAAAGTGCAACTTCCTTGCTCCCCGCCATTAACATCTCCCTTCAAATGCTATTCATTGTAAACACTGTGCCTGTAAGTCTGCTTTAACCGCAGTGCTTGAGTGCGTGCCGTGTGCATCGGGGGGCGGAGCACCACTGCACGTGCCGCCTCTACGCTTCTCTGTTCATTTTCTGGCTTTCTTCCGGTCATTGAGTTTCTTGTTTGCAAAGGAAGCGGAAGTCGAGTGAATGCTTGTAGTGGTAGTTGTTGTTGTTGTAGAAATTGTTATAATAAGCCAAGGCGGCGATTAGATTAATGATTATGGGCTCGAGCCAAGCAGTCATCAGGATGTGGATCACGATGTCTGTTTTTGATTGAAATTAATTATAAATCCTGCAATTTACAGCAAAATCATGTTGAGTCCTTTTTAGCTTTTTAGCTGAGCTTCATTTTATGAGAAACTTCATTAATATTGTATGGATAAAGTTGTTGTTTCAAGAGTTTTTTTTTAGTTTAGATGCTTTTTTAATGGGGCGTTGTTCTAAGCTGTAAGGTGTTTAAAAAAAAAAGTGTTTTTCTTGGGGCACATTAAAATGGAAAAAATTGAATTGATTTTAATTGACTATTGATTTGAGTGAACACTATATTGTTTAATAAATTGTACCTTTATGAGATTATTTTGATTTTCAGAGTATAATTTTTTTTTTTTGAGAAGGATAATATTTTAGTTGAAGGGTGAAAAAATGGATAAGTGATGGTCAAAATTTGTTATAAATTTTAAAATTTTAAAAGCACAAATAATTATGTTTTAATTTCACTGATGTTGTGCGTATAAGTTTTTCAAAGCGGATGCACTGCAGAAACCACAGAAAACTACTGAAGAGTTGATATAGCGATCAATGAAATAGTTGATATAGCGGTCATTCTAGTCTGCTTGGTGGTTTGTTCTGCCAAGAACTTGCTGTTCAAGCAACCTGTTGCTTCATGAACTTATTTGACACTACGTTCAAATAGAATTCTAAGAAAGTAAGTCTGTTTCCGTACTCGCTTCAAGTTACTTGAAGTTACCTGAAAGCATTTCTTTACACATTTTTCAAGTTCGAGAGAGAGGAAGATCAACCAAAATGTCACTCTCTATTCTTTTACAATTACTTAAACTTTGCTTGAAAAATTTCTTCGAGCACGAATTTTAAGCTACAAACCACTGAATTTCAAGATTGTCAATGTATAAGATCAATATTTTTGTTTGTTTTTATCATTAAATGCAAGTATTATTATTTTATGTATTTTGCACAAAGTGTTTTTTATACGAATAAACTAATAATTTCAAGCAACAATGAATTTTTTCTGTTGCAAAAAGGCGTGAACAGCTTGAAACTTACTTGAAGTAGTTTCCGTACTTTTTGTTAAATATTCTCATTTTGACAGATTACCAAGTTACTTGAACTTTACTCAAACTTTACTTGAAGCTAGTGCGGAAACAGACCTAGTATATTTTTTATATACATATAAATAATAATAATATATTTTTTTTTAAAATTATAAAATAATATAACTATATAATACTGTCAATACAGTATTGAATGTCGCAAAAACTTTTACAGTATTACAGAAATTAGTTGTATTACAGATATTCCGCAATTATCATGCTAATATAGGTTTAATTTCTCATCAAGGTCATGTAATAGTGAGGGGTTTAATAGTAAATTGAACAGTTTATATAACATATATTGGAATCGATCCAAACGCTAATATGTGAGATATAGATTAAGAGATACGCTTAGTGCCAGTTAAGCAATCAAAACTCTTGGCCGTAGCAAGATTTTTGCGATACATAAAAAATATGATAATTACAACGAAGATTAGTCAGAGCAGGAACCCAAAAAAGCCTAATTTTTTACAAGATTTACTTGTTCAAAACAATATATTTTTTCCACAGAAGCTTAAATCGTAGCTCTGTAACATGCTTGCATTGAGGTTTATACTCCTAATTCGTTTATGAATTGCATATTTCTTTCATTAAACTATGAGATTTAATCATGAACAACATACTTTGTCATACCGGAAGAGCATAATGTTGGCTTAAGTAAAAATATTACTATTATTATTTAAAGTATATTTATAAATAAAAATACATAAACCAGTTTATATCCTCGGTACTCACAAGTAAAGTCTTCAGCCTTAACTCAGTAAGAGAAGAAGATTTAGGTATGATATAAAATGGCATCATAGTATTTAAGTACTCAGTATTTAGAAAAATTGTTTTAAGACCGTATGAGATAAAAAAATTATTATTAAAAATGAACCCAACCCAACAAAACTCAAACCCAAAAATAAAGCATAACCTTAGAAGAACATATATACAGTGTTGCGCAAAACAATAGCAACAAAATAAGGTTGCTGCAACAAAATCGTGTATCTTTTTTAATATTGGGGACACACAAAAATGATTGTAGGAATCAAAGCATATAATCATACATCATATATAAATCAAATCAAATTCAAATTTGGTTTTGTTTTTTTTTATTAAATTTAAAATTAATGTGACTACATTCAATTTGTCTGTGAGCAAAACAAAAGCAACAAAACTTGAAAAATTTAAAAAGAGAACAGAAGTTCCAAGAATTATTGGTAAAAGTTCCGTTATTGTAAAGCACGTATTGTTTGTAAGTCATAAACATTTAAGTTTAGTTTTTTTTTGTGCTAGTTGTGACATTGACCGTTGCATTTATAATGGCGCGTTTTAAATACTGTGAAGCTCTTATATTAAAAATTATTTCCGAATATAAAAATGAAAATTCGCAGATATCTAACGTGAAACAGTTTGATATTAATCGGTCAATAGTTTGCAGATTAATGAAGGAATATACCTTTACAAAAGACGTAACAACGGTACATTAAAGAGGGCGACAGCGGAAGACATCGCTGCGTGATGACAGGAATATTTGTGGTGTGTTCAAAAGAAATGCATTTGCCACATCCAAAGAGGTTGTTCGGACACTTGATTCAGATATCCACCACAGCACTGTTTGAAAACGAGCCGTTGAGAACGATTAAATAAGTTACAGACCGGCAGAGAAATCTTTGCTTACAGCTAAGCATAAAAAACAAGGTGAGGTGTTACAATTTAAACAATTCTGTCTGAAATTGTGACAACTAGTTGCAATTTATTGTTTTTTAAAACTCAGTATTCCAAAAGAGCACCTAAATTGGACCGTTCAAAAATCGAGAACCGTTTTTTTAGCGTTGAATCAAAGTTCAACTTGATTAATTCTGATGGGATGTGCACGGTACGGCGCCACCCAGGTACACGACTTGAAGCCCGAAACTGCAAAATAAATTTCAAATACGGAGGCGGTGGCATTATGGTCTGGGCTTGTTTTTCCTATAATGAAGTTGAACCATTTCAAAAAATCGATGAAATTATGGATCGATTTGTATATAATGACATTTTAGAAAGCATGATGCGACCACATTCAGAGTGGAATATGTCGCTTCAGTGAACGTTTCAGCCCGACAACGACCAGGAGCACACTTCAAAGCTCATCAAAAATTACATTAGAGGCAATGGAATTCAAGTCCTTGATTGGCCGGTACAATCACAATGACTTGAATCCCATTGAAAATCTTTTTGGGACTTTGAAGGCAAAAGTTTCTGGTCAAAGGTTTTCCAATAAGACTGCACTGTATAAAGCCCTGAAACTTAATTGGAAACATATACCTAATACTAACATATCTACTTTAATAGAGTCGATGCCGCTCAGATGTGCAGCGGTTATCAAGAATAATGGATCTTACACCAAATATTAATTATGTTGCTTTTGTTTTGCTCTCAGACAAACTGAATGTAGTCACATTAATTTTAAATTTAATAAAGAAAACAAAACGAAATTTGAATATGATGTGTTTTTAATATGATGTATGAATATATGCTTTGGTTCCTATAATCAGTTTTGTGTGTCCCTAATATTTAAAAAGATACTCGATTTTGTAGCAGCGTACCGATTTTGTTGCTATTGTTTTGCGCAACACTGTACATTAGAGTGGCTGCTCAAAACTTTTTCGTAAATTTAATGGGCTCTTTACTTAAAATGTGTGGTTGTGCCCAAAACCAAACGGGCTAAAATTTCAGAGTTATTGTGCCTAGTTGAGCTTTATTTTGACTTGATTAATTTTTTTCTTGGTATCTCAAAAAAGAAAAAAATCGCAGAACTCCAAGTATGAAAGTATTCCAATTAAATCTTGTGAATATTTTTTCTTAAACTATGACAAATATACAGAGTTTTGGTTGCAAAATACTGTTATACGTGCCGGGATAAATTTGTTTCTTGGTAGTAAAAGATGGTATCATGCGAAGTTTTACGATAATGTATCCCTCACGCTGCACAGTGTTGCGTTTGGCCTATTTAGGCGGCGATAAATCTGTAGCTTGGGTTTGATGGCACTGACGGATTTAGACTTTTGGGGGCATATCTTTCTTACGTGTAAATTTCATACAGATAGTCTATATAAAACCAAAGTTCCAAAAATTTATATGGGAAAATGAGCCTTTTCGCTTGCCTACATGACGATTTCCCCTTTTTCTTTGAAATGGCATAACTCCTGAACGAAAAGAAACCGTAAACCACTTTTTGTAAACGCTACTCTTAATTCTCTCGAGATGGGCATCCACGTATGGTTTAAGTGTAAACCCCGAGAAATCAGATCTCATTCTTTTCACTAGGAAATATAAAACCCCCAACTTAGAACCTCCGCGTCTGAACGGCACGAGGTTGCTCTTTAGCGACAGCACGAAATACCTAGGAGTTATTCTGGATAAGAAGCTTATCTGGAATGTTAACATTAAGGAACGTGTTAAAAAGGCAAACATAGCACTATTTGCCTGTAATAAAGCTATAGGTAAAAAATGGGGTTTCTCCCCCAAAATAGTACGCTGGATTTACACAGCAATTGTCCGCCCCATACTAATGTATGGCTCACTGGTATGGTGGAGGGCCCTTGATAAGGCATCCGCACTTCAGAAGTTTGCAAAGGTGCAAAGAAGCGCAGGTCTTTGTATTACGGGGGCACTGTCCTCAACACCAACTAGCGCCGTCAATGTCATGCTTCACCTTCCTCCTCTCGATATCTTTGCCAGGGAATGTGCCAACACAGCAGCCCTGAGACTTAGAGAATCTGGTTATTGGATAGGTAACAGCTGCTGCCACACAATTATTCTGAACTCGTCTGCACCCGACAAAACAGACTACTGTGTGCCATGCTTAAATCTTGAAAAGAAGTATGCAGTTTTCATCCCTTCACGGCTAGACTGGGCAAACAAAATCCCCCTTAAAACCTCCGCCATAAAAATCTGCACAGATGGATCCAAACTTTGAGAACAAGTAGGGGGAGGTATCTACTCCCAGGATCTCGAAATCGAAGCGTCCTTTAGACTTCCTAACTATTGTAGTGTCTACCAAGCGGAAATGATGGCTATTCACGAAACCACTAGGATTCTAGGGCAAAAAGACCTTGAAGGGAAAAGTATTTCCATCTTTTCAGATAGCCAAGCTGCAATGAAAGCACTGAACTCAAATATTGACAACTCTAAAACTCTCACTGAGTGCCGCAACTCTCTTTACGAGATGGCAAGGCTACTCAGTATTCACCCGAACACAGGGATATCGAGGGCAGCAATTTGGCCGACGAATTGGCAAAGAAGGGTACGACCTCTAACACCCTCTTAAATGAGGACTTTATTGGTATACCCATTTCCTCCTATAAATTCCAGTGCAAGAACAGATCCTTGGGTCTTGCACAAGAACGCTGGGAACGCCTTGATACATGTAGGATAACTAAGCTAACATGGTCTACCTACGACTTAAAACGCACCAACTCACTGCTTGAGTTAAGCAGGGTAAACCTGTCAAAAATAGTAGGAGTCTTAACGGATCACTGCCTGATCGGAGCGCATGCTCTTCGGTTGGGAGTTGCATCAAACGATTTCTGCAGAAGCTGCAGATGTGAGGAGGAGGTAGAAAACGTTCAGCACCACCTCTGCGAATGTCCGGCTCTAGCTAAAAGGAGAGTGGCAACTCTGGGTCTTCCCTTTTAAATGGATTTGCCGAAGTCTCATGCCTGGAAATCAAGCATATCCTTAAATTCATTATCCGCTCGAACTGGTTTGAGGAGGGAAATCTCTACTAGGTTTTAAAGAGATCATGTGGTATCACAACGGGCCTGCACTGGCCTAAGTGTACGAGTCGTCTATCGGCTTAGCCACCATTACCTAACCTAACCTAACCTAAACGCTACAATATGCTTATTAGTTTCTTATCCATCCTTATATGAGGAGTGTCTGTTCAAAAGGTCCTATTTATCATTTTTGAAAAAGCTGTTTTTACTATGGTTTAGCACTTAAAATATTGAATCCCATCATTTGCACAAAAAAAAATATTAAGAAAAACCTAAAAATTTGCAATATTTTATGCATCAAGTTTATGTTTCTGTTCAGAAGGGCCTATTTGTATATAATTTCATGAATACCGCAAAATTGCTCTGAAGACATTTATTTCTAAACAAAAAGGTTAATATCCGTAAAGTATTTAGTTTCTGTAAAATATTAAATCAAACGGGCCCATAAAAATTTTTTAAAGACTTAATTACAAGTTCTATTTAAGGAACTGATTATTTAATGAATGAAAGTACTTAAGGAATCCTTGTCACTACAATGCGAAACTGACAAAGAATGTGAACGTACTGAGCCCGTTATAGGGCAGTTACGTAGTCATTTAATTAATTATTTGTTTGAAAACTTCTTATGAACATTTTATTGCTGTGTTCATTTAATAACATGCTTTAATAAAATCTAATCAAAAAGGCTTCACCCATTTCTTCAGTGACTGCGCAAAAGGGCCTATTTTTAAATCTCTATAACTTTAAAACTATTTAAATGTTTTTATCCATGCCTCCATCATATATTAGCTGGGGGTAGATATATATAACTGCGTTAAGAAAGTCTCAGAGTTATAAGCACAACAAAAACTAGACATTTTTCAGTTTTCTTCAACTTCATACAATGTCGAAATAGGCCTTTTTGAACAGACACTCTTCATATATATCATTAATATGTTTTTTTTTTTATATTTAAATAAATTATATTTTTTTTGGGGACAAAAATTTTTATTTTTTAATATTTTTGGAAATTTATATGCGACTTTAGTTTGTACCTAGAATCGCATCATATAGCAGATAGTTAGCCCAAGGACATCGCTCTGTTCCGAACAAACTTAACGATTAAGGATGAACTATAACTTATAGAGGTTTGATACAATAGGCCCTTAAGGCCGCAGTAACTAGGTGACTAGCTCCCTCCTCACTTAACCATCTATCTATATAATAAATATAATAAATAAAATAAAAATAAAAAATGGTAAGGATAAGAAACAATATTACTAGCACTGTTTAGTAATCACTAGGGAGTCCAATCCCGGAAGCTTTTCTCGATCCCGGGATTATTGGGATTGAAAATCTCAATCCCGGGATCCCAGGATTAGTTCGGGATTGAAAATTTTAAGAAGTAAATAATTAAAAACGTTTTTAATACAATTTCTTGTTATGTATTACTTGAAACTAAAAAATGTAAATTAATTCATAACAAAACCAAAACAAAACACATTAAGGGTTGTTTTCAGTGTAGTTAAAAAACTCCGTGCTATTGATACCACACTTAAACGAGCGGTTTTTATATTTTTTGTTGTTTTCCATGAAATCTCTAAAAACCAAAAGTGTGGTTATTTTAAGTAGCTCAATGATATGTTTAACGAACGTGGTTTTTAAGGTTCCATAAACAACTGATCGGTTGCCAGTTATTTTCTAATTGCAAAAATGGAAGAAGCTAAAAATGTAAGTTAAATTTTTTAATGCCATATATCAATAGAATATATCAAATAAGATAGTTAATTTATTTGCATAGTAATAAAAAGCTGTAGTGGGAGGTTCACAACCACAAATTCTATTTTAAAGGGTGCTCATATTTGTGATTTTTCACTATGGCAAAAAACCACAACACAACTATACCACACAATTGTGAATACCCTTATTACTAATAAACACACTAAACTTAAATTATATTAATGACTAGCAAATTGTATTAATTTAACCCTTTCAGTGGATTTGCCCAATTTATTTGACACATCAGAAAATCATTTTTATATGTATTTTTTTTTGCAAAGCTTTTGTTTAAATTAAATTGTTTGGTTCTATGAAAAAAAGAAGAATAAAAATAAATTTAGAGAGATATTTAACATAAGGATTTGGATTTTCGACTTTGTGCCGAAGAAAAACAAAAATATTTTTTTCCGCCTATTTTATAAGAAAAGATGAATCGGACTAAAATCAAATTTATGTTTTTTTATCTTTTTTGGCTTTAAGCCTTGTACTCGGTTCGTTTGCGTGAAATTTCGCAACATATATTCATTTGTTGCATGAAATTTCTGACTTAAAGTTTGTTGCGAGGAATTCCTATGGCAACGTTTCTCAGAGAGATTCAGAGAATATGTTGGGAGATTTCATATGATCTCTCTCTCTTTTCACTTCAAAATAAATAGGCAGTACAATTGAATTGTCGTGAAAAAATGTTGCTCAGAAACATGTTGCGATAATTTCACGCTGCGGAACAGAGTACTGCTCTGACGAAAATGTTGTGAAAATTTTCACGCTTGTTTCGCAGCTGTCATATTTTGCATAGAGATTTGAGAGGAATTTCACATGAAACTGAACAGAGTATTATGCTTCACTGATAAGAATATTAAGAGGGTTTAAGATTGAAAAAAAAACTTTGTGCTGAACAGGAGCAAAATAATTTTTTCTTTGCACAAGCTTGCAAAACGTAAGTAGCTCAGGATAAAATCAAAGTTATGTTTTTTTCATCTTTGAAGGACCTAAATTATAGGAATACTACCTAAAAAAAAATTTATTTTGTTCTTAGCTTAGCCTAGAAATTGAAAGAGTTAATGAACAAAAATATAAAAAATAAAATACAGAACAGTTAAAGGTATTACTATATAAATTTTAAATTTTTTTTGTACAGCGTCTTGATGGTTTTTTTGTGTTTAATGCAAATTAAGTTTGGAAAAGACTTTTCAAAATGAAATTTTTTTGTTTTAATTATTTTTAAAGTAATCATTAAGCTGATCAACGTTTTTTATTTTTTATTGGAGAGTTTTGTTCGGATATTATTACAAATATAACCCGCTGATGAGAAGCATCGTTCTGATTCTATGCTAGTTGTAGAAATAGTTGTACGATAATCGTAAGCAATTTGTAAGTTTTGATCACGATTGCCTTCACCACAAAACAAAATTATTTCCTAAGTCAGAATATCTGACAATTTTGATATATAAAGCTTACTTCCCGATGTTGCAATTCTTCTAAAACTTTGCAAAGTCTTTGATCCAGTCATTTACACTCATTGTCCAAAAAATCTTTTTCAGTCTCAACAAAAGGTTTTTCTAATTCTATATTCATATCAACCTAAAATGAAATGATTGCATTTACATGAATATTTGTAATTGAAAATTTTTTATTTAAAAATCCCGGGAACCCAGAAAGACAATTCCGGGATTTAAAGAGGCTTAAATCGTCCAGATTTCGGGATCCCGGGATTGACTTCCCTAGCAATCAGATATTTGACGTATTCCTTTGATTTCGTAATCGTAGCTTTTATAATTTTTAAGACATAGCACAAAATGTTTTTAAGCTGTATGGGAGCTGCCACGCCCACTTGTCCTAAATTCCTTAAATACTTTTTTGTACTTTTTCCTATACCTTAAAAAAAACCACAAAAAATTTTTATCCGTCTAACTTGTACGAAACGCAACACTGTGCGTTGTAACTCGCCAAAAACATATTTTGAGGCTTCGGTCATAACTTCAACACATCTTTCTACTGCTTGTGAATTGCACAGTAAGTTATTTAGCAAAGTATTCATCAGTAATCCACGAGGAAACAACAATAAATTTTAACTTTCGCATTGAAATTATCTATAACTTTTGCATATATTGTAATGAAGTCACTTGAGTGTTACGTGACGTCCTTCCCCTACTTATGTATCGGCTCTTGGTTGGCTCAAATTTTCTCCATTGCCTAAAAGCAAAGGAAAATAAGCTTATGGCCTTAAAATCTTAAGTAAGTTCATGTATCCTCTACACGCAGAGAAAAAACATAGTTGCAACAACCATGTTTTAAGAGGATCATAGTATGATTCGGATTATGATTGTTGCTAACATGTTCTTAAACATATTATATTTTCTTTGATCATGAAAATGATTACAACAACCATATTTAGAAAAGGAACTTTTTTGTAGGAACCAAAATATTATTGAAACAATCATTATTCTCTAATTGGGTCAAAAATAGAATGATTGCAACAACTATATTATGAATTTATTTTTAGGATCCAGAAAATTATTGAATATTATTTATTTTCATGCACTCCAATTTCCACAGCTACTAATTAAGATATCTCCAAAGGTTTGCCATTGCCTAGGCTGAACAGAAATATTAATTCAATTGAAAAATCTTTTCGATAAAATTTTCTGTCCGAGCTGGGGTTTGAATCGCGGCTTTTTCGCTTACGAGCCACGCACACTACCAGTAAGCCACAGCCGCTACTACCGCTCGCCTGAGTAATACCATTCATAAACATTGTACATTAAGTGCATTGTCACAAAAATAGCCATATTTGTAATAAACAAAATATGGTCAGAATTGCGAAATATGTTTACGGTAAATAGAAACATGTTTGCTACAATTAAAGTAGAAAATGTCACTTTTCTGCGTGCTGTTTTAGGATAAGGCGATTTAAAACAAAACACAATAATTGAAAAGTTGACAAACGAAACAGCACATAGCCAGAAATCGATAAAACTTATTGTGTATGAATGAAGTGAAATTTTTTCCTGCAAACTGTTCAGACACAATAAATTCTTTCGATTTTCGGTTATGTTCTGCTTCGTTTGCTAACAAGCAAAGAATAGTTCAGACAAACATTCAAAATTCTAATATGTTTGTCTCTATAATAATATTCACATTTATCATGATTAGTTCTGTCAATCAACATTTTTGTTGCAACTAATAGTTGAGGCAATCATAGTATGTTGACAATTTCAATGAGGTTATGATTTCAACTATAATGTTATTTTTGGTACCACCATTAGTAAATAATGACTTTATTAAGGCAAAAATTTGTGTTTGCAGAAATTATACAATAATTTCAGTAAAAAAATTATTATTGCAGTAATCATGTCTCAACCATGTCTTTTCTCTGCGTGTACAAGAGTAAAAATTAAGTGGACATTAAGATTCGGGCAGCTTGTATAGATTGCAATCATAAAGGTAAACTAGCGCTTGCATTTTCTGTAATACATATATTTGGTATTATGCCATTTAGAGCTATAAAATCTAAAAAGCTTTCTTTTTCAAAGGCAATCAGATCTAAACACTTGGGATTAATTGATTCAATTAGTATTTATGAGATATCAGCTGAGTTCCTAAATGCACTAATACAAAGCATTACTGTTTTATTGTTAATTGTTCCGAAACTTATTAACCAAAACTGCGCAGCTATACTATTTTTAGGAATATCAACAGAGTTGCGCAGTTTTCGTGTTTAAACTTAGCACCAATCCAAAATAAAACACACTGATGCATTCTCAGCCAACATCTGTTGAGTTTGTAGACTCTTCTATATATTTCGTCCGCGTATCATCCACTTTTTTGTTGAAATAGGAACTGATATAAGAACTGAAGTGTCCCTATGTGCAAGGATTCTAATTGGTCTTGCTGATTTCTTCAAGCTGTGAATTAAGTAAGTGTATTCTTAACACTATTGCATTATTCACAATTGTTATTCATACTTAAAGCTTACTCGCTCAATGCCTCTAGATATCTTGCTGATCATTATGTTATCAAAGCGTTAACCCATCAAAGCCATGCAAATAACTAAAAAACCACTAGCGGCAAAATTACAGCCTATTTGAATATTTAATCATGTAGACACTGTCGGCAAGTCAGAGAAGCCCTCGACTAAGGATAAGAAAGCGGAAGTTCCCTCTGCCGCATCAGAGCCAACAAATAGCTTCTCAGTGAATTTACTCTCAATGAGTTCACCCGGCAGGCGGCTTTTTAAGTGTTCATGTCCAAAACACAAATTGTCTGTTTTTGATTTGTCAAAAAAGGATGCAAAAAAAGTAATACCAAAAATGGAAAGGGAATATAAAAGATTCCAATATGAATACACTGTGGAACTCTAACGTTATTTCTATATGATTTTATATGCATGGCTAAGCATTGATGTGATTTAAATCGACGACTACGCGATGCTGCCAACTTGCATCAAGAGGGCGGATATTGAAAAGCCAGCAAAGCCTAGAGCAGCATTGGCGACGATATCCCGTTTGCCATCCAGAGGGTGTTTTTTTGTGTGTTTGGTTACACGTTTTTGACGACTCGACGACTAGCGCAATAGTCTGGTAGTGGATAGCATTTGAACTGTATTTGCAAATAAGTATGTTTTTATTGTATTTTTTTTGTTGTTATTGTATTGCTGTTGGTGTTGTTTTGTAGGGTTTTTATTTGATGAGGTTGCGTGCGCCAAATCGTTAACACCCTCATTTAGCGCTCTGATGCTAAATCGTTGTCGACGCTGCTGATTCGGTTTCTCCCTTTTTATGAGCTTGTTCCACTTTGAATGTGCCTGCAATTGATTTATTCTTGAAATTCGATTAAAAAGGCTTTGCCTACTTGCTTCGCTGCCGATTCTTTGTTATTTACGGAACTTTTTGAAATAAGTATTCGTAATACTTTTAAATATTTATTTAGTGCCCTGCGGTTGTTCTGTAGATGCCTTTTTGTGGTTGAATATTTGAAAGTGGCTTACGAGTGTTTATTGCGATTTAAGTTGCGGGTAGGAGAGAGTCGTTTTTGAGAAGCATATTGTTGGCATCAAACTATTAATGGCAAGGCAAACATGGTCTGCCGTCAAAAAGTCTTCTTCCAGTAAAAGGGCAGCATGTTAAGAAGATTGTTTGAGACAATAAATTTATTTTTGAAATTTTAAAGGGCATTAAGAAAAGTGGTAAGAACTTTTTGTAAATGTTATGGTGACACTTAATATCACATGACTATATTAAGTAAAACTTTTATATATCGAAAGAAACGTGCACCCAAAAAAAAGCTTCGTACTATGTACAAAACAATTATTATATTCTACAATGCTGTTTGTTCTTGTCAGCCTACGAACGACTTTGTGAATAATACAAATGACCGTTTGCACATTGTTCAAAGAAATATTTGTATATTTTACAAACGCATTCGTTTCATCTACAAAGATACGAACAAATATACGAACGCTGCTGCCACCGCTTTGTATATTATCAAACAATGTTCGTTCAGTTCACAAATTTATACATTATAGATTTTTACAAACGTAAAATGTACAAAGTTACGAATTCAAAAATTTTTTTCATGCGGCCAACACAACAAACTTTTGTACTATGTACAAAACATTTGTACATTCTACGAATAGCCTCTGTTTGTATTTCTACAAAGATTTTATTCGTAATTTTGTCCTAAATATTTTTTGGGTGTGGAAGTTTTAAGGGCCATATTCACTTTTCTGTCTGTCTATCTATCTATGATGAAAAAATTATTTATAACCTATATTTCTTAGAACTTAAAAAAAATATCTATAATACTTATTGAAGCAATTTCGTTAATTCATAATTCCAGGTAAATGCATAAATAAACTTTAATATTATGACGTATTATTATTGCATCGACAGGTAACTCTTAAACTAAGAGAATTTTGTATGTTTTTTTAGAAATACATGGAGATTTAGTCTCACAGCAAGAGCTCAAAGTTGATTACTTTTTCTGCGAATTTATCAATTTTCGTCCTAGCATATACCTTCTACAAATAAAATATCATAACTCTCGAACAAGCTGTAATGGAAACATCAATGAATATTAAATTTCAACCAATTCACTCTCATACAATATGTATATTTAAATGTATATTTACGACCAGCGCCTGTCCAAGAGCTTAAGGCGCCTCCGTTCAAGTTCAATTATGCGCCCCAAAACTTGTAATATTCTACATTTTATTCAAACAAAGCTAATTTCTGTGCCAAATGAAAATGTGGCTTTTTAAAATTGTTTTGTGTTTTATTTGATGAATAATACGGATATGTTATCCCGGGTAAAAATAAAATCGTTCTTAGCTAAGCCAAACAGCGGGCGAACAAGGCCTAGTTTTAAATATTTTTCTCGGCCTTACAAGGGTCGTTTGTTGGACTTCTTGGCCAAACAGCGGTCGTACAGAGGCCCTTTTGAAATAATCTCGGCTGCACAACAGGGGTACAGCGGCCGTACGTCGGCCGAACGGTGATTATTTTACAATGTAAAAAGCAGTTTTTTTTAAACTGTTATCATAAACAAAAAATCTTTTGCGCTACACACAAGTGGTGATAATATCAACATCCAAATCGCAGAAAGAGGCTTGCTTTTGTTGCTGCGCGTACGTTTGCTATGGAATAAGAGCTTTGAAAAATTTGGTGGCATATAACGAGCATACAACGAGTAAACAGCGGACGTAAGACTTAATTTAGGCCTTGTGCGACCGTTGTTTGACCCAAATCTCGACCGCTAGGCTTTTTGAATTATTTATATCCCATATTTGTTCACGCACGTCCGTTTGCCCCATGTTCGACCGTTGTTCGGCTGCTTATATTTTGAGTCGAGATGTTTGAAATGTTGCGATATTTAAAGTTATTCTGCAGAAGGCACTTTTTGTGTTTTAAAGAGACATTGTTATATATAATAAAATTGGCAATGTCATATTCAACCGATATTGTGGCTAAACCATTTAATCGTTCTTGTTTTATCGATTTTCGAAGATAATTTTTAATTAGCTTTAATTTAGAAAAACTTATTTCAGCTAATGCAACCGTTACAGGGCTTTTTAAGAAATTCTTATGCAATTGAAGCATTTGACCACAAATTCTTCATACCGTTGCACAGTGCGAAATTATGGCAATCGAGTGGAACTTTATTTAATTTTCAAAATATTTCAAATTTAAAAAAGAACTACTGCTTTACAATGTTGAATGCCTACAAATTAAGAATACAACACAAATTTTTACCGTTACTCATGCATAATATCAATAAAACACGATAGAACGAGACTAAAGACCCAATTGGTTTAATATCAAGCAGACGCTTTTGGCATATGCCTCGTAGAAATTTGATTGCTACAAACAAGTTTTTCAGCTAACAACAAAAATTTAACTTTTATTGGCTTTTCGGATATATTAGTATTAAAAAATTAGCGTTTTTATTTAATTCATAATTTTTTTTTATTTCGTTATGTACTTATAAAAAGTTTCTTAAATTCTCAGAGCACGCAAAAAAATTAAAAATTTTCGATAGATTTTTTTTATAGACTGGAATCAACTGGCGAACAAATTTTAACGCAGTTACGATTCAGAGGTCTCATCATACTCAAACTGTACTAAACCATTGCTACATTTTGCAACCCTGATTTTTATTTTAACTTGACACTATGAGCCGTCACATCTCAAATTTATCAATTTTTGTGACTTGGGTCCAGCTTCCTAAAGCGAACAAGGTTAAAGGAATAATATCTTTTTAATGGAAGAATTTGGTATTTAAGAACTATCAAAGAACTCTCATTTACCTTTGAAGACCTTTGTATAAACTTGGGTAAGTACAATTGACAAGATATAGATTTTCAGAAATACCGCGAAATGTTCACCAGAAAAACATCACAAATAGACACTAACATCGATATAATGAATCGCCTTCTAATAACATCAGATCCATATATTGCAAGTATTAGAGCAAACCCCAAAAGAACACGTTCAGAAATTGAGGCGGAAGTTCTAAACTTATTAAAAGATGCATAATTATTTCAGGAAAAGGATGGAGACACATATTCTTAAAGTATGGAGCTTTACTCTTTATTATATTAAATTTTTATTACATTTATACAGATTCTGTATTTTTAATTTTTATATTGATTAATTAAATTTAAATTTTTTGTTATGTGTTTAGTTTTTATAAATAAAATTATAATTAACCTTCAAAACTTTGAATTTTTTATTAGGTTAGATGAATAATTAAATTGAAGTTCAAACGTCTTATTTTTTATATTAAAAACTAGTGGACCCGGCGTACTTTGTCCCAGTCAGAAGGGATTTATTGATTGAATATGAATAATTTCTGAAAATTCGTGAAAATTCGTATACATAGTTCAACCACGCCCATCTTTAGTGCAGTTGCTGGCAGTACGCATAAGAACAAAATTCTAGTCTCAAACGACCAAGACTGTCTGAAATATCGACTTTTTATTGATTAGTGGGCGATGAATGGGGGTGTGGCTACTCTTGTTTCTGTAAGTATTTCGTACTTGGAAGCATTCTACTGCCAAAACTTCAGCTCAATCGGCCCAGTTGTTTTGGAGTGTTATTGATTTCTTAAAAGTGGGTGTAGATTTAGTGCGACCACGCCCATATTTAGTAAAGTTTCCGACAGTAACCATACGTACTAAACTATCATTTGAGTCTAGTACGATCTAAGCTAAATCAGTTGAAAATTACGGGCAGAAATAACAAAGTTCCGCTAAATTGCGGAAATTTCACACTGTGCGTTGGCTTTAAAGCCTTTAAGGGACGTTTAAGGCAAACAATTTTTTAATGGCTTAAGTACTAAAGGCTTTTTATACAGTACAAGATGAAATTTGATTATCATTATTGAAAATTTTTATTAAAATTGGCTTATTATTATTTATTATTTTTTTATTATTTATTTCATTTAAGATCTTAGGACATTAAGATAATATAATCTTATAAAGCTGCTAACGACAAAGTGTGTTAACAGATTTATGTGAAGATAAATATTTAAACAAAATATAAGTTTTATATAATAAGCTAATACTAACAAAATTCAACAAAATTAAATAAAGGTGCAAATTGGCTTAATTGACAAAAAATTTAACAAAATTTAATACAATCTTAAATTTTCTTAGTTTATTACAGTTAACAGATATAAGATACAAAAATACAAAATACAATTTATTCAGTTCTCATAACTAGGAGTTACCAGTGATCTGCAAGCGATGGCATTTTCGCTACTTGCAATCTACCCTCAACAAATACAGTGACAGTCTGACCGCACTACGCAAGCGCTGCGATTGTTGTGTCGAACATACTTGCAACATTGAAGCCAACTGTGTATGAGCGTGTCGTAAGACCACAATAATGCATGTTCGAGTTGTTGGTCTGATAACCAGCGCAGGGTCTTTTCAACTTCTGGTATGCAATGGTAAGTATGGTCATTTACAAGCAACAAAACAAAGACATAAAGCGTAACTCCTGCATAAAATAACCAGCGCTTATTTTGTTCTCCGAACACAAAGTATTTGCAGTAACATTGCAGTAACATTGCAGTTACTTTGCGTGACTTTTGAGAGCTTTTAGCTCATAAGCTAATGGTTCAATTGAGCTGATTTTTTGTTTAAATAAATTCTAAAGTTTAATTGAGTGAGCAATAAAATTTGTTTAGTAAATTTTTAAAGATATTTATTAAATTTAGTTTTTTAAGAAATTATATCAGATGCCATTTTACTATAAAACACCTTTAATCACTGATTTTGATAAGATTTTGTATGCATGCAGATCTTTAATAAAGCTACAACTTTTGTTCAATTGTTCAAAATTTTTTAAATAATAGGGTCGCCACCTAATAATATGTCTTTTCAAGAGTTTGAAACTGATAAATGACGTTTAAAACTCTTGAAAAGACATATTATTAGGTGGCAACCCTATTATTTCAAAATTTTATAATTTTGAAATTCTGACAATGGATTCGGATTCAGCGACCCATTTTTGTTGTACGATTTTTTTTTGCCAGCCCCGAATTCATAAAACTACAAAAAATTAAGGTGGCAACCCTATCCACCATCTTGAATTTTAAAATTCTAACTTTAGATTCAAATTCAGCGACTCCTTAACACTGATAAATGACGTTTAAAACTCTTGAAAAGACATATTATTAGGTGGCAATACTGTGGTAAAAATTTAGGTGGCAGCCCTAACCTCCATCTTAAATTTTAAAACTGTGACATTATATTCGAAATCAAATCCGTTGTCAGAATTTCAAAATTACAAGAATTCGCAAAAATGAAAAAAATCTAGGTGGCAACTCTATCCGCCATCTTAAATTTTAAAGTTTGACATCATCTTCGAAATAAGTTACCCCTAAAACTTCCTAAAACTATTTACTCTATTCATACTGAAGTAATCTACAAACACTTGAGTAAAAATGCAGTGTACGCGCTGATTTCATCGTTCGTAAGCTTACTTTTGTATCACTGCTTAGCCGAAGTTGAAATCAACCTGCAATGGTACACGAGGCAGTAGCTCAAAATAATGCATAATTATAACGATTGCCGTTCGTGCGCTGTGGTTTATACACATAATTATTTTATGCAAACATCTATACTTTCCACTGAAGTCGAAGCACACATCACACAGTGTTTGACTTTGGTACAATTGGCTAATGCAACATGCTTGATGTTGTAAGTGAGCTCGATGGTGTAGAATATGTTGCATGGTATTAATGCCTGCATTCAGCGGAAAGAACTGTTCCACAACTTTCGGGCTGAATGGTATGCTCTCACAGAACATGTTCCTTGAGATGTCACAATTTATATAGCGAAAATATTTTATGCTACTTCGCTACTTGAGCACTTTTTCGGCTAGAATGCGGCCAATGATATTGAAGTCATACAAAAACCAAGTATGTACTGAGTGTAAAAGCAGTTGCAGTTCATCGCTGCAGGTCTCTGGGAGTTACATTACAGGCAAAAACAAGTTGACATCAAATAACGAATTGAGCATTTAATCAACATAGAAACGTCAAATTAGTTGCTTGGTAATAAGAATACATTAATTACACTTGAAAATAGTTTGATAGGTCCTTCTTGAAAACATTAATATTACTATTACATAAAAAACGAGCAGGAAGCGAGTTCCAAAGTCTGATAGCATGTATAAAGAATTGACGATCCGACATAAGCGACGTATGCCTTAACTGCACGATATGATTAGAGAGTCCGGAAGAGGTGAATCTCAATCTATTATATAAATACGAAGGTTCATGCGAGTATATTATTTTGTGTAGCAGAGTTAGTGTTTTGAATTCAAGTTGCTGTTCAAAGGTTTTATTAAAAACTTGCAAGGCAAAGGAAGATACATGATCTGATCTATTTAAGCTAAAAATTTATCTCACAATGTTATTAAACAAAACTCTTAGCTTCTGTTTACTGGTCGAGTCACAACTTGCAAATATCTCACTACCATATAATAATGTTGGAATAAGATATGCTTTGGCAAGTGTCATGCGTATTTTGAGAGGAGTGAAATGTTGCGTGGCCCACAAGGATCGAAGCATACCGTAAAGTTTCCCGACTGTGGTTGTAATGTGATATTTCCATGATAAAGTTCCATCAAATACAATTCCCAAATTTTTTACTGTAGTGACGTATTCAATTTCAGTAAAGTTCATTACAACTTTTGGAAAATTTATCAAATCTAGTTGCTTTTTATAAATCACTAAGCACTTCGATTTGGAGGGATTAAGACATAAGCCGTTTTTCTGAGTCCAAGCATATATATCACCGAGTTTATTGTTAAGTCTAGATACACATTCGGCTATCTGATCACGTCTACAACTTGTATAAATCTGAACGTCGTCGGCGTACATGTGTATTTTGCAGTCACGAAGAACAGTCGGTAGGTCATTTAAGTATATTATAAATAAAAGCGGTCCCAGAATAGACCCTTGTGGCACACCTCTTGTCACCGAGAGAAAGTCCGAAAACTTATTGGTACCCCCACCTGGTTGATGTACTGCTTGTAGTCGATCCGAGAGGTATGATTTTAACAGTTTTACTGCAGTGAAGGAAAAATTGTACATATTAAATAATTTTGTGCACAGTATTTTATGGTCAACAGAGTCAAATGCTTTAGAATGGTCAAGGGGTGCCAGGAATGTCACCTCATTTGCTTCAAGCGACACGCGAATGTCCTCTGAAACGTCAATAAGTGCAGTTATGCAGCTGCGATTTTTCCTAAAACCAGATTGTCGGTCATTGATTATATGATTAGTATATATATATTTATTTATTTGTTTACTCATTAGAGATTCAAGTACTTTCGACAAATATGGCAAGATGGCAATTGGACGATATTCTCTGCCTGATTTTGGAGTGGGGATTATTTTAGCAATTTTCCAGCATTTTGGGAATGTTGACGTCATCAGTATTGTATTAAAGACATGCGTAATGTATGGCAATAATTTAGGCAGTATAACTTTAAGAAAGAGTGGGTGAATTCCATCAATTCCATAAGCATTAGACCTAATACCTAGACAACTCTCCAACACATCTAACTGGTCAACACGAAAAATAAAACATGCGATCAGAGGACACAACTGATCTTGAAGTAAGATATGAATTTTCTTTTACAGGATTGAACTGAAGATTAACAAATTTTTTATTTAAGACATTTAGGTCCACAATAATGGTACTACACTTAACATTTTTCCCTATACCAATATTGCGAATTTCTTTCCAGGTCTGCTCACTACTAACAGCGTTACTTAACTTACTCTCATAGTAACTAGTTTTAGCGGCCTTTACTTCCTTTACAACCTGCCTTCTATGCTCCTTGTAAGTCTCAAGCATATTATTAATTTTATATCTTTTCCAGCATTTAAAGGCTGCATCGCGTTTATCAATTAATTTTCTTAGTTTAAGACAAAACCATGGTTGCTGACCTTGTCTTGATATTTTAGTTTTTATTGGAACGAATTCATCAAAGATATAGTTTATATTAGTTTGTAAAAAATCCACTTGGTCATTAACAGAGGTCATGCTAAAAATTGAATTCCAGTTTATAGTGTCAGCTGTAGTCGCAAGTTGTCTGTAATTAATGATAGGAAAAGTTGAAAATATATTTGTGACAGCTTATATTGTCAATATATCTTACAAATACCACGTCGAAACAGAAACTTCCCAATATTGTTGAAGATATTTCAGATGAGAAGTTCAAGTTGTAATTTAAATTCATAAAACGTAAAAACTTCTCATTTTCCGGTTGTAAAATATCCAAGTTGAAATATTTAATTATTTCGTTAAGTTTCAGAGTTTGTGTTCATTTACTTGACGATTTCAGTAATTTTTTTTAACTGGCAATGCCCTCTTGCGTTAAACATTAACACTCAGTACAGTGATTGTATCATATACAAGAAACAATGCCGTCTATGGATGTTGTTACCTTAAACAAAAACAGAAAAATTGCAAAGCAAATAGAAACATCAAATGTTGGCTTTATATTTCATGTAATTGTGTAAAATTTATATTAGTTAGAGAGTTCAAATATGAATTTTTCTTCCAGTGAGGATCAACTAGTCCTCACAAGTGCTTACATCAATATTGTACGTTCAGTACTTTAAGCACACCAAAGGCTCAAAGTGTGACATAAAAACTCTAACCTCCGAGAAAGACGTAATTCTACATAAAAATTATTAAATACAAATATTTTAAAGAATTGCAATGGTTTTTAATTGCAAATGGTTAATTTTGTTTTTAAAATTAATTTCCTTTTAGGTTGAACATATTAATAATTTTGTCACAAACATAACTTTTTCTAATATAAGTTTCTTATTTTTTTTCTTAAATACTCCGTTTAGTTTTAAAATAGTTTAATTATTTCTTTCAAAGAAAAATCTTGATTTGAAATGTTTAGGAAAAATTAGGTAAATTTTCTTTGATTTTAGTATACTTTTTTCGCAGTGTAGTTGTTATTTTTTAGCAACATCATAAGCAAATTTTTCGATAAACTATTTATTTTTGTTGTGTCAAAAAATAAAGATACTCTGTCGTCCACCCTCCCCTAGCATCACCTCTGCAGGTCAGATACTTTTGGAACCATATACACTAAAAAAAACGCTGTTACGCCAGCAATTTTGTACTTAATGGCAACAACTTTTGTTGGTCATTTCGTTCCCAAAAACGAAACACATTCGCGGCAACAGTGCAAGAGCATTTGATTCATCAGCAACTTTCGAATTTGATTCAATGGCTAAGTTTTTGCGCCAACAGTGATAAAATTGTTGCCTTAAAGTGGTGCCTGTCAAAAATAAAAATGAGCGTATGTTGGGTAGCAGATAAAATTGTGCACTAAAAAAATCCATTAAAATTCAAGTATAACAAACTTAATAATTAACATAATGTTATTTTCAATTTCATTTTAGAAATTCAAGTCTTTACTTTATGCAAAAGAAATTGTATTTCTCTTTACAAGTCTTTGCATTTCTACATCATATAATTCCTGAACATCCCTATGGGACATTTCATAATGCCTTTTCAATAACTTTTCTTCATTCTTTTGAACGAAACATAACATAAAACGCATTGCATTCTTTGAAAAGCGTTTGAAATCATAAAATACTTTTCACACACTATTTCATTTGCCATTTTCATACATTAAATTTCTCGCTGTGGAGTGTTATAAAAAGCGCTCTCGTTGCTGTCTCAATAGCAATTGAGCGAGAGAGCTCTTCAGAGCTCATTTTGACAATCACTGCCTTAAAGATAAAAGTTGTTGGTGCAAGTACTACGTATTTGATTCAGCAACTACTTTCGCATTTCATTCAACAGTTAAGTTGTTGCGCCAAAAATTTCGTTTTTGGTATAACGTTTATCGGGCGGCTACCTTAGCACGGATCCTTTTTATATAATGGAAATACACATATGAAGAAAATAATTTTTAATGCATTTAATGTAACTATACCGTAGTTTAGGAATTTATCTATGTTGTCTTATATATTAATAGGCAAACATCAAATGTTGCCGTGCACTTTTTCGATATTAATTTTAGAATAAGGGCAATGAAACTTCTTTCGCATTTCATTCAACAGTTAAGTTGTTGCGCCAAAAATTTCGTTTTTGGTATAACGTTTATCGGGCGGCTACCTTAGCACGGATCCTTTTTATATAATGGAAATACACATATGAAGAAAATAATTTTTAATGCATTTAATGTAAATATACCGTAGTTTAGGAATTTATCTATGTTATCTTATATATTAATAGGCAAACATCAAATGTTGTCGTGCACTTTTTCGATATTAATTTTAGAATAAGGGCAATGAAACTTATATCATTCAAAAGGTACTGCGTCTTTATGTGCAGAATCATTTTAGATTTTAAATTTATGACCTCTGACCCGAAATATAAACGTTGAAAGTTTGTATTATTTTTAGTAAGGAATCTCAGGGCTAGGAAGAGGTAGAATGGTGAATGAGGTTATCAAATGAAAAATCTGGCTGCACAGTATGATTACATTTTAGATTGGTGACCTTCGATCTGAAATATGAGCGTAAAAAAGCATTTTTTTAATTAAAAGCTAAACTGTAACAGATGGAAGAATATAATGTAAGAGAGAATTTTAGACATGGATAAGGTGTGCAAAAAATACTTGCGACATTTTGCGCCATCTCTTACGGATACCCTACTTTAAGCACTTTTTTATACAACAAGAGCGAATATATATTGTGATGGTGAAAGTTCTTACAAATAGTAAAGTCTGAAAAATTTCCGTTATTTTGACATACAAATTATAGCGATATCTTGAAAACTATAGATGTTCTCAGTACAACGTATTTTTATATAAAAAGTGGTTGGTTGGGGAATATAACGGTATACGAAAGCTTTCTTGGTAATATTTTCCACGGATAGTATGTTAAAAAAATCACCTTAAAATGACATTAAAATTATTTAGATATCTCGAAAAATGTATATCTTCTTAGAACAACGTATTTCTTTGAAGCAAGGCCATCGCCTCAGAATGAGAAAAAAACTATTTAAATTTCAAGTTTTGACCTTGCAAGCAAATATCTCAGCCATTTTTTAATATATTTTCATCAAATTTTCTTTGTCTGAAAGATGAACTAAACGACTTTGGAGAAATAAGAAAAGGTTAAACGTTCTCCCATCAGTTCAATGTTTTATATTGTTTTAAAAAAACCTTTAAGATATTTAGGTCTTGCTCAAAAAATAAGACAAAAGTTTTTTTGTTATAATTCTTTTTTTTTCTTATTACATTTTCTTTTTTCACACTCTTTCATATGACATTTCATTTATTTGCAAAAATTGCCTCATTTTGACACATAATTCAATAAACAGTTGCTATCATTGAAATTCATGAGCTACCCCACCCCCTATGATTTTTTTGATGCAAATTTAATTTTTCAAAATGTTGTTTTTACAAAGTTCTGCAGCTTAAAAAATAATTTCTGTGAAATAAATTTTCAAATATTTCAAACCACTTCATACACAGTAAAAAATTTGAGGGTAAATTTCATCTTTTTTATAACATTTGTGTGGTATAACCTTTTTTTATTCCAAATAATTTATAAATTTTATACCACTCAATATTATAAAAATAATAAAACAAATATAATTTAAAAATTTTATATGGATATCATGTGTAAATCAGAATATATTCTGGTTCGAAAGTAAAAAATTCGACGAAATCGGGTGAATATAGTAGTTTCGATTGGTCTGACGAGAAAAATGGTCTGGAAAAATTTATAAGATTTGATGGTATAGATTTTAAAACAGTTTTGGTTTGGATTTATATGTACACTAAATAGTATAAAATGTATCCTAATATTTTTTACTGTGTAGTTATATACACCAATATATGTAATAAGCCATTTCGGTATATGTAGAAATATGCATGGGAGAAACAGTTCTTCCGTATTTCTGAACCGATTTTAATAATTTTTTTAAAGAAATTAGAGTAGGGAGAAAAGAGTTCACTGAATATTTTTGTGACCTTTGACATGAAATATTAGCGTTTAAAGAATATTTCTTAAGTAAAACCTAAACTTTAAAAAAAGGGAAGAACATGGTGTAAGAGGAAATTTGCGATTTTAATACAATGTACAAAAAACATTTTTCGCTATCTCTTACGAATACCCTAAAATAAGCATTTTTGTATGTAACATGTGTGATTATGTATTGTGATTGTGAAATATATAGTAAATTCTGAAAATTCCCTTTATTTTGACATCAAAGAAATGGCGATATCTTGAAAACTATAGCTTTTCTCAGTACAACGTATTTTTATATGAAAAGCCCTGGTTGTGAAAAATAACGGTGTACGAAATTTTTTATGGGTAATGTTATAACAGATATTTTTAAAACAATTAGGGTTTTTTTTTTGTACCAAATTATTGCGATAATTTGAAACGTAAGATTTTCTTAGTACAGCACATTTTCTGAAAGCAAGGTCATGCCTCAGAACTAGAAAGAAATTATTGAAGTTTCAGAAGGTTGGTCGAATTTCGGCCACAGAAGATACTAGTTTGGCAAAATACATGAAAAACTAATTTTTACATAGATATTCATTAAATAAAAAGTATCTGTACATAATTACAGAGTAAGTTATGTAGCCGTTCGATAGTCGGTGCCACCACACTTATTACTATTTTTTGAGCTCTACGTTATTGCACTCGGTAACTTTTAATACTGAATAAATTTTCAACGCGTCTGGCATACTTTTAGACATAAAAAAAGGAACGTTGACAACAAAACTATGTACATCCCCGGTATGTAGAAGTTAGTGATCGCAATGGCTGCAACAGTTTTCTACTTATGGTCCAGTTAGCCTCGCATGGCACAGCAGCGCATGCAACGCAGATAAGCAGCTAGCACACAGCTAAATAAATGGTGATTATGCAAAGCATAGTCACATGGTCAAAATAAAACAATAAAAAAAAGAATACAACGATTTTATTTTAATAAATTAACCGCACTTGATCAAACAATTTTACAACTTCACATCTGTTTTGCCAAAACGTCAAATACATAGAAGAATACACAAATATTAAAATGAAATAGATCTTCCATGTTTATCTATGTAGTCAGAGATGCATTTCTGTTTTTATCTGAGCATTGCCATGCGTTGCCATGTTGTGCATAATCAGATACACACAAATCCTATTAAACAGATTTCGATGTGACGCTTGTTAAGCCATGCACTGCTATGCCATGCGAGGCTAACTGGACCATTATGGCTGCCCGCAGAGTAAACGCCGAAGCAGGCAGACAGGCGCAGACAGGCGCAGACATGCGCACGCAGTGTCCTGCGAAGAAACGAGATAGAAATAAAGCCAAGCTAGCTTTTATCTCGCTTGTTCACATAGTTCTCCTGCACCTGTCTGCCTGCTTTGACGTTTACTCTGCGGGCTGCCTAGGTCTCGTATAAATCAACGATTTTACGTTGTTGGCGTAAATATTTACTGTTGGCCCAACAGTGTCGTTCTAGAATTAAATTTCAAGATTAACAACTGTTGGCACAACAACTATATATTCAATTCAATAGGAATTCAAATGCGAACGCATTATTGCGATGAAAGCGCCACTGTTGTCAGAAAAGCTTACAAATTGTTGTCGTAAAGACTTTATTGTTCTTACAAAGCTGTTGTTCTGACAAATCCTTTCTTGTACACCCAAAAAAAAAAATCTCGTCGGTAAATTCAAAAGTTTTATGCGGTCACTTTACCATCAATACAATTATAGTTGCACAGTTACTATTTTTTCGTTTGAAATTACCGATCAAAAATTGTAGTTTACAGCTTAGTATGCTGTAGGAAAGAAAATTTTTGGGCATATAACTCTATACGCGAAATTTTGGTGTAGAATCAAAATTTTTGTGTGGAGAAAAAGCACTTGCTGTTCTGGTTGACAGATTCATATCTTTATTGCTGCAATTTTATATCCTATAAAAAGCAAGAATATAATAAACTATATACACACATTAATAAACTATAAAAATGCAATAATAAATTTGTTAAATAACAAATTCAACACTTAAACATACTGCTTATTTTTTTATTGTTGAATGGCAAATTTCCGCGCCAATTAAATTGTACGGGCATATAATCGACAGCAAAATTTTAAATTTCAACTTGAAATTTGGCGACATAGCAATAATTTTCACTTCTACAGCGTACTAGCTGGCGAAAAAAGTCATTGCCTGTTCGTTGTCAAAAATCTCAATGTATTTTTATGGAAATTTTTTTCGTTAGTACAGCATACTATGCTTAACAATTGTAACAATAAATCTTAACGTTTTGAACAGTTTAAGTCCGGTGTTAATATAAAAAACACATATTCCGTGAATGCCATTTTTGTTGCACAGATACCATTTTTTCGTTTAAAATTACTCAGCAAAAATTGTAACTTAACAATTGCGACTGTAAATCTTAACGTTTCGAACAGTTAAAGTTGGCAGTTAATATTTTTTTTATCGAACATGTTTTTTTCACATTATTCCAAATACTTTGGTTCTTTGATCTTTAAAAAAAATGTTCTAAAAATTTCTAAAGTAAACACATAGCCAAAGTGATATGGGGTATGATATAAAACTGGTATCTAACCCAATTTTTTTTTGAAACGCATACAAAACAAATGTATGACTTTTTGTTAGCATTACAGTAGAAACACTGTTAAAATTGTTACTCAATAACTTTTGCGGTAAGACTATTGTATGATTGTAACCTAACAAGTTTTACACATCCACAGTTAAAATTTTTATCTAACAATTTCTATAGTAGAGCTACTGTAAATTTGTGTAACAACAAATGTATAACAACATGCACTGTAAAAATTGTTATTTAACAGCTTCTGCGGTAGATCTACCGTAAGACTGTTACTCAACAAGGTTTACAGTAGGTTACAATTTCTTAATGGTAGAATTTACAATTTTCATCGTTTGGCTCGTTTTCAATCAACAGTTTACCGTTCGTATCAGCAGAATTTACTGTAAACTTTTTTCTGTGTAACAGTTTCTTAAACGTGAAAAGTTTTTGCCCTGCCAGTGTTTAATTTTTTGATTGTACGTAATATAATTTCCGGAAGAGCACATTTTATTTAGTTTTATGAGGGAAGTACAACTAATTGCTACACCCTCTCATATTATTGTCGTTTGTGGTAACCTAAGACTACCCCACCCATGGTTCTTTTCTACATCACTTGGAACAATTTGCAAACATTTACTTAACTTGCACTAAACACAAAAATCAGTTGTGAATAAAATAGTTTGCACAACATGCTGGCTGAATCACTCCATTCTCTAAATGTTGTCTATGACATTTGGCAAAATAGAGAGACATCCCCAAAAATCAAAGCAATCCAAAAGTTGGCGAAAAGTATTTTCAGCAGACTATTTAATACGCCGTTAGAGTATCGAATGTCATTCAACACATGCTTAGCGCAGGCAGAAAGAAGTCGCTCAGCCACCCTCTTTGCTTATCCTGTATGTACTTGGTCCTTCGGCACACACAGATGAAAAAGACATCTCCTCATTAGGAAACATATGTTTCCATATTATAACGTTTAACTTCGGCTAGAATTTGACTGGAGTGGGGTAAATTTGCACCCTCCTTCAATGGCAAGAAGTCAATTTGGAAAAGGATATTTTTGTTGCTTTTTTTTTGTGTTTGCGGACAAATTGTTTTCTTGCAAGGGGGAAAAGAAATGCAAACAATGCTGAGCCTTCTCAGCCGTACGCCGAGAGCAGGGGCATGTCACAAAAATGTGTTACAGTAACGCATTATTTTGATTAAGTGGATATTTTTATTTAACTTGCTGCTCAAATTTCGATAGAAAACTCTTAAAATTTGGGGCAGTGAAAGAACTTTAAAGTAAGTAGTTTGATATCTAATAAAGCAGCACCTATTAAATATGTATTTAGAACATCTAGTTGCTAATTGTTAGCAATTTTCCATTATTAATAATCAAATTTAAAATATCGTTTGCTATTTTAAGTTAAAGGTCACTCAAACTTAAAGACAACAATTTAAGCGTTCTTTATAATATGTATCTTACATACTAGCATGCCACAATTTATATAAATACGTAAATTATCGATGTTTCACTGACAAGGTTTTCAAGCGCATACAGAGCAGAGCATATAATTAGGCCATTAGTTCATAATTAAAATGCGCGGTGCTGGAGGAGCTCAAATTGTTGCCTATTAAAATCACATTTCCAACAACTTGTTCGATTACTGTAATTAAGTTGTAACTTGTTGAAAGTGCGTTGTTAACTAGTAACATACGAATAGTAGTTTTAGCTATAGCCTATGTAAGCTATGCACATTTGTATATGCTTGCACTGTTAGTATCTGTAAGTAATATCTCAATCATCTATTGTGCTTTTAAAACTAATGATATTAATGATATTTTAATGTACCAGTTATTTTTAGTTGAAATATTTCAATACTTTTTTATATATGTGCATACGAGCACTTGTGTTTTATGCTAATTGATGCAATAAAGAATAAAAATTTATTAACAATTAAAAGAACCAATTGTTTCAACGTATTAAAGAAATAATAGTGAACTTTATTCGTATGGGGTAACTTAATAAGCTTTCAATTGAGCAGAACGGAGTGTTGGGAAGTTTCATTCGATGCACAAAAGAAGAAACCAAAATTTCAATCCAATGAAAGACATACATACACCAATGAAATAAATATAAGCGATACGCTGGTTAACAAATAAACGTGAAAACGACTATTTCTTTTCGTAGAAAAATATAATAAATAATTTTTATATAAAAATACATATTTTATGTTCAAGAATGTTTTGCAGAACGAAATCAAATATCTTTCTAACTATTTTATATAATGACATTAAATGCACTACAAGATCTAGGCATGGATGGTTACAAAGATATTTTATTCTGTTCTGCAAGACATTCTTCAACATAAACAACCTTACTAATAGACACATAAAAACTTCGTCATTGGAATTAGAGTCGACTTTAAAATTTTGTCGTACCAAAAAACAGTTTTAGTAGGCAATACCATACATATAACTTTTTGAAGGAACATTATAAAAAAGTGACAACATTTCCAAAAAATGTAAACATATATCAAAAATTTTAAAGAATTTATGTAACGCCATATTAGAACTTATACTTGCATGGAAAATATAGACCATGGGAAAATAAAATAAAGGCTAAAAAGGTAAAGTGCGCATATTTTTTATTAAATTCGAGTAACTAATATTTATAACATCATTCCAGCGATCAATTAATTGAACGACTGAAATGAAAGAATCATTTTGCTTCTTTGTGGAAGACTTTGCTGTTACAGTAAACTAAAAACCAAACAACAGCAAAGCCATTACGGAAAAAATCCGGCTAAAGAGAACCAGTGCGATGCTCTTTATCAATATTCTTATTGTCTATCAAACGCAGCTTACTTATCTTTTTAGGCATGTTGTTCTGATGAGTTCCACTACAGGTGGTACCGTATTTTGGCCGTTTTCGGTGGGATTTGTTGGAGCAATAAAATTTTATAAGCTCTAATTTTAATTGCTTCGTTCGTATCAGAGAACTGCACAAGCCTACTTGAAATCCTATTTCAAGTACTTGCTTATAAAACAAGTTCAAACTAGCTTGAGCTTGATAATTTTGAATGAAGTATAGCTTGTAATTGAATATAAATAAGCCCACGACAGCTTGCGACTTGCAAGTATGCTAGCTTACAAGCGAACGGCACGAAGTTTCAAGTAAAGGAAAGCTTGATGCCTTCGGCAAAAAGCTTGAAAAGCTAAAATTGAAGGCAAATATCCAATTAAAAGAAGTATCCAAAAAATTCAATGAGCTTGTTTAGAGAGAGCTTAAGCGTAATAGGACTTTTAAGGATTCTGTGGACTCCGTGGTTGGAAATTTTAGCGGTAACTTATTTCGAAGATGATGTCAAACTTTAAAATTTAAGATGGCGGATATAGTTGCCACCTAGATTTTTTTTTTTATTTTTGCGAATTCTTGTAATTTTGAAATTGCGACAACGGATTTGATTTCAAATATAATGTCACAGTTTTAAAATTTAAGATGGAGGTATGGGTTGTCACCTAAATGTTTACCACAGTATTGCCACCTAATAATATGTATTTTTAAGAGTTTCAAACATTATTTATCAGTGTTTAGGGGTCGTTGATTTCGAATTTAAAGTCAGAATTTTAAAATTCAAGATAACGGATAGGGTTGTCACCTTGATTTTTTGTAGTTTTATGAATTCGGGGCTGGAAAAAATGGTATACCAAAAATGAGTCGCTGAATCCGAATCCATTGTCAGAATTTTCAAATTGTAAAATTTTGAAATAATAGGGTTGCCACCTAACAATATGTCTTTTCAAGTGTTTTAAACGTCATTTATCAGTGTTGAGGGGTCGCTGATTTCGAATCTAAAGTCAGAATTTTAAAATTCAAGATGACGGATAGGGTTGTCACCTTGATTTTTTGTAGTTTTATGAATTCGGGGCTGGAAAAAATGGTATACCAAAAATGGGTCGCTGAATCCGAATCCATTGTCAGAATTTCCAAATTGTAAAATTTTGAAATAATAGGGTTGCCACCTAACAATATGTCTTTTCAAGTGTTTTAAACGTCATTTATCAGTGTTGAGGGGTCGCTGATTTCGAATCTAAAGTCAGAATTTTGAAATTCAAGATAGTGAATAGGGTTGCCACCTTAATTTTTTGTAGTTTTATGAATTCGGGGCTGGCAAAAAAAACGATACACCAAAAAAGGCTCGTTAAATCCGAATCCGTTGTCAGAATTTCCAAATGATAAAATTTTGAAATAATAGGGTTGCCACCTAATAATATGTCTTTTCAAGAGTTTTAAATGTCATTTATCAGTGTTAAGGGGTCGCTGATTTCGAATCGAAAGTCCGAATTTTAAAACTCAAGATGGTGGATAGGGTTGCCAACTTGATTTTTTGTAGTTTTATGAATTCGGGGCTGGCAAAAAAAAAAAATTGTACACCAAAAATGGGTCGCTGAATCCGAATCCGTTATCAGAATTTACAAATTATAAAATTTTGAAATAGGGCTGCCACCTAATATTATGGCAATAACAACAGAAAAAAGGTTACACGAACTCCGCATAATAAATGAAACGAACAACGAAACAAACGATCGTCAGTCGCTTCCGACGGCAGTGCAGTCGCATAGAGTCGAAACCAAGTAGAAAACTTGACCTTTGAATTGTAAGGAAAAAAATAAATCAAGTTCCTGCATATCAACTCAAAGCTTAATATTTTTTCAAGTAGCTTGATTTGCAATTTACTTGTTGCAGATCTCTGAGTTCGTATGTATGTGTGTATGTATGTCCTCAAAACGTTCAAGCCATTTTTCGACAACTTGTTGGTATCCGATTAAGCTGAAATTTAGTACACATATTTAAGTCCGGTGACAATGCAATATTATGATAAAATTTTTTGCCACACCCCCTTTTACAGCCCAGAAATCAATAAAAATGATATATCTCTAAAACTACTTGGCCGATTCAGCTGAAATTTTGGCAGTTAATTTCCTTCGAGTAGAGGAAAATTAAGGAAAATTGTTTGCCACTCCCCCTTTCACCTCCCACAAATCCATAAAAATGCTAATTCTCTAAAACTACAGGGCTGATTGAGCTGAAATTTAAACAGTAAATTCTCATCAAACAAAGCATGGGGTATATGAACAACATTTGGCCACACCCTCTTTTACCGCCCACAAATCAATAAAAATGCTATATCTTCAAAACTACGGGCTGATTCATCTAAAATTTTGGCAGATAATTTCCTTCAGGAAGGGGATGCTTCAGGAAAAAATGGTGCCACACCCACTTTAAAAGCCCACAAATAAATAAAAATCCTATATCTTCAAAACTACGGGGCTGATTATAACTAGCTTCATTCGTATGTATGTATGTTTGTATGTAGGTATGTAGTATATATGTACAGTTGCGGTCAAAATAATAGTAGCGCCCTTATATTCATACATGTTTGGATAAATAATACTAGTATACGAATTTCGGATCCGGTAAGTCCATTTTCATTTCTATATGTACTTTCAACACTCGTTCCAACTCCGTACTCAGTTTCCTCCTATATTGTAAAACTTTCAAGATACAGGGTGTTTTACGGTTTTGGTACGTGTTTAGTATTATTGATCTAGAATCTAAACTACTCACCATAAAATAAAAGATAATATTTTTTATTTTAGAAAAAATATCAAGCTTTCCATCAATATATCAACCACTTTCGTGTCATGTGCTGCAGCTGAGCTAAAATTTTGTGATTACTCAACGAAATATCAACAAATTTTGTATCTTTTGTTTTAGCGGAGCTGTAATCGTCCAAATTTAGTATTTTTTTAAATTCTGAAACAATCCGCTAAAACAAAAGAAAGAAAATTTGTAGATATTTTTTGGATAATCTCAAAATTTTTTCTCCGCTACAGCACATGACACGAAAGCGATTGATATACTTATGAAAAATCTGATATTTTTTCTAGAATACAAAATATTATTTTTTATTTTATGGTGAGTAGTTTAGATTCTAGATCGATAATACTAAACACGTACCAAAACCGTAAAACACCCTGTATCTTGAAAGTTTTACAATATAGGAGGAAACTGAGGACAGAGTTGGAACGAGTGTTGAAAGTACATATAGGAATGAAAATGGACTTACCGGATCCGAAATTCGTATACTAGTATTATTTATCCAAATATGTATGAATATAAGGGCGCTACTATTATTTTGACCGCAGCTGTACGTATGTATGTTTGTATGTCCGTCACAATTTGCAAACCATTTTTCGCAATTTTGCAAACTTGTTGGTATCCGATTAAGCTGAAATTTAACATACATATGTAAGTCCGGTGACATTGCAATATTATGATAAACTCTTTGCCACGCCCCATTTTACCGCCCACAAATCCATAATAAATAAAAAGTGAAATTTTTTTTTTAAATAACTTTTATTTAAATAATGTTAATACTGTAATAAGGTTAATGGTCTAAAATCTTAAAATGCTGGTATTTGCTAAGTTTTGAAAATAAAAGATGTTAATAAGATACCTCTAAGACTAGAAAGTAAAAAAATATATAAAAAGTAAAACATTTTTTTTAAAAAATAAGCTTTTATTTAAAAAAGACGTGAACTAAAAAGAAAAAATAAATTTAAGTGACATTTGTTATATATGTATATTAGGGCGGGTCAATTTGTATGGACGAATTTTTTGGAGGTCTGGCTCAGCGAAATTCGTAAAATACATGTAATTTCAAGACTTTTTCTCCACTACAGCATATACAAATTCTGAAAAAAAGCTGTGCGGACTTTCGTAAATAGATTTTGTTCTCAATTATAAAATATGAATGTATGAATGTATGTGTATGAATCTATTTACGAAAGTCCGCATAGCTTTTTTTCAGAATTTGTATATGCTGTAGTGGAGAAAAAGTCTTGAAATTACATGTATTTTACGAATTTCGCTGAGCCAGAATTTGACCCGCCCTAATGTATATATAAGGTATATTCTAGGTGCAGAAGAATCCATCTCTTGGTTACTCATCATCATAATGTTGGTAAGTTTTAAAGACTTATATAAATTTAGAGTTTTTTAGATACATTTATATTTAAAAGCTTAAGGCACTGATATTGTTTAGTAAGCCGTATAATGGATCGGTGGCTCATAAAGGGGGTGTGGCACCATCCATACAGCCCAACTTTGCGAAATTGAATAGCTTTGGAGCCACACAGCCTGGGATTTCAGTAGTCGACCTCATTTTACACATGCAGTTTTACTGATAACATTTTATGGGCAATTGATATGGAGGCGTGGCAGCAACGAGCCAGATTTCAGCTAGTATAGAAATGAATACATCCTTATGGCAGTTAAAATTGTTCGAAGTTTGAACCTTTTTGTTATCAACTTTTTAAAAGATTTCAAGTTCACTTTTGTAAAAATAAAAAAAAACATATTTTATGAACAACGAAAAATCCGATTTGTTGACTGATTTGTGAATATCTTAATTTTAAATCTGACTATTTTGATTTTGACGGAATATACAAATATTTCTAATATTGAGGTTAGGTGATGATATCGGCTTTTCATTGTTATATTCACTTTTTCAAAATGTTTATTTATCCGCATTTTATGAACCCAAAGGAAAACTATAGCCAACCTTCAAGCCTTTTCCTAATTTTTATATAGGAATCTCAAAAAGAATACCCTGAAATGAAAAATGGCTTAAATCTTTTGGGATCCTTGTTTTGAATTTTCTAATACTAGCCAACAATTCTTAAAACAATTGATCTCAAAATAAGAAAAAAAAAATTAGTTTTTTTTCAATAGATTTGCTCTGATCTATGTAAGGCTATAATAATATAATAAAAGAAAGAAAAAATATTGTACTAGTGAGAAAGAATCAATTTATCGCCTCCACATTTCATTCATCTACATGTTCTTCGATGTTGTTCATTTCTCTGAAGTACTTTTGTTAAAATGTCATCAACGTGCAATAAACGCTGCAATCAAACACTTGAAATGATGAATCACCTGAGTGCACCGTTTGTCAAAATAACCACCATCAAACACAATCACACACACACACACACACACACACTACACCCATTCATAAAACCAGAGCGCACTCTGGCAATTCATAGATGCAGCGTTGACCACAATGCAGTAGCTCCAACTCCAAACTCAAGTTCCACACGCTGAACGCAACGCAGCAACCAGTAGCAGCAATTTAGGCGCCAGTACATTTATTTATCCTTGCAATTGCCGTTAACGCAGTGTGAGCCTTTTGTGGCGATTTATTGCAGTGCTGCGAAATGGTGCACCCTGGTATTTGGTCCTGATATTGCATTGTGTGACAACGCAACACAAACTGCTGAAAACCTTTGATTTTAAAAAAATCATTGCATACAACTGGGCGCACTGCACTACACACCATACATGCAGGCTTTAAAGGACTAGACGAGCGAATTGCCATCTACATGCCAGCCATCTGCTTCCTTTTCAATTCTTTTGAGTTCTCTTGCTCGGTTATCTGTTTGTGTGTATATTTTTTCATATTTCATAATGTGGCTTTTTATACCATTTGTGGTGTCCAGCAAACGTCCTGCAGCTATTTCACAGCTCCACACATCGTCTGCCTTGATGACACTTTGTCCTGCTTTTGTGTGATATGGATGTCATTTTGGCAGGGTTTGGGCTTTAGGTTTTTTTCTCATGGTCATTCGATGGGTGCCAAATGCGCCACTTGTTCATTCAACGGTGATAATAGAGCCTTAGGACGTACTTGCAACAAAAATAAAAAGGAAAAAATGTCCCCCGCTGTGGACTCGATTTTGTCTGATTTTGAATTTTTCTGACATTTTTGCAGATTTCTCTCTTCCATTGTTTTATCATTCAAACTTATTTGAGTGCTTTGTATGCTTCCTTGGGGATTCTTTTTTTCAGTGCTTAGTTTTAAGGATTTTGGTCTCGTATGCAAATGCATTTTTAATAGACTTTGATGGCATATTATTTAAACATTTCGAAAGCCTTTTGTAAAATTTAAATATATTGCTAAAGTAATACTTGTGCTATAGATAAAATTTAATAAAAATAGGCGATAGCCGTTTATGCAATATGTTTTTCTCTAGAAAGTAGACAGGAAATTTTTAAAAACTAATTTCATAAGAAATGTAAAAAATTAGCATAGATAAAAAACAAAGAAACTAGTTTATTTTCGATTTCTATTAAAAAACCACTCTTTCCATAGAATTCAAATTAATTGCGGATAGTTTTTACTATTTGCATTGTTCTTCATATCTGTGGACTGTTGGCAAAACATCTTAAGTCTATCTGAATTTCATAGACAAAACAGCTTAAGTCTATATGAATTTAATATCAACTTAAAGGGTTTTGCCTATGAATTTCAGATAGACTTAAGTTGTTTTGTCTAAAGTTCACAGATATATATTATTATTATTAATTTAAAATCACTTTGTAGCTTCGTGATTCCTTGGACTAAATTTTTTATCAAGTACTCACTAATTTTGGAGTCTGTTATAAATGATATTTACCATCTTTTATCATTTATGTTCTGAACATATTTTATGGTATTTATTTTCAATGCCATCATTATTCAGCAATGGTTTCTTGAACAAGAGTACAATAATGTTTTGCATATTTTTGAAATCATTAGCAGTGTTCATGGAATATAAATGGATTAAGGCCAATAATTTATATTTTTCTTTTTAATTTAGACAAAAATTGAAAAAAATTCAATATATAGTCTGCTCATACAGTCATTCATACAGTATTGCGCAAAACAAAAGCAACAAAATAAATGCGCTGCAACACAATCGTGTATCTTTTTTAATATTGGGAACATACAAAAATGATTATAGGAATTAAAGCATATGTTCATATATCATATATAAAACAAATCAAATTCAGCTTTGGTTTTGTTTTTTTAATTAAATTTCAAATTAATGTGGCTACATTCAATTAGTCTGAGAGCAAAACAAAAGCAACAAAGCTTGAAAAATGTAAAAAGAGAACAGAAGTTCCAAGAATTACCGGTAAAAGTTCCGTTATTGTAAAGCACGTGTTGTTTGTAAGTCATAAACATTTAAGTTTTGTTTTGTTTTTGCGTAAGTTGTGACATTGAGTGTTCCATTTATAATGGCACGTTTAAAATACTGTGAAGCTCTTAAATTGCAAATTTTTCCCGAATATAAAAACGGAAATTCACAAATGTCTAAGGTGAAACAGTTTGATATTATTCAGTCAATAGTTTGCAGATTAATAAAGAAATATACCATCACAAAAGACGTAACAACGGTACATTAAAGAGGGCGACCGCGGAAGACATCGCTGCGTGATGACAGGAACATTTGTGGCGTGTTCAAACGAAATGCATTTGCCACATCCAAAGAGGTTGTTCGGACACTTGATTTAGATATCCATCACAGCACTGTTTGATGACGAGCCAATGAGAATGATTAAAGAAGTTACAGACCAGCAGAGAAACCTTTGCTTACAGCTAAGCTTAAAAAACAAGGTGAGGTGTTACAATTTAAACAATTCTGTCTGAAATTGTGACAAGTTGCAATTTATTGTTTTTTAGACTCAGTCTTGCAAAAAAGCACATAAATTGGACCGTTCAAAAATCGAAGACCGTTTTTTAGCGATGAATCAAAATTCAACTTGATTAATTCAGATGGGATGTGCACGGTACGGCGCCACCCAGGTACACGACTTGAAGCCCGAAACTGCAAAATAAATTTTAAGCACGGAGGCGGTGGCATTATGGTCTGCACTTGTTTTTCCTACAATGAAGTTGAACCATTTCAAAAAATCGATGGAATTATGGATCGATTTGTATATAATGACATTTTAGAAAGCAAGATGCAACCACATTCAGAGTGGAATATGTCGCTTCAGTGAACGTTTCAGCCCGACAAAGACCCGAATCATACTTCAAGGCTCATCCAAGATTACATTAGAGGCAATGGTATTCAAGTCCTTGATTGGCCGGCACAGTCACAATAACTTGAATCCCATTGAAAATCTTTTTGGGATTTTGAAGGTAAAAGTTTCTGGTCAAAGGTTTTCCAATAAGACTGCACTGTATGAAGCCCTGAAAGTTAATTGGGAACATATACCTAATACCAACATATCTAATTTAATAGAGTCGATTAAAGATTCATTATTCTTGACACCAAATATTAATTATGTTGCTTTTGTTTTGCTCGCAGACAAACTGAATGAAATCACATTAATTTTAAATTTAATAAAGAAAACAAAACCAAATTTGACTACGATTTGTTTTTAATATGATGTATGAATATATGCTTTGGTTCCTATAATCATTTTTGTGTGTACCTAATATTTAAAAAGATACACGATTTTGTAGCAGCGTATTGATTTTGTTGCTATTATTTTGCGCAACACTGTATATATTCTATCATTTAAATAAAAAATGAATTTATTTTTAAAAAGTGGTTATCTCTATAATTTTAGGTTTTAAAAAAAAGAATTAGAAAGTTTTTCTAAATTTGCAATTCGAATTGCAGCTATTTGTACTGTCCCTATCAATATGACGAGAGTGTATAATATTTTGAAAACATAAATACATTTTCATCCGAGCTGCTGATCTGAGACTTAGTGGCACAATATTCTACAAGAGTGTTATGCTGCTTGCGTATGCTGATGACATCGATATCATTGGCCATAATACGCGCGAAGTCAGTGCAGCATTTTCCAGATTAGAAAGAGAGTCAAGTCGAATGGGTCTGGCAGTGAATGCAGATAAGACGAAATACTTAGAGTCAACAAACAAACAGTCCCAGCGTCTTGGAACCCACGTTACCGTTGACAATACCTCCTTCGAGGTTGTGAAGAACTTCGTTTATCTGGGATCCAGCATTAACTCAACCAACGACGTCAGCATTGAGATCAAACGAAGAATAACTCTTGCCAACAGGTGTTACTTTGGGCTCAGTAGGCAATTGAGAAGCAGAGCCCTCTCTCGATGAACGAAAATCACGCTCTATAAATCGCTCATCATGCCCGTCCTACTTTACGCATCACAAACCTGGACGCTGAGCAGTTTAGATGAAAAGACTTTAGGAGCATTCGAGAGAAAGATTCTTCGTAAGATCTACGGACCAATCTGCGTCAATGGCGAGTACCGAATACGGTGGAATGATGAGCTGTATGAGCTGTACGCTGACATCGACATAGTCAAGCGCATTAAAGTCGAGCGGCTTTGCTGGCTTGGTCATGTTCAGCGCATGAAAGACGATGCTCCAGTGAAGAAGTCTTTACACAAAAAAGGAGTAAATGATATGCTCAGCAGATGGATATGCCAAATGCTTTGCACTAGAACTGCTGAAACAAAAGTGGACAACACCACTATAAGAATCAAAACAACAAAAGGCTGCCCACAAGGCGGAGTCCTCTCTCCACTGCTGTGGAGTCTTGTTGTAGACGAATTATTATCAATGCTAACAGAGAATGGCATAAATTGTCAAACAAATAAAATGTCAGAGAGGACTGTCAGTAACAAAGGAGTGGTGCAACACAGTGGGATTAAGTATCAACCCAGCGAAAACCACCATAGTACCTTTTACTAACAAAAGAAGCCTGCCAAACCTCCGAACAATGAGAATGGATGGCACTGAAATTCCCTTCAAAGGAGAAGTAAAGTATCTGGGACTTACACTAGATTCAAAGCTTCTCTGGAGAAGACATGCAGAGGTAACTATAAACAAAGCAACGCGAGCACTCATGGTATGTAGGAGCCTGGCGGGGAAAAGCTGGGGTTGTAACCCAACAATTCTCCGCTGGATGTATACCATGATGGTGAGACCCATCCTCACCTAAGGTGCAATAGCATGGGCTGAGAGAACCAAGCTAACCACAATGAGGAATATGCTAACAAAGGTGCAGAGACTGGCCTGTGTATGCATCACAGGGGCCATGAGGACATGCCCTACAGCAGCACTAGAAGTAATTCTGGACCTAACACCCTTACACCTTGTCATAGAGGGAGTAGCCAAGCGAACTCTGTTGTGCATTGCAAAAGAGGGGACAGGTTTAGGTAAAACTATCAGCAGTAGAGAGAAGGAGGATATTGCAAAGCACACTCCCTACATCGATCTACCAAGAGACGATATAGTAAAAAGGTATAACTTCGAAAAACACTTCGGAATTAAGCTTAGTACCAAGAAAGAGTGGGACAGCGAGATGATTTGATCTTGATCGCAAGTCAAGAAACCACACAGTATAGCATGGTATACAGATGGGTCCAAGACATTGGAAGGTATAGGCGCAGGGGTGTACGGGCCAAGAACCAAGCACTTTGAACCCATGGGGACAACACCCAGTATCTTCCAAGCGGAAATCCTAGCAATACAGCTGTGTGCACAATTCAATCTGGACCGTAAATACAAAGGTCAGGATATAGTTGTGATGTCAGACAGCCAGCAGCAATCAAAGCATTAGTTTCCTGTGAGATATCATCGAGAATAACATGGGAATGCCTAACAAAACTCAACGAACTAGGCAAGAATAACGCTGTTACTATACTTTGGGTCCCAGGACACAAAGGTATACAGGGTAACGAAGAAGCCGATGGTCTAGCGCGACAGGGTGCAGCCACAAAATTTATAGGACCAGAACCATTCTGCGGATTGGGCACACATTCTATAAAAGAAGAACTAAGAAGGGAGGAGAGGCATAAACGTTCAAACCTCTGGAAAAGCCTCCCAAAGCTAAGACAATCCAAATTGCTCCTCAAAGATTTTAACACTCGGAGAGCAAAATTGTGCATAAGCTTAGGCAAATCGAATCTAAGGATTCTAACGGGGTTCCTTACAGGACACTGTAAACTCAAATACCACCTGATGAAATTGGGCATAGAAACCGATAGTAACTGCCGTTTCTGTGAAGAAGCAGAGGAGACTCCAATACACCTACTCACAAACTGCGACGCCGTGGCTTGCAGACGTAAACTAGCACTGGGGAACTATGAGCTGAGTCTAGAGCAGATTTCATCCTTTGAACCTTAGAATATTCTCAAATTCATTAGAGAAATAGGGCTGGATGAAATTCTGTAATCCGTAAACCCAGCGGAGCTTTGAGAAGGAGTTACAATAGATCTGATTTAGGTCGCAGTATGCATCTCCACCACACAACATTAACATTAACAATAATAACCTTTTATCTCCTTTTCAATCTGGTTTTCGTGCTGAGCATAGTTGTTCGTCTGCAGTTGTTAAGATAATTGATGATAATTGATACGGCCACATTATGAGGCTGGGTCTATGACGTTTTTGTGCTTGTTAGATTTCTCGAAAGCGTTTGATAAAGTTAATCATCAAATCATGTGTCGTAAGCTTGAGTCATTGTTTGGTTTCGGTGAAAGTGCCGTTAATTTAATGTCCAGCTACTTGTGCAATAGGCTTCAAAAAGTAAAAATTGGTCAACTGTCGTCAGTGTACAAAACCGTCTTAAGTAGTGTCCCTCAGGGTTCTATACTTGGCCCCTTTCTGTTTTCTATGTTTTTAAATGACATTTTTTCTGTTTGTAATCATGCTAATATTCACGCATACGCTGATGATGTCCAATTGTATCTTTCACGTAGAACTTAGATTTGCATGGTCTCCCTGTTTGTAAGGTTAAGTCTTGTTTAAACGATGTTCCTGATTTGTTTATTGGATCAAATAAGCTTATTGTTGTGCCGAAAATTGTGAATCTAAGCTTCCATTTAAATTCTTCTCTGTCATGTGTTGACCATGTAAGTAAAGTGTATTATGTTTTGCGTAACCTAAGATTATCTGCCAGTGTAACTCCAGTTGATATAAGGCGTAAGTTGGTAATTCAACTTGTCTAACATGTTATATCTTTTTCTGAAATAGTGTATAGTAAACTAGACTCCTCGTCCCAGTTAAAACTTCAGATTGCGTTTAATTATGCCACGTGTTATGTTTATGGTCTTCAAAAATACGATCGTCTTTCCAGTTTCCGAAAATCAATACTTGGTTGTGATATAATTGCTTATCTCAAAGCGAGGAACTGCATTTATCTTCATAAGTTAATCTATAATAAAACACCAAGGTATTTGTATGATAAACTACAGTTTGTTACGTCTAGAAGAAGCCATGTCCTGATAGTTCCGAAGTATTTTTCGCTAAACAGTTCCCACTTATTTTTCATCAACGCCATGAGGTTGTGGAATGGTCTGCCACGAAGTTTTAGGGAGGTCAGTGGGAGAGCCACTTTTAGGCAATCAGTATTATAATTCTTTTCTGCTCCTTAGATTACTTCTTTTCTACGCCTTTTTCTCATATTTCGGTTTTTATTTTTCATTTACTCTTTAAGAAAACATTTTGTTTTAAATATTGTGTTAATTTTATTAAGTTGCTGTTTTTTCTAAATTTGTGTGTTATTTTTAATTAATATTATTAATTTGCATTGTTCAATCTTAAGTTGATTTGAGTTGTTTTTGTTTCTTACTGTTTAACTATATTGTACTGTAAAAGAGTTTGTTCTTATTGTACTTATGCTTGCTTCTTTTAAATAAATAAATAAATAAATAAATACTAGTTAAAATTGTATTATCTGCAGTAGAATAGCCTCTTCGAAATCCAGCTTGAAATTCATTTAAGACATTTTTACAATCAATCCAACTGTTTATTCTATTTAAAACAATGCCACTAAAAAATTTTGTACAATGTATTAAGAAGTGATAGGCCCCTGTAATTTGCTACTTCATTCACATCACCCTTTTATACAAAGGGATAATGAGAGGCCTGCGAAAAGAAAAAAGAAATATCTTGGGAGAGAAAAATGTTGCTAAGTAGATGCATTGTTTCGTGAAGAAAACTTTGTGGCGCATATTTATAGAACTCGTAACTGACTCTGTCTTGACTAGGTGCTTTGTTAAGTTTTGCATTTCTTAAAACAATATTAAGTTCGCAAAACTCAAAAGGAGAATCGAGAAAAGGATCAACTATATTGGGTACGTCTAAGGATATAGGACCGTCACATTGCAATTGCGAAAGCAGTTTCTTAAAATGATTATAAAAAGCGTTTATTTTCAAGGAGTTACCCATTTGTGGCGACCGATTTTTCATTGAGTTAGCCGTCATAAGTTAGAGGTGGTTTTTATGCTTCATAATTTTCAAAGCGACTCTTTAGCAAACATTTATCTAAATTTCGTCTGCAGAAAGTATTTTAAAATATTGACCCATCCCAAATCAACTCAATTTAAATAGCGTATACGAAAATAGAGGTTAACTTTTCGAAACGCTTGGAAAATTTTCATTATTAAGGGCATACTTTCATCCTGTTTTGGAATTTTCTGCAATCCCTGAGGCGTGTTGCACTGTGTGAAAAGCTGATTGCAAAATCATGTGAAGCCTTACGCGATTGAATTTTTAAAGAAAATTTCCAAACTAGTCAAATGGTACAGATTTGGAGCAGAGCAGAGAATGGAGCAGAGTGAGGCAAATCTTCCACCACATCTAGATCGCTTTTAAATGCACTGTATTACTCGTATGCACGGACTTTTGTATTCAGTCGATTTACCGTAAGTCTTATGTAACCTTTTCAGCGATTCGGCCTGCGAAATTCCATTTGTAATGCAAAATTTTAGAAAAATTTTTTGCTTCAATTTCAACTTATTTGAGATGAATTGACAACATAAAGCAATGCAAACCAACTTAGCTAAAGATCGCGCTTAAAATTACCGTCAGTATAGATAACAAATGTGCAAACTTAGCAGCAAAAAATTTCCCAATTTCCTTAAGCGGGATTTTTAAATGAATTCCCGGATCTTTTGTGTCACTTTTTTGACAGAATGTATTTGCACAAAAAGAAAAAATCCTTATTAAAGCGTTTTACTTTTCTCAATCGTATATCTTGAGAACTACTAATTCTACGAATTCGTACGTTAGTAACATTGACACTTTAAAAAAAAAATCAAATTTAAAGGAACTAAGCCTTATTTGAAATAATTTTTTCACTCTAGAACTGCTCAACACGCTATTAAATAAAAACTTTTCTTATAGTTTTGCCTTAATTTAGGAAAAACAATCATGTTTTTGATATACTTACATGTGTTTTTCCCACATTAACTCATATGTATATAGAATAGAAGTGATTACATCATTAGTACAAATTGATTGATTGCTGGCTGGATCGTTGACAAAATTCGTTACACTTTTTGCTCAATTCTACAACTTTTATGAATTCATCTGCAAATTAACCATAACAATGTCAAAGTCAACGAAAGTGAATTGATGAAAATGGCAAAAATATTAAACATTCGGCCAAAGGCGTGAAAACTGAGTGATCGCATATCAGAAAGAAGAATGAATGAATGAATGAATGAATGTGCAGACAGACAAACAGACTGCTTTTGGGTAGCAGTAACCATTTGCCGTCGGATAGATGATAGAGAGTGCATGTATGTAGTAGGTAGGAATAATTGAGAAATGATGGATTACATTTTGACACAATTGCGTGAAACAAGCAATTTGTAACGTTACGCAAAATTTCAGTATAAAAAGCGTAAAATTTGTGATCGAATGATGACAATGAAATCAAAGCGAATGTGAAAAATACCATTGGGAATTTTCGCATTTTCGAGAAAATGAGTTTGCTGAATAAAAGACTATTATGAAAATTAAAATTTTAATAATGTTGGCCTGGAAGTAATTATATCCGAGCCACTGCGCTGCTTGGCGTGGTATATAAAAAGAAAAAAAAACGTCATCATAAAAAATCGAGTCCTTTTCCGTCACAATAGAATGAAGTGGCGACGGCGTTAATTGAAAAAGTTTTCTTATTTTTATGCAGCGACTGGCAGCCATTGATTTTTCGTAGCTCTCTCTCTCTCTTACTCTTTTTCCTACTTGCCACATTGCGTTATCCTTAATTTATTCAAACGCACCATTCTTAAACATATTCATATAATTAAATTATCATCAAAGGGGATTTTTTTTATGCTCGCCTCGTTTTAAGCAGCCATGTTAGAAAAAAACAAAAAATAATATGAAAAACGAAGGCAGTAGTTGAATGAAATAATTGTAAAAGCTTGTCTCCGATTTATTCATAATTTCATTAAATATATGATGGCTGCCAACAGACGTGGCAAGAAAAAAGAACCTCTTTGTTCTATTTGGCACTCGAGTTTAGTGCATTAACAGGATAACAACAAAAGGCTTAAGGACTCGAAAATAAAACAAAACAAACCCACACAAAGACACTTTACACAAACACACATTTAAATAAACTCTCAGACACACAAAGTGAGTGAGAGCGAAATACTAAGGAAAGAAAAGCGGCTGCGCATTTAAGATTTGGGTGTCAACCATACCGTTCCGAACTGAACCGAACCAAACCACACCACTAGAGTCCTCAAGAGCATCCATCGTCGACAGCCAGCATAATGTGGTAGTCAGTGTTTTTTGGAAACCATGCTCCGGTGCTCACTTCAAGACTACCGGCGGCTTATCTACAGCTCAGCAATCCATGTATCTGTGTATCTACGCCATGTTGTTGCAATTGCTTTTCCCAGTCTGTTTTATAGTCACATTATTAGTCACCGTTTCACTGTTTTACATGGTATTCAGGGGCGGAGTTTTCATTGAGCACATTTTTTATGTTGAGTGCTCTCTGCGCACACTGTTCCCTTTTTTATTTTTTCCGTGTCATTTTTGAGTTTTTGGTTTGTATATTTTAGGTTTCGGAATGCGATGTTTTGTTGTTGTTTGTTTATTTTGCCTATACATAGTTGGCAGCGGATTTCGGGAGGGCTTGAAAAGGTATGCATTAATTTGAATATTTATTGTTATTATGCCGGATATTATTTTAATGGGAATTATGGATTTTTTTGGAATGCTATTCAACAGAGCTTTAGTAGCGTTAAAAAAACATCCCGTAGTAGTTTTGCTCAATTTTTTTCATCGACAGTATTTACTGACGAGGTTGAGGCATGCAAAAATAAAAAATGCTGGCATGTATGTATGTATGTAATTACATACTATATGTGTGCATAATGGCGATGATTGAAATCAATGAACATTTGATAATTTGTTCTGTTTGATTTTTTGTTGAGTTCTTAAACAATGGCTATCAAAAATCATAGCCATTTTTTCAAAGCGTCATGTATTGTTTCTTAGAACGTTTCATTGTCTCAAAGTGAAGAATGTTAACAATATTAAAAAATTATATTAATTAAATGGTTCGGAAATTAAATATAGTATGAAATTGCTATAGACTTAATAGACTGGATCGTTTTGTCTGTAGAAAAGAAAGTCACTCATTTGACTAAGAAAGAAAGAGTTAAAGGTTCTCTTAGAAACAATTTGTACAAAACATCATGTTTTTTGCATGAAAGTTTTTATTTTCACAGAATGCTTACGAAAATTGGCTTAAAAGATGAATTTCCCTGCAGGACTTTCAACCAACTTTAAGGTGGTTACAAACTACTTTCAAAACAAACCACCAGTGGTTGAATAGTCAACTATTTTCTTCGAAAATAACTAGTGATTTTCTATATGAAATGGCCGCAAAATCACCAGTACGCACTAGCTACGATATGACAGATTAACTAGTTTATATATGGTCCTTTTGAAACCAACTAGTAGTCAGTCTAGAGAAAATTAGCTTAGATGTGGTTACCTTCATTCTACTTACTAGTGAGGAGTAAGACGACTACATTTTAAATGGTTTTTAATAAACTAGCTTCTAGTGAAAATAGAAAATATTTAGCCATACCAAAAAATATTTTAAAGTCGACTCAAAATTTAGTGACATTTTTAAAAAAAAAAAAAATTACGAAAACAATGTAAGAAAAGTTGCTACTAAATTTCAAGTCAACAATAAAATATTTTTTTGGTTATTATGATTGATTTTTATCTGGCTATATGAAACCAGTTGGAAATTTTTATTAAACAAAACAAATAATTTTATTACATTCAATGCTAAAACATGAGTTTTTCAGTCTTCAATAACGTAGTCAATTCATAAAAGTGATAAATATTTACTAAAGTGTGTTAAAAAAAAGTAAATTTATATTCCATTGAAAAAGCAGAGTTCTTCAAAAATGAGTTTTTTAGTCTTATGTTATGTTCAAAAGTGATCAATATTTAGTAAAGTGTGTTAAAAAAATTTAAATTCCATTGAACATTATTTTAACTTTTTTTTTTATTTTTAACCTTTCTAACGATGTAAAATGAAGATGTGCTCTTCAAGTGTCCAGAAATTAGTGAATTCTTAATGGATTTTTAATAAAAATTCGACTTCTTAAAATGATATCCGAGTTATGGAAAATTGTATTTTAATTAACTAACCTCCATTGTCTCAAAATAAACCCTATTTTGACCATAAAAAACAATCAATTAAAAAAAGTTGAGCCTAATCGGAGATGTAATTAAAGTTAAACAGATATAACACTTCAATGTGAAATAGACGCTATACAAATATTTCCAAAACATTTTTCTCCATTTATTTTGTATAAAAAGGAATTCTACGTCTACACTTTCGATACTATCGAAACTGTGTCGTTTTTTAAAGCAAACCACAACCCTTGGCCACGGAGAAACAAATTGATGCAACGCTGAGAATTTTGTTTTGCTCGTTACTACAACCATGAAATTCTGGTTCGTGGTTGCTCAACTCACTACTTTTCGATGACTTTTCAACTAAATGAAAGTTACTCCGCGAATAACTACCTTAAAGTTACTTTACTTTTCGGACTAGTTACGTTTAGTCCTGCAGGGTTATTACTCACACAAATATTTTGGCATACAAAAAATTATAAAATTATGCTTTGTTATAACTCTTATTGACTCCAATACTATTTTGAAACACCTTAGTTAAAACCGCTGTAATAAAAGGCACACAGTGTAACGAAGTCAAAAAGATGGCTGAGGGAAAAAACATGGGAGAATTACCCAGGTAGCATTGACATTTGTTATGGAAAACTTGGACTGTCAAAAAAATCTACTCAAAAAGAGACCGCTTTCAATCGGCCATTGTCAATAAGTTGAGATTAATTAATTGAGATTTTTGACAACGAACATGCAGCGAAATTTTTTTTCGCCGGCTAGTACGCTGTAGATGCGAAAATTATTGCTATGTTGCAAAATTTCCATTCGTGAGTGGAGAGTTGAAATTTTAAAATTTCGCTGCAGATTATATGCCCGTTCCTTTAATTGGCGCGGAAATTTGCCATTCATAACTAATATTAAAAATGTTGAAGTGAAAAAAGAACGACCTTGGCAATATTCATTAAAAGTGGTTTATGTATTACATCTTATTTTACAGCAATTTACGACAAAAGTCTTGCTCTGTAAAATGTTTTTCGCAAACAAACGACTCTTCTGTGAACATCACGCCACAGGCATCAATCCATCTCTGGCGACGAGTTTCCTTTTGTGGCACCAAATAGAATTCAATACCATGGACTGAAAAACTTTTTGCACAAATCACACACGATTTTTTTTGCCAACTTTCATGATTTTAAATGTTTATTTGAACTCACAAAAATTCTTATTTGATTTTTTTTCGACACATGCTTTAAAATGTTAGTTTTCAACACTTGCTTTAAATTTCGCTTTCTCTCACTAACAGCTGTTTATGACAGGCTATATTTTCCTTTTGAAGAGACAATAAGCAGTTGTCAATGCTACCTGGATAATTCTGCCATGTGACAAAAATAGAAGGAATCATCGTAGGTACATGAAATTAAGCATGTGCCATTATCATCATATAAAACGCCACACATATTTTCATCAAGATCGGCCATGCTCTTTGCCCACCTCCGATACAAAATTTAACAATAAAAGTGCAGTATCTCGGGTTGTAGAAGGTTTAAAAACCAAATTAACAAATATATTTATTGACTGGATACAAAAAATGACCATTGAAAAATTTCATCAATATTTGCCACCCCCTTCACCGACCTCCTACAAAATTAAGAATAAAAGTGCAACATACCGAATTGTAAAAAGTTTTAGAAAAAATGTACTGTTTTTTTATTAACTGCATTTACATAAGCATCATAGAGGATTTTCATCAAGATCTGCCACGCCCTTTGCTCACTTCCCATTCAAAATGAAGAATAAAAGTGCAATATCTCGAGTTGTAAAAGTATAAGAAAGGAAATTAGCAATTTTTTTATTTACTACATTAACATAATTATCGTCTAAAAATTTCATAAGGATATACCACCCACTTGTCCACCTCCCATACGAAATGAAGTATAAAAGTGCAATATATCCAGGAGTAGAAAGTGTAAGGAACAAAATAAATAAACTTTTTATATACTTGATTTAAATAATTACCGTAGACAAATTTCATCACGATCTGCCACGGTCCATCGCCCACCTCCCATGAAAAAAAAGTGCAACATATCGAATTTTAAAAAGTTTTAGAAAGGATATCAACAATTTTTTTATTAATTACATTAACATAATTCTCATATAAAAATTTCATCAAAATATAACACGCCCCTTGCCCACCTCCCATGCAAGATGAAGTATAAAATTGCAATATCTCCAGGTATAGAAATTGTTAGGAACAAAATAAATAAACTTTTTATTTACTTGATTTATATAATTACCGTAGATAAATTTCATCAAGATCTGCCACGCCCATCGCCCACTTCCCAGAAAAATTAAAGAATAAAGTGCAGTTATATATAAATAGAAAGGAAATTAACTTGTTTATTTTTGACTGGTTTCACTTAATTATCATATAATTAATTTATTCCGATTGGTCATGTTCTTCACACGCCTGCCACACAATATTCAATGAAGTTTAATTATTAAAAAATATTTGTATTTTAATGCATGGGTTCGTTTAAATCTATCTTCTATATATACAAAAATCAATTGCTGTGCGTTAGTCTTGCTAAGGCTCGAAAATGGTTCGACCGATTTGAATAGCTTTTTTTTATTTGTTCGCCTCAACTCAAGGAAGGTTTAGAAAAAAGTGCTGCCACACCCCCTTTTACCCCCCATAAATCCATAAAAGTGCTATATATCAGGCGGTTTTGGTTGTATTAAACTTTAATTTGGTAATTTACTTCGTCTGGTTACTGCTAGAAATTGTACCAAAAATGGGTGTGGTCGCACTATAGGTACGCTCATTTTTTTTAAAATGTGAGCTGATTGTAGAAATTATGAAATTTGGTATAAGTAAAGGAGCAATGGATAAAAACAAATCATAGGAAAAAAAAGTGGGAGGTACTAGACCTATGCCACGCCCAAAAATAATTATTGAATACAAATCTAAATGGCATATTCTGCGATTCCAACATTAAATTTGTACATACTTAGTTTTGGCCAATTTAATCTTTATATATAAAATTATTCTGTACATGGCTATGCCACTGAACTCCTCCTAACTGATTTGTCTTGACTGATTTTGAAGAATTTTGGTGTGTGTGCAGCTGCGTTTTTATATGGGTTTGTTTTAAAGTTTGGCCCAGTAGGTGTGAAGCTTAGTACGCTGTAGGAACGAAAAAAAAAATTGCCATAAGATATACATAGAGATTTTTGACAACGAACATGCCATTAAAAATACGCCATTAATTAAAAAATTAATTACATTTTTTTTTTTTAATGCTTGACCCTGCTGAGTGGCCTAATAACAGCGCTTATGTTAGTGGTCTTCAAATTGTCACACAGCTTAACGTTATTAACGATTCAGCAGAAAGAAGTGTGGCTTTAATAACTGATTATAATAATTCAATAACATCAAATGAAGAGCAAAAACAATATTTGCTGCAGGTTGTAGAAAACCACAGAAAAAATTTAAAAAATTTTTCAAAAAATAAACTTCTTACAAATTATTTTTTTTGTTGTTGTTTTATTTTATGGTCCAAAAAATGTACAACATTATACACCGTTGGAAAGGGAAATCTTGGCGCAAAAATACAAAAATGCTAACTTTTTTTGCTAGAACAAAATAAGAAAAATATTTGATGTGGAAAAACGATAATGTTCGTTTGTGAGTAAAATTGCAGATTAAAAATTCTGCCAAAAATAACGGACAGAGTTTTTTTAAAAAATTTAAAAATTCAAAATTTGCCTGAATTATTATTAATGATCTCCCATCAAAATATTATCCATATGTCATTTTGTTTGGACAACACATTATTCAAAAGGTTTTAAGTCGTAAACACCCCTAAAATGAGCTTTAAACGATTTTCGGAATACCTAGGGATCAAAATTTTTGGGGTCTTGAAATATTTTTCATCTCGTTAGGGGTAGAACTTTTAGAAAATGGACGCGCACTGAGGAATTTCAACAATTTTGAAATGTGAACCGGTCTAATATACAGTGAGCCACAAAAATGTTCTTAAAAATACGCCTTTGTAGTTTAATATTTATACTTGTAAAAAAGTGTGAAGCAAAAAACTTTACATAGAACTTAAAATGCCTTCTTATAGTTTTTTACAGCGAAATTAAGATATTTATTACTTCTTTTTTAACTTTATTATGGTTTCTATATAAATTTTTTGTGAACAATTATGTGACTAAAACATTAAACTATTTTTGAATATTTTGAACTCATTTCATTAATATTTTATATGCCCTCCTTTGCCTTTAATGATGAGCTGCATCCTCTTCGGCATACTATATCAAGTTTTCCAATATTTCGTAACTTATCTTGTACCACTCTTCATTAACAGCAACCCATAGCTGCTCCAGATTTTGTGGTGTTGGTTTCCGAACAATTATTTTTTTCTTTAAAATATTCCACATATTTTCAATGGGATTTATATCAGGGAATTGTGCTGGCCAATCCATGCAGGTAATACCTCGGTCGCGGAGCCAATTCATTGTAATTTTGGCCTTATGTTTGGGGTCATTGTCCTGCATAAATATTGTGTCCCCTGGTTCGCAGCCAAATTTTTCGAGACTGGGTAGGTAGGAGTCTTCAAGAATGTCAATGTAATCTAGAGCTGTCATTTTTCCTTCAATCTTACGAAGAAATCCTAGTTTATTTCCCTGAAAACAGCCCCAGATCATTAGAGAGCCTCCTCCGAACCTCAAGGTTTCCTGTATATTGCGTGACGTTATACCAACTCTTTTGTCAAACCATGACCATACGCGCCCATCTGATCCTGAACGATTTCTCGTCAGACCAAGTTACTAACTTCCACTGCTTCACATCCCAATCAGCATGTCGCTTTGCAAAATTCAATCGCGCGCCCTTGTGCTTTGCTGTAAGTAGGGGCTTCTTTATTTTAGTTTTGGCTTTCATACCACTCTCTTTAAGACATCTTCGAATCGTTTCTGAGCAGACTCGAGTGTTTAAAGACTCGACGATAACATTTCTGGCCTCTACCGCATTGTCGACCGCTCCTGATACTAACAGCCTCCTTATCGCCCTCATTGTTTGTGAACACAATTTTTGTGGACGCCCAGCTTTGTTATGGTTTGGAACGGAATCCATATTTTTTCTTATCTTCGTGATAAATCCCAGCGAAACATAGCACTTTTCCGCAATTTCACGCACACTTTTCTCTTCTAGAAGATATTTTTTAATGGTTGAAATTGTATTTAAGTTATAACTTTCGGCATGATTTGAAGTAAAGATTATTTTACTCAAAACTCGATTAAATATGCGTTGCGAAAGAACTAATAAAAACGGCGAAGTAAATTAATTTTTTTTTTAAAAGAGACAACCGCACGCCATTAAATCCGAACACCTATTAAAAAAACCACGTGAGTCGCAAAATTGTTCACAAAAATTTTACAGTACCGTTAGCTATTGCAAAACCAATCAAACAGCAACAACAAAATTAATATGCAGTGTGGATTGTCAATGTGTTAATTGATAAGAATACAAGAAAATTTGCAATTATTATATTCTCAGTTTAAATAAATACGTTAAAGATTTGAAAGCAAGTTTTTTATGAACATTTTTGTGGCTCACTGCATATAACTTCTCGTGAAACACCGGGTATATCATTTGGTTTTACATAAATCTTAAGAGTAAGAGAAAATAACAGAGAAAATTATGGACTGTCATCAGAATACTTCGTAGTCACTTGACACAAAGTCAGAAAAATTGAGATCAGAAATGAAATAAATTTTGTTATTAGACGTATCAAGATCTCCATTTATAAAACGTAAAAAACTTACAAATTTAAATTTTAAATTAAAATCTGATGTGTCTGTTGACTGTCACTATTCCAGTCACTATTATTTTCACTGTACCTTTTTATAGTATTTTTAAATTTTTCGTTTGAATTGCCTTTCATGCAAAACAAACATTTAAAAAAATAATTTTATTGCGTTTCATAGCTATTCAAATTTGAAGAACACTGTTTCCGATTTCCAAAAAATTATCGTGTTCAGTTGCTTCAATGACATTAAGTGTAAAATCGATTTCAAATTTTTTTTTACTTATATTTTATTGTAAAAAACAAGATCTTTCAATATAAAAATTATTAAAAACTTATTTTCAATACAGTTGCAATCCCGGGACTTGATTCTGAGACTGATCGCGAAAAAAAACCAAAATTGCAAGCCTATCATTAACTCATTGAGTTCCCATCCTAATTTTTATAATGTTGAAAAAGTAATTTTGCTAAGACCTTTTTTTAGTAAAATTAATTTTGTTTATTTCCGTCAGTGGTGCTTCTGCACGCTTTGACCAAAATCGGATATGGTCATGCCGTAATGTTTATTTTTCCGGTACGTTTAAAATTGTTTAAAAGTGGTACTTCATCTGATTGAAAATTCTCGCTAAAGAGACTTAAAAAAATGCCATTGCTATCAATAATCAGATTATGACTCTTTATTAAATATAGAATTTAATGTAATTTTTCCATTTGAAGAAATAAACCAAGTATTTATCTATGAGTTTTGCCGTTGGGTTTAAAACAAAGATGATTTAAGTGCAGGTTCTCATGAAGCTCGATCAGAAAACTCAATTTTTAATTTATTTATTTTTCGATAGCTTTTTATATGTTCCCAAATCGGTTTGGCCGATAAAAATTGCATAAAAAAGTCATGGCATACGGAAGAAACCCATATTTTCTTCATGAACGCACCAGCAACAATCGTTAACCAAATCTTAAAATGTGTTTTCTGAAAAATCATGTTTTACAAATTGATCTGCTCGATATCTCAAGAGCTACTCTATGGAATGACTTAGATTTTTTTTTTATTTTAAATTAGATAAAATTATTCGATCTAAGCCTAAATTCATACAATATTTGCTGGTTTATTCTTTTTTAGAGCACTTTAAAAAACGAAATATGTGAATAAAAACGTTTTCTAAAATTGAAAAATTTGCAATTTTTGTTATTTGCAACTATTAATTTAAATTATAGGCTTTAGCTCCAATTAATAAAATATAATTTATAAAATTGTTTTTTTTTTATATCAGCTGACATGAATGTGCTGTGGGATGGATACCGTTTGGGTCCTTTTTTTAATCGTGGCTTTTGAAGGCGTGTTGACACTTCACATTACACTTTTATGCAACAGAAAAATATTTTCTTACACTTTAAGAATCAATAAATAACTGTCAAAAACTCAAGGCATTCATTTACTTCTTTCTAAAAAGAAAAAAATCAGGAACATCACCGTGTTTTCGGAGCTCTGGATGAGAACCTTCCCTTAATTATGTCGATTATCTATATATATAAAATGGAATGTGTGTTTATTTGTTTGTTTGTTTGTTTGTTTGTACCTTATAGGAGACCAAACCTCTGGACCGATCTTCCTGAAATTTTCACAGCATTCAACTAAGACTCTGGCATGATTAATAGGGTACTTTTTTCGACCACGCCCACTTTTACGCTCACTTTTTTAAAATTATGTAATTGCTCCCATATAGTTTTTAACAGATTTACTTTAAATTGTATACACATTATACTCCAGGCGAGGTAGAAATAAACATTTCTTACGCCACGCCCCCTTTAACGCCCCTTTTCACGCCAAATTTAAGTTTTAAACTTTTTGTTCTCTGTACAAATTTGTTCCTTCCAACGGATTATTTTTTATTTGGAAGTATATTGCTCTTAATACTGTTAACGTCGCCATATTACTATGAACCACGCCCAATTCACCGCCCCCTTTTTTAATTCAGATACTTACTTATACCACTAACAATGTTTGCTATACAAAATACTTTTTTTGTAATATGTATTTACCTAAAGTTTTATATACTTTTTATCTACAGGTAAGGTAGCCATAGATTTTTTTATAACCAAATCCCCCTTTTTCGCCCCATTTTACTTTAATTATAATTAATCTGCTTTGAATCTATATATATAAAAATGAATTTCTGTCTGTCTGTCTGTTTGTTTGTTTGTACTTTATAGGATGCCAAACCTTTGGACCAATCTTCCTGAAACTTTCACAGCATGTTACTATGACTCTGGAAGGAATAATAGGCTATATGAAGTTTTATTGGACAAAGGGGCGTGGCACAGCCCATATAACCCAAAAATTTAAATCGCCCTATTATGGGCATTTTTTGACCTACGTCGATGATATTTGGTACATATGGTATTGGCATAATTAGGAATACGTACCAAGAGAAAAGTGGGTGTACCACGCCCCTTTTCAGGAAAACTAAAAATCGTAATATAGTCTGAACTACTGGACCGATGGCCATTAAATTTTCACAATAGGATATTCTTACGAAATAATTAATTCTTGACTATATAAAGTTGTGAGTGGACAAAGGGGCGTGGCCTTGCCCATATAATCCAAAATTTAAAATCGTCATATTTTGGGCATTTTTTTACCAACGGCGGCAGCTGATTGTATAATTCCTGCTTTTTGATTGGTCTAAAAATAAAAAGGGGGAGCATGAAGCAAATTACATGCGGTTCAGTGCTGAATTATAATTGGATTACAACAAAAAAAGGGGAGAAGCATTGCAATAATAAATTAAAATTAAATAAATAAATTTTTGTAAATATATTAATACTTTTAATATTATATTATAACGAGGGGGGTAGCGAAGCACACCGGGTTCAGCTAGTATTCTATTTTTTGAAAATTTTTTGATTAAACATAGTTTCATACTGAAACTGTGCCTTGTATGCTTATCGAAAATTATATCTTATGTAATGTATTACCTGAGAATCCTTCAATCCCAAGCGTTCAGCTAGTTTTTTGCGATCCGGCTTACTAATGTATTTCTGCTGTTGGAAACGCTTCTCAAGACCCTTTCGTTGTGAATCTGTGCAGATGAGGATGCAATAATTCATTGACATAACAACAACAACAATAACAACAACAACAAAAAGTACAACAATAATAATTCACACTTACCCGAGAATACTGCACGACGCATCATACCACGACGTGGTTTGCCACGCGTTGAATGGGCCCATGGGAATCCTTGACCAGGTGGAAGGGGAAACACTTGTGCTCCAACTGTAACGGAAATGTGAAACGGATGTTATGCGTGGGAAACAAGTTGTTAGTGAATGCGAGCAGAGAGTAGTGTAGATGGTGATGGTGTTGTTATTGTTTTTGTTGTTGTTGGTGGTGTGCATTTAATGACTGTTGCAGTGCATTAGAAGGGACAACAACATTCAGCAACAATACTATCAACAACAATAACGAATTTAATTAAGGCAGTACTGGTGTATGAGTTAGTGTTCAATGTGGAGCTCACACTTACACATATACACTCACACATATGCACATGGCGCTCCACTTACCACTCATGTAAGGATTCCTACAGTGCGCCAGCAGCGAATGCAGATGCGGATGGTTGAGCGTGTGTGGCAGAAAAGGTGTCGGTCGACTTGGCATCGGTTTGGCTATCACTTGATGTTGTTGCTGTTGTTGCTGTAGCTGCTTTTCTTGTCCCGGCGGCAATGAAAGCCTTCGATTATTGTTGTCCTCGTTGTTGTTGCTGCCGTTGTGTAGGACACCTTCACACGTTCGGCTGCTGTCGTTGTTGCTGTTGCTGGTGCTGTTGTTGCTGTTGGGGTGATTGTCACTATCACTTATTGTGCTACCAGGTGACGACGACGATGCGGTTTGCGGCTGACAACTATTGCCGTTTATGTTCGTCAAAAACGCCGGATGTGGAAAGTGGGCATGATGGTGAATGAAGTTGTGCTGCAGGTAAGGCCAGATATGTTGCGGTTGCATAAATTCTGCAATAATAAAAACAATACAATAGATGATAGATGGATTGCATAGATTTTGTAGTCGGATGCATTTGAAATGAAATAAAATTTTAAAATAATTACAATATATTTTATTTCTTTGCTTTTAACCCTCGCCATCTTAATTTTCCTGCGACTTCCGGTTGTCGCAACGACTCACTGTTAAGCAGCAGCTTTCAAAAGTTGTGCTTTGAAGTGTCAACAACGCAAAATAATTAAAACAAAAACAGAAGCTGTCACATAAACACAAACATAAGCATATGAAGAACAATTGCAGGCACATAATGAAAGAAAACATGTTGACAAAACAGCTTCCGGCGGAAACGCACACCTTTGCAGGCGCCTTTGTTTCAAAAACTTTTCAAAGGTTTTCCATTTTGTTATTTAACACCCACAAAGCTTCAAGCACTCCAAAGCTGCTTCTTGTCAGAGACTTCTTTAGACAACACACTAACACACACACACACACTAACACTAGCGCACTCATGCACACGCACATGAGCTGTCGCTGCTGGATATGATTTTAATTCGATTAGACAGAAACAATTAACGAATTAACGCCTCTTTAGAGTGCTGCTGCGCCTTTTGTTTTTGTTTTGAATGTGCAGATGTGCTATGCGTGTGTCTGTATGTGTAGGTCTGTGCAATTACTTCTTCACTATGTATGCGTGCTTTTGGTTGATCTGAATTTTAGTGTGCGAAATTATTTTACGCCACGTTGAATCTTTTGTGCTAATAACGTTTGTTACTAGTGTGCGGAGCAAATAAGTGCGTGTGTGTGTGTGTGTGTGTGCTTGAACTATGCGCTCTATCCACATCGTGGCTTTTCGTGGCCACACATGTGTTCCCTAATGAGAAAACAAATTATGTTATTTTATACATAAGCGTATCTGTGAAAGCGTTTAATTGAAAAGCTACTGCAGCAATTAAGAGTTAGTTTTTCGGAGCGTTCAGCTGTTACTCATGTGAAAATAAAGTGTCTCTAATGCATTCCATTGTTGCATTGGCGTCGGAAGCGGGGGGAAAGGGGGCAGTTGCCCCCCACTTTTTTAGCTAGATAAACAATTTAAAAGAACACTTCAAAAGTTATTTAAAATATCATTTTTTTTACAACAATAATATTTTTGTATTACATATTTTCCTCTTCTTTCTCTCTTCTTCATAAGCATGCTTGCGGATAACCATTTTCTTTCTCTGTGTTTGCAAAAAGATAGAACAAAATGTAGAGTTTCTACTGTAAACCCACCACTTCAGTTTAAAAGCACCCTTAAGTATGTAGCTTAATGCCATGATATAATTACCAGGTATTATTATTCGCTGAAAATCAGCTGGGGATAAACTGTCATTTTGGGCATATAGTGTCAAAATGTAGCGAGTAGGTTGAAACAGTGTTGCTTCTTGTAGTATTTCAAATCAGAAATCTGCAAACGATACGGGTATTCACAATTTGTGTGTATTTTTGATTAGTTTTTATAAAATATCCAATATTTAAAAGTTATTGTGAACGAACCTTTAATAAAAAGTTTGTATTTTTAAAATCAGCTAATTTTTGTGTGTATTTTTGTTTGGAAATATAAATGGAAATCATCATTTTTTTGAAGGAAATCACGAAACTACTTAAACAAAACACTACATTATAATAATTTTTATTAAATAAACTTACAATGCAGCCAGTAGATTCTTCCATGTTGAGTAAAAATGCTTTTGGGAATAAACATTATGCATTTTGTTTTTGTAATTTTACAAAACTTAATGCAAATATCAAATTTAAATATTTATCTTGCCTTTGCACTTTATATTAGTCGCGTCATAAACAACAATTTAATTAGTTCTTTACATCAAAAATTAAGTAAACATAAGAAAAACAAAATGATTTAAAGTTCTAATGTCTGACTTCAAGAATCCACATATTGCTTACATATTAATTACATAAGTTAATTAAAAAGTAACACACAAAATAACGACGCTTATATTTTTAACTTATTAAAAATTATATGTAAGATATGGCATAAAATTCAACAGAAGTAACTTACAGCAGAAAAATCCCCGACTTCAAGTTCATATGTAGACATCTGGGCAAAAGTAAAAATCCCCTTTTACTTCTTGGTGTGTTTGCAGTACTTTTATTTGACACTAATTTGACACTATATGCCCAAAGTAACGGGTTAAAGTAGCGATTAATAGTACCTGGTAATTCTATCATGGCTTAATGCTTGCTAATTTTGCAACTCTGGTAAGTAAAAATTTGACATGTTCTTAGGGGCTTTCCATATTGGACGACATGTTGTACGATAAGTTAGATGGAAAACTAATGGGACTATTTGATTGAGCGTTCGAACGATCCAACTTGTAAATCAACATCATTAATTACAAGTTCTCGAGCAGAACACATCCGGATAATACAATAGCTAAGCAACTTAAAATGTAAAAAGCAGTTGCAAATTGAGCAGTAATTTTACATAGTTGTACAATATTGTACAATCGGCAGAAAAAAACCAAAAATTTCGACTATCGTTTTAGCTTACGCATGGTACTACATGTTGTACAACCTGCCATGCTGGTCCAATGTTTTGGACCATGCGAAAGCCCCTACTGTGAATTAGCTGATGAAAATCCACCTCGACGCTTTGAAGAAACATCAAATCCGGTTCCTTCAGTACAGTTGCCATTATATGATCGGCTACGAAAAGATTATTTCGAAATTTTAGATCTTCTCTCAAATGAGATAACGGCTAGATTCGATCAAATAGGTTGATATTTTACTTTTGTTTTATTTTTGCATGCTTACACCAGCTTCACTCAACCGACTCACTTTGATTTAACATTCGGTGAGTCGGTTGAGTGAAGCTAGTGTAAACTGGCACTTTGTAAATCTTATTGTACATTTAAACAGATCTTGACACTCTGGAATCGTTGGAAAATATTGTAATAGAAGCCTTCAACGGAAAAGTGCCTTCTGAACAAAATCTAAAAACAAAACTAGATCTTTATGCAGATGACTTTTTTGCAGATGAAATTGCTGAAGCAATTGCCTGGCCAAACACCTTGAAATTGTAGTGGCATTGTATCCCAATTTGCGAAAAATTCGGATACTGTAAAAAAACTATTAAATGAAGTTGAACAACTTATTGCTTTGCTTTTGACTGTGCCTGCATCAGCAGCTACATCTGAGCGTTCTTTTAGTGCACTAAGACGACTTAAGACGTATCTTCGAGCAACTATGACACAGAAACGACTCACTCATGCGGCACTTATGCACATTCACAAAGATTAAACCGAAGAATTGAATTCGATGGAGGTGGTAAAAGAGTTTGTTTCTCGCAAGGACAGAAAGAAACATTTTGAAATAATTTAAATTGATATAACTTTTTGTACCATATTGCATTTAAACCATGTAAAGATATACCTAGTCTTGCTTTATAAAAGCAACCATTATTTCTTATATTTTCATATTACCATATGAAAGATCCTTTAAAGAATGATCTCTAATATTGAAATTGGAAGAAATTTTAAAAATAATGAAATTTTAATATTTTTTATATATTTTTATATTTTTTTTATTTTAAACTGAAATAAAAAATTTGTTTATTCACATTCATGTTTCTTTGTAGAAATTTGGGTGAACTTTTTTTTGCACCACCATTTGTACTGCCCCCCCAGATGAAATTAGCTTCCGACGCGCTTGCATTGTTGTGCTGTTCATCGACTTTTATATGGTATTTTATTATATGGCTGTTCATCGACTTTTATAGTTTCACAAATGTATTGTTTGATTTAAGGCAATAATAAACGATTTATTAAAGAGCTCTGTTACTAGTTAGGCTTTCAATCCCGAAGGGTTTTGGCAAATAGTCAGGATATCGGGACTTGAAATTCGTGATCCCGGGATTTTTTGGGATCGCGAAATGCCAAAAATTTTAAATAATGGCATTTAGTCATTATAACTATACTCTTAGGCCTTTTCCACACTTCGTCAATGCAATTCCAACGCAACTTCAACGCTACAGCGAAAAAGTTGAAAAGCAATGCAACTATAAACCTTTCAGACTTGCTTCAAAAGTCAGTCAACATGTGTAAGACATCTGAAAAAGCATTAATAAATGAAATAAGTGGCATTATGCAAACGTACTTATTATAACATTAAAATACAGAAGAACAATGTAGTGAATATGTAGCGTACTGCACTACAAATAATTGAATTCACAAAACAAAAAAACTGATGCAACTAGTCACCGATGAAAATTGCGGAAAGCCGCGTTACGTTGAAAAGGTTGAGAACGTGTAAACAACTTGTTGCGTGCAAGTTGCTTCATTTGAAGGTTCCGGTATATACCCTGCAGTGTAAGACTAGTCAGCATTAAAACATGAGTAGTATTTATACTAGTCAAAACAAACTAGTTTATATTTTGTCACGATTTACTAGTTGCAAAAGTAGTTTAAACCCAACTAGTTTTTGTCAAGTCACATTAAACCAGTTGTAAAACTAGCCAAAATCAAACTATACTACATATTATCAAAATCAACCAGTTCCAAAACCAGTTGGAGCTGGGTACCCCATTGGAACAAACTAATAATAAACAAATTAAAACATATAAAAACTAATTTAAAAACATATAGTATACCATAAACATGGTATTTCATCAAATAGCTTTAACTTTAGCCTTTAGCTAATATTTTGTTGTAAAAATATATGTTCTTTGAACCTATGAACTATTGAAAAAATATGAACCTATGAACTAGTTTTAATTCGATAATTACTATATTGGTTAAAAACTAGTCACAACCCAACTACAACTTTACTTTACATGAAAAATGAGTTGTTAACTAGTTAAAACCTTATCTATAGTAAGACAATTGTCTTTTCCAATGACATCACCACGTAAAAAATACCAGTCGGTTCTATGAGAATAGGACATAAATCGAACTAGTTGTTGGATATTTCCAACTAGTTGTTGACTGGTATAAATCTAGTTGATTACACTGCAGGGTATACACAGGCTAGCAACTTGAGTTGGAGTTGCGTTGATCTAGTGTGGAAAAGGCCTTCGAGAGAATAGAGAATAGAAGAGAGAATAAATCTTTCTCTTAATTTCTGCGTTTTGGAAAAAGATATGTAAATTTTTTTTTTTTTTTTTTGATTTTCAAAGTAGAAATCCAAACGTAATCGTTGTTTATACTGAAAATACTCAAAAACACTCACAAGTTTATAAGACAACAACACTAAGACGAAAACATAATTACTAATGCAGACAAGGGTTGCAAAACAATTCCTATGTCCAAAGAAGAATATAGGAAAATAAAATCAACAATATTTGAAAAATATATTCGAATTCTAAAATCCCATTTTTTATTTTTGTATTTTATGATTGTAAATTTTATGATTAAAAAAATATGCACTATTAAACCAGATCGAAAAAAAATTAAATTGAAAAATGAGGATTATGGTAAGATGATTTTTTTAATAAAAGTCATAACCATTGCTGTCCCTAATATTTGTTAAATTTTTAAGATTTTAAATTATATATGGGCATTTCCGTAGCTACGCACGTGACAGTCGTACTACTTTAATAAGTAGAAAAACAAGGAAAAATTAAACTTACAGTTTTCGTATTATGATTTTTCAATAGTTTAGTTCAATACAAACGCAAAAAATCTGCGAAGTGTGCACGAGTTTTTTTATGAAAGTTTTTTAATATAATCTGGAAAAATATTGCTACATATTCATAATTGCTTCGTTGAAAAATATTTTTTGATTATTTTTATACAAACCATGGTATGATACGTTACGTGATATACGTTATTTGACAAATTTTTTCCTTCAAAGAAGTGTTAATATTTTATAGTTTTATTTATTTAATTGAACTAGAAAAACATGTAAAGTGTAATTCAGGACCGTTACAATCGAAAACTGAAAAAATTTAGTTAAACTTTGTATTTTACTAGTATTTATTATACTTATAAGATTTCAACTTTTGTTAAAATTTTTCAACTTTTGTCACCATTTTTTATCTTTTGTTACCTTTCATCATATTTGCTGCCATTTTTTTAAATTCAAATTGAGATCAGCTCTCAGTACTCTCACAATATAAATTTAAACATGTTTTCTCTGGGGTTCGAGATTTAAACGAATTTTAAGTAACATTTAATTTTTCAGTAGTGGTAGATCTTTTGGCGGAAATGCCCATATATTAAGTTAATAAAAAAAGTTATGATTTTTTATAATTCAGAAAAGTTCAACATTTATTTCAGAATGAAGACAAAATATATATAAAAATATCAAAATAATATTTGACTTTATTATAAACATAAACATAAACATAAACATATTAACGTAAATAAGTTAAACAAAATAAAAAACATAAAATTTACTTTTAAAAAAATTATTAAAAGAAAACAAAACTTCTTATTCAAATAAATTAGTTAGCTGCTAGTAAAGAGAATAATGTGAATAAATGATTCCTTTTATAGTAAAAAAACTATATTATAGTCATGGGCGTCCACAGGAGACAGAATGGGTAGGGTAATTGCCCCACTAGTCAACTGAAGATTTTTAAATATCTTCATACTAAATAAAAAAGGAGAAAGTTACAATTTAAAAATTTTACGGGAGAAGCGAAAATTTTCTAAATTGTAAGCTGTGCTTAAACTAAGGGATCTTAGTACTTTGTTAATAAAAACGTCGTTTTTAGTTGAAGGAGTGAAAAATTTTGCAGGATCATGTATTTTAATAACAATCATTATAATCAATCAAGTAGTCAATTTTGAATTTTTTTAAAACTTACGGCTTATATGATTTCATATGACGATATTTTTATTATAATTGTTAACCCTTTATCGTTCTGTGTTGCAGATCTGCAACTTTTAGAAATTGCTCTAGAAAAATAACTCAAAGAGATCAAATTAAGTCGGAACTCTTACAAATGACTCATGAACATTCCAAATAACTCGAACGTTCCAATTAGAGAGTAAATCAATGAACAGTTATTATTTATTTTTAGTTGCAACAGCATTATTTTGAATTTAGCAGCATTTTGTGCATTGTAATATTGTAATATATTTTCAAATGACAAAAATTGTTATAAGAAGTGTTAATAATTATAAAAAAGGCTAACAACTTTTTGATGCGTTATTAGACTACATTAGTCATAAATTATTATATTAAAAGCAATGTCATATTTCCTGAATTATATAAATATTTATATCTGCAAAAAAAAAGAAAGATTTTTTGCAAATATTTTTGTAAATAAATTATTAATTTCAAAACAAAATGTGTTTTTATTTATTTTTATGTTAGTTTAATTGATTTTTTAGGTAAATAATTGAAATTGGCGTTATTGAGTGGTAAATTCTTAATATATTTTAAATAGAACACAAAAATATTTGTTTTAGGTTTATTTGTAAATAAATCTGAGCTAAGCCATGCATTTTTAAATGGAATGTTGTACCCGTCGCTGCGATAAGTTACGATACCATTTCATTTACCTTGTTTCACAGACACTTTTCAATACGTATTCTTACACTCAAAAAATTTTGTATAAATATATTACTTGTATGTATATTAGAGTGGCCATTATTTTTTTTTTCGAAAGTAACAAATATTATTTTTTTAGAATTATTAAAAACAATATTGTAATTAAAATATGCCATCATTAACTTTTCATGGGGGCCGGAGTTTTGTTCCTTTACTAAAAAAAAAGTAAGCAATGAAATTTTTAGAAAAAAATATTGATATTTAACGTGCCGCTTGCGAACTTAAGTTAAAAATCTGATTTATATGGGGAAAAAATGCTCTTTTTTCTAAAAAATCTCAATAACTTTTTTAAGTGCATATTTTTAAAAAAAACTGGTACGCGTCTCGTTTTTGATTTAATTTTTCTTCAAAATGTGCCCTCAAACATGGAAATTAGACAAAAACTACCTTAGTTGTGATTTTTTACTTTTCGAAAAAATCTAATTTTTTTCCTTGTTGTATTAAAAAAATCGCAAAAATTCACATAAAAAAAAAATTTCATTGACATGTTATGGAAATGTTTTCTTAAACTATATTCAAAACAGATACAAAAAATTGTGGGGTTACGTTAAAAAACCTGCTTCGTTATGAAATTTTTTGGTAGAAGTGTACTTTTTTGGAAATTTCGAGTTTGGGTATTTTTACGAAAAAAATTCCAAAAAATTTAAAAATGCAATTTTTGAAAAAATCAGCGAGAAATAGATAAAAGGTAGTTGTGAATTATTTTGTGCAAAAAAATTAAAAAAAACCAAAATTTGGATACCAAAGTAATAGCTATTGAAACTTGACTTTTTTTCCAAAAATTTTCAAAGCGCCTGTTTCTGGCACTTCGAACACAAGAAAATTTATAAAAAATTGGAAAAACTATGTTTCTCACTTAAAATGACTTCAATAATCTTAAAAATGTATAAATAATTTTTTTTAGAAAAAACTGTGGATTCCAGGGATGCCAACATATCATACCCTGGTTTTAGGCTAAAAAATATTCAAAAAACTCCAAAAACCAACAAATTTAAGAAAAAATTGAAAAGCTAGCAAAATTACCTTTTAACAATTTAAAAATTATGGTGGGACTCAATGCGTCCTTTAGATATGGACATTTAAACATGTAAACAAAGAATTATTTTAAAATATAAATTAAACTTTTTAAAAAAAAAAATTTAACACTTAAATTTTAATTACAATACATAAACAATTGAAGCTATATTTAATTTAATTTAAATTAACTTGAACACTCAATCTTGATATTTATTATCCACGGTGGTAAAGCGAAGCAAAATAGAAAAAAAAATATATAAAAGCGCTAACTAACATAAATAAATACATACATAATAATATAAAACGCGTGCTAAAATCTTGTTTTTTTCACTCTTCTGCTGCTGATGCATATTTTAATTTTGCACTCAACTTTGTCTTCGCGGGCGGCTCAACGTGTGTATTAACGATGACTCCAACCCCCCGCTTAACACGTCAACAACTTCAGCATCGTGCTAATAACATTGATGATGGAACGCCAAAGCTGCTGAGTGGTGATTTGATATCTCGCTCTATTCGGGCGAACCATTTTTTCAATTTACAGTCTTATATGTATTTTATGTTTATTATAATTGTTATTATTTTTTTCTCCTAATTCACTCTTTAGCTGTAATGTTCTTCTTCTATCTCTTACTACTTTCTTATTACTCTAAACTTAGCTCTCCTGCTGTTTTCTCTGCCTATGTCAGGTTCTAGTTATTCGCCTATTTGCGCTAATGAAAATGTAAAAATCTTGATGCAGGTACTGTGTAAGCAGTACAGTGGCCTAAATGTTGTACATTACAATGCACGAAGTTTGAATATGCTTAAAATTGATTATATAAAACATGTTTTCGAAAATTCTTTAGTAGACGTTATTTGTGTATCTGAAACGTGGCTATGCAATGATATAAGTGATACTATTTGTAACATTAACAATTATACTCTGTATCGTAATGATCGGTCTGGGAGAAAAGGTGGAGGAGTTGCAGTTTATTGTAAAACTTCTCTGAATTCAAAAGTAATATGTAAGTCTAGTGGACCTGGTATAGAATTTTTAAATGTATGCATATGGGATAATAATACTAAAATTTGTTTGTCATGTGTGTATAATCCCAACAAATGTTTTTCTGTTGATCCTTTGTTTTCTGCTTTAACGAGCAGAATTCTTGGCTATGACTCAATGTTGTTGTGTGGTGATTTCAATGTCAATATTCTATCCAATGATTCCGTAAAACAAGTACTGTTCGATAAAATATCGACACTAGGACTTTCAGTAGTAAACGACACTGTGCCCACTCGCTGCTGCAATAATTCTACTGCTAGTTTACTTGATTATTTTATTGTCTCGGATCCTTCAGCTGTGTCTTTATTTGATCAATTGTTTTTTGTCTCGGATCACGATTAAATTTTCTGCACGTTAAATGTCAATTTATCCCATCATAGAACTAATAATACTTTTTCGTATCGTGATTTTAATCATATTAATTATTCTTCCCTTTATCTTGATGCGTCTATGTTATGTTTTAATGACTGTTGGCTTCACCATAATGTTAATGATAAACTCAGTTCCATCTTAGTCCCAATAAAATATCTGTTTGATACGCATGTTCCTCTTCGTGTGTTAACTGTAAATAATGTTTCTTGTCCCTGGTTCACTCAGAACGTTGTTACAAGTATTAAAAAAAGAAATAAATTGCAGAAAGTATGGCGAATTAGACCATCGTCAGAAAACTGGGAATCCTTTAGACTGGCCAGAAATGAATCTGTTCGTGTTATTAGACAGGCTAAAACACGTTAATTTTTTAATAAACTAAATTTGTCTCTTCAAACCAAAACGTTGTGGAACAACATAAGAAGACTTGGTTTGTGTAATAATAACCGCTCTGAATGTAATGAAGATCCTGAACTCCTAAATAATTTCTTTGTCGATACTTCTGTTACCTGCACTGATAATCCTAATCTTACTTTTAACCTGACTATGCAACAATCTTTCGAGTTCGAAACAGTTAACGAACTCGACGTTGGGAATTGTGTTTCGCAGATAAAATCTAATGCAGTCGCGGAAGATGGTATTCCCATCAAATTCATTAAACTTATACTGCCTTACATTATTAGTCCCCTTACGCACATTATAAACAGTTGCTTCATAACTTCTTCCTTTCCTGACATGTGGAAAATTGCTACCGTTCTACCTGTGAAAAAATTATGTCGCAACAAATAAGCAAATACTTATCTCAGAAAAAACTATTATCCCCATACCAGTCGGGTTTTAGGGCAGGACATGGGTGTTCTTCTGCAGTTTTGAAAGTGCTTGATGATATTCGGCCTGAATATGACGCTGGCTCTATGACCTTACTCTGCTTACTTGACTTTTCCAAGGCCTTTGATAAAGTAAACCATAATTACTTGTGTCAAAAGCTTAAATTTCTCTTTGGGTTTTGTAATAGTGCTGTCAATCTTTTGTCTAATTATTTATGTAACAGAATTCAAAGAGTCAATGTCGGTCAAATGTTTTCATCGTATAAAATTGTACAAAGTGGCATCCCACAAGGTTCCATTCTAGGCCCGCTGCTATTCTCTTTGTTCATCAATGACATTTTTAATGTATGTAAGCACGCTTTTGTTCATGCGTACGCTGATGATATCCAGCTCTATTTGTCTCGGCGAACTGGGCTTCTTGATGATCTGTGCGTCAGGTTGAATGAAGATCTCAGTAGCATTGATGAATGGGCTAAATGTAATGGGCTTCAACTCAATGCTGCCAAATCGTATGTCCTTCCCATCTGTAAGAGTAAAACTTGTGTTGATGATGTCCCTGACGTGTTTATAGGAACTAGCAAGCTAAATGTGGTATCAAAAGCAGTAAGCCTTGGTTTTGTCATAAATTCATCTTTGTCTTGTGTTGACCACGTTAATAGTGTTGTACAAAAAGTTTATTATGTCCTTCGTAATTTAAGAATGTCTGCTAGTGTTACTCCTGTTGATTTAAAACGTAGATTGGTAAAACAATTGATCTAACCTTTAATTTCGTATTCAGAAACAGTGTACAGTAAACTCGACTCTTCCTCCCAATTAAAACTACAGATTGCTTTTAATTATGCAACACGCTACGTATATGGCTTGCGAAAATTTGACCACATTTCCACGATCAGAAACGCTATACTTGCATGTGACCTTACTACATATCTTAGTGCTCGTAACTGTTTGTATCTCCATAAAATCATACATGAAAAAACACCTCGCTACTTGTTTGAAAAACTCCAGTTTTGTCTTTCAAGAAGAAGTCATGTTTTAATAGTCCCTAGGCATTATTCGTTACATTCGTCTCATCTTTTTTTCATTAACGCCATTAAATTGTGGAATGCTTTGCCTCGTTGGTTAAGAGAGATTAGTGGGAGAGGTAATTTTAGGCGCTCTATCCTATCTTTCTTCTCTACTTCATAGTTTCATGACTATATTTTAATCTATTTCCTGTATTCTTTACTCTATATTATTAATTCTTAAAAAATAATTGCAATGTGATTCAATTAAGCATTCAATATACTTAATATTTATTATAGCTTTCTTTCTTTCTTTTAAAAATTTAACGTAACCTTAAGTATATACTTGTTGTTATGACTGTATAGTTTAGTATTATTGTTTTTTTTTGTTTTTTTCAAGCTAATACTTATATCGTACTATAAAAGAACCTGGTTCTTATTGTACCAACACGTTTCTCTAAATAAAAATAAAAAATATTGAAGTATATTAAAAGCAGCGGAGATATTGGCGTTAAAAGTAAAAATTTTGATTTTCATATATTTTTTTTCTCATTATTAGCTATCAATGTTTTATGAAAAATTTGTTGTACTAAAATGATTGTACTAAAATTTATATTAGCTGCGTTTTTTTCATGGGAGAATAGGATCGCATTTGCAAGCAAAGCAAAAACACCAAGTAATCCAGCAAGTGAGCTGGACGTTTAAATTGATCCAATTCTATGTTTTTAAGTGTTGAAAGCGCAACTGTAAAAGTAGACAACACTTAGCCGTTATTGACGGCTAGATGACGCTGCGACTGAAAAAACTGGTAGTACTGCATTATTACTGTAAGTTATACTGAGTTACATTATAAACTCAGTAGATTACTATAAGGAAGATAAATATAAAATAAACGAAAATGTTCGTAATTACTCTAGACACTTACTGCATTATTCTGTATCACGAAGAAGCACACCAACGATGAGAAAGACACGAGAAGCAATACTTTCTTCCATACAAAATTGTATTGCTTCTCGTGTCTTTCTCATCGTTGGTGTGCTTGTTCGTGATGCAGAATAATGCAGTTAGTGTCAAATTATATAGAGAATCTTAAAACAAAACTCTGGTATTAATTGTCTGGTATGAAAAAAATAGATTTTTAGCCATAACTTTTGATTGGAAAAAGATATTGGGGTAATTTTTTCGCATAAATTATTTCTTAGACTTAAATTTTTTGTAAAAATTATAAAAACAATTTTTTGGAAAAAATAAATTTTGCGAAAAAAATCAAAGGGGGAAAAAACCCTTGTTGTTTTGATGATAAAAACAGTAAAATAATGTTTGCGCTTAGCTGGAATGAATTTTTGCCAATTGTGCAATTTTTTTTTGATATAATTTTTTGATATAATTTTTACAACAAAAACAATTTTTGATTCATTTTTTGAGTAAAAAGTCAATATTTTGGACTTTTTTTGACATAATTATAAAACATATATACACTGAAAGTGATTTTATTGAACTTTTGAACAAAAAAAATTTGATTGAAGTATAGGACAGCAGAGATATTTGCATCGAAAAACCAAACTTTGATTTTCATGTCGTTTTTTTCTCATTCTTATGTTTTATGAAAAATTCTTTGTACTGAAAATTTCTACAATCTGAATATATGTGAGTGTTCTTGATGTCAAAATAACAAAAATTTTTTTAAATTAAATACACAAACAATTTTGATGGTAAAAAGTATTATGATAACAAAATTACTGTTAGTTGAAAAATTTTAGAGGGGGCGTGGCAAAAATTAAGTATGTTACATTTTAAGTGGGGATGCACTTAATATGTATACCTAGTTTGAGTGAAATCCGTTGAGCCGTTTAGATTTGTATAAAGGCCAAACAAAAAAACAAACAAACAAACAGAAAATGAGTTTTATTACTATAGATTCATACGTTTCGAATTAAAAAAAAATTTAAAATTATTCATATAATAGGTATGTTTCGATTCTAGTAACTTGCATGCTGCTAGAATTGATGCATGTTGGAAAAAGAAATAAGTCAATTAATGTCCATGCGGGGAACATTTCAAGAATATCGACAACTCAAATTCTAAATTTTTGCGAATGATATGGATTTCTACTTCCTAAATCCAAATCTAAAAAATTTTCCCAATTGGTTTTTGAGTTATGGACCTCCACAGCTGGAAAAATGGTCTTAAATTTTTTCTGGTTTTATTCAGTTTTCCGACAAAAAAGATTGTTTAATATTGTTTAATAAAAGTGGAAAACTTAGGGACTGAATAGTAATTAATGCGATTTTACTTTAGACTAAAGAAGATTACACATTATTTAATTTACTATAAATAATAAAATGAATTTTGATAATGTTTCGGGCATGATACGTGAAAGATTATTACCCCATCTTTAAAATGTAATGAATGTTCTTTTGTGTACAAGCACATTTTCTTGATTTGCATTCTAGACTCCTTTGTGCCTTTACCACCTCCCCCCCTAAACAAATCCGGTGGACGCCAATGGTTTACCTACTCATGTTTGACTTGTTAGCGTGCTGTCGGATTTATAGCGGTTTTTCTGCAAGCGTGTAAAGGTTCGCGCCCCTTTAGATCAAGTTGCACAATATATCTGTCCCCTTAAATGAGTTCAGAAATATTTCATAAAAACAAATTTTGTGGTTTTTTGACAAAACAACTTAAGTCTATCTGGATTTCATAGACAAAACAGCTTAAGTCTATATGAATTTCATATCAACTTAAAGGGTTTTGTCTATGAATTTAAAATAGACTTAAGTTGTTTTGTCAAAAGTTCACAGAATTTTTCTGTACTTTTTGGATTAGATTTTGATTAATAAGGGGGCTTCCATTAATTACGTAAGGTGATTTTTTGGCTCCCCCTTGTGAGATATTGTGAGATTTGGCTCGACCCCTCTAATCTCACGTGAGATTGTTTAAAATGCGTGTTTTCAGTGTAAATATGTTAATCAATGCTTCATTATGTCTATTATGCACGTTTAAAGTTTGTAAAAATACAGAAAAGCAAAAGTTTAGAAGCACTTCTAATTGAAGTCTGTTTATCGATTTAACCCTAGAAGCAATTAAAATGTCAATTTATTTAATTATTCTTAATAAAATTTCATGTTTACTTTCATTCGCCAGCAAATGTAAAGTGAATAAATCCGCCAAAAAAGTGAACAAAATAACCTACAAAAAAATCCTTCACAATAGGGGGATTTTTCGAACATGCGAACAAATCTCTGCGTAATTCACAATAAGAGAACAATAAATTGGGGAACAAATCCGGGCGAATCGCTTTTCACAATAGGGCTGATTGTGTTGGATTTATTAAAAAAATAATATTTTATTTCATTATTTTTATTTAGGACTAGTTGGGACTATAATTTAAGACTACTGAGAACGTAGTTTAAAATGATAAGGAAAAAAATCGAACAATAAAATACTTATTAAGTAAAAGTAAGTCATTTAAAATGAGAACTTCTAAAATTGGTGAAGGAATATTCATTCTTATTCAGTCCATGGGGACTCATTTACGGTCTCGAGAGTGACAACTGGAACCAGCATGTCCATGTGATTTTCGGTAAAATCATCTGCTTCTTTTAGCCCCCGTTATCGTTTGCACACAGAAGCTCATTAGCTCAACGTGTGATAATCCGTGAAGGCCCACTTGGCGCGCTTGTGCACGATGGACTGCGCGCCGATGCTTTGCAGCTCTTGTGATGGATGAAAAGTTAATACAGGCATGTAAAGGTTGAATCGGTAAGAAGTGGCTTATCAAAAAGGGAGCAAATAACTTTCCGTCATGCTCACCAAGATCTGGGATAGTCAGATCCCTATCAACCTGCGTGATAGGGTGTGGAGATGGCCACAGTATTAAGGCGCCTCACGCTCCATAGAAAAAAAAAAGTTGTTCCACACAAATGCTCAATACAATCCTTGGTTTGTGTTATAATGGTTCCCCAAATATTTCGAGTCTAGTGATAGCCATCCGTGAGCTATAATGGTTTGAAATAATCTCTAAAAATCGAGTTATTTTGTAACCATATTTGCTGGTGTAATAGTTGCAAAAAATTTAATTGTCAGGGCGGAAAAAGATCTTCCAATCTGCATCAAAAATTGTAAATGTTTGCAATCAGAATAAAGATAACGCTTTTTTTCATGCATATATTTGATATTTTTTATTTTATTTCCATACAAAAACTTTCAAATTTCAAATAACTTCATTACTTTTATATTTTTTTTTTAATTTCTTACGATATTTTTTCAGTAGCTGTTTATTTTGTAACTGTTAGAAATGAAAATATTGTACTTGTTACATGTACTTGTTATTTTTTCTGTATAATATTAATATACTGTTTTTATTTGTCACTTGAATAAAACTCAATTTTCTTTTTATACAACAAATCTTTTCACTTCCTGCAATTTCAACTGGTTATGGGCCCAGTTAACTTTTCAAAAGGAAATTTTTCAATTTGAATATATAAAAGAATTGCTATAGAAGGAATCGAGGCGAAATTCTCAGCGGTAGATTTTTTGAATCCCAAGAAGATAAAGAAACAGGAGAAACAGCAATGGATGACGTCAAGATAGAGAAGCTGGTCGGAGCAAAGAATTGGAGTTCTTGGAAGTTCCAGATGACTATTATTCTCAAGTCCATGGACGTTTACAGAATTGTGGCAGGTCAATGGAGTAAGCCACATGTAAACGATGGAGCAGGAGACGCCGCACAAGTTTCACTGTTAAAGGAGATAACTGATTGGGAGAAGGCAGATATAAAAGCACAGAAATGCATAGTTACAGCAGTCGATAAGGTGATAATCCGTCATTTGGTGTGCTGTAAAAGTTCAGTGGACATGTGGACCAAACTACTAGCACTCCACGAATTCAAGTCTGATGTGAGTGTTCACATGCTCCAGCAACAATTCTATGACCTAAAGAAATCACAAGGAGAACCGATCGAAGTTTATGTTGCGAAAGTTGAAGAGTTGGCAGAACGGCTAAAGGATCTTGGGGAGCCAATTTCAAGCAAAATGGTCATCACAAAAATTCTAATGACACTACCTGCAAGTTATAACCATTTTTTAAGTGCCTGGGAGTCTACTTCAGAAGATAAGCGAAGTTTAGAGAACTTGACGAATCGGCTTATATTGGAGCAGTCTCGAATGAACACTCAAGTCCAAAATGAAATTGATGCTTTTGCAGTTAAAAAATATGCAAAACAAGAAAGTTCTGGAAAACGTGGAAAGCCCGGAAAGTGTTTTAGATGTAACGAAGTTGGACATTGGAAGAACGAGTGTCCCATGCAACGAAAAAGTCAATAACGGGAATCAAGCATAAAGTCAAAACAAAAATCAAATGCTTTTATTGGTGAAAGCAACTACAAAGTAATGGATGAAGATGAGTGCTGGTATGTAGATTCTGGTGCATCAGAGCACATGACAGCTCACCGAGAATGGTTTCGAGTTTTTAAGACATTTGAGGAGTGTAAATACGTACGCATTGGTGATGGTTCTACATTAAAAGCAACAGGGCAAGGAGATATTGACGTGATGATGCACAATTCAACAGGATGGCACCAAAAATATCTACAAAATGTGCTTTTTGTACCTGGCATCAGGGTCAATCTTTTTTCAGCGACAACTGCAATGGATAAAGGGTATGTGATGCAATCAGATAAGAATGTTTGCAGGTTTATCAGAGACGGAAAAATAGAAGCCATTGGCGTTCGCAATGGAAGATTGTTCGAGATGAAAATGCAAATATTAAAGAAATGTAGCTCAGATGAAGTCAACAGTACAAATTATGCTGCAAACCTAGTACCAGAATCATTGCGGCTATGGCATCAAAGGTTGGTGCATCAGAACATGACTCATGTGAAAGATGTGTTAAATCGCTATGCAGTTAAATTTAACTATGACAACAAAGATATATGTGAAGGATGCTGTTTTGGAAAGCAACATCGATTACCGTTTACAACAAGTGAGAATCGGGCTCGGAATCCCGGAGAAATACTTCATGGCGATATATGCGGTCCAATGGAGCAGGCATCAGTTGGTGGCGCAAAGTATTTTCTACTGATTAAAGATGATTTCTCAAGATTCAAATGGGTATTTTTTTTAAAACAGAAGGATGAAGTTAAAGAAAAATTAAGTGATTTTCTAAAAATAGCAAGGACCAACAAAACAACTATAAAAACATTTAGATCAGACAACGGAAAAGAATTTATTAACAAGGATGTACAAAATTTGCTAGCTCACAATGGGATTCAACACCAGAAAACGGTACCGTACACACCACAACAGAATGGATCCGCAGAAAGAGAAATACGAACTGTGGTTGAATTGGCAAGAACTCTTTTATATTCTAAATGTTTACCCAAGATACTCTGGGCAGAAGCAGTCAATTCAGTGGTGTACGTTCTTAACATAAGCGGGCCAAGTTCTATACGCGGTAAAACACCTTTTGAGTTGTGGTACAACAAAACACCGAAAATAAATCACCTGCGAGTATTTGGTTGCGAAGTATTTTCACACGTGCCCAAAGAGATGAGAAAGAAATGGGATGCCAAGAGTAGGAAAGGTGTTTTTTTTGGGTATGCTACTAAAGTAAAAGGTTATCGTGTGTATTTCGAATCTGAAAATAAAGTTGAAGTGCATCGAGATGTGATATTTAGCAAAGAATTGGCAAAAGTTGAACAAGAGCGTGTTGCTGAAAAGCAAACAAGTTTTGTTTAAATTCCCTCAGTCGTTCGAAAATCTTCAGTCAACTTCTTTAGGAACACATGGTACAGATACTCAACATAATCAAGATGATTTGAATGATGACGATATAGAACAAATTCAATCCAATTCTGAAGAAACTTTTGTAGAAGATGCATCACACTTAAATCCAGTTCAACAATTCGAAGGATACAATCTTAGATCTAAGAAGCAAACATTAAATGTTTTTGACATGTTTCTGACAATATCGGATGATTCAGAGCCTAAAATTTACGAAGAAGCTATGAAGTCTCAGCATGCACATGATTGGAAACAAGCTATGGATCAAGAATACGATTCACTTGTGAAGAACAAGGCATGGGTTTTGTGCAGTTTACCAAAAGGGCGTAAGCTTGTTGATTGTCGATGGATTTACAAAATCAAATTAAACACGGATGGATCAGTTGACCGTTTTAAAGCCCGATTAGTTGCAAGAGGATTCACACAGGAATATGGTATTGATTATGCGGAAACGTTTAGTCCTGTTGTTAAATACGATTCTATTCGAGTGATATTATCATTTGCTGTTAATCAAGGTATGACAATTAAGCAATTTGATATTAAAACTGCATTTTTGTATGGGGAATTAGACGAAGAAATTTATATGAAGCAACCTCTTGGTTACTGCAAAGATAAAAACAAGGTTTGCAGATTATTAAAAAGTTTATATGGGTTAAAGCAAGCACTTTTAATAAAAAGTTTGGTGCAGTTTTAGACAAATTTAATATGAAAGTTAGTACCGCAGACACTTGTGTATATTTTAAAAATAGTAATGAGTCAAAATTAGTACTTGCAATTTATGTTGATGATGGTTTAATAGTATCAAATGATTCAAAACTTGCAATGGAATTGATGAAACACTTGCAAGATAATTTTGAAATTAAAGAATGCAAAATTGAAAAATTTTTGGGATTTCAAATGAAGATAATGGATGATGGATCATTATTTCTTCACCAATCTCAATATACCCAGAAGGTATTAAGTCGCTTTAACATGTATGATTGTAAGAGTATATCAACGCCATTAGATACTGGAAATAATTGGCTAATAGACGGAGATAAGGAAAGAGTAAACCAATTATTCCCATATAAAGAATTAATCGGATCACTTATATATTTATCAATCATAAGTCGACCAGATATATCATTTGCAGTGGGAGTTTTGAGCAGGTACATGGAAAAATTCAATAGCACGCACATAAATGGAGCAAAACGAGTACTACGATATCTCAAGGAACAATAAACTATGGTTTATTGTACACCAAACAAAATAATCTGGACTTTAGATTATTCTCAGATTCTGATTTTGCTGGTGATGTAGAAAATCGAAGATCAACATCTGGTATGGTAGCTCAGTTGGGAACTTGTACTGTGGCATGGCGGTCGCAACGACAACATTATGTTTCTTTGTCAACAACTGAGGCAGAATATATAGCGGCATCTGAAGCTGTAAAGGAATTAATTTGGATTAAAAGGCTTATGAATGAAATAAATTATGAAGTACACGGATGTGAAGTTTTATTGGATAACCAAAGCTCAATTAAACTAATCAAGAATCCAGAGTTCCACAATAGAACAAAACATATTGATGTTCGATTTCATTTTATAAGGGAACAATATAAAAACAAAGAATTTGATCTTAATTATGTAAAAACTACTGAACAAAGAGCAGATTTGTTGACGAAGTCATTATCAAAGCCAGTCTTCCAATATTTTAGAAAATCACTCAACTTAATTGGAAATTGAAGATTTTTGTCCATTGATGTTAGATTTTTACTAATATTTTTCTTGTTTTTAATTGTTTTATATTATACAAGCCAATATTTAGTGGGAGTGTTAGAAATGAAAATATTGTACTTGTTACATGTACTTGTTATTTTTTCTGTATAATATTAATATACTGTTTTTATTTGTCACTTGAATAAAACTCAATTTTCTTTTTATACAACAAATCTTTTCACTTCCTGCAATTTCAACTGTAACTAATATTTTACTTTCAATATATTTGTGGTCAAAAGAAATAACGACTTAACTCAAAGTACCGTTAACTCAAAGTACCGTTAACTCAAAGTCCACCGTTATAAACAAAATATATGCAGCCAAAAGTGATGATCAATTCTGGGCAAAAAATGGATATCTGCATACTTCCAAAAATTGGCAATAAAGTAAATTCTATATCGCTTTTTTACGATATTTTGAGCTTAGTCATTATTCTTTGTGAAAACAGATATATCAAATTAAGCAATTCTGACGAGGAGTCAATGCGAGCACTCAAAATCTTTCCAATTCTTTGAAAGGGAGGATCGCATTAGAAATATTTAAGTTTTTTTTTTAATTTTAGTGAAAATAAATTTGAAAAAATGCAAGAAAAAAGCATTATTTTTAATCCGAATGCAAAAGTTTTAATTTTTTGATGCAGATTGGAAGACTTTTTTTCTGGCTATAATTTCTGGCAATTTATTTTTTAAAACAATTACACAAGCCAATATGGTAACAAAATAACTCGATTTTTAGAGGTTATTTTAAATCATTCCAGCTCACGGATGGCTATCGCTATAGTCAAAATATTTGGGGAATAATTATAACACAAGCCATGGATTGTATTGAGCATTTGTGCCGAACAACTTTTTTCGTGAGGCGCCTTACCCAGTATGTTCAGAGTAGCATGCATACAGGAAACCTGCATGCTGTATGCAGGCAGAAGCAATGACAAGGCATGTATGGTCTTTAAAAAACCAACAATTTTCCAAATTCGCTGAGTATGCGTGTTGTTTGTACACAGTATCGTGCATACTAAAATATGCATGCTGTATTAGTACTAAGGCATGAACCTTGCATGCATAATAGTCTTGCTTAAAAAATATGAACTCCCATGGTGCATTTAAACTGTAAGGAGTGCAGTTGTACATAATTTATTAACAAAATATAAATTAATATAACAGAATATGACAACTTTAAAAACTGAAATAAATAATATGATTACTTAATGACAACAGCAATTTTTTTCTTACAATATTAATGCAAATTTATGCATACAGTATTAGTGGTAATGTATGCATGTAGTATTAATGACAATGAATGAATAGAGTACTACGTATTACCCATGCATACAGCAATAGCAATTGTGCGGGTACACAGTACACATGCTCTTGTTTGACACCGCCATGTAAAATGGAAATGAGCTTGCATTTATGCTGGCATGCATACAAAACATCAAACGTATGCCTACATCATCAATGCTGTATGCATGAATGTACTTACTGGGATGTGCTTCATGTGTGCCGACCACTGAACTAAACATTCACGGACGTAAACACAACAAGTAGAGACTTGTTCATGCGTCGCTGTCACAAGTTGCAGCGCTCTTCGAATCGCGTGTTCAGCTAGCCGGTGGTAAAATAATCAACGAGCTACTATGTATGCTACATTGTTGCACTCGCGAAAAATATTATAGTGTAAAATTAAGTCATATTTTAGTAGAGAAACACTTTTTACTCAATTTAACCAGTTATCTCATAATTATACACCGTTTCTTGCTAATAAAAAATTACCTCATTTTTGCGAGAACCTCCCTCTCCCCCACGTGAGAGTTAGTGAGATTCTGCTTAACCCCCCACCCCCCTAAATGCCTCACGTGATTAATGGACGCCCCCTAAGTGATTAATTTACGCGGTAGGGTCGAGTGGTTAAAAAGTATCACATAGGACGCGAGTTTAATCTCCAACATAAGTTTGATTTTCTTATTTGTGATTGCTTTCTAGAAAAATGTTATTAAAGAAACAATATTCGTACAACTATCTTTTTTAAGTCCTTTGTGAATACATTTTCGAACAGAAAAAGGTTCGTTTTTGTTTGCCAATTTAGTTTGGCGAATAATTAATTTCTGATTTCCGGAAATGTGCATTTCCATGGATCTTTTTTCAACGTATTAATGAACAAAAGAGTACAATTTCTAGTAATTTTTTATTTCATTTTCGACATAAAAAATGGTTTGTTTTGAATTTTAGTTAAGCGAATTAAAAACAGGGTCTATTTTTGAGTGCTGAAAACGTAGAGCAGAACGAGGATCACTAGCCATGGGACGCCACGCCAACCCAATTTTTTTCAAAATTGTTGAAAAAAATGAAGAAATATTTTATGCCAATATCAATAAAGTTCCAACCTTATGAAATTGTATCATAATTTCAACACCGATCGTGATAGCGACAAAGTGTGTTTTTATATGTTTTTAGTATGCTGTAGATAAGTATCCATACACTTTAAAAATCTTTGTAATTATTGAACTATAGCACATCAGAAATTTGTAGTGACTACGAAACGCACTTGGATTGATTGCATGTATTTTTATACACACGGAAAATTGAGGTTGGTTATTTTGATAACATGAAATAACGTTTCAAGACTATAATTAATTTTTTTATTTAAGCAATAATTTTGTCGTGGTTTGTAAAAGAAAATCTTGACGAAAGCAGTGCCTCTTCACATAATGGCTTTTCCCTTTCTAAAATAAATATGAAATGCAATTTTTTTGCTGTTAAAATAACAAATTCTTTCTACTTTCACATACATTTTATTGCCACTCTAATAAAGATATACTCCTATTTTGACATTGTTTTAGTATCTGAGTGTTCTTTAACTTTAATTTAAACAGTGATAAATAATTTTAGTTCACAGAGTGAATTTTAATTGCCATGTCCACTTGTAAAAATTTTAATTGTTTTGAGATTTGAGTATATCAACAAATAAGAAATTAGTCATATGCTTCCTTTTCCGTTTTCTTTTAACAACTGTTAATTTTGTAGGCTTATCACTTATGTAATATTTGTTCGTCTTAATCACTTTTATGGGTACAAAAGCAACTTCCTAATAACGTATTTTATCCCACAACTAAAGCCGTTAAAGCACCATATGGCCATTACAGCACGTGGCCCTAATATTGCCATAAAAATCAATGAAAATTTTGTAAAAAACAACATCAATCGATTATAACATTAAATGAAGAAAAAAAGTTCAATAAACAGGACACACAAAGCAATTAATCTCGAAGCAGACCAACCTCCACAAAAAACACAAGTCTGCAATATATTAACAGAAAAACATACAAAATTCTACAAAAAAACCCGAAATCATTACAACACAGGACAATGAGAACTGTTTGCAGGATAATGTCGAATACAATGACGGATAGATAATTCGAAACGCCTCTTTTATAGGCTGCACAAAGAGGCAAGAAACAAAGTACAAAATTAAATTGCGCTCAAAGTGAAGTCGAAGGTTCACGTTTATTTCGTATATTTTTTAATATCATAACGACCCTGTGTCTGGTGCGACGTCAAACTGGTTGTTCGCATTTTCTTCGGTTACTTATTTTTGTGACGATCCCTGCACACAAGCAACACACTCGCACACACCACATGCAATAATTTAAACATGATTAGAAGTTGATGTTTTTACAGCCTCCCTCCCTGAAGGCTTAAAAAACGAAGGCCAATGATAATAAAAATAAAGCTTAAATCGGCAACAAAAAAAAAAACAATATAAACAGAGTAAAATGATTCTAGGATGTATAAAGCAGTTGATCCTGAAACCAAATCGAAATCGTAAGAAGCGAAACAATCGTTGTGCCGGAGCGGTGAACGCACCACGATTAATTGGTCACATTGTAACCGAACGAATGTGTTTTCTCGTCGAGTGTGTGTCAGTCATTCAAAGGAATTGCCAGGATGTGTACCAGGATACAGTGTGCCTTTTGCAGTTGTTTGCTGTATTGTTTCTCTTGTTTCCCGATACCATAAGTGGAAGTCTTGAACAAAGCCGAAAACATTGTTACAGATTGTAACAACTGTTGTTGTTGTTGTTGTTGTTGTTGTTGTTGTTGTTGTTAAGATTCTGTTTATTTTGGGTATTAGTTAAAATTCCAAAGACCCAGAGCTGACATCCTTGATTCTTTTTATTAGCTGCAAAACTGAGAGGGTTTTTTTAAACGATATACAAAATTAATTTAAATTTCAATGACCTCGCCAAATTTTCTGTTGATCTACTGCGTGTTATGTTTGAACTGAAAAGTTTCTATGACAAAAAGAATTAAACTGATTAAGATTTTTAATCAATCTAATGAAAAAGCTGACTAAATCTAAAGTTTACAAGCAACCCAATCGTATGCCGTTGAAATTTTACACTGGCGAGCTGAGCACTTATGTTTAAAGAATGATTTAAAAAAATCTCAGGCAGGAATACAAACATAATCGAATAGTGGATTCGAATAGTTCATTTTGAATATTAATGGTATTCATCTAAGCGCGTAAATTTCCCATTTGCAAAGTGGAAGCTTTCATGAACGTACCTTCTCTTTTTTGTGCAATTTTTGAGAGACAATGAATATTTTAAAAAAATATCAGCATTAAAAAAATAAAAATGCCGAAAGAAAGCGAAAAGAGGAGAAAAGGAGGAAAACAACTTAAATAATTGTTTCTCCAGGTAGCTAAAATTACAGAAGAAAAAGAAAAAAGAGCTGACTTCGGATTTGTACAATTAACAGCGCAAGTTTTCTTGACGATTTGGTTGCGCATACTTATTAGTTGTGTGCAAAAGCTTTTAAGTACGATTTTTGACAGCTCATTTGCGAAGGTGGAAGAATGCACAGTATACGAGGGTTTTGCGCGCTTAGTTGAATACCATTATTATTATTTTTTAAATGTAATTTTTACTTTAACCGAAGCTCTACGTTGGTGTAGAAAGCTGTTGTAAATATTTGAAGTGAAACTTCTTAGACGGCGATTTGATAGAGGATAACATTTTTCGATTCTCGTCACCTATTTGTGTACTAGATCAATGATGCAACAAGAGAATATACTTGTAATATTATAAATATTTATTATTCAGTCAGATTGAAGCTCGTACAACTTCGATTTATAGTTCTACGCTAGCCACTGGTCCAAAATTACTTGTTGAGTAAGTAAGTTTATTTAATATTAAGGGACGTTTTACCTGGTGTTGATTCGGAAGATGGGTGATAGTTAGTTGGAGGGTGGATAGATGGAGTAGTGTCGGTGAATATTTGTTTTAAATTTGCACAGCTCAAAACTGCCGGGAAACACGCTCGCAGGGAGACTATTCCACAACTTAACTGTGCGACTAAAGAACGAATTATCACGGTAATGCGAGGTTCTATTGGACATCGACGCAATGGTAAAGGGGTCGACTTGCACAGCTGCCCGAGTGGACCTGGGAAATTAACGAGATGGTGGCGTCAGGTCATGTATCTCTCTTGAACACTTCCCATGGTAATACCTATACAGAAGGCTTAGGCAACCAACACTGCGTCGATGCCCAAGAGAGTTGAGAGAGGATGAAATACTTTCATTCCCTATCAAATATATCGCACGACGTTGAATTCCATCCAGAAGCTCTAAATAAAATCTTGAAGCCCCTGTCCAAATGTGCGAATTAAAGAAAAGATTCTCACCTGCGGTGAAAAGACGCTAGAGCTTATGCTGAATATTACACAATATTTATTGTTGGAAACTGAAATAAACCAGCAAGATTTTTAGACCATTTTTCCAGCTTTGGAGACCTATAGTCCTATAAAGACCTAAAAAGTTTTTCAGATTTGGAGGTCAAATTCTATATAATACGCAAAAATAAAAAATTTGAGTTGTCGCTATTCTTAAAATATTTCCCGCATGCTAAGGGAATTATTTTTGACCGGATCTCACACCGCATTGGCACCAATTCACTTTTGTTTATGTTATTATTTTATTTCAAAATATTGTTGGCATTTAAGAATTGAGTGCACGCTGCATTTTAAGAATAAATAACAACAGAATAATACTTTTATACTAAACTATTGAAAATTTTATAACTAATATTATTATCATTAATGACGGAAATTCTCAACTCAAAAAATGATATCAATAATGTATTTTATTAGAGATTATGTTGACATTCAAGAATTAATTATCATGTGCATGTCGCAGTAAAAAAGATATTTAAGACTATTGAAAATATTTTTAAAATATGTGAGATTAAAATAAATTGACTAATAAAGTGATCGAACTGCGGTGAAAAGATGCTAGAGCTAACCGAATAAGAGATAAGCGGTTGTGTTAGAGCTTACACTAAAAATTAAGTTATGTGAAGTTAAGAAAAATATTTGAGTATCAATTGCTTAAAGGCTAATCTATTGGAGATTAATTTTATATGGTTGGGCAGTGAGTTCCACAGCTTTATTGCGCTAACGAAAAAGAGTCTACTTGAGGCTGTATAGTTAAAACGCGGTATTAAAAGCTTCAGATTTTTACTTGATCTGCAGAACTGAAGTCTTGCAAAGAGATATCGTGGACATTGCGAGCATATTATTTTATGCAAGAAAATGCAGTTACTTGCTTCGAAAGGATTGTTCAGACTACGGCCAAGTAATCGCATGGAAAATGAGGAGACATGGTCATGCATCTGCAGACCATAGACAAAGCGAGCGGCATTATTCAAGGCAACTAACAGTTTATGTGAGGATTTCGAGACCAGCTTGCTATACACGACTTCTGAGTATGTAGTTATTGGCATTAAAATCTGCTGGACGAGTTTACGTTTTGTTTCGGTGGGACGAGTAATAATAGACCTTACTTACACACATATTAATATGATCCTCGCAGGAAAGAGATGAATTCATGATAAGACCAAGGTTTTTTTACATTTCTTACAACTTTGAACTCAGCGTTGTTTAGAATAATCGGAGGAAACTCAAGATTGAAGAAAGGTGTTTTGGTAATAGGCACGACACATGATTTCGAAGGGTTTTGTGCAAGCATATTCTCCCTAGCCCATTCCGCTACTAATTTTAAATCATCATTTACTCTTGCGCACAAATCCTCAATAAGCCCTGTGGGTCTTGACATATGTAACTGTAAGTCATCAGCATAAGCACGCATGGATACATTCTCACATTTCACAAAAATGTCATTGATGAACATGGCAAACAAGAGTGATTCAAGAGGGTCAGTCTTGGACCCTTGAGGGACACCGCAAGAGATTTGCTTATACGCAGATAAGTTGTTGCCTAAGCTGACTCTTTGGGACCTTCCATTTAAGTAACTACTTAAAAGGTGAATTGATGGCTCAGAAAATCCTAACTGCAATTCAAGTTTTTTGCATAAGATATTATTGTTAACAGTGTCGAAAGCCTTAGAGAAATCGAGTAGGGAAGCCTGATTGAAAATCAGACATGAGACCTAGAGATAGGATATGTTCACTTATTTGCTCCGCTTTAAGAGCCTCACATGCTTTCGAAATCGATGAGCAAGTGAACTGAACTTAATGCAGCGGGCAACATCTAGTTCATTTATAGCTCTGAAATTGAAATCATACGGTAACTTAACAGGCACTATACTATTAATGTATTCGTCAATATCAACTCTTAACGAGCTCGCAGTGAAATAATCATTCAGTAGATTTGGATCAGTACGGCAGACTTCAGAGTCTTTATTGCAGATACCAATACATTTTAGATTTTTCCATAATTGCTTAGAAGATAGATTTGGGCTTAGTTTAGATATATAATACTGTTTTTTGAATAGTCTAACTGCCAAGGTAGCTTCGTTCCTTGCTTGCCTAAATCTTTCCCAATTGGCCTCAATTGTATATCGTTTCCACTTGTTGTAGGCTTTGTAACATTTTTTTATGATCAACTTAACATTCATGGTTAGCCAGGGGCAGGTTGTGTTGGTGACCTGTCGAGTACACAGGGGAACATTGGATTCAAAAAGATTTAAGATATTATCAAATTTCTTTTCTTTTCTTTTCAAGCAGCAAGCAAGTTATTACAATTGAATTCGGAAACATACCTTTTATGTGAATGATTCAAAAATTTTTTTTAATTCCAAACGTATGAATAAATATATAAAGAGGTACATGGATATAAACTGGGTTTTGGCTACCATTTGTATTCTAAACATATTCCAGAACCTCTCTGCAAGACTTGGTTCTGAATCCTGGGTGTAATATAAGCCCGTAACGAGAAGAAAAGTCCGGAACGTTATCAAACTGAATTTGAAGAAGAACAAAATGGATATTTTGAATAGAGTTTCCTTTTGACCATAAGATATTCTAATATAGAATCATTTGATTAACCAGAATATGCCTTCAGATTTTTTAAAACTTAGAGTTTGATCCACAATTTACTACTTTATTCAGAATAACTTAATTTTTTCTTTCGTTTTTGAATTAGAAGCTTTGCTCTCGTCTAGATCGCAGCAACTTTCTCAAATTTATCTTATCATCTTATTAAAAAAAAACCATTTTTTAAAGCCGACTTTTGGGAAAAATTTATTTTTTATAGAAATTTATTTTACGCTGTTTTCTGATGGCTTACAATGATTTAAAAATATACATTTGTTTATCGTCAAAGTTTATATGCTTTATTGGTTTAAATGCCCCTTGCTATTTGTTGTTCCAAAGAATGATCTTCGTCTAATGAGGGATATTATTCGTTAACATTCATCAATTTCTCGTACGAATAACTTCGTAATTTCTTCCACTACATTCTTAGTGCTTACTTTTGTTTTCGTACTATTTACGAATTAAAATAATATTGGAAGAAAAAATTCATTCGTAGGTTGAACGTACACATTATTCGCAGAATGTACGAAGTATTAGTTGAGCTTAAAAAATGTGCAACCGAATCTTTCAGCTTGGTTTGATGGACAATTACCGAATATAAGGAAATGTATGATTGCAAGGTGGCCGTAGTCTACTGGAAGAGTGCGTGGCCCGTAAGCTAAAAAACCGTGGTTCAAACCCCAGCTTATACAAAATTTTTTTTTTCGTTATTAGTATTCGTACAATATACTTTTGTTGTTGTACGCATACGAATAAAATATTCGTAATGTGTACCAAACTACGTCTATTCTACAAATCCTATTCGTGACAGAAAACTACGAATAAAATTCGTAAAATGAACGCAGTTATTAGCCATATTTACACAAAAAAATTTTTGAGTGTAAGAATACATATTAAAAAGTGGCTGTGAAACAAGGTAAATGAAATGGTATCATAACTTATCATAGCGACGGGTACAACATACTATTTAAAAAAGTATGGCTTAGCTCAGCTTTATTTATAACAAAACCTAAAAAAATGTTTTTGTGTTCTCTTTAAAATATATTAACATATATAATGAAAATATCGTCATATAAAAATTCGTAAGTTTTTGATTGATTATGATGCACCTTATCAAAATACATGATCCTGCAAAATTTTACACTCCTAATCAAAAAACGACGTTATTATTAAAAAAGTTCTAAAATCCCTAAGTTTAAGCTCAACTTAAAATCTAGAAAGTTTTTCGATTCTCCTGTAAAATTGGTTTATTGTATTTTACGTCTATTTTGATTTAATATGAAGACAAATAAAAAATCTTCAATGCCTAGGGGCAGGGGGAGGAAAGTGGCCTCCCTTTCCCCTTCTGCACGCCCATGAGGTCAACACTTTTCCTTGTTTTCTTCGAATCATGAAAATATAATTCAATTAAAAATAAATGGACTCTTTTATCAACAAAAGTAGGAGCTTGGAAATAATAAGCGGAAACCTGGAAACCTGTTTTTAAGCTTTATTAGAACTTTAATGAATTGATTTTATGTTCAAGTGATTTTTAGTTAAAAAGTGTTCTTAAGTTTCACGCACTCTAAATTACTAAAATGCTATTTCTATGTCGATAAGCGATAACAGCTTAAGTTTGATTTTAAAGTTTTGAGACATCTTGCTTCAAAGTTTTCAATCGTCATATTTGTTATACGAAAGAGCCTTTTGCATTTGGGTTATAACTTTGGCTAGGGTCATGCAAGAAACTCCAGATTTTGTGTGCTTTTAAAGCTACATACGTGAAACACATCTAGTTAAAATGAAAAAAGCGTTAAGAAAAATTAGTATTTATCTGATTCGGCTAATGAATTAAATACGATTTTTTGATTCTTCTCTTTTTGTTCGTTTCGTCAACTTTTTGGCCCAATATCGTTACATTATCGGCCGAAGTTTACTATACGTTCATTTGATTTTTGGAAACTTAAGAGGACTACCGCCTTTTAATGCACTGCGAAGTGATGCACCAGATATGCTCGGCATTGATGATCTCTTGCAATTCCAGAACCTGGTGTTGTTATCTCTTCATGACGATGATGATGGTCCTCTCAGTACCGGACCATCATCATCGTCATCAAAACATTGGACTTCACCGGTGTTCAACTTCAATTTAATTTTCGGCCCTGAATCTATCAGGATCATATAGAAAAATGCCTGTTACTTTCACGCCTTTTTTTTATATTACGTGGTGTTGCATTAAAATTAAGGCATTTATCTGAAATTGTGTCCAACTCCAAAACACGACCGATTTGAAGTTAAAATATTGAAAACTGAGTGTGTCACAACACCCCATATTCGACATTTTCAAATGGCTACTGCGTCACCATTACATACAATCTTTTTACAAAATCACGTAGGTGGGCTTAAAACCATTCGAATATAGATTATTTTAAAAGTATTTACCTGCACTTATCTTTGAAAATGTTTCTAAAAATTTCACAAAGGTAAATCGTAGAAAAAACTTTTTAGAGTACAGCTAAAACTAAAAATTGATAGAGACACTTCGAACACCTGTTGATACGATAAGTGCGCATAGCAAGTAAGATCTCGTCGAGAAAAAACTTGTACAGTTGTTGTGAACCTTCTTTACATTAACAATATGGCAGATATCGACGTAGGTCACAACACCCCATATCTTAAAACAAACCACCCTCCCCTCCCCATAATGTTACCCTTTATAAGGCAGAGCTGATTCCATCAAAATTTGCGATTACATACGCTGTGCGAATATGTTACTTACGCATATTGTATATTTGAAAAATACCACTTATGTTGAGGGGAAAAATATTCCATATGCCTTATAAAGGGTTAAAACTTGTTCAGTGATAAGTTTCTGTTCAGTTATAAAGAAGAGGAAAGGACAGCCCGCAAAAGCTTCAATATTTTCGGATTTTAATTATTTATTCGCAAAAAAGTCTTGACAAGTTGAAGAGCATAAAACCTTGCATCGATTCAATATAATAACTTATTAATAACATAAATATTAAAAAAGTTTACAAATGGGCTTAAGGACGTTTCTCGGAACAAAAACTTATCAACCCAATATATACAAAAAAAAAAACTGGAAAATTTAAGAAATTAATTTGAAAAAGCATGATTGTTAAGAATTAATTTCCTGAGCTGTATACCAACATTTTATTTTTTATCATTATCTTTGCCAGTATATTTTGAAAAGCATGAAATATTCTATTGAGATAAACTCGTAGAAACGCATCGTCACAACGTTTAAATTGTCTATGAGGTGACTAGAGATGTAGAAAAAATCTTATACATTATTTTTCAAATATCAACGCTGTTATTCGTTAAAAAAGTATCTAAATCGGATAAAAATCATGCATACCTCTTATACAAAAATAACATTATCAAGATAAAAAATTTTTATAAATTTATCTAGAACTGATCTTTACCTAAGATTTGACTGGATTGGATGAACCTTAAACGGGACTGTCGAAAATTCTAAAATCAGATCAATTTATTACCATGGTCAAAATGGGCACTAAATTTTCATGTTATCTTTAGTTGAAGCCAGTTGAAGTTAAAAAAACCACGATCTTAAAGTGAGTTAGCTTCAATTCTTAGAAAAAAAAAACTTACAAGAAAACGTGTGAAAACTTGTATGTTTTTAGTACATATGTCACCCAATAGGATTGGGTCAATAACACTTAATTCCAATTATTTAATAACTTATTTCCAATTACAAAGAAAGTATTGTAGAAAGCTTATTTACAACACATATTCAATTATTACAGTAAGGAATATTTTTCCAAGGGTTCCCTTTTGCTTATTCTACAATTACTTGAAAGGATTTCACAATAATTCTGCCAAGTTTTGTAAAAGTTTTTTCCGTAGTCAAACAAAATACTTTTTAAAATAGTAAGACCATCAAATATTTTATAGAAAATAAGTATTGATTTGATCAGCAACCAATTTATGAATCAGCAATTATATCTTAAACATTAATTTCATTTAGAAAAAAAGCTGAATAAAACAAAATTTTTGCACATTCGATATTTATTATTTCGATATTTGTATAAAGTTAAACCTTTAATTTAAACACAAAGTGCTTCTATGCAGCAAAATAATTTTTTTTTAAAATATTAGAGAGGATATAAAAGTTACAGGGTTTCGAAAAAGCATATTATGCAAATCTTGGAATATTTTGCAAAACTGTAGAACGATATCTTCAAAACTATATAAAATATTTCTATTATAAGCTTGGAAGTTTAAATGAATTATATTTTTAAAATGGTTAAAGATTATCGAAATAATTCAATACGTTAATAGGATATAGTCAAGATATAAGAAAAAATAGCAGATTTAAAAGATTTTTTCCTATAACTTTTCAACACCAGCTGATGGCGAAAAATAGAATGAATTAGAATTAATTACCGTATATCCAGTTTAACACTTGCACCTTTGCGCTGAGTATCTAAAAACTACACAATACTTAAATGTATAAGAAAGTACATGCTCATAGAGTACCCAGTGGGAAAATGAGAAGTCATTCTGCCATAACTAGCTCAGTAACTAGCTATCCTGTAAGCACATGTCATTACGCCTTCGCTTACAATTTGTAAATAAATAATGTCACACAAAATGTCCCGTAACAACAATCGTGAATGTAGCCTATCAACTCAAAACCTTACGTCCTCGCTTACAATTTGAAAAGAAATAACCTAACCCTGAAGACACACGTGATAGTAATGGCATGACAGTTGAAAATATGTATTAACTTCGAAAATGTTTCGAAACAAGCTAAAAATTACGCTGCGGCCATACGTGATAGTAAAAGCTTATTTTCAAAATGTCGTCAAAGGCAACAGTTCTAGCAAAAATAAATGTTCTGTGGATTATTAAATGGATTGAATGGATGGATTGAAAATGGATGGATTGAATGGATTACTAAATGAACTCATTTTTCATAAAAGCTCACGTTCACGATACAAAGCAATTAACTTTAATATTTGCGCTCTATTTAGTTTCACCTCCATTTGTTTTTACCAAAAGTAAGTTACCAGTGTTGCATATTGTTAAAATAGCAGATATCCAAAAAAATCCAAAAAATTTCAACAAAAATACAATAAAATCAACACTTTAATCCCTCTTTTTGACTGTTACTGTCCGCCAGTGCCAAAATCCACTGTCTATGAATTTTCGTTGACAGTAGCTCAGACAGTAGGCAGACAGTGAATGAAATGTGAGTGTGTTAGTAAAAATGTTTAAATGTATTGAGTTTTTCGAACTTGCACTGTCACGTGTGGCTGCAGGGTTAGCTGTATTACCTGATAATTTAACAACAAAAATAAATTTTTTTTTGTTATGTCAGTTCATGTTTTCAAACTTAAAAAATATATTTTTTTCTTCTCGAACAAAAACAACAAAAAATAATAGAATAAAAAAAAATGCGCATTCAATTATTGCTCTGTTTTGAGCAATAATTGAATGCGTAAAGTGCAATTTCTACATCTAAACTGGAAGTTCATTCGATGCAGTTGCGTTTTGAGTCCGTCCACTCGCTGGCGAATTAACGCAAAGAATTTATGGTAGAGTTCAAGGTATATATAATGAGGTAGTGTTAGTAGATACAATTGTCTCTTGTGGTGGGTAACTTACCTGTCAAATTTCGTTGTTTACGAAAAAAAAACAAAGCAAACAACAAAACTTGTCAATTGAAATTGTGTTGTGAATTTTTGTGATTTAAATTGATTTAATTGATAAAATTAAACCCAAAAAAATTGTGCAATTTATCGAAAGCCTCTTCAAAAAGAGATTAGAACATTTTTTGTGTGCCTCGTGAAGAAATACGCTATCGCTGAAATGTTGCTTGTTCCACAATATTTTCACAATCAGTTGTCTATCATCTGTCTTCAATGTGTTCAAGCCAGGGATGAAAGTGGAATTTTTCAGATTGTGCAGAGAAAAAGAGTACCTTTTTAAAAAAATTTTGCTTACACTAAACAAGGAGCGTCAGCTGAAATCAAAAATCAAAAATTTTCCTGTTTTTGTAAGAGTGTTATTATAGAAAAGACCACTTTTATTGAAATTGATAAAAAAATATTTAAATGGTGGCGTTTGAAAAATTGTTTGTCATTTTTGCTGAAAGTTTTCGTTTTTTTATTGATAAATAATCTAATATGCAATGTATTGGTAAGAATTTGGAAGATTACTGGTAAGATTGTGGTCCATGGACAATTTAATAACGCATTTAAAAAAAAACAACATAATGACTCACTAAAAATTGACTAATTGCTACTATGATCTACAAACTGATCCAGGGCATAATTTCGCCAAGGGTTGTCGTCTCGCCAGCCTGAAAAAATATATGTGAATGTCCCATATGGCGGCCGTAGCGTAGTGGGTAGAGTGCGTGGCCCTAAGCTTAAGAACCGCGGTAGCCCGGTTTTCCCCCATACAAAAGCGATCCGGTTTAATATATATGCTTTAAATTTTTTAATGAAATCAGATGGAAGAGCTTACTTTTTATCACCCTTAAAATTATTTTCAGATAATGGTCTTAAAACTTTAAATTTGTAAAAAAAAAACGAAAAAAACTTTTTTTTTTACTAAATTCGACCATAACAATTCTACTACTGACACTGTTGGCACATTTTATACCTTAAAATTTTTGGTTTGACTATACTCTTCAATATACAACAATTTATTGAAAGAAAAGAAAAGAAAAGAAAAGTTTTTACAAGTGTTTATGTAAATTATTGCTCTCAACAGTGGATTTTTTTAAATTTTTGTCAATTTATATGAAAAATTTTGGCTAATCGAAAATAAATATTACGATATTTGGATCGGAAATGAAATCGAAAATTACATTAATTACATTTACATGCAACTTGGTTTTTTAACTCCGATAAATTTAAATAGTCCGAAATGAAAACGTACGTGCCTTAACTCTCGTCTGATCTCGAAAGTACGAAAAATAGCACAATTGTGGCTATAGTTCCATCCCTGGTTCAAGTTCTTATTCATTGTCTTTTACGCTCTTCTTATGTTTGACAGCTACGGTACTCACCTCTCTGGGACAACACTACCATGTTGAATATACCTTGGTAGAGTTCAATGAATGCGTTCGACGTTCAGAGAAAGCTCAGAGAGAAATTATCTCAGAGAGAAAGTTCAGAGAAATTATTTAATATTTTCTATGTTGTTGAAATGGAATTTTAAATGTATAAAGGTTGATATAATCACATTTTTTTGATTGATTTTAATAAAGACTTTAAAAAATTAGCATAAATATTTGATTTAAGAAGAATATCAACTAAAAATCGTTCAACATTTTGAAACATTAAACTTTTATTTTGAAGCGGCATCCCTGAAATTTGCAAGTTACTTTTATTTCTGCTTGTTGTTCGCGATTTGTACCGAGCTGTTGAAATAAAGAAAAGTTTAAATAAAACTTCAATACAAATTGCGCCAGCCAGTAGATGGAGGCAAAACGCTACTGCATGGAATGAACTTCCAGCTTTAGTGCTCAAAGTGATTTCCATGCATTCGCCTGATTAAGTTTATACCTTAAAGTGAAATAAAACATTTTAACAAAAATCAATACGGTAAGTGTGATTGGAAAACTAGATTAAAATTATTTTTATATCTATTTAAAAAATAAATAATTAATTATTTACTGTTATCATAAGAAAAATAAATTTAACTCTGACAGACAGTAGTTCTTTCTTCAGAAGATTCTGAAAATTTATGAATTGTAGCAATGATGATTTACAAAAATTGAAAAGTAACCATTAAAGATAGTTCAGGGATCTCAAAAACGTAGTCCAAATGATCTGTGGTAAGAATTGCCTCAACTTTATTGGGTGGAGACTTATTACTTTTTTTTCAACGTGTAGTGTCATCTCAAATGATTACTTCGAAATTAGTATTATGTATATTTATTTACAGGTGCACTTTTAAAGAAGAGCTATGGGAAGGAGAAATTTAAAAAAGAACTAAAAATGGCTTAAAAAACTATAAAATTTTTTCCTTAAAAATAAATGTATCAACAAAAAAACATACTTCATTAAAATAAGACTAACTTTTATTAATTTGTAATTTAGATATTTAATGAGTTTTATTTTTTTTTATATTTTTTTTTTAAATTTTTAATTTCTTAATACAAAAATGTATTTTAGGATTTTTTTAAGTTTTTTTAAATTTTTGTATTAAATTTTTTTTTATTTTTAAAAATTTTTTTGATTTTATTCTATATGTTTGATTTATTAATAAAATATGAATTTCAACTGAAGCAAAACAACGAGTAGATGCTCTCTTTTGACAGTAATAAAGCGAAGTAGTTACTCTTTGAGTTGTAAGTTATACTGGAGGTAATAAGTTACATTCTGACTTATAAGTAATACGAGGTGTAATTAGTTACCCTCTGACTTATAGGTAATACTTGAGGTAAGCAGTTGACCTCTGAACTATGGGTAATGGAGGTGGTAAGTAGTTGACCTCTGACCTGTAGGCACTCATGAAGCCTCATGAATATGAGGGAATTTTTTGTTAAAAAAAAACGTGTTCACATTCATTTTCGTGAACACCTGAGCAGATTTTTTTTGTTCATGAAGTGAAGAAGAGGAAACCAGTTTGTGAACAAGAATATTTTTTATCCTTGCTATTAAACTGTTGCTATTCATCTCTTCTTCAATTCTTCACTTGTCGTTCGTTGGCTCTTCATTTATTCATTAGTTCATGAAGTGGTGATGGCAACGGATGATACTCACTTGTTAACTGGCAATAGATGGTTTGTATCAGAGAAGGAATTCGGTGCTGGCGCTAACACTAGGTAAAAATGGGTCGCTAAATTCGCATCCCTTGTCAGAATTTCAAAATTATGTAATTTTTTATAATATCGTTGCCACCTAATACTATTTATGTTTTTAGTTTTTTTATTTGAACGAATACGATGCTGGCACGAATACTAAGTAAAAATGGGTCGCTGAATCCGAGTACGTTGTCAGAATTTAAAAATTTTGATTTTTTTTGTAATAGGGCTGCCACCTCATAGAATGTATTTTAATAGTTTTAAACACAAACTAACAGTGTTTAAATCAGCGACCCTCTAGATTTCGCATCTGAAGTCAGAATTTTAAAATTCAAGACAGTGGATAGGGTTGCCACCTTAATTTTTTTATTTTTACGAATTCAGGGCTGGCGCGAACTAAAGGGTAAAAATAGATCGCTGAATCCGAATCCGTTGTCAGAATTTAAAAATTATAAAATCTTGAAATAATAGGGTTACCACCTAATAGTTCACCTCTGACTTATAAGTAATGCTGGATGTAAGCGCCTCACATTACCGCCCATGACAAGCCCATGTTAAAATAATGCCTTTTTTGTGTGTGTTGTAATCCAGCAGGAAACTACCTCCCATTACCAAGTAATCATTATATAACTAGTTCAGTAATGATTCCAACTGGGATTTTATTCTTTTTGCCTTACCTGTCGGCTAAAAACAAATAATATGAAATTAAAAATATGCACTAACGTTAGGTTTTTTCTATTTTATCTGCTTCTTTTCTCTAACCACGCACATTCTACAACACAACGCCCAACATATGAACACAAACTAACTAACAAAATGTTCGAACTACATTTCCTATTCTGTTGTAACTAAGTGCAACCACAAACGTTATTGTGTCTTATAACATTATTAATCAATCATTTTCAATGAAAAAAAAACAATGTAGCAAAAACAAAAGTATTTTGCATTTATAGAATTCATTCGAATTTTTGTAGTTACAACAATAAACTTGTTATGTTAAGAAAAAAAAACTGTTGATTTGCAAATTAAAGCTTTGTAAAAGCAACTATAAAGTAGTTCCTTCAACAGTCAAACATCTGTTGAACCTTCTAAATAAAAAATTTGTTCCTTTGTTTTTGTGTTTGCTTTGGCTAACAAAAGTGATACTCTTGATTAGGGCGAAACGAGAAAGAGCGATTCAGTGTGATTAGCGATAAAAACTTGCGATTGGATCAAAACAAATTTTGATTTATTTAAAGCCCACCCCCGTGACCTTTTGTAAACAAAAACTATCGTTTTTTGCAATTTTTGCAGTATAGTATCCATTCTTTAGAAATGACGTTATTATAATGTATCAAAATAATGTAGATAATTTAAATACGAACATTTTGGTATACCGTCTCACTATCTGAGGCATTTGGTTTTTTGAGTATATATTTTTTAAAGCAAAAATCGGAGGGTTATCAAAATTACTTTTTAATAAAATAGCTTTTTGAGATACTATGTTGAAATGCCAATTTTCATCAATACATTTCGCATCTTTTGGTACCAAATCCTTAACTCTTAACTTTTACCGGCCCAATTGCCCCACTACACCCTACTTTTCAAAAATTTTTGCAGGTCTTGATGTATCTAGACCTTTCGGGCTAGAATTGACCCAGTTAAAAATCATATCAATCAAAAAAATACCATTTACGGGGTTATTTTTGCATATATTATTGATTATGGAATTCAAAGTTTTGGTTGGAAAGTATTATCATTTGTCAGTAGAAAACTGGTTGATGGTATTCCTCACGTTTCGACTCGCTCGGAACGTGTTTTAAGGCTATTGTTACTATTTTTACCCATCTTTCTACGGCCTGAAACTGACATGCTAAACTTCGAAGCTCGATATCGAACTTAATTTCTTCTCTTGCAGCATAAATGACGTTTCCTTCAAACTGAGGATCAGTGATTTTGTATTTTGCCAGTCGTATAATGTTGTCTTTTGTAATAAACAGATCGCCTAAAATTGGTGTTGTTTGTAGGTCGGGCGCTTTTTACCAGCGAATTATGTCAACGTAGTTCGTGCACGAATAGTTCAGCATTGGGATTTTGGACTCACTGACAAAAGGAACTGCAGATTCATATAAAGCACTGCGCGCATCTAAAATCTGGTGATATGTACTCTTTTCTAAAGTACTCGATAGCTCAGAGAAAGCGTGATGATCTCACACATCATCGCAGGGCCTAGTTCATACCATAGCTAATGTAAATTTAAAATAAAGAAAATTAAAGTTTTTTCCTAAATGACCTCTATGTTTATTATGTTGACTTTATATGATTTAAATACAAATTCTAAATGTTTGATAGTTTAAATCATACTTGATTTTAAATACAAATTCTAGTTGTTTGACAGTTTAAAATCGTTTATCGAGCTTAAGGTCAAAGTTAGAAACAATTAATTGTTCTAACGAATTTTTCTAAAGAAACAACAACAACAACAAAGTTTTTTCAATATGAAAGGAAAAAAACCACTAGCAAATTGATTTTATTGTACAATTTCTGCGTGCTAAACGCGTCATCAGAAATCTTTGTGATTGCCCGTGCAAGCGCGTAGACGCACTGCACCATCGGGGCGATGAGATTTTGAAGCTTCAATTTCTCATTTTTTCCCTTAATTTCATAATGCCACATTTGTTGTTGTATTTCTGTTTTACTTTAGTTTCTATGCCTATATTATATGTAGTCCAACAGCCTGCTGGAATTCTGCACTAACAAAGCATGTTTACTGAAGTTGTTTTTTTTTTTTTTTTTTTTAGAATTTTTGCTGATTTTGTTTTTCAGCTGTTTCCGTTTGGTCGAGCTCTACCATTTGATTAAAGTTTTTTCCTAAATGACCTCTATGTTTATTATGTTGACTTTATATGATTTAAATACAAATTCTAAATGTTTGATAGTTTAAATCATACTTGATTTTAAATACAAATTCTAGTTGTTTGACAGTTTAAAATCGTTTATCGAGCTTAAGGTCAAAGTTAGAAACAATTAATTGTTCTAACGAATTTTTCTAAAGAAACAACAACAACAACAAAGTTTTTTCAATATGAAAGGAAAAAAACCACTAGCAAATTGATTTTATTGTACAATTTCTGCGTGCTAAACGCGTCATCAGAAATCTTTGTGATTGCCCGTGCAAGCGCGTAGACGCACTGCACCATCGGGGCGATGAGATTTTGAAGCTTCAATTTCTCATTTTTTCCCTTAATTTCATAATGCCACATTTGTTGTTGTATTTCTGTTTTACTTTAGTTTCTATGCCTATATTATATGTAGTCCAACAGCCTGCTGGAATTCTGCACTAACAAAGCATGTTTACTGAAGTTGTTTTTTTTTTTTTTTTTTTTTAGAATTTTTGCTGATTTTGTTTTTCAGCTGTTTCCGTTTGGTCGAGCTCTACCATTTGATTAAAGTTTTTTCCTAAATGACCTCTATGTTTATTATGTTGACTTTATATGATTTAAATACAAATTCTAAATGTTTGATAGTTTAAATCATACTTGATTTTAAATACAAATTCTAGTTGTTTGACAGTTTAAAATCGTTTATCGAGCTTAAGGTCAAAGTTAGAAACAATTAATTGTTCTAACGAATTTTTCTAAAGAAACAACAACAACAACAAAGTTTTTTCAATATGAAAGGAAAAAAACCACTAGCAAATTGATTTTATTGTACAATTTCTGCGTGCTAAACGCGTCATCAGAAATCTTTGTGATTGCCCGTGCAAGCGCGTAGACGCACTGCACCATCGGGGCGATGAGATTTTGAAGCTTCAATTTCTCATTTTTTCCCTTAATTTCATAATGCCACATTTGTTGTTGTATTTCTGTTTTACTTTAGTTTCTATGCCTATATTATATGTAGTCCAACAGCCTGCTGGAATTCTGCACTAACAAAGCATGTTTACTGAAGTTGTTTTTTTTTTTTTTTTAGAATTTTTGCTGATTTTGTTTTTCAGCTGTTTCCGTTTGGTCGAGCTCTACCATTTGATTAAAGTTTTTTCTAAATGACCTCTATGTTTATTATGTTGACTTTATATGATTTAAATACACATTCTAAATGTTTGATAGTTTAAATCATACTTGATTTTAAATACAAATTCTAGTTGTTTGACAGTTTAAAATCGTTTATCGAGCTTAAGGTCAAAGTTAGAAACAATTAATTGTTCTAACGAATTTTTCTAAAGAAACAACAACAACAACAAAGTTTTTTCAATATGAAAGGAAAAAAACCACTAGCAAATTGATTTTATTGTACAATTTCTGCGTGCTAAACGCGTCATCAGAAATCTTTGTGATTGCCCGTGCAAGCGCGTAGACGCACTGCACCATCGGGGCGATGAGATTTTGAAGCTTCAATTTCTCATTTTTTCCCTTAATTTCATAATGCCACATTTGTTGTTGTATTTCTGTTTTACTTTAGTGGTTTTTTTCCTTTCATATTGAAAAAACTTTGTTGTTGTTGTTGTTTCTTTAGAAAAATTCGTTAGAACAATTAATTGTTTCTAACTTTGACCTTAAGCTCGATAAACGATTTTAAACTGTCAAACAACTAGAATTTGTATTTAAAATCAAGTATGATTTAAACTATCAAACATTTAGAATTTGTATTTAAATCATATAAAGTCAACATAATAAACATAGAGGTCATTTAGGAAAAAACTTTAATCAAATGGTAGAGCTCGACCAAACGGAAACAGCTGAAAAACAAAATCAGCAAAAATTCTAAAAAAAAAAAAAAAAAAAAACAACTTCAGTAAACATGCTTTGTTAGTGCAGAATTCCAGCAGGCTGTTGGACTACATATAATATAGGCATAGAAACTAAAGTAAAACAGAAATACAACAACAAATGTGGCATTATGAAATTAAGGGAAAAAATGAGAAATTGAAGCTTCAAAATCTCATCGCCCCGATGGTGCAGTGCGTCTACGCGCTTGCACGGGCAATCACAAAGATTTCTGATGACGCGTTTAGCACGCAGAAATTGTACAATAAAATCAATTTGCTAGTGGTTTTTTTCCTTTCATATTGAAAAAACTTTGTTGTTGTTGTTGTTTCTTTAGAAAAATTCGTTAGAACAATTAATTGTTTCTAACTTTGACCTTAAGCTCGATAAACGATTTTAAACTGTCAAACAACTAGAATTTGTATTTAAAATCAAGTATGATTTAAACTATCAAACATTTAGAATTTGTATTTAAATCATATAAAGTCAACATAATAAAGAAAATTCTTAATAAAACCACACTATCAAATTCTCAGTTGAATCCCTACATCAAAAGCAGTCTGCAAAATATATTTTTTTATTTAAATAGATAAAATTGAAGGCATGAGTGTGAATGAAGGTGATATGCCGCATTTTCGGATTTTCGCCGTTCTATGCATGCATGAAGATGTTCTGTACATACACGGGGAAAATTATTTGCTAAATTTGTATTGTGGTTAAGCAAAACCTCCGCTTGATTCTCAGCCACTTAAAAATTATGCTAGATTTCAGCAAAAACTAATCAAAATTTGCACTTCCAGTTTATAATAACTAAGCAAATTTTTGATTAAATTCAAGCAAAATTTTTATAACTTAAAAAAAGTTATTATAAGCTGCAAAAGCAATTTCTAGTTAATTCAAGTAAATATTTGCTAAGTTGTTATCAATTGGAATAACAAATTTCATTAGTTTTTGCTGAAATCTAGCATATTTTTGAAGTGAAATAATTATTAACATTAAAATAAATTGAAAAATTACAGCCATCTGGAGATTTGAACGTCGGCCGCGTGAGTTTAAGTGCATGGGCTTATCCATTTGACCATCGCAGTTGTTAACCAATAGTCGCCTAATTTTCTTCATTAAGAATAAACGTTTGCTAGTGTGTTTAGAAGAAATTTGCTTGAATTTATTACAAATTTATTATTTGAGTTTATAATAACTTAGCAAATATTTGCACGAGTTAAGTAAAAATTTGCTTTTTGAGCTTATAATAATTTAGCAAATATTTGCTTGAATTTAGTAGAAATTTTTAATAAATTTCAGTTTATAATAACTTAGCAAAATTGAACTTGAACTAAAGTTTGCTTTTTCCATGAGGAGTGATTACAGTTTAGCAATCTTTTTCTAAAATCACACCGTGATTGAGCAAAGATTTTGTTGATTTGCTTTTAAGCAAAACATTTGCTTGATTCAAGCAAAATAATTATCACATTGTACGAACAATTTCAAACCTTAAAACAACCATGTTTGTGTCTATTTTAGAAAAAAACTTCTTCACAAATTTTGATTTGGTACACAGTAAAAAATTTGAGGATAAATTTTATCTTTTTTATAACATTTGTGTGGTATAAACTTTTTTATTCCAAATAATTTATAAATTTTATACCACTCAATATTATAAAAATAATAAAACAAATATATTTTAAAAATTTCATATGGATATCGTGTGTTAATCAAAATATATTCTGGTTCGAAAGAAAAAAGTTGACCGAAATCGGGAAAATTAAAAATAAAGTGGTTTCGATTGGTCTGACGAGGAAAATGGTCTGAAAAAAATTTATACGATTTGATGGTATAACTTTTAAAACATTTTTGGTTTATATATATATGTAAAAAAAATAGTATAAAATTTGTGCTCATATTTTTTATTGTGTGCGTCGTTAAATTTACGATTTATTTTCTTACTTATTTTATATATTGTTTAATTGACAACATTGGCTTTATAATATAACAACAGTACAAATTGTTGGATTTATTGACAACTCAATAGCTGTAATATAAAATAACTAGTGTTTTAGAGCACAAAGCAACTGCAAAAACTACTTTGAATGAAGTCGAAATTTGTTGAATTTACGAATTTTTTTTTGGTGTATGATGTTAAAACATGATGTACACAATAAACCAGAAAACCATAATTGCTTGTGAAAATTTGAAGAAATATACATATCGCTCATTTCGTTCAAGACCGTCATAACTCAAAATTTGGGTTTTTTAAGTTAAATATATTTACATTGTATATATATACAGGAATTTGCATTGTTATCGTATCTTTGATTTGAATGAACTCCAGACCGATTTGCTTTTTTTTTGGTTTTACAGTTACTTGTGTCGCTTTGACTTTTAGCAATTTCTCCATTTTTCTGTAGCAATGACGTTTCATTTCTATTCATACCAAAAATCATTTTAAATTCCTGAATGATTTTTCAACAACAACGACTTATTATATCATAAACCATTTTTTTAATTATATTTTTGGTAGAAAATATAATAGCCTACAAATATTTTTAACAATTTTCAGTCTACTTTTACAATTAATGGTCGTGATGTCATTTCAAAATTTCATAAGGCTTTCCTGAAAAATACCTAATCTCGAGTTGTGACAGTCTTGCGCGAAATGAGCGATATGTATGAAAGCACGGAGTTGTTCCAAGAAACTATTAAGTAAATATCCGTAATATTCTTATCTCTGGAAAATAGAGATAGTATGAATTTTTAAATTGGTGTGGCTTGTCATGATTTTGCAGTAATGACTTCATAAAAATTTGGAAAATTTTTCAAAAATCTATAATAGAGGCCAAACATAATAAAAAGAGTTAAGGTTTTTCTTTTAAATTTTTAAAAATTTTCAATTTTAGCAATTTTAAAAAAAAATCTATATATTTTAAAATACTTTTAAACTTCTCTAGAAGTTTTATTAACCATAATATTTAAGAACACTACATGCCGTCGGTAATACAGTTTATAACTACTTTACTTCCCTCCTAAGTAAAAAAGTCATATCTCCATTTGAGTAGTTTTGAGATATTTAGCTTTTACGTTTTTTATCTTTCTAAGAAACACACTAGAAGTGATCATTTTACTTAAATTTTTCAGTCATTTGGAGTTCAAAATGGGTATTAGCTTAACAGAAAAATCAGAAACTCATTCACGGTTTCAAATCGAATCTTTTCTACATTTTGGAATTTTGGCGTTTGTGACTTTTTTCTTAGGCAGTATATATGATCTCATGCATTGAACACTTTAGACGTTTTGAGATAAAACCATTACTTTTCAGAAGTATGTTTTTTGCTCCATAAGTATGTCGGGTCGTACACAAAAATCTGTTGGTACCAAATGATATAAAAACTCAAAAGTTTTAGTAAAAGTTCTCTCTTTCACACTCTTATCTTGACAATCTTACCATTTCTTACGCGAACAGCACCTTCGCGTGTATCACCCAATATAGCTGAAACGCTAAATTTCAGTATCGGTTTTGTGCTGCTATCCTTAAGGATGGTGGTTTCCTTCGGCTCCACAACACTTGGCAATCGTATCGCCGACTCACGCATTGCTACATCGTGATCTGCGTCGATATCGGGATCATCGGAGTCATCATCAACTCCGATTTCGGTGTTTTCATCATCGTCATCATCATCATCTAAGCTGCGAACACTTTCACTACCCAAATGGTTGCCAACACCATTAACCACACTACCACCGACACCTGCGCTTGCACGTGGGCAGCATTTATCACATTTAAATTCATTTTCACGCCGAATTAGCTCTTCATTCGTGAAATTTTTTGTATTCACAATTTGGCTAAAGTTCCCACAAATATTACAACACAATTCGGAGCTTTCCCCGACACGCCCACCCGCACCAATGCCGCCCATAGTCATGTGCTGATCGAAGTGCTGATCGTCGTTGGCACTAAAACTATCGTCATGCGATGAAACCGATGAGTTGCGACTCAATAACATGCCGCTTCGTACGCGTCGTAATACGGGAATTTCGACTCCGAGATCACAGTTAGTTTCTGAGTTAAAGTCCTGCGAGCTTGAGTGCGAGCAGATGATCGCCTCTATTATTTTAACACAAGAGTTTCTATCGTTTAACAGATTCTCGACCATAAACGCGGTTGACATGGCCAAAAGGAGAAGCGCAAACAAAAACTTTTTTGATCTCACTTCCGATGCGTTTCGACTCTATCATTGGAATACGTAATTAAGAAAATAGTTCAAGAATCGTCCTTTGAACGCACTGGTATGTGCGACCGCGCTAAAGCCTAAAGTTGAACTGATTGCTGTGTTAGTTGATGTTGCAGCAGGAATAAACACAAGCAGGCAGCAGCAGTTGCTGCACACATTTGCCTCGCTGTGAGTCTTTTAAGGGATGCTTGGCGGTGGTTGGTCTGCTTCTCTTGCCAGGACTTCCAAGCATTTTTTTTAACACGTGATCCTGATGATGATTATGTTGTTAGTTGTGTGGACATGTAAGTGTGTGTGTGTGTGTGTACTTGTTCTTATATACATAGCTTTGTTTATGTATAATTTTATTGAGTCTCTAGTCCTTAGAAAGGACCATGCGTTATTATGTTGTTTTTTTCTTTTTAGAATTTTATTTGATTTTATTTGTGTGAAAACAATAAAAGTTCACTTTGTTTGCTAAGTATTGAGCATGTATGAGTGGAAAGGAGCATGTAAGGGGCAGTGGGGGCTTAATAGGTAAGGGCACGAGATGGTCTACTTAGTTGAAAATCATATGCAAAGGAAAGCATTGGAGTGCACAGTAGAGCAAATAAATGCTTTTTAATCAGGACTAACTACAGTCTGATCTGAATTTTTAACTATGTATCATTTTTTGGTTAAGATTTTTTTATAACTTAAAATTCTATATTTCAAGGAAGACAGCATATACTGCATTATTTTTTCTCGAGAAATTTATGCAAAGAAAATTACATGACCTGTGTGCATATCTTTTTTTTTTCTTTATCTTTTATGGAATTTTATCGGAATCTATGAAAGATGCACAAACGGTTAAAAATTTTTAACTTCTTTTTAATCCTAACTTTGGTTTAAAGGAATTTTTAATCCAAAAAGAACTATTTCTTAATCCCTACTTTAATTTAATTTAGCTAGGTTTCGAACCCACATTCCCGAAAGCTTACTGACTACATTTGTAATTAAAAATAAGCGAAACCTTTGTTAACAACTGAGTTGAACGAGTGGATAAGGTGATGGACCAGCACATCAGAGGATGTGTCAAACATGACGTTCAAATCATGAATTGGTCAGAGTAATTTTTTTATTTAATGTTGATATTTATATTGTTTTTTTAATCTTTTTGCGGATTAAAAAGTAATCTTTTTTGGATTAGAAAATTTTAAACTTTTCCTTTAATTAAAAAGTAACCTGTTTTTGGTGTTGTCCTATAAGTAATCCAAAAAAGTTTAAAATTAAATCCAAAATTCAAAATTCAGTGACATTTTGACTTTTCTATGTAGTATTTTTAAATGCAAAACTTGTTGTGTCAATGATCATAGACTATTGTCAAATTTTAAGCAAGCTGCGTTATTTAGTTTGTGCTGGACAGCCATTGAAAGCAGACGACCTTGTGAATTTCGATGAAAATGGAAAAAACGTTAATTTTGTGTGTTCATCAATCATTATTTTTTGCTTCAAGAAACCATCTCCGAAACCAAGAAAAGCCTTGGTTAATACTATGAGGACTCTGCACCATTAATTTCAATGGTTAAGAAGTGGCTTACTGCATTAAGTTGTGATCGTACCTGCACAAATGATGCTGAACATTCAGGTCGTCCAAAAGAGGGTGCCAGATATTGTCGATAAAATCCATGCAATGATATTAGACGATCGGAGAATGAAATTGCAGGCTGTAGGCACCTCAACTGAGAGGGTATGTAACATTTTCATGAATATTTGGACATAAAAAAGCTATCCGCGCGATGGGTGCAGCAATTGCTCACACTCGACCATAAGCGCAGCCGTGTGACCACTTAAAAATTAGTTTTTGGCAATGTTCGACCGCAATCCGAAGACAGTTTTGCGCTATTTCGTCACCAAAGATGAAACATAGATACATCACAACACATCAGAGACCAAAAATTGTCAAAACAGTGGACATCTCCGGGTAAATGTGCACTTAAGAAGTCCAAGGTGCCTCTGTCGGCCAACAAGGTCATGTTGACATTTTTTTTTGGGATGCATGCGTAGTAATTCATATCGATTACCTTGAGAAGGGTATCACGATTACTGGCGAATATTATTTACAGCTATTGGATAGATTTGACATTACTTCGAAGCGAAAATTACCGCATTTGGCGAAGAAAAGGCCAAGTAGCGAAAATTACCGTATTTGGCGAAGAAAAAGTGAACTTCCACCATGACAACACACAGACGCACACGTCTGTAGTCGCCATGGCAAAAATAATTTTACTATAAAATTATAAATAATTTTGCTACGAACTGCTATTCTAGTCATCATATTCTCTGGATTTAGCCTCCTGAGATTATTTTCTATTTCCAAACCTAAAAAATGGCTCGGTGATAAGAAATTTGAGTCGAATGAAACATACGCCTATTTTGAAGACATTGAAAAACCATTATTTAGCAGAAATAAAAAAAATTACGAAAACGTTTGACTAACTGTATCGATTTAAAAGACTATGTATAACTATGCTGAGAAATAAAAAGCTTTTTTGCAAAAAAAACTTTTATTCATGAAACTGCCTCGTATATAAAGTGTTATAGTTTCGGACAAGATTTCTCTATGTTTTGCAGAGCTAAGGCCAAGTTGTAAGAGTGAATACCTCCCTTAACGTTGTTTAGCGGAACAGCGACTAGTTCCGCTCTTGAAGCGTAAAAGGAGGAACCCCTTCTTGCCTGTTCATCCGGCTTTTTATTACCATACATGTTCATATGGTCAGGAACCAATACTATGGTAATGTTTAGTTGGTGACTTAGCCGGGTCAGTACATCCTTGCACTGCCTTACCAGCTTAGCTAATCACAGCTAAAGCAGGTGGCTTGGCTATACGTTAAAATAGCTGCACTTAAGTAATAAGTGTTGGCTCAACTTAAAGCGCGACAAGCTTCTTTTATCGCGAAAAGCTCAGCCTAGAAGACGCTGTCTTCGTCTGGTGGACAAAAAGGGTGCGCAACCCCTTGTTTCTCAGATTATATGCCAGCTCCCACTACACACTCCATCTTGGAGCCGTCAGTGTAGAAGGACACATCGAAGACTGAGTCAGATTCCCCATTGTGCCACTCCACTCGGGTATGATTCTTGGTCGTTAAGGATTTCGTAAGGTTGAATTTAGAGGTGACATAGTCCCTGTTATTAGGAATCAGTTCCAAGGGTAGTGGATGTAGGATGTTGCTGTGTCCATATGGCCTATTCTGCCAGTTGTAGGACTTTTTGAGTCTAACGGCACTGTTGGTTGCGGTAAGCTTGATGTGTAGATCTATAGTAAAAAGGTGTGTAAGGACGTTAAGTTTATCGGTGTGGGGCATTAGCGGATACCCCCTGTGATGCCAATGCACGAGGATCGCTGGATCCTATCTAGTTTTGCTGTGTTGTTTGATTTGTTCAGTGCTTGCCACCATACTGCCATATGACTGGATAGGGCGCACTGCTGCCGTGTATAACCTTGCCAAAGGTCTTTTTGCAGGCGTATAAGGCCATGCAAGCCTTTTTGGCCTTCTGTTCGATATTAATTTTCCAGCTGAGCTTAGAATCTAAAATGACTCCTAGATATTTGGCGCTGCTAGATAGTGCAAGATAGTGTTGATTGTTTAGCTATGGAAGAACGAAGTGTGGTACTTTTGTTCCTGTGGGTAAAAGCATCTGCCCCGTATTGCTAGGGTTTACACTAAGGCTGCAATTTGCAGCCCATAGACTGAGTTTCCCCAAAAGCTGCTTCTATTAACTTGCTGAGCGTAGAAGAAAACACTTCCTGACACCATTACAATTACATGACCCGCATAGGCCACCACTTTGACTCTGTTACAATCTAGTGTGCTAAGAATTTCGTTCATGAAGATGAGCAACAAGAGGGGGTAGATCACTCCTCCGTGTGGAGTACCCCTGCTGATAAATCTCGTTAGTAGGCTAGAACCCAAGTCTGCCTGGATTATTCAGTTACTTAGCATTGAGACTTACCGGTGTTTGAACACCAAGGTTTGTCAGATACTCAAGAATGGCCTAAGTACGTAGATTGTTAAAAGCTCCTTCTATATCTAAGAAGGCAGCAAAAGTGTATTGTTTAAAGGAGATAGATATTCAAATTGTAGTGATTACCTCGTGTAGGGCAGTATCTGTGAATCAACTCTCCAAGCACGCATGCTAGGCGTTGGATATGGTGGTATTATCTAGAATATCCTTGAGATGAATGTCAAGTCGTTATAGGGTTTTAGTACGCATTATGAGATGCTTATTGACTTGAAATCCTTGACTCATTGATGACCTCTCCTCCCAGCTTTGGGTATAAAAAGTACCTTTACTCTTTTCCAACTCTTACGAGTGTAGTAAGTGCGGACGCAAGGTTTGAAGATAGAGAGTAGGATTGGTGCAACTACTTGTTGTAACTTATTGTAACTGCAACTTTATTGGTAGAATGCCATCGGGTCATGGAGATTTGTATGGAAAGAAGCTGTTTATGGCCCAAATTATTCTATCCTTTGAGATAAAGGAGTTAGTTAGAACACCCGAGGGTGGTTCTGTACCTAAGGTATAATCGCAACTTTTTCTACAGCTGGGGAAATGCGTGTTAAGTAAGTGTTCCAGAGACTCCACGGTAGATTCTGTTCACGTACCATCTTTTTCCTAATAAAAGAGAGACTGGTATTTTCTATGGACAGAATGCTACCTAGTCTAGCCGATTTTTTGATGTTGTTGATTGCTCGGATGTATTCCAGCCAAAGGAGCTTTTTCGCGTTTCGAACTGCTTTCTTGAAGTTAGGTTTTGAGGATATCGTTATTTGGTTGAAAATAACTCTGTCTATGGAAGCAGCTGAAATTCTTCTTACGCATTTTCCACGGCCGGAGAGATCTCTGATCTATCACGGAGAAGAGAGTTGGCTCTAAAGTAGTGTCGGGCAAACTAAAACATGCATACTTGTGTGTGTTCCTGAGAGAGCGGCAGCGTTTTTTTTTTGTGTACGTAAATAGTAGCGCAGCCAGGTCTTGCCATGGCAAAATTAGATAAGGTAGTGTTAAGGCGGAGAGCCGGTGACCGAATCTGTCAGAACGAAGTTGGCATTTCATACAAAATCTGCAACCAATGGGAATGCAATTTGAAAACAAAAATACCAAAATGGCTGAGTTTGACAGTTATGGTCACTAAGAAATAGAACACATTCAGCCCTAACACTACCTTGTCTAGTTCTACTATGGGTCTTACTTTCATGAATGCTTAACTTCAACTGACAGGCTTGGCGGTGACAAAATTAATCTCACAGCACGACAGAACGGCATTCCTTCGTTGTTCGTACATTTCACGAAGAAGCTTATAGTATAAGTGTGAAAGCATTGCGCTGGCAGCAAATTGTAGCCTATTCACATGTGAATAGAAAATTCGAAATTGCCCGGCACTCAGGGCACGGACTTTACCACTATTATGGTAGATCTACTACATTTTTTCAAAATTTTTATATCTACCACTTTTGCCACCGAAAGCTTAAAATCTACCACTATTTGCATCATCAGAAAATTTTTTTATGACTCTTTTTTTTTATGAAATAATTTTAATAAACTTAAAAGTTCCTTTTTCATAATGAACAATATTAAATCTGAAAAACGAAACGGTTTGCAAACTGTTTTTGTTACAAACCAAATCTTTATAAAAGAATTTTGTGATGAAAAAACCTATTCATGCCTCTGGTAAAATTAATAAGATTTTCAGAACTATCATAAATAATTTTTCATGCGGAATCGGAAAAGCGAGTTTCAATTGATAAGATAAAGCTAAAGAACATTTTGAAAAAATTTAATGCAAAAGTGTTCAGCATCGGCTTATCAATAAATTTGCATTAAATATTTGCAAAATGTTCTTGAGCTTTATCTTAAAAATTAAAATTTCTGTATAAATCTTTTAAGTTTGCTAATGGAAGGCTTATTGCTCTCTAGTTTTTGTTTTTCTTTATATGTATATTTATATATTTTTGGTTTAAATCTTATATATGGGCAGGAGCCAAATTATAAAATTGGTTTTGAAATACGTACTTTTATCTTTTTTAAACTTTGGTAATATTTTTCTCGAAAGCCAGAAGTAAGCGATATTTTTTAATGGAATTTTTTTAGACCCAATTTCTTTACCGTCCCGGTAAACTCACAACTTGCTGGAAAATCATACCTCCATTTCCGGCGAGTTGTGAGTTTACCGGACTGCAAAGAAGTTGGGCCTAAAAAGGGTAAAAATACATATTTAAAATAAAATTAGGCTCCTGCCCCTTAACTAGATTTGCTCCATATTGCTTTTGTTGTATTGACTGAAAAACTGTTAGTTTTCAATCCAATTTTACTTTTTTAAATATTGAATATACACAATTTTGTTATTGTAAACTGTGTTATGTAAATATCAAATGGAAATATCAAATCTGCCACATTTTATTTCAAAGTACCACACTTTTTGAGTCCAATCTTCCACTCAAAATTTTTTTGAAGTCCGTGCACTGCCGACACTGCTTTAAAGGCAACCTTCATGGTTTGCTTTAGGGCCTCAACGGAATAGTTTAGTTCTTCCGCAGTTGAGTTTTGTTTGTAAGCTATGGAATGGATTTTTGGGCAAGCTACCCTGGCAAATTTTGCCAAGTCAGTGCGCCTGGGATAATGAAATGGGGGGAGCCTCTGTTTCCAGATTCAATTCAAAGAGGATCAAGCTATGATCCAAGAAGGAAAATTTGATAGAAACTCTTCAATTAACTACTTTTAGAGATTGTTTTCAGATATTAAGGTAATGACCAAACTTCACTCCAGCGTGTGAAAATGTGAATGTAGGTGTATTCCCTTGTTGCATATTTTAAGATTAGAGTTTATAATGAAGTCGAATAAAAACTCACTTCTTGTGTTGATTTCAGAGCTGCCCCATAGCGTGTGTCCTACATTAGCGCCACAGCCCAAGGGTGTGGTGGTGTTGGTCTTGATCACCGTGGTCGCTTCAACTCGTTTAGTGGTGCTTCTCGGTCGTCACCCATGTTGGCTGTGGATATAATGAGGTTATTATTAGCGTCCGCTATTTTGACGACTGTCAGGTCGGGGGAGCTATGGTTAGGGAGTAGAAATTAGTTAATGTGTGTTTTAGCTACAATTCAAGTTCCCGATACTCGTATGTATTTTTTTTTCTCCTCTATTTGTAATTATTTTGGTTTTTAGACTGTGTAATATTCAGTATTACCTTATTTTAATTGAATTTTTGTATCATTATTGCATTCATTACATTACATTTGTATCATTACATTACATTTGTATCATTACATTACATTTGTATCATTACATTACATTTGTATCATTACATTACATTTGTATCATTATTGCATTCGTGCTCTTATGTAGTTTTCATTTAGTAGATGCAAACATGTCACCATGTAGACATATCTATGCTGATGACCAGAGTTGGGATTTTGATGTCCATTAAATAATACAAAATTACCTAAAAAAAATCACCTATTGCCTTAAAACAACTTGAAAGTGCCCACGAAAATATCCACAATTTTAAAAATATCCGAATCCATAAAAATTTTCTTAAAAATTTCAGCAACTACAATGTATTGCGAAAAATTCCAATATACATTTTTTAATTGTTGAAATGATGTGACCTTTTTTTGCTGGACTTAACTGTTTATACATCGAACAAAATCTTTCTCTTAAATTTAAAAGATGAATAATCCAAATTTTCTTTTAGTTGCAAGTTTTTAAAAAGATTGCCACTTAATATTTAAGCAATAGAACGTAAACATTCATACTCGAAATCTGCATTCATTACTTGACTAAACTTTCTAATTAACTGGTGCCAGATTAGGGGATTTTCCACTAGATTAAGTGGATTTTTAGCCGTTTAGTAGAAAATTTGGGGTAAAGAAATATTTAGGTGAAAACTTTAGTGGATTATAATTTTCTGGTGGTGGACCTTGGTACTTGGATACTTAAAAAAAGAAGGATAGCAGCATCATCTGTGAACTGTATCCTGTTGTGTTTTATTTTGCATTCTCTTTTAGCTTTTACAAGGCACTTGGGCGTATCAAATTAAAATTTTTTAAAATTCGCCAAACGTGACAACAATCAATTGTTATGTGCTATCTCGAGTGTACATTAAGATTAGAAAATGCTTCATGAAGGACACTATGGGTACAAATCGAGAGTGGCATCGTGCAATAATTTGCCAAACTTTTCGCGTGCTTTTTTTTGGTACGGGTATTAAACTTCCTGAATGAAGGTCACTAAAATATAGGGTACTGGGGGTGCTACAGATGATACACCTAAGCCGTTTGTGGAAGTGGCGACTGACGTAGTAAAAGGGTTTATGTTATGGTAATTTCATGGAATTTCATGTTGTTTTGTCGTTGTTTGACCAACAATTAAATGATCAACTTGACTTTGCTTATACGAAATCAAGTCTTATTGAGCCATGGAAGAAGCCAACATATTAAGGAAAGGAAAAGAAAATTAATTTGAATTTAATAATTAAGAAATTAATTTTTGGACTAAAAAAATCGCATTAGTTTCTTTGTACCTACATGTTTATTATGGTGTGTTTTCATTCAGGAAATTAAAAACGCAAATACAAGTAATAAAGAAAGTTTAAATATAAAGTAATAAATAGGAGAACATAAAACATATATGCTAAAAATATGTGTAGATGTCTAACAATTCAGGTAACACACTGTGGCAATAAAAAATTGCTTTGCTCGATTTTTAATGCATGTGCTAAGTCTAGTCAAGTACTACGATTATATATATTTGTTAACCATAAATATATTAATAATTTTCTTATTGTTCACCAAAATATAAGAAGTTTGCGGATCAATTTTGATAACTTTCTTGTGCATTTAAATCCTTTTGTAAAGTATCTTTTTGGTATTGAAGGGTATAATTTCATTGCTTATTGTAATAACGAATATGCTTCTGGAAGTGTAGCAGCTTCTATTAAATGTACTTCTTTTGAAACTTATAGTTATAATTTGCATAGTTGCAAGTTGTAAAAGTGAAGGTAAATGACAAAAAGCTAGTTTTGTTCTGTGATTTAATGGGCCATCTATATCTAACGGCGTGTTTTATGAGGAATTAGGACAGTTACTATCAAATGAATCATCCAATAATATTATATTATTGGGTGACATCAGTATAAATATATTACAAAATTCTATTCTTGTAGACAATTACTTGTTTTTGCTATCATTCTATGGCTTGGAGGTGTATGTGAACAAACCAACTCGTGTTTCAGAGTCTTCATGGTGCGTTTTTGTTGCTCTTAAAATGTCCTGTTCAGCTCTGTTCTTGATTTGCAGTTAACTGATCATTGCATGACGTGTTTGAGCTTGCAATTTATTTCTAATACTCGTTCTTATACTGTGCTGCCTTTTTTTCAATTAAAATTAATTATGTGGCGCTGAATAATCTACTCCGTTTTGAGTGCTGGGACACCATATATAATGAGAGTGATCCTTCTAGAGCTTATTCTATCTTTATCGAAGTTTTAAATAAGTATGTCAACCAATGTTCTAGGAAAGCAGTGATAAGTGAGTCAAAACAAAAAAAGCTGAAACCTTGGACAACTTTTGAGCTACTCAATAAATTTAAAGAAAAGAAGAAACTTTACAAAAAGAAAATTAAACATCCACTTAACCTTAGTATTGCTAGTGCATACAAACTATTATGTAAAAATATATCTAAAGAGGTTTTGATGTGTAAGAATAATTTTTATTTAAACAAGTTTGGAGAATTCAAAGGTGATTCGAGAAAAGAATGGAAGCTAGTTAAAGAAATCCTGAATAAATCAACTCAAATTCAACAAATTGTAAGTCTTACGTTATCATAAATAATCCCAAAGTTTTAGCTGACAAATTCAATGTTTTTTAGCCACTGTTGGTACTAAAGTGGTTTCAGATAGTTGTGCTAATTTCATTAATTGCAGATGCTTAGATAACGATGTGTCTTTGTCTCAGAGTTTTGTTTTTATCCTTTAACATCCTTTGAAGTGTACATTATCATTCTCTCTACAAATAACTCAAATTCTGCCCCATCTAAGTGCTTATCAAATAACTTCGTAAAGAAAATAGTTTTTAACATTTCTGACATCTTATAAAATAAGCCCAAGTAATACCTTTAGTTAAGAAAGGGGATAAAACATCAATGGATAATTATAGGCCGATGATCTCTCAAGTTTTTGAAAAATAATAAATTTGTTAGTGAGTGTCAATATGGTTTTCGTTCTGGTCTTTCTACAGAAGGAGCCCTCTTGAATTTCTGCTCTAATATATGCAATGGCTTTAATAACAGGAATTTAAATGCTGCTCAAAATGCTTTTGAAAATGCTTTTATCAAAATAACGAAGGCTTTTTATACTGTCGATTACAAAATACTTTTGGGCAAACTTCAAAAATACAGCTTTAGGGGTGTTATGTACAATTGGTTTTCTTCATATATATCTAATAGAAGTCAAAAAGATAAAATAAGTGGTCAACTGAGCTCGTCCCTTAACCCTAGAATGGTAAACATATTTTTTAGCACTTAATGGTAAACATCGCCTGTGAGGCGACTTTTATAAAAAACGCACATTTCACCTTCGAAAAAACAAAAATGTATTAAAACAAAAACAAAAACATATTTATTATATATTTGGTAACAAAAATAAACAAAAACAATTCATTTTTTAAATAGCTTAAACATTTTATAGGCGTATTTGTAGATCACATATTTTTTTAGATTATTTGAAAAGATCTTTTACAAAAAAAAAAAAAAAATTAAAAAAAACACAGCTTGAAATAAAAAAAAACTTCTGGGTCTTCTAGACCTGAGATCTAATTAACGTATAAAAAACTAATTCACAGCTTAAAACTTAAAAATAATTGTTGAGACTAAAATAAAATTTGTGGTTTTTTTACCTAATTTTTTTTGTCGCATTGCCAACAGTTTGGTGATCTGTGCTCTAAGCAGTATGTTTTCTTGCATTTTGCGCAGAAATATATGCTCATACGTTTCAATTTCGGAGGACAGAAATCACATATCGATCTTTTGCCCTTTTTGATACCGGGTTCATCTGAACAATTGTCAGAATTACGATCAAGCACATCATTTATTGCGGAACGAACTCTTTTTTGCATACGTGGCCTTTTTTCCAAACGCATGGCGCACCAGTCGCTGCATAGGTTCTTGCTTAATATCTTGAGGAATTCTCTTCTTGACATTGGCTTTATTTTCAAAACTTCGCAATTTGATACATAAATTACATAGCTGTTGAGACAAGCCATATTCAACATTCCATAGAACATGCAAAGTGGCCAACGCTTAGTTTTACGGCTACAGCTTGAATGAGCACACATCTGATCAAAAGTATCCACAGCACCTTTTGTTTCATTATAAGATTGAATTATTGTGGGCTTACCGGAAACGGAGTCAACGGAAGGCTTGTCGTGCATGGTAGAGAGCAAAAGAACGGTCTTTTGAGGTTTCGGCTTATAGCTAACAAGAGTGAGCTTTTCGTGGAATCCAAAAAGAGATGTCCCAACAGGACGTGACGAATTATGTTTGGACTCTGCAGGAATAATCATTTTGATTATATACATCAATATTCTGCATGTCATCGTCTGAATCAGCGACGTAATTGGGGTCAGCCGCACTATCATCTGAATCGAAATCTACTTCCAAATCGTCGTCATGTTCACTTTCATCTCCCGATATCTCCTCCAGCCATTTTAGTAGCTGAGCTTCAGAAGTAGCCATCTCAAAAAACTATAAAAATTATACGCAGACTTTATTTTTTAGCAAAAAAAAAAACAAAAAAATGCACAAGCAAATATGTTCAAAAAAATTACCGTTATTGTTAAACTTCGCCTCACACGTGCCTATATCTCAGCAACGCAACTGAGAAAATAAAAACACGTCTGTGCTCAAGCTCGTACAACACTCAACTGAGTTGGCACGAGAGCACGCTTTGATACGAGTGAGCGATCAGGAAATATCGCAAAAAAAATAAATTGCTTCGCCTCACAGGCGATGTTTACCATTCTAGGGTTAATATCTCTATAGGAGTTCCACAAGGTTCTGTGCTTAGACCTTTACTTTTTTGAATTTCATTAACTCCCTTTTTTTTCTTAAATTTCGTAGCAAAGTAAATGCGTTTGCTGACAACATGACGATCTAGAAATTTTAAGCCATTTGTTTAAAGTGCACAAAATGGTAACAAGTGATAAAACTAAAATTATGTTTTTTATGGCATGTGGTAAGGAAGTGTACCATGGATATTTCTTCTATCACTGTGCAAACTGCAGCAAATTTAAGCATTGTAAGGATATTTGTGTGACATTTTTTGAGTCTCCGCATTTACATCGTCTCCGCTCTTTAGAAAGTGTTAAATCTTTTAAGTACTTGGGTGTTATGCTTGACTGGAAGATGAGTTGGTCTGCGCATACCGATGCACTGATTTTTTTTATTTTTAGGTGAAAATTTTGTATATTTTTCAGGTTAAGGTTAAAGTTGCTCAACCTATCTGGCAACACTGTTCTAATGGCATTTACTAGCATTTTTACACACATCGTCAAAGCTTTATTTAGTACTTGTAATCGAAGCAATTCCATTTTTCAAAGTCAATGAAATTTAATTCAAAGTTTTTATGGTACCTAGAATGGATTTAAAAATGAACTTTGATGTGCTCAATTCATTCGTGAAGAAAACCTTCAGTTTCAAAGAAGAGCAGTCCCTCGTGCTTCTCATTTTTCGGAAGATGGCTTGAATAATGTTATATTTAACGCAATGATTTTCGACCAATAAAAGCAATATTAACTGATATTCAAGATATTGCTGAATTTTTTACTTTTATTTGTAATATAAAAACAAATGAAGAAGAGCTTCTGCCAATGGGCAAATAATTCACTTCTTCTCTCTGAAAAATCGTCTTCATACGGAAATAAACTTATTTTGCATTGCATTTCTTTTTTTATTTAAAAAGAGATCTTAAATTATTTTAAATATTAAATTAACTAATTTTACCTTTTTTAAACTTGACAATACAAAACTTATTTTTTATAAGCTTTTAGTACTAATTTATAAAAAAGATTTTTTGGCAGCTAAAACGTTTTATTAATTTTAATTTCCTTTTTGTTACTTTGAAATATTTTTTTATGTTTTGTTTTTACCGTTATTTTTGTTCAAAATATTAATTGGTTAAAGGCGATCGATATAAAAAACTAAATAATAATAGCAAATTTCAAAAACAATACATCGTCTCCGCTCTTTAGAAATTAGTTAAGAGATTTTCACCAAATCTTTTTATTGCATAAATAATAAGCTCTATTTATTATGCAACAATGTACAAATCGATATTTCAATCGAAAGACCAACATTTCTTTGATATGTAGTTCCATTTCTTAAGTTGACTTTGGTGTAGAAGAACTATGTACATCAGGTGTCCTGAACTCAAAATTTTGGCATACAAATTTATAGCGTAAAGTGGTTTTTTTTTTTCCTTAAAAGTTGTCAAAACACTCATAACTGATTTTGAAGGTGCAGCGAAATATTATTTTAAACAAAAATTGTTTCTTTGCGGGAAATTTTATTAAAAATAGGGGATTTCGTAAGCCAATGTGAAACATTGCAAAATATTGGTTTCTAAACCAGATCCCTCTCCAATTTTTTTTTCTTATTCAGTCCTATCGGGAACAATTTTTCACGCGGAATCGAAAAAGGGAGCTTTTACTTTTAAGATAAAGCTTAGGAACATTTTGAAAACTTTTCATCCAGATTTGTTCATTAAAAATTTTCAAAATGTTCTTGAGCTTTATCTTAAAAATAAAAAGTTCCTTATTTGATTTCGCGTAAAAAATTATTTCAAATTTCTTAAAAAATTTCTTAAGTTCAGATTTTAATATCTTCAATTCTTTAATGTGATAAATGAAAATAGTTCTGTTATATATTTCAATTTTCATTTTTTTTGCTGTTGTTTTGTATTTATTTTTTATTTTTTGGGCTCTTCAAAGCTACTTTAGTTGTTGTTATATTGAAATTTGGTTTTATTAATATTCTGATAAATTTTGATAAAAAAAACAATAAATTAGTTAGGTACATATCAATTCCAATAGTTATAGCTACACAAGAAAAATGTTAAGTTGTAAACTTTTTTAGCAGACATGGTGAAATAATTACCTCGAGAGAGAAAAACAACCACTCTACGCTTGAGTAAAAAAAAGGTTATCAGTTCTCTATTCAAGTATATGTCTAGTTTTGAAAAATATTAAAAATTGTATCTTAAAACAACTGCTTAGTACAAAAAACAGGTTCCAGCTTCATCTTTTTGTTCTACTTAATTGTTTTTTTTTTACGTGACCTAAGTAAATAATTTTTTTGTGCAAGTAAATTATTTTTGTTTATGAAAATTTTCCATTTGTTCTTAATTTATTTGATTTTTAACCTATTTTTTGTATATAATTTTGAATTTTTTTGATTTTGGTAATAAAGGCCACTTTTAATGGAAAATTCTCTGAAATATAAATTCTTAGTTATCAAGCAATTTTTTTTTAATTCAAAGAATTGTTAACAAAAGTAAATATTAAAATTAAATATGAACCATTGTATTTTTTTGTAACTAGCAGTAAAAATGCTTGAAGTAAATTAGGATTAATTTTTTTTTCTTGAATCAAACAAAAAATTTATTGAACCAAGAAAAGTATTTAAATTTCATATCTTTTCAGTGTCTTTAGAATAATTTTACAGATGATATTCGTTTTGTTTTTTAGGTTTATAGTTCTTTCATTTTTATCAAACATCTTGCTTTTTATTTTCGCATTTTAACTCTGTATCAAAATGTATTACTAATAATAACTTTTATGTTACTGTTAAGAATTTGTTTATTTATTAGAATTTATTGAAAAAAGTTGACAAAAAACACATGTGGCTTCTAGGTTTAAAAAACAAAGGATTTCCATATAAATATATATACCAGTAGCAATTTAACGATAATAATCGTTATTGCTATCGATCATTGTGCGTGCCACGTTCATAGAAAATTACAGTTTTCGCTAATTAACGATATCGAAAATCGTCGTTATTGCGTTTGGGAATTCCAATACTGGTAAGAAGCTCTTATTTTGGCTCGAAAATATGTACCAGCTGCTAATCCTAATGCTTCTTTTGTACATTGCTCTACTTTTAAATCCAATTGTACTTATCTCTAGCTTTATCCCATTTCCATCAACATCGAAATTCATTCATCTGTCACTTATTTACTCCGACTTAAGTCATGTTTAACGGATGTGTCGATCATGATCTTGAAGTGTTTATTAACTGTTTCCATTGCCATAAATTAAGTTGTAAGTATCACTTATTTACTGCTTCGTCTTGCCCTCAAATCCGCTTGTCCTATATTCTTAGCACACTGTTCGTTATTTCTTATTTGTTGCTGCCACGGCAGCAGGGAAAAAAAACTGCAAATGTATGTGTTAAATGTCTCGATGTCCTTTTTTCGAAGCTTATTTTATTTTCTTGTGCTCATTGTTCTTTCCACTCACTGCGGCAATTGGCTACAAAGCAACCCTTGATATTGCCTTTGTTGGTGTTGTTGTGGCTGATTGTGCATCTGCTGCTGTGAGCTCACAGAAGGCGTGGTTTCATAAAGTACCCGCCGCACAACAATAACTCAAACAATAACAACATTAAGAATAAGGATAACAATTGTGAGTTGTTATGCTTGTGTGTGTTTTATTGCTGTTGAAGAAAAGAACGAGTGTGTGTTAGTTGAGCAATAGTATTTGTTTGCTCAATGTTTGTAAAGGAAGTGCACAAAGTTGGCTGCTTTGTCGCTTCGACCCAGAACTTGCTATCATGCTAATTTAATCCGCTTAACGTCCAAAGAAAATTGAATCAATGCGCGTGGTGGCGTTGTGTGTGTTTGTGTGAGTGTGCATGTGTGGGTGGAGATGATTCACATTCAAAGGATTGCATTATACATATTAGGTATGTGAAGCAGGATGTCAGTACATAAAACATGCTCATAGAAGCGTATAAATATGTGATAATAATAGTAATGATTAAAATTCTCATCAAAGTCATTTATGCAAAGGATTATCGCTTGTCTCCCTCGCTCGCTTACATCTGAATGGAGCAGAGAGTTGAAATCAAATTTAAGAAGTTTATTGTATAATTTTTTACTTGTTAGTTTTCTAGAGTGTATGCAAAGGAGTAGAATAGAAGCAGAAAAAAAATGAAAAAACTATGAAGCCAATTTTTTTATTTTATAGGACAATTACCTCTTGGGCTCGGGGTGGTTTCTATATAGTTAGAGGGTGGACAGTTTTTAAAAATTTTTTGACATTTAAGTAATTCTAGTCCCCTAGATAACAGAAGTTAAAGATGAAAAAACAAGTTTTTTAAGAGCTTCTAAGAAATTATTAATTATACCTACATACTTGAAATTCGTCGATTTAGTAACGATTTTTGCTCTTACAAAGAAATCCTCAATCTTGGTCAATCTGTTGTTTCTTGATGGCACGACATATTATATTGTAGAAAAGTTTATATTATATCTTAGACACAAGCTAATGGCTTTTTCATATTCTTTTTATTAGTTCTAGAAATTTCAATAAATAAAATCGAAAGAAGAATTATATCTTTAGAGAAGTCTCTTTTGCTCATTTCTTTGCATGTTATTGCAAATATTGTAAAAGAGTATTAAAAAATTCCTTTTAAAAAATTTTTAAAAATATAAATTCCCTAAGCAGTTCCTTAAAATTTGATAAGCAGTGGCTTTATCAGCTAGTACTCGTAGCAAAAATTAAAATTGGGATTAAGGTTTTGTGTATGTTATTCGCAAAATCTCGTGCTCTAATGGATTTCGTAATGTTTTTTGAGGCATAAACGTTTAAAAAGAAAATGTTTCTCCGCACGGATATAATTATTTTGCCTGAGTCAAGAAAATGCTAAGCTTAAGGTATAATATGCGTGTAAAACGTGTATACGTGTTCAAACATTTTTTTGGGGTACAAGGAGTTGTTATTTTTTTTTTAAATTTATACAATAGTACATAAAAAATACTTTAGAAAAATATAAATATAATAAATATTGAAATAAATGAAGAAGCAACTATAACAGATGGCAACCCTTGATAGAGTTGATAGCGGTGATCTATAAATAGCCTACTGCTTTGAAATGCCATATGATTAGCAGCAATAGAATAGATTAGCAGCAAATTCAAAATAATGAATTCCAAAATCTTCGCACTCATATACTAGTTTAAACAGTGAGTTGATCACAGCTTAATCACTCAAAGACTACTGAAGAGGAAAATGTAGCGATTTCCGAAACAGACTGTCTAGTCAGCTAAGTGATTGAATCTATGCAGAGTTGTTGTTGTTGTTGTTGTTGTTGCCTTCTTAAAAACTTACTTGATCTAAAGCTCACAATTTAATTCACTTTATAAAAATATTTTTTTTAGCAATTTTCTTGCTTTCTATAGAGGTCGCTAAAAATTAAATTAAAAAAAAACATCCAAAACGGTTGTTGTGGATGTCCTTCCAAGGGAAGAACAATATATTAAATTTGTTTTTTAATTACTAAATTACATAATTACTTAAATACATAATTACTTAATTATATAATAGAACCACAATGGAAATTTCAGTAACGTAACGCCAGTGACGTAACGCCAGATAAAAAAGCCCAATAAAAAAAAAACCAGAGAATATTTTAAAATTTGATCACTTGGAAAATAAACGTATGTTATTTTAAAATCTTCTAAAAAAAGTTTTATACAAAAAGTCTTGCCCAATTCAGAGAGTTTTGCAAATTTTTTAATACACGTCAAAAATCACTTCCGTTTTTTGTAACGTAACGCCAGCATATATTTTTGCTTGTATTTTTAGATCCTTAGGGTTAATTGTTGTCATTGTTTCTACTTAACCGTAGAACACATAACCAAAAAATACAACGCAAACACATAACCGGGGTACAAGTGTATCCCTAACTTGTTTTTAATGATTAACAGTTATAATTGGAATTGTTATTGATTCAAAGCATTACTTCTTGAGTGCTAATGCAAGTGAACATCGTAATATCTTCAATTGCGACGATTAAAATAAATATTTTTTTAAAATGGCATCAAAATATCTGTGGCCACAAGGAATAATTACTAAATTCAAAGTATCGTAAAAAACGATATTTTAATTCCACGAACTACGACCCATTTTTTTAAATATATGAACCATTACAAACAAAATACATGCAGACATAAGTGATTATCAATTCTGGGCAAAAAATGGATATCTGCATACTTTCAAAAATTGGCAATAAAGTATATTCCATATCGCTTTTTTACGATATTTTGAGTTTAGTCATTATTCCTTGTGACCACAGATATAATGAAAATCTATCTTCCAGTGCTTTGAAAGGTAACAAAAGAGAAATATTCCCACAAATTAAAAGTTTTAATGTTTTTACTTTCTGAGAAGGAGAATCTTTTTCAGAGGACGATGGAGAACAGGTGCTCAATGTAAGGAATGTCGAAATCTCTAATGGCGAAGAGCCTCCTGAAAATGAAGAACTCGATGAAGTAGCCGTTAACAACGAATCGGATGGCGAAAATGAAGAAGAAGAAGAAGACGGAGTGGCAACGATTAATCTAGGGGCCGATAAATTTATAACGCGTGACGGCACTGAATGGAGCTCCCAACCAAATGCCGCTCCTCAAGGATTGATACAGAACATTGTACGACAACGCTGTGGTCCATTGAGACAAACCGAAATGATGTCAATGGAACAAACGTTCAAGTGTTTCATGAATATAGAGATGGTGGACATTATTATGCGTTGTACCAATAAAAAGGCCAGAAATTCTTACAACGCATGGAATGCAAGCCACCTCAATGCAACTCCAAAGATATGGAAAGAAGTGACTGTAGCAGAGTTACAGTGGTGGCCAAAACATATGCAACTGAAACATATCGGATTAAAAAGTCTTTGCAGCTTGGTAACTTATTTTAACCACATACTAAAAATGTATTTTTACTTATCTGTGGGCTTAAGCAATAAGGTATCACATAAAAATAATCGATATTTTTGGTTTATTTCGCTACAATCGACACTTGCTTCGAAAACCTTAAAATTTGCTTGGCCAAAACACATGCAACATCACTAAGTTCTTAAAATAACGGGATCTTTGCCGTTATTTTTCTGGTTGTTTCTGCTTTGTGATGAAATTCAGCTTGCACAGAGTTGAAAAATCTTTCGTGTAACAGCATCGCGTTTTATTTTCTCAAATAATAATTTATATCAAAATGGCTCGTGATAAATTCGGTATTGAGCTTCGAAAACGAATTATAGCCGACTTTTCCAATGGAATACCGCAAAAAGACATTTCAATTAAATATAATGTGCATAAAAGCTCGATTTCCCGCATAATTTCTCGTTTTCAAGCAACGAAAAACATTTCGGTAGTCCATCGAGGATGAAGACCGCGTAAAACAAGTGAGCGCACAGGCAATACCATTATCCGGTACCTAAAAAAAGAACCTTTTTCAAGCTCGTCAAAAATTGTTGAAGATCTCCAATTGCCAATTGCTGCTAGAAGTGTACGCAGACGCCTTGTAGATGCCTCCTTGCGAGCACGCCGCCCTGCCAAGAAATCACTTATTTCTAAGCGCAACCAATTGAAGCGACTGAAGTTTGCGAAGCAGCATTTAAATTGGTCGGCAGAAAAGTGGAAGACAGTTTTGTTTAGCGACGAGTCTAAATTTAACATTATTGGTAGCGATGGCATGTGTTATGTAAGACGACCAATTAATAAACGGCTCCAATCACGGTACTGCAAGAAAACGGTTAAGCACGGAGGAGGGAGTGCAATGGTGTGGGGAAGCTTTTCTGCCGCTGGGTGTGGTCCTTTGCATAAAATTAATTGTGTTATGGACCAATATGTCTACAAAAATATCTTGGAAAGGGTTATGCTTCCGTACGCTGAAGACGTTATGCCTCTTCGTTGGACTTTCCAACAAGACAACGACACGAAGCATACGTCACAAACTGTTAAATAGTGGTTTTCAGAAAAGAAAATTACTGTAATGGAATGGCCACCCCAATCACCAGATCTAAACCCTTTAGAGAACCTTTGGGAGATCGTTAAACAAAGGATTAAGAGGGAAAATTGTAAGAACTCAGCCGATCTCTTCAAAAGTCTCGAACAAGCTTGGAAGACTATTCATATGACCGTTATCAACAATTTAATAGCATCAATGCCTCGTAGATGTCAATGCGTCATTGAAAATAAAGGTTTCGCAACTAAATATTGAACTAATGAAATAAAATGTTACTTGCAATTTTTTGTTGCATTTGTTTTGGCCAATGGAATTTAAGAATATAAAATAATATTGTTTTCTTTTTTATTTAAATATAAAAAACTGTGTAATAAAACTAATTTTTTAATATCCATAAACAATGATATTCATTGATATCTTAGTACTTATCGTAATACTTTTAAGATATTTGTGTTTGGGAGATTTTTCGATAGCATGAACTCTAGTTGCATATGTTATGGCCACCACTGTATATGCCCTTTTTGGAATATTGATTATGGCAGGCACAAACCGCAGCAGTAATTAAAGCGTTCGGGACTTATGGAGCGCCAGAAGTTTTCCACTATATCGTGCAGTAATGGGAAACATCCACTTTTTGTATCGTCTAGTAAAGGGAAGACACTCGGGCTGCACGCATACAAACGGATAAAGCTACACCGCACTTGTTTCACGCAGTACATCCCTTCAAAACCTGCAAGCTTAAAGTTTTGTGGATTTGCGACGCTACGAATTCTTTCCCACTGCAAGGGCAAATACATACCGGCCAAGCTGAATCTGGAAGAGAAACTAGGCAAGGCGAACGAGTGGTGAAGGATCTGGCTGTCAAATACAAAGGAACCGGCCGAAATATAGCAATGGAAAACTTTTTTACAACATTGCCGTTAGCAGAGCATTTACTGTCCTGGAACTTAACGCTGGTTGAAACGCTATGGAAAAACAAAACACTTATTCCGTCTGAAATGAAAGCGCAAAAAGATAGACCCATTGGTTCAACGTTGTTTGGCTTTCAGAAAAGTGTAATAATCTGTTCATATGTTCCTCGCAAAAACAAAGCTGTGCTGCTGCTTTCATCTTTGCATATGATGGATGACAAGATAGCTGAGAGTGGTAAGCCTAATATAATTGAATTTTATAATAAGACCAAAGGTGGCATCGATATTATGGACCAGTTATTCTCAGAGTACACAACAAAGCGAGCGACAAAACGTTTGCCACTTTCACTATTTTTCAACATCTTGGACATAACGGCCTTAGCAGAATATAAATTATACTACATGAACGACAATATGATCCCGCATACTGCTAATAGAGGAAAGCTATTCCTTAGGAAAGTGGCTGAAGAAATGTGCATACCTATCATTGAGGAACGTGCATTTAATCGACAAATCACTCGGCACTTCACGACAAAAAAGCGATAGAAAATTATCTGAACCGACCACTTGAAACTATATGCGATAGTGGATCTTCAACATCTTCTGCAGCAGCCTCGAGGAAGCCAGTAACTGGATCGTGCTACTTAAGCTACATGCAGGAAACAAAACGTAGAAGAAAAACGCGATAAACATACACCAACTGCAAAAAACCTATGTGCCTGGAGCACTCAGTTACAAATTTTTTCTGCATCCTTTGTGACCGAAATAATTAGTTTATTTTTACATAATAATTTCATTTGAATTTTGTATTCTTATTTCTTCATGTTTTATTATAAAGTCTTAATAAAAATTTTACGATACCTGTGAACATAACATATTCGCTTATTTTTTCATATGGGGTACACGGGTACCCTGGTTATGTTTTTGCGTGGGTGTTGACTTTAGGAGCTTATAGTTGCGGAACCACTGAACCGAATTTCATTGATGACCACTCATATGACGCAGAAAAACTTAAGTTTCTTAGATCCGAAGTTTCAATGCTCTAATATAGTTGGTTCTTCAGCGACAGCAGTTCAAAGTTGGTAGTGGACACATGGGTACCCGGTTATGCGTTCTACGGTTAATATAGTGCTACTTAGTTACTATACAAATATAAAAAAAAAATTTTAAGGACTAGACTTTTTCATTCTATTTTTTTTTATATTTCTTCGTACAAATCGTCCGTAAAGCCAGTTTGGAAATGCCCATACGCAATGTGTTGGTTTTTCATAAATCTTTCAGTTTTCAAAGTGATTTCTGTTCAACTGCAAAGAAAATAGAAATTTCTGATGCTATATCAAAATGTCCATGAATTTATAATGTGGGACTTAACATGTTTTCCAATGTACGACCGACCCACTGCGCGTACATACAACATATCGTAGACCAGTTTCAACTGAAAACGTGAAATTTGATGAAATTTCGCAAGTTGATGATGAATAATTGATAAATTGCAGGCGCGTACCTAGAAAAAAATTTCGGGACTTTTAATTTTTTTTAGACTTATTCCAATTTTTTTATATTATATAATATACAGTGTTGCGCAAGACAATAGCAACAAAATCAGTGCAGTCTTTTTAAATATTGGGGACACAAAAAAAATGATTATAGGAACCAAAGCATATATTCATACATCGTATTAAAAACAATTCATATTAAAACTTGGTTTTGGTTTTTTTTTTTATTAAATTTAAAATTAATGTGACTACATTCAATTTAACTTCAAGGCAACTTAATTAATATTTGGTGTAAGATCTATTATTACTGATAATCGCTGCACACCTGAGCCGCATCGACTCTATTAAATTAGATATGTTGGTATTAGGTATTTGTTCCCAAATAAGTTTTAGGGCTTCATACAGTGCAGTCTTATTGAAAACCTTTGACTAGAAATTTTTGCCTTCAAAATACCAAAAAGATTTTCATGGGATTCAAGTTATTGTGATTGTGCCGGCCAATCAAGGACTTGAATCCCATTGTCTCTAATGTAATCTTTGATAAGCTTTGAAGTGTGCTTCGGGTCGTTGTCGGGCTGAAACGTTCACTGAAGTGGCATATTCCACTCTGCATGTGGTCGCATCTTGCTTTCTAAAATGTCTTTATATACAAAATCGATCCATAATTTCATAGATTTTTTGAAATGGTTCAACTTCATTGTAGGAAAAACAAGTCTAGTCCATAATACTACCGCCTCCGTGCTTACAATTTATTTTGCAGTTTCGGGTTTCAAGTCGTGTACCTGGGCGGCGCCGTACCGTGCACATCCCATTTGAATTAATAAAGTTGAACTTTGATTCATAGCTAAAAAAAACGGTTTTCCATTTTTTAACGGACCAGTTTAAGTGCTCTCTTGCAAGACTGAGTCTAAAAAATAATAAATTCCAACTAGTTGTCGCAATTTCAGACAGAAATGTTTAAATTGTGACAACTCACCTTGTTTTTTATGCTTAGCTGTAAGCAAAGGTTTCTTTGCCCGTCTGTAACTTCTTAAATCGTTCTCAGTGGCTCGTCCTCGAACAGTGCTGTGATGGATATCCAAATAAAGTGTCCGATCAACCTATTTGGATGTGGCAAATGGATTTCGTTTGAACACGCCACAAATGTTCCTTTCATCACGCAGCGATGTCTTCCGCTGCCGCCCTCTTTAATGTACCATTGTTACGTCTTTTGTGATGTTATACTTCTCCGAAAAATAAATAATACAATCTTCAAAATATTGACCTATTAATATCAAACTGTTTTGCGTTAGATATTTGCGAATTTTCCTTTTTATATTCGAAAAAACATTATATTTTTAGAGCTTCACAGTATTAATAACATTATAAATAGAACAATCAAAGTCACAACTAGCGCAAAAAAATCTAAACTTAAATGTTTATGACTCAAAAATAACACGTGCTTTACCATAACGGAACTTTTACCGATAGTTCTTAGATTTTCTGTTCTCTTTTTAAAATTTTCAAGTTTTGTTGCTTTTGTTTTGCTTTCAGACAAATTGAATGTAGTCACATTACTACTACATTTAATAAAAAAAAACCTAATTGAAATATGATTTGTTTTATACATATATTATGTATGAATACATGCTTTGATTCCTATAAACATTTTTGTGTGTCCCCAATATTAAAAAAGATACACGATTTTGTAACAGTGCACTGATTTTGTTGCTATTATTTTGCGCAACACTGTATATAATAAAAATATATATTTTTTTCGGGCTAGTGCATTTAAACGGGCACTTTCGTGGTCACTTTCACATCCCTGTGAACATTTAGAATAGCTAACCTAAAAACTGGTGAACTGTAAAGTAAAACTCTAAGTTACTGTAAGTTTTACTTACTGTAAGTTAGTAAAACTGGAGAAGAAAGGCTCAATGCTTTCTTCTCCAGTTTTACTTCTCATGCATGTTTTGAGTCACCGAAGCGACAAAAACGAGGGTTTGTTTGAAGCGACTGAAACCGGCAACGTTGCACCAATCTTCAAGAATCGGCTTATTGGTGGATATATAACGTATAGACATATAAACGCTACAAGTCGATTTGTCTGATTCCAGCAGTGTCTACAAATATGGAGTACAAAATATCTGTCAAAATCAATATATACACTGAAAAATCATCACGTTTTTAAATTCAACACAATACCTTTAATAACAATGGATGATTTTTCATACAAAATTTAATAAAATTTTTAAGCATTTTTTTTTAACCACAATTTTTTATAAAAAAATTTGCATTAAACATGTTTCTTTAAAGTAGGAACAAATTGTTTTCAATATGTCTCCCATTTCACATTGAAGTGTAATATCAGTTGCACTGATAATCTCCGATTTGGCTCAAATTTTGTGCTAAGATTAGTTTATTGTTTAGAAAACAAAATCCGGAGTTTGAGATTTTGAGATATTTTTCCCGGACCCATAGCCTTGCGAATGCCAAAATAGGGTCTATTTTGAGACAACGTAGCTCAGTCAATTTAAATGTGATTTTCGTAAATAGGGTATTATTGGAAATTTTATTTTGAGGGAAAAATATTAACATTTTGAAAAAATTGAAGTTAGATGACCAATTATTAATTTCAAGGTTTAATATCGTGCCAGCAACAGGCGTTAAAACTTTTTTATTTGAATTTTTTTTCCATTCCATTACCTTTCCAAAGATATGAAATGAAAGTGAGCTCTTTAAGGATTCAGAAGTTAGGGTTCAGAAGTATCAAGTTTCTAGCGTTGATATTTATTTTGAAAAGACTACAACACATAGAGAAATAAAAACTTTTATTACTTAAATAATATAAAATTTTTTTTTTCAAATTACTTTTTTGTTTATTTTTAAACGCATCTTCTCCTCGCTAGGTGGCATAAGAAAATAAGTCCATTTCAACCGTTGTCAACATACATATTTTGATCACAATTTATCGGAAACAAAAAAAATCAAAGTGCATATTAGATTACGAAAACCTTAACTACTTAACTATAAGGTTTGGTTACAATTTTCCCCTGCTACGGGTATCAAAAGCGTTGAAAATAACAGCATTTTTTAAAAAGTCGCGCTAAATTTTTCCTATTGTGCCAAACTTAATAATTCTATTAAATGTTGTAGAACTCACTCATTAAAATGCACTTTGATTTTTTTTCTAATAAATTGGGATCTTGACACCGGTTGAAAAGGAGTGCTTTTTTATGCCACCTATCGAGAAGAAGATGCATTTTGAAAAAAACAAAATATTTTTTTGAACTTTTTTTTATATTATTTACACTGAGTAAAAAAAAATACTGGAAAAAAAAACAAAAAATTTTAATATATATAAATTTAACGCTTTTGCGTTTCTGAAAAACAAAATTTAAAATAAGCATATTATATTTTCAACTATAAAATATGTTATTTTTATTTTATTTTATTAAAAATAATTATAACTTATTTATTTTTTCTAATTTTCTCTTATTCGCCGCTATCTGAGATTGAATTGAAAATTTATGTTCAGTAGAATCTTTGCCAATAATTGCCAAGCAATTCAGAAATCCCGATTTTACATTTGATTGTGTGAAAATATTTTTAAGTTGGTTTTACAAATAATGAACATTAGATGAAATAAAAGCTAATTTATTATTTTAAAATTTAAAATGTTTCAATTTTTTATGCCACAATAAAACGCAAACTTCATCGAAATGAGTTAAAATATGGTATTCGAGGGGTCTTTAATTACGAATTTGACGTCGAAAACTAAAATTAAATTAAAAAATGACATCGAAAAAATGGCGGTTTAATTTCATTGTTTTTAATTTAAGAACAATATTTTAATATTATTTTTTAAAAAATTTGTTTTCTATACTAAAGTTTTTGTTTTAAAGTTTTTTTAATCAAATGTTTTTAAGCTGTAAGTGTTTACTATAAAAGTATATTTAAAAGCATTGTTAAAAAAAAACTTTTGTCTTAAATTGAGCTATACAAACACTTGAGTTAAACTGTTTCAAGCCCTATTTCAAAAATAAATTCATTTAATGTGAACATAGTTTCATTAAATTTTAACACATATTCCCTCTGTGTACTTAAAAAAAAAAAATTTAAAGTCTATATATTATAGTCTTTTCACAATAAATGTTTTAAATTGAGTCTTTTTATTTTTGATCTGCTTTGATCAATATCTTTGTCGTGACTAGTGTCCGGCCGAAACCGAAACCGAATATTCTCCCATTTTACAAAATTCGGTCGAAACCGAAACCGAAAGTGGTTATTAATGTGAAAATTTAAGTTTTTACAAATGATTTTTTTTATTAAAAGGACAAAATTTACTAGTACAAAACAAGTATTATTTGAATATTGAAGTTTATAATAATTAATTTAAGTTTACTATAATAATAAGTGAGAAAAAACACTCAAAATAGTATGTACAAAATCTACAATGTACATTTTTATAGAACTACAAAACAAAGTATTTTTGTTTTTTTCATGGTTAAGTATTATAAAAATAGAAATATTTTGTTTTCTTTTCCTTTATTCCACACACACAGAATTCTTTCGGAAGTTTAATAAAAACGTTAATATTAATTTCAATAGAGATGATAAAATCAAAAATGATAGTATCGAACGCATAAAAAAAATCAAAATGTTTTGCGTTAACACGATAAATAAAATTATGTACGAATTCATATTTTTTGTTTTGTACAATGCGTTGTAAATATTTTTATTGAACGAAACTTATATATTTTAATTAAATGACTGATGCAAGAAATTTTGGTATAATTGAAGAATAGCAACAACTCTCTTTTTTAATATTTTTTTGTTGGATTATACGGATTTTAACCTCCTAAATCCAAATCCAAATTTCAGGCCGCTGGAAATTGCTTAAGAAGGTATAGGCCTCCAAAGTTGCAAAACTGGCCTACAAATCTTGCGGTTTTTTTTAGTGTTCCGCATTATGGATATTAAAAGAAAGGTAATGCGAGTACCTATGCAACGAGGTATTATACATAAAAATCTATTCATAACTATTAAAGATATACCTATTATTATAATTACAATTTGTCTGAAAAACTAGTGTTTTCCCTTTTACGAAAGCACTACACTAAAAATGTTTATATCTTTAAAAGTTAGGCTATTTCTTCCAACTTTGGAGGCCTATAACTTCTTAACCAATTTCGAGCGGCCTGCAATTTTTTCAGACTTGCAGATAGGAGGCCAAAATCCATATGATCTGCAAAAAAAAAAATAAAATTAGAGTTGTCGCTATTTTTAAAATGTTCCGAAATTTGTACCAATATGGCCGAATTGCCGAAACTGCCAAAAAGGGCTGAAACTTGCCGTAACCAAAACCGAAACCGAATATTCGGTCGGATACTAGTCGTAACCATAAACACACAACGGCTGCCATGTTCTGCAGAGTGTTTCTCTTGAAGCTCGTTTAAATTTGTTCATTTTGTGAGGAGGGGTTCATTTTTTAACTCTAAATTCTAACTTTGAATGATAACAGCTCCGATAAAATTTTGTATATTTTATTTTATCGGAGCTGTTATCATTCAAAGTTAGAATTTAGAAAAAAATTGTTGGGTAAGTGTATTATTACATGAAAAAATTACATTTTAAATTTGGACGGTTACCGTTCCGCTAAAATACAAGATACAAAATTTGTTGATATTTCGTTGGTTAACCTCAGAATTTTAGCTTCACTACCGCACATGACACGATAGTGGTTGATACATTGATGGAAAAGTTGATAATTTTTCAAAAATACAAAATAATATTTTTTATTTTGTGGTGAGTAGTTTAGATTCGAGATCAATAATACTAAACACTTGCCAAAAACGTGAAACACCCTGTATCTTGAAAATTTTACAATTTAGGAGGAAACTGAGCACGGAGTTGGAACGAGTATTGAAAGTACATATAGGAATGAAAATGGACTTACCGGATCCGAAATTCGTAGACTAGTATTATTTATCCAAACATGTATGAATATAACGGCGCTGCTATTATTTTGACCGCAACTGTACATTTATAGAAATAATTTTTTCCACCTAGATTGTTAAAGTTTTGCATCGATTTTTTAAACATCTTATGTTACTTTTTGTATATTTTTATATTTTTATATTAATTTATGTTTCATTGATATCTTTTAAGTTTAGATTTATGTGATTTTTGTGATACAACAAGAAAAAACACTAAATTTTTTGAAAAGTGTAAAAAAATCACACCTCTGTTGGTGTGCACATGTTCATGCAACATGTGCACAATCATGCACATGTTGGTATGTTTCATAGCACATGCAAATTGGAAGAAAAAATACATTGGAATAAAAAAAAACAGAAAGAAAAATTAAATAAAAAATTAGGTGCTTACAAGTTTTTGAAAATTCACACTTGAAAATAGTAAATGCGATTTTTTCACTTGGCTTTATGGCTTTCAGTTGAAATTATTTTTTAAGAGCAATGTATTCGATTTAAATTCTCATTTATTAACATGAATTTCTCAATAATATGTCACGATAGAAACTTAATGCAAAAGTTTTCAAATTAAATTTGCTACCAGATTTGTAAAATTGCGTACCTACTCCAAACGTGTCGAGCTCATGTTGCGAGCAAGTTGCTTGCTTAATGTGATGGTTGCGGATAATACACAGGTAGCAACCTGTTGCGTTGACCGAGTGTGGAAAAGGCCTTTTAGTTATTTTTAAACTTTAAAATGTTAAAAGAAAATGTTTCACACATAAAAAGAATTGTCAATTAAATTTTTTTGGCTTAATGGAGCATATCTTGCATATATGGGGGAGGGGTAGTTGAACTGTACTTACCCCAATCAAAGCACAGGGGGCAGTTGTCCTCCCTGTTTTTGGCGCCACTGATAGAGACTGGCATTTTGCTTTTTTTTCTACTCTCTCGAGCTTTAAAAATGTATAAGGAAAAGCTTTCAAGTACTTGAAACGATTACGGGAACAGACCTAGTATATTGTTGTTAAATGGAATGCCTTTTTTGCATTCTGAAGTAACATTGTTGGATGGAGTTTTCGATACCTGATGCTTGATTTTTCATATATTTGGAATGTATTCCTTCCGACGCTAAATGTGTGACCTTTTATTTTATAAAATCTGATGAATGAGCACTTAGGTATTGTTTTAGGTGATTTGAGTTTAATACTGGAATTGAACGGCAGTTTATTTCAATTCGTCGTTATCTAAAAGATTTGGTGGACTTTATCTCCAAAGAAAAGAAGAATTTTTGAAATGAGCCATGGTTTGTGAGAGTGTTTCGTTTCTATCATAGTATTTCTATAATTTTAGTGCACTAATAAATTGCAGATACAAAATATCACCAAATTAAAAATTGTTCAGGGCCTTAACAATTGAGGCTTAAGAGCAGATCTCTAATGGTTTTTATTGAGAACTGCTTATTCGCTTATCCGTGCAAAAATAAGAAAGTTCAAAGTTCGAATCCCTTTCAGGATATTGACCCAAGATACAAAAACTGGAATACATTTTATACAAAAAGAGGTTGAAATGATTTTAGAATGCTGTTTATAAACTGGGTCAAATTTTTAAAATACAAAAGTCTTTCTCGAAAAAGATCGAGCTATAAATGCAATGTGTTGATCTATTTTAATAGCAATATGAATTTATACATATCAACTTAAATGTGTTTTTATTTGCTGTTAACTCTAAAGTTGAGAAAGAAGTAAGAGTTTACTCTTCAACTTCAATGAATTCAGGAAGAACATCCTCCTGACTTGATTCAATTATTTTGGTTTATTTGCAAACATAAAAAATTCCTGCGATTGCAATAAAAATATCGATGTCAATATTGGGGAATTTCTTTTCAACTATTGTCGCATTTGTCCGTGTGTTATTGACAGGGTATCATTATTGCCAACTTTATGGCGTATTGATGCGACGTCATTATCATTGACAACAACAGCACCAACAGCGTTCTAGTACAATAATAATAACAACAACAACAATAACCATAACATCATAATCACAAACATATTTACACATAAACGAGAAAAATTGTCGAACGACGCATACAAGATGCTGCCAATGAACATTCCGTAACCGAATTCGACGCAGATACAAATCCATCCATCCATACGCCCCACCCAGCAGACTGGGCGTAGGGTGTATTTATAAAGTAACAATTTGTAACGAATTGACAGTCAAACATTCAGCAGTGATTCCATTTCATTCAATTCCGGATTCTGTTTGGCATCGATTTTCAGGCAATACAATCGCGATGCATGTCGAATGGGTGCTTCGCACTGAATGTGTGTGTGTGTGTGTGTGCGTGTGAGAGGGGGAGGTGTTGGGCGACGAGAATGTGAACGACGACGATAATAAAAGCTGCTAGCAAGGAATCACAAATTGCGATAACAGGGCATAAATACGAACGAGTACACTTTGTGACGCGATGTAGAAAAATGCGATAAAAGATTATAAAATGTATTTCGTGCGGCAACTTTGTATGGCCCAATGGCAGTGGGTGACAATGGGTGATACAGCCACACGCTGCTTGCTGTGCGCGTACGTGGTATTGGTGTGGGTGACATCTGTTTCAGACATCTTTTAATAAAATTTTCATCTTTATTACAGGACGATTGTTTTATGCGCTTCCTGCTGCCGCAGCCGACGCTGCTGCCGAGAATAAAAGTGGAACTTAGAGTGGTAAGCGAGCCGCGGGAATTGTAGAGATTGCATTGGATACTCTACTCCGTCGACCGGATGTCCTTTGCATCCGTTGGCGCTGCGGGAACTGGTCGCTCTTGGCGGAGTGTCACGGCAACAATTAGAATAAAACGCTTTTTTGTCATCATGTTTCTGAAAGTGTTTATTAATTGCCGAATGGTATTTATTGCCAAGTGTTGAGCAACCGAGTGTCTGATTTATGATTTTCGCCACGGTATTAATTATATGAAAGAATGAGTTGTAAAGTTTAAAGCTAGAAAAACTAACCAAAAGCTTTTTCTTTAATAATGCAATAACTTTTTATGAGATTAATTTATTTACTTTTCATATTTTCATATTTACCAATAATTTCAAAGGACTATTATATTTTGTAATGATATTTTACATAATGACTTTATTAACATAGTTGACATACAGTGCATCAATAAAGTATGTATGCACGTCGCTGGACAAAAAATAAACAATAAAATAAGTAAGAAAAGCTGTTATAAGTTAAATTCAAATAGTATTTTATTACAACTATGTATTAGGAAATTTATTTAGTATTCATAAAATTAATATTAAAATTCACTATCTTAAAATAAATTAAGCTTAAACATTATACTTCAAAAAATATATCAGAAAAGTATGTATGCAAAACCAAATGGTTGTAGTTAAATACTTAATTTTTTTTTTATTTACTATGAATTAAATGGATTTTTAATATTTTGTAGGATATCCTTTTTGTTTTATAACTGCTTTGAGTCTGGATTTCATTGAGTGCACCAAGTTCCTGGTCATGCTAGGCGGTATGTTCTCCCACTCCTCCAAAAGTTTTTTTTAAATCATCTTTGTTTTTTATATTATGTTTCCTTATCTGACGATCAAGATGGTCCCATAGATGCTCAATAGGGTTTATATCAGGTGACTGAGGTGGTGTTTTGAGCTGATTTTCCACATTATGTGAGAGCCACTCCTTGACAATAACTGCAGTATGTTTAGGGTCTTTGTCTTGTTGGAAGATGAACGACTCCCCAATACCAAGTTTGGTAGCACTTGCATGCAAATTCTATTTTAAAATGTCCAAGTAGCAGAATCGATCCATTACGCCTTTAATAAACACTAGGTTGCCAACTCCAGAGGCTGCCATACGTCCCCATACAAGCACAGACCTACCGCCATGCTTCACAGTTCCCACCATATTCTTTGGCTCAAGCTCGGAATTGACTTTACGCCATACTTTTTCTCGTCCATCTGATCCGTGAATATTAAATTTACTCTCATCAGAAAAAATTACTTTATTCCAGAAGACTTCGTCAGCTTCTTCATATTCTTTTGCGAACAAAAGCCTCTTTTTACGGTTAACCGCGCTTACAAATGGCTTCTTACGCACGTTGCGACCATGGTAACCGGCTGAACGGAGAACATGGCGAATTGTCTCCGGATTACATGATTTTCCAATCTGATTTTCAATCTCCATTTGGACTTTTGGTGCAGACTTTTTTGGATTTTCCTGCACTTTGCGTACAATTATACGCTTTTCGGCAGGAGTAAATATGCTGGGCCGTCCGGATGTTGCTCTAGTTTTGGTACTTCCCTCTTTTTTAAACTTTTCAATGACTTTTTGCACTGTGGCTTTTTCCAATTATTTCTCCAATTCTTCTTTGTGATTTATGTTCTTTAAACATTTTTATTATCAAATCTCTTAAATCTTGAGATAATTCTTTACCACGCGGAGCCATTACAATACAACAATATACAATATTTTATTTAAATCTTAAATTCCACTGATTGTGATTTATTGTAAATTTAATTATAAACTCAATTTCTCACGAATCCTTTCCTTCCAGCACAAAGAATGCGACTACAGATGTGTGGTGCATACAAACTTTATTGATGTAATTTTCTGATCTCTCAAGAAACATGTGCTGAAGAAAATAACGGTAGTTCTGAAAACAGATCAGGTGATTGTCTGTCGACCGTCGAAAACGTCAACAACAAAACGTGAAAGAAAAAAAAACACCTGCTTGCAGGGTGACTAAAACATTTTAAGTTAAAGTTTTGAACAACGGGTGCATACAAACTTTATTGATTCACTGTAATAGCGAATTAGGCTATTTTATTTAGCGTTGGAATTTAAACAAATAGTCTTAACTTTAAAAATGTATTCTAAAAAAGCTGTAATACATAGAAACTTGAAATATTTTAACATATTTAACGTAGGTAAATCAAATAATTTAAAATTAGTTGAAAAAGTAGTTTTTTGTCAACCACAACTAGTTAAAATTCTGACTTTTTCCCATAGAATGAACTAACATATTTTGTATGGTGATGTCCGCTAAATAAGTCAATTGACTTTCGTCTGCATATGTTTTCAACTACTTGTTAAATTAGTTGAACTTAAATTATTTTTTTAACTACTTTAAAATAAATCAATTGAAAACCGCATATATTTTCAACTACTTGTTAAATTAGTTAAATTCAAACTATTTTTTTAATTACTTTAAAATAAATCAATCGAAAACTAGTTAATATTCCACTTACTGAAGATGAATTTAAAAGCATAAAAATTGTAAATTTCTATACATCAAAGAGATAATTTATTTTATTGTTTAAAAAAAAATAATGCATAAATTCATATTAGTGAAAGCCTAAAGTTAATAATATTTGATGAAGTAGCCTGGTTAAATATATATAAACTTGTAATCTAATAAAAATTAGCAATAAAAACATGTCAAAATCAGAGTGTTCACACCTTAATTTAATTCAAAGTAGTTTTTAAGCCACTTGTTTTAAAGTAGTTTTTCAATTACTTCATATATAATGCAATAAAAACTATTCAAAATTGAAGTGGATGCCGCCTTAATATAATTCAAAGTAGTTCATAAACTAGTTTATTTTAAATTAGTTTTTTAATTAGTTGTTTTTAAAAACAAGTTAGTTTGTTCCTATAGGGATACAACACAAAAAAACGATATTTTATGACATGGTTTTAATAATGGGCTATTTAGATCAAGTAATATATGAATGAACAACAACATCAACAACCCTGTATAGATTCAATCCCACAGCAGACTAGACAGAGTGTTTTGGGAGGAGCTACCCGTTCTATCTTTAGTAGTCTTGAGTGATTCAGCTGTGACCAACCCATTGTTTAAGTTTTAAATGATTTGACACTTGTTCGAATAAACTCGTCTGAAGCTTATGACGTTAAAGCAAAGGGATTTTTATTTTTAGGTCAATATTTTAACATATTTTAAATTTTTAATGAAAATTTAGCCCGTTAGATGGCTTATAAAAGCGATTTCTACTATTCAAGAAGCGTGAAGCTATTTCGAGTTCTACTCAATCGCTTTGATTAAATTTAGTTTAGATTTGATCACTAAGTCAATCACTACACCATCTTTATAGTGAAAAATCTTACTAGTCACAAAATTATATAGTAAGTAGGTTAGGTTAGGTCCAAAGACCGGCGCACATAGACCATATAATTGGTCCGTTGTGGTACCACAGGGAATCTACTCCTCACCTCTGGTCTCTTAGGCACTGTCGTGGAACCACCCAGTACTAATAATAAATAGGCATGAAAAGAGGAGATGCGATACCGTCTCCTCCGCTGCCTCGTCCCTGCAACTCCTACAGAAGTCATTAGCAAGGACCCCCATTCTAAAGGCATGCCTTCCTATAAGACTGTGCCCTCTTATAACGCCTATCAAATGGAGTAATCCTCGCCATTTGAGTAAGCTTTCTCTTGCGTTTTTCATTGAAACTAGGCCACACCTGTCTAGAGGTATTGGAGGTGGTACTACACGGAGAAAACTGTTTGCTAAATTTGTATTGTGGTTAAACAAAACTTGCGCTTGATTCTCAGCCACTTCAAAATTATGCTAAATTTCAGCAAAAACTAATCAAAATTTGCTATTTTAATTTATTATAACTAAGCAAATATGTGCTTGAATTAAGTAAAAATTTGCTTTTCAGTTTATAATAACTTAGCAAAATTTTGCTTAAATTTAGTCAAAATTTTGCTTTTTCCTAAATACACGAGGAGTTATTGCAATTTAGTAGTCTTTTTCTGAAATCACATTGTGATTGAGCAAAGTTTTGCTGATTTGCTTTTAAGCAAAACATTTGCTTGATTTTTCCGAGCAAATTAAAACAAACAAATTTAAACAAGCAAATTAATTTTCTCCGTGTATGATTCGTTGCACTCCGTTGCACCTTTCCTAGCGAGCTCATCTGCTCTAAGATTTCCATGAATGTCCCTATGCTCCGGTACCCAGACCAGATGGATGTCATATTTATCAGCCATCTCATTAAGAGACGCGACACTTAACCCATTTACCGCGGTTTGGTATTTTTTACCCATGAAAATGCTTCTGCAGAATTGATCATATCTCAGGATTGGCAACAGCTAAGTGCTTAATTTTTTGTTTTAAGAAAACATAGAGCTTTAAATTGTTTTTGGAGTGTGTCAAGATTTTTTTACGTTGATTACTACATTTTCAAAGTCAAAAGTGATTATGTTTAAAAATCAGAAAATTTGTGTTAATATCATTTGTAAAAAATGTTATATTTTAAAAAAATATAAATGCCAATTAACCAATTATATCTGCAATTGATATAAAAATCCTGATATAAGACTGTGCTGTTGTTGCAGAAGGAATTGGTGCCCATTTAGAACACATTAACGACGCTTGGGTATTTTTATATCCAACTCATATCTTAACTCCGGTGAAAGATATAAAGTTTAAATTTGATGTTGTAGTTCTTGTGATTAATATAAGAAAGCACATGAAACTTAAAAAAATCGTACGAAGCGTTTGGTAGTCGCGGTTAATGGTTAAAGGGCTGTTGGTGATGTTAGAAACACACCTCCAATAAATTTTATCACTGCTTGGTTGATACCTCACCATACCCCAGCCATTCTACAGCTCCACAAATGGCCATTATTTACCCCTGAAAACTCTGCAATGATCAAGAAGTCTAAATGAGGTTCTGATGTCCAGATTCTTAGAAAAGACGCCTCCCCGACTTTGCCGTCAACTTTTGAGCCGTCAGTAAAAATATGCGCGCCAACTTGATTTAGCGACAGTAACCCGTCACATTCTACCCTGGTAGGGATTACTGTGTGAAAACCATTCTCGAATGAGGCAGTGGCAATAGTGTAGTCGATGTTGCTACACACCAAAAATTAATTAGAAAATTTTCTACGAATGATATTAGTGGCTGAAATAGTGTTGAATAGTCCTATTCGTGGCTGAAAACTAATAAAAAATATTTTTGAGTGCTCCTATAAGACCGATAATAGAGGAGTGACCTGTACGAGTGTTAGACTATTGCAAAGTTGCTCTAAGTCGGATGTCATCCTTTTCTTGTGCCATTATATTTCCCATCATTAAGCAAAGAACTGCATGTAGCACTCCAAATTAAAGGAACCTTAGCACTCCGCCTATACAAACGGCCGCAGTTCTTTGTACTTTTCCTAAGAATTTGCAATAAGACTGTGTTTTTAGTGCTGTCCACCACACACAGACACCGTATAGCAATATTGTCCTCCTTATAGCTGTATAAATCCAACGTGCAATACTTGGGGTAAGTGCAAACGTATTACCTATAGTTTTCTTTCAGGCATATAATGCAACATTGGCTTTCCCAGTTGGCTCAAGAATATTCATTTTCCAGCTTAACTTTATATCCAAAATAACTCCCAAGTATTTTGCCTCTTCCACGAAGTGTAGCTGAGTGCCACCAAGACGTGAAGGAAATATGCTCGGAATTTTGTACTTCCTAATAAAAAGGACCAGTTCAGTTTTTTGGGGATTGAGCTCCAGCCCACATCTTTTGGACCCACCTTTTGAGATTGGAGCACGCTGACCCCAGCAACTCCGAGAGTGTTAGGAAACTTTCCCTGTGCTGAAATAGCAACGTTTACCGCATAGGCAGCCCACCTTTTCTATTTTCTTCAGTAGTTCAATGACTACCAAGTTCTATGATAAAGGGGATAGAACACTGCTTGAAGGTTGCTTCTATTCACAAATCTCCTGGCTTTTGAGTCATCTAGAGATGCACTGACGACCCTGCTGGTCAACAAATTGCTTATCAGTGCACAGAGCGACTCATCCACCCGAAGCTCTATCCACCTTTGGAATAACATTGTTAAGAGCACCTTCGATATATAGAAAAGCTACCATTGAGTAGTATTCCTTGTGAAAAAAGGAATTTTCTGTAAAGCCTACCAGAGAGTGCAGGGGCGTTCTACAGACCTACCTTTTCTGTAAGCATGTTGCAAAACTGAAAACGAATTTTAATCCATTTTACAACGAATATGAGCGTCAATCAGCCTCTCGAGTGTTTTCAGCAGGAAAGATGACAGACTAAAGGGTTTAAGGTTCTTCGGAATCGTTTGCGATATCCCACCCGCCTAAGGGATAAATTCTACTAAACCTCCCTCCATTTTAATGCTATGTATGTCATGTCAAGACAACCATTAAAAATTACAAAAAGCCGTTGAAGGATTATAGACGCTGTCTGCTGGAGAGTGGCTGGAATAATACCATCAGGCCCAGCAGACTTACATGGCTTGAAACTAAACAGAATCCATTTAATTCTGTTCTCTGATATGATATGTGTAGGATTACTCAACGTCAGAGCTCTCTTACACCTAATGTTGGTCCACAGAGCAATCCGGGAAGTTGGTAATTAGAAGAAGATCAAGGGTTTCCTCGCTGAAGGATGTCCAGATGATTGATACGTCGACGATCGTCTGATTTCTTAAGTAGCTTGGACAGCCAGGATTAGAAGCGAAGATCTTACGGAGTTTGATGCTGTGGAAGATTCCTCTATTTTGCCGCAGAAAAGCCTCCAAGGAAAGGCGCTGAGCCTTTCGAAGTGCTTTCTTAAACATTTTTAAACTGGATTTATACTCATCCTAGCATTGAGTTCTTAGCTTTATAAAAATTCTTTCGACATTCCGACCTTAGATTACCAATTTTCCTTGACAATCCAGTAGGTTTTGGTTATCCTCTTGGGGCGGCTTTAGGGCATGAGATTTCAAAAACCTCATTTACAGTCCCTGCCAGTTGATCCACCATTGAAATGAGTTTATGTGGCGTCGAAGAGGGAACATCTGAGAGAAGGGGCAAAGATGCTTCCACTACCTCCCTGAATTCATACCAATTTGTTTTCTTCAGATTCCTATAGACTGTTTGCCTATTGACGTGGCCCCTTAGACCGAATGTTATATACCTATCATCAGAGAAGGAGTGCTCTTTAAGCACTTTCCAGTACATGATCCTATCATAAAATAATTCAGAGACTAAGTTAACGTCTAAGGCTTCACGCCTATTGCGAGCAGCAAAAGTTGACTCGTTCCCAACGTTACAAACATATAAATTACTTTTTAGTAAATAATCAAACAAGAACTCACCTTTTTTATTCACATCTCTGCTTCCCCAGACTGTATAGTGTGCAATTGCGTCAGCTCCGATAACCATGCCACACTTCTTCCTCTCCGCCTCGGTGACCAGATGCCGCAGAATACCAGCCAGCAGTGGTTCGGGATGGTCATGAGCTAAGTATGCCAACGCTACCCAGCAGCTGCGCGATCTTAGCTCAAGACTAACCGCCACTAAGTCTTGGTCACTGAAATTAGATAGTAAACAAGAGTTAATACAGGTTTTTGCTAGTAAACACGATCTGGAAGTACCTGTGATACAAGCGAAGAATAATTTATAATCGTCCATATTCTAGCCACAAACCTTGCCTCCATGAGGCCAAGACTCCTTAATCAGTACTTTATGCTCTCCCTCTCTACTTAGGCGGATTACTTATTCGGCGCTGACCGCCTTTGTATGGTTTAGGTTGATCTGCAGCAACCAAACCAGTTTGAAGTTTACTCTCCCCGAACTCAATTATGGTATTGCATCCAATATACGAATCAGATTTCAAAAACTTCTTCTCTCAATCCTCATGGAATATGTCGGCAATACCATACTCCAACGATTCTACTTCTCCTCCTTCAGAGGAGTATTTGCCGATGCCCGGTCTGCATCTATCGTTGCGTTAAACGCAGACTCTGCTTTCGCATCCTCCCTTAGATGGAGTGCTTTCCTCTACGAATGTCTTATCTACTAGCTTATCTTTCTTATAAACTTTCATGGCTACTCTCATGACCTCAAAGCGAACCCACCCATTGCACTTTCCTAGAGGACCCAAAGATGCTTCGTCCGATGTAAGGGCCACCTGCCAGCGCCTTCTTTAGTATCCTCCATTTTGGCAACCCTCCAGTTCTGAACTGGAAGGTGGGGGTTGGAAACTCTTGGAGTTTCCAGAATTTCTCCTGGCTCTGTGAGCTCCAGAGGTAGCCAGACCCGAGCATTTGGCCTGCTAGGGATCTCCTCCTCTGAAACCGCTTCTAAACGTGCGCCTGGCCACACTTTACCTACCTTGTTCTCTAATTGCTCGAGACGAGCCCTTATGGGCAGAAGAAGAGGCTTTCCTCGGGTTGAGCTGCAGCATCCGCTTTGATTTGGCTTGGCCAAATTCTGAGCCGTAGCTGCAGCCACACTAATACACTCTAGTTTCTGAGGAGATTCGGACTCCTTGTTTTTTGTTGTTCTATTAATAAGCGGAGAAGGAGATGTCTGCCTGTGCAAAAATCCGCATACACAGATAGGACTTGACACATGCGGAGGTGGCCTAGTATCCGGATAGCTCTGTGAGTTACTGAACTGGTTTTTTAAATGAGCCTCCAGCCGGGTCAGTCCTTAGCACGGGTCACATGACACCTTGAGTCGGCCCATTACCTCCCACCGATGGGAAGGATCCGCCCCAAGCAGCACTAGGACTATTGAGAGTCGGAGCGCTGCAGCTTGCGTCCTCCCCTCAGCTAAAAGCCATCCTACAGAGTAGTTTAACCTCTTAACTGAGGACACTCTAGCAGTTATTTCTAGCCTGAACCCTCTTAGAGGGCGGAATATTAATATAAAAGAGCCCTTTATATGGATGCAGTTGTGGATGTGGATATTTTAACCGAAATGCAGTGAATTAAACTTTTATAAAATTTTATAAAAAAGCATATATATTATAAACATACTCACGAACTAAAACAATGTGTTTGTGCAGTTGTGCAAAATTCAGCTTGTTTTAAAACGAGCTTGTTTTTATTGCATATTATTTTAATAAATTTGAACTCATTAAGTATTAAGTTCATGTGGTGTATTGTTGGGTGCATTATTCTACTGTACATAAATACATACGCCGTGTGTGTGTGTGTGTGTGTGTGGGAGAGTAAATTGGTACATGTGTTAATGTTCACCAATCAGGAACAGTGTTAATGAGGCTTATTAACCACAAATAATTACTTAATTAAAACGTAATAAAACCAATTTAACATTAATTTATGCGGTTTGCAATAATGATCAACGTGTGTGACTGTGTGAGACTTTGTTTGTACAGTTACATGTAATTGTAAGGCACTTAAAAAGTAATAGTAGTACTTGCTATTGTTTCACATATTTTTTGTTTGGTTTTGTATTTGTAGAGTGTAATTTTAATGTAGTTTTAATTATAATTTTTAATATCGATGTGTGCTTTTCTGCACTCAGCTGTTTAAACTAATGAATTCTGAATAAATATGCTTAAAATTACTTAAAATTGTTACACATTAAATCACTGTTTATTTTGCAGCAAATGATGAAATATTTTAGGATTTTATAAATTATTGCAAAAACACATTTAGTCACATGATTTGTCAAATCAATCAAACTGGGAATTAATAATTTAAAAAGCCTGCGTAAAGGGATTGTCAGAAATGCTTTTTCTTGCTAAGTAAGCACAACTGCCTCCTAAATTTGAGCTGAGCTTGAGCGCGATCTGTCGTTAAGTAAGTTTACACTGCTCGATGTTGTCAGTTCATCTGACAATGGCCGGCATTCTATCCGAAAAAGCGCTCAGGTAGCGAAGTAGCATAAAATATTTTCGCTATATAAATTGTGACAGCTTAAGGAATATGTTCTGTGACTTGTTACTTCGCTTTTTCGGATTGAAATTGCCAAAATTTGCATTGTGAATGGAATTTCGTATTCCAAATCGCTTAAAATGTTACAGAAGGCTTACGGTTAATCGACTTTTTCAAAAACGCGTGCATTCAAAAGTGGTCCAGATGTGGTAAAAGATTTTCCTTGTCGGTCATCAACGTCTTTTACTGAAGTTAACATCGCTAAAGTAAAGTAAATGGTAATTGAAAAGGCAAAGCATAGTAAAACTGCGTTCTCGCTTTTTCTCTAGAACATTAGGATTAATTTTTTTAAAGCACTTTTAAGTTACAAGACATGTATTTGTTTACAACAACCATGCGAATGCCAACCTTTTGATCAGGTTCAAAAATAAAACCTTGTTTATAGCAAATCAAAATTAATTTTTAACTAAAATATTAACTTTTTCATACGAAACGAAAACATTTCCATACCAAATATGTAAATTTGGTTAATTGTCTTATGTTTCATTTGAAAATTTATGGAAAAATTTTTCAATTGGTTTGAAGTTAAAACTTCCAATTTCTTTTAATACCAAACTAAAAAAGCTCTCAAATTAAAATGTAACCACGCAAATTTCATTGTTTAGCTTTTAACATATTTTATTCGCAAAAAACTTTGTAAGGAGTTTTCAAGGATATTGGAGTATACATATCCTATAACTTAAAAGTTTTATAAAAAAATATCCTGACGTGCTAAAAGATATTTTTAGTCACAAAATTTAACAAGCTTTAAATATATGTAAGTATATTTGGGTGGTTTTAAGCAAAAATATTAAAAAAATCAAGGTCAAAGTTGAAAATTAAAAAAAACTTTAGAAATTCTTAACGTTTTCATCTGTAAATTTTCAATTAATTCTACAGACCCAAAACAGTTTTATATTTAATAAAAGTGCTGCCAGGTAATTCCATAAAAAGTGCTCATTAACATTTACCCATTTAACTGTTTTGAGTGTTAAAAAAATAACAAGTTTTGTTACTTTAAAATACTCAAGCTTTCGTAAAAGGTTTTTCTTGAAGTGTATGTAGTAACAGGTCATTAAAAAATTATTTTTTCAAGTGGAAATGCCCAAAATAAGCCTAAAATGTCATTCCTGTAACCTATCCTCAATCAAAATTATAACAATTAAAAGAGTGTAGTTACCGGAATTTTTATTTCTACATTCTTGTAGATGGCAATGACAAAATATTATGTTTACCGTGTGCATTTTATGCGATTCAAAATAAATATAGAAATTGTTTTAACATATGTTCTATCTACAAATTTTTTCCCTCGAATTTGCCCCTTTTTTGAATATTGCGCCTTTTAGTAAGCAAAACTATGAGCCAAGTAACGTTTAAAACAATAGGCTCAGCCCTCTCAGTGTGGCTCCTAACACTACTTATATTCAAGCGCGTCGGAAGCTAATTTCATCTGGGGGGCAGTACAAATTGGGGTGCAAAAAAAAATCACCAAAATTTCTTAAAAGAAACATGAATATGAATAAACAAATTTTTTGTTTTAGTTTCAAAATAAGAAAAAAATAAAACTAAATAAAATATATTAAAATTTCATTATTTTTAAAAGTTTTTCCAATTTTGATATTAGTGACCATTTTTAAAGGATCTTTTATATCGTTACATGAAAATATAAGAAATAATTGTTGCTTTTATAAAGCAAGACTAAGTATATCTTTAAATGGCTTAAATGCACTAAGGTACAAAAAGTTATATCAATTTAAATTCTTCCAAAATGTTTCTTTCTGTTCATGCAAGAAAAAAATCTTTCACCACCTCCATAAAATTCAATTCTTCGGTTTTATCTTTGTAAATGTGTATGAGTGAGTCGTGAGTCGTTTCTGTGTCATACTTGCTCGAAGATACGTTTTAAGCCGTCTTAGTGCACTAAATAAACGCTCAGATGAAGCTGCTGATGCAGGCACAGCCAAAACCAAAGCAACAAGTTTTTCAACATCATTAAATAGTTTTTTCAGTGTATTCGAATTTTTTTCAAATTGAAATTGAAATTGCAGAAACTCTACATTTTGTTCTATCTTTTTGCAAACACAAAGAAAGAAAATGGTTATCCGGAAGCATGCTTATGAACAAGAGAGAAAGAAGGGCAAAATATAAAATACAAAAATATTATCGTTGTAAAAAAACTGATATTTTTAATAACTTTTGAAGTTTTCTTTTAAAATTGTTTATCTAGCTAAATAAGCGGAGAGGCAGCTGCCCCCTCACCCCCGCTTGCTACGCAAATGCTTATATTCAAGTTAAAAAAAAGCACTAGTGGTTTTAAATGCGAAGCTCAAGAGCAAAATTAAACATATTTGTTATAAAATTAATATTTAAACCAAAAAAAGTAATTTCTGTAACCAACTGTGTATTCAATTAGTGAAATACTTAAACAAAATTGAGTATAACACATTAAAGTAGTTAGCAAACAAATGATAAAAACGTGCGGAAATGTGTTTTAGTTTTCTTTGATGCCTGCGATCTCCAAATAACGATTTTGTCACTCCTGTAACCACTCAAAAACACATAAAATGCATACAAATCAATTTTATGATGTAATGCCGTGTGACATCAAGCGATTTTAACTTATATTGTGGCCGAATAGTATGAAAAAACTATAATTCTAACTTCAAATATTATTTTTCCATTTTTCATTTGGAAAAAGACACTCAACTTTCTTTTAACACGATAGATACGTTCCTAAGAAAAACGTGTAAAAAAATTCGTGTAAAAAGATTTAAATTTTAGCTCACAAAACCGCGCCAAAAGTACTGATTTCAATATAATATACAAGTTTATTAGACAAAAATAATTAATTTTTATGGAAAAAACCAAAAGAAGAAAGAGTAAAACGCCTCTACTAATTTGGGATAATTACCTTGTCGTGGTGTAGGGGCTTAAATTGCAACACAGCGGGTTATGACGACGGTAGGGTCACCAATGTCGTACAGGCTATTGTGGAGCAATGAAAATTTGCAGAAGCTAAAAGTTCTCCACATATCAAAAATCCTTGTCATCGTTTAATATAAATTTTAATAATGTTCATTTGGGAGGCTTAAATTGTTATTTATTAACATACGTTTTTTTTTATTTATCGTAAGTTTAATAAATTTCCATCGGCGATAAGGTATTATTTGAATATTTACTACCGCCAAGAAAATTTAAATATTCTAGGGTTTCGATTACGCCTCGCCGCTGCGAAAGTTGATAAATTTATCGTGCAGATTATAATGCTTGGTTTTCACTATGTCATTTTCAGTTGTCAGTTGTTGTCAATCAAATCCAAAATAACAACATACTGGCATTTTAGGTCTGTTTCCGTACTCGCTTCAAGAAACTTGAAGTTACTTGAAAGCGTTTCTTTACACATTTTTCAAGCTCAAGAGAGAGGAAGAACCAGCAAAATGTCACTCTTTATTCTATTACAATGACTTGAACTTTACTTGAAAAATTTCTTCGAGCACGAATTTCAAGCTAGTAACAGCTGAATGTCAAATAATAAGATCAATATTTTTTATTGCTTTGTGAAATAAAAATGATTCCTATCATTAAATGCAAGTTTTATTGTTTATATATTTTGCACAAAGTGTTTTTTAAACGCATAAAATAATAATTTCAAGCAAAAATAAATTTTTTTCTGATGCAAAGAGGCGTGAACAGCTTGAAACTTACTTGAAGTCGTTTCCGTACATTTTGATAAATATTCTCATTTTGACAGATAATCAAGCTTTTGTGTCGTCATAAATATGACATAGTGAAAACCTAGCATAACATTTTGGATAAAACTGCAATTTAAGAATATTTTTGTACATAATCTTTCGTATGATTTGATGGGATTCGTTCTATATTTTTTTTTTATAACCGAAATAGTTTATATTTTATACACCAACAATATGAGAGCAATATGATAAAATCATTCGAATGTAATGTTTACTAATAATAATTATGTATATAAAAGGATTTTATGGAAAGTATTGATGAAAAAGATTTAAATTGTTAATAAAACATAAAGTTAACAAATAAATTTTGCTTTTTTATTTTTTTGTTTTTTAATTATTCTTTATTTCATATAAAAACTAAAGTAATTAATAAAAATTAAAAATGTAATAATAATTTCACAATGAATGTTATCATTTCAAATAAGTGAAGCATATATAAAACAATTTAATATAATACTGAAGTTTAAATATATATACTGAACAGCCACATAGTTATAAAAATTATTTATAGTACAGTTGTTTAGAACAGCGATGCCCACGAAAATTGTTTGAAGAGTGCAAAAACAAAAAGTAACAACATCAAAACATATTTTAAATTTGACTGCAAAGAGGATTTACCATGAGGACAGCGAACTTATGTATATATACACTGTAAAAATAATGAATTAAGTAATTCCAAAAGTTTTAGTTTGTTGCTAGTCAGAATATATTCTGATTTGCCCAGCTTTAACCGCGTGGAGCTTTTCAGATATCCTTTTTTATTTTTTGTTTTGTAGTTTTTAATTTTTTTGTTTCTATTTTTTTGTTTTTAATTTTTTTCCTTTCTTTATGTTTCTTTTTTTTATTATTATTTATTATTATAAATTTTGCTTTTTGATCTTATAATAATTTTTATTTGCTTTAACTTTAATTTTTTATTATCTTACTGTTTTATTATTAACTAAACTGTAATATTATTAAGATTAAAATCTTTTTAATATTTTATTATCTATGAAAAATAGACAAACTCCCAGTTTTCCTCAAATTCTTTTCTTACCAATTTTCAAGAGCATAATAACCCATAAAAAATAATTTATTCTTATGAAATATAAAAAAAGTGCCCGCCTGAAAATATTCAATAACTTTTTCTCAATGTGTATTCGTACAACTAAAAATATAAAACATACGTCGTATGCTGTTAACGTCTGCAATGCGAATGCAAACAGCCGCAATCGATGGTGCCAAAGAACAAAAACAACAACATGCAAGCGCAGAACAGCTATCGATGGTTCGAAAGAATGAAAACAATAACATTAAGAAGCGAGGCTGAAATTGCAAACTGAATTTGGCGAATTACAACAATCATGAAAATATTGTAAGTTGTTGTAATAGAGTGTAAAAAGTTAGGCGCTGGGCATCGCTGGGCATCGCTGATTTAGAATGTGAAACAGCAAATACATTCTGTTGTTTAACAGACAAGTGGTGAATGCACTAAAGAACTCTAAGCAAAATAAAATATGTAATTGAATGAAATGAAATTGATGGGGAGTTTCAAAAAAGCAAAAATTTAGCAAAAATAAACAGGAAATTAATATTAAAAGATGGAATTTAATAGCCAATATTTTAGTTATATTAAAGGTCGGAAAATGAAATTATCATGAATGAATTTTGAGTATGATCAAAATAGAAGAGACATTTTTTTAAAGATTTCAAAAATAATGATTTAACACTCTCTCATCTAAGATTTTCTGGCAGGGCATTAAACAAACGATGTGCAGTAATTCTAAAGAAACGTGTAAAATGTGCTTTGAAAAGAATAGGAACATTCACGAAGCTACCTTTGTTAGCACGTAGATTATAGTTTTCCTGAGTCTCACTGAATAAAACCCTAAGTTTTCGAAAAATATTTTCTAGACCTTATAATAGTATAAATGCCTTAATGGAAGAATCTTAAGAGATCTGAATAAACCAAAACTAGGGGTTCTGCGATTAACTTTGCGCATAACTCTTATTGCATGTTTTTTCTTGATAAGTAAAGGTTATATTTTATTAAAATATGCACTACTCCAGCCAACGCCGTAGATAGGTATTTCATAAGGGAGGGTTTACTGAAACAAAAAAATATATGTTTTTTTTATTTCCATAGGGATTTATGAAGGCCTTACAATCCAATTTCTGAATGCCTTAGAATCCAATATCTGAATTTCTGAATTCAAATTTCATAACTGATTTTAGCAGTCGAAGTGAAAGGAGTTAATGAAATTTTATTTATATTAATTCAAAACATACAAAATTGATTCAATTGCTCAATTTTGAGCAGGACGAGAAGTATTTATTTAGGCAAAGCAACGAAAATAGATATTTTAAAAATATTAACATATTTATACATGCACTGAGAAAATAAATGTTTAAATTAAATTAAATTATTTACATATTAAACGAATTTGTTTTTGAAATAGAGATTGAAACAATTTCAATTCAAATATTTTTTAAAGTTAAATTTAAAACAAAAGTTTTAAACAATGTTTTTAAATATACTGTTATAGTAAACATTTAAAGTTGTAAAAAATTTATTTAAAAACAAAATTTAAAACAAATACTCTAATATTGCAATGCAATATTTTAATACATAATTTTAAAATAATTTGCTTATATTAAAAACAATTACATTGAACCACTTTTTTTTCGATGCCAATTTCTTAATTTTTTTTCTAGTTTTCGACGTCAGATTCGTGATAAGCGACCCTTGAGACCAATAGAATACTAAATTTAAACTCCATTGGATGAAGTTTGCGTTTCATTACGGCTTAAAATATTGAAATGTTTTAAATATTAAAAAAATTGGTATTTATTGTATCGATTGCTATATAATAGAGAGCGAATCACTGATTTGGGCAGTTTAGTTCTTTCGGTAGAAGATGTTTTTAACGAGTTGTTGTCACTCGATATTAATAAGGGTGCTGGCCTCGATAATATCCCACCAGTCGTCCTTAAAAAATGTGCTGCTGCACTTGCTCAGCCTCTTTCACTCATTTTTAATTTGTCCCTTGAGAAAGGTATATTTTTGGATATTTGGAAGGTTTCAATTATAGTTCCTATTCATAAATCTGGATCAAGACAAGACATTGGAAACTATAGACCAATATCTAAGTTACCATCAATTCCCAAATTGTTTGAAGCCTTGGTGAAAAAGCAGATCTATCAAGGCATTAAAAATTCGATATCTGAAAGCCAGCATGGTTTTGTCTCTGGAAAATCAACCTCTACAAACCTGGTTCTATTCACTCACTTAATAAAAAATGAATTGGAGAATGGTAAACAAATAGAAGTTATTTTCACAGATTTCGCTAAAGCATTTGATAGAGTTCAGCACTCTATTCTAATTAATAAGCTCAGTCTAATGGGTTTTCATTCTTCACTCTTGTCTTGGCTTAGTGAGTACCTTTTAGGTCGTAGCCAAAATGTATGCATCGGAAAGACGATCTCAAAAGCAATAATTAATCATTCAGGTGTGCCACAGGGTAGCCACCTTGGGCCGTTGTTATTTATTCTTTTCATCAATGATCTTCCTAATTTTATACATTACTCAGAATGCCTTATGTTTGCTGATGATGTTAAGATTTTTTAATCTGTAAGCTCTCTCAGTGATCAATGGAGTTTACAAAGTGATTTAAATAGTCTGCACTCATGGTGTATGCTAAATAAACTGAATTTAAATTTGTCAAAATGCAACATAATGTCATTTTATATGATAAGATCTCCAATGTTTTGTGATTACTCAATTTTATGCAACGCCTTGATTAGAGTAGATTCTAAATCTGATCTAGGTGTACTCTGTGATAAAAAGATGTCATTTTCAGGTCATTATGACAACATAATCAGCAGGGCTAATGCTATGATGGGATTCGTTAGACGCAACACTAGAGAGTTTGCTGACCCGTATACCTTAAAGACTCTTTTCATTTCCATTATAAGATCAATACTTGAGTATGGGTGTGTAATATGGGACCCATTTTATGAGTCGCATAGTACAAGATTGGAAAAAGTCCAAAAACGTTTTACTCGTTTTGTTGTGAAAAAACTAAATTGGAATTTTATGCCAGAGTATAGCTCCCGATGTGCACTTATTGGGCTTAAATCATTGAGTTCTAGAAGAAAATATTTTCTTATAACTTTTGTTCGAGATCTTTTATTGAATAATATTAACTGTGCGCCAATCCTCGCCCGTCTAAATATTTATGCTCCGGAAAGACACTTTAGGCAAAGAGATTTTTTTTACATGCCGCACCATAGAACTAACTATGGCCGGAGTGATCCGATTTTGAACATGTGCACTGTCTATAACAGTGTAAGTGCTCGTATAGATTTCACTCAAAATAGAGAGGCATTTAAGCAAACTGTATTGAGTATTGTGTAAATCCTTAATTTTATATTCTTATAATAATTCCATTATAATTATGGTTTTAGTGTAATTTAAGATGCAATAAATAGACTGTTAAACATTTTTGTCGATAGTTTATAAATAAATAAATAATAAATAATAAATAATAAAAAAAAATGTGTAATATTTACAATAAAACTAATTTAAAAAGATTTTCAAACAATCAAATGTAAAATCGGAGTTTTTCTAATGTTATGGTAATAATAGTCAATGATTCTACTGCTCATAATTTTTTAATTCAATCTCAGATAGTGACTTATTTTTTATTATTGCAAGGAAATAATATAAGAAAATTATACAGTAAAAAAAACAAATGAGCTTATAGTTGAAAATTAAAAACGCTTGTTTTAAATTTTGTTTTGTAGAAACGCTAATGCGTTTAAGCTCTATGTATTTCAAAATTTTTGTTTAGTTTTCAAGTATGTTTTTACTCTCAGTGTAGTTGTAGATATGAAGCCAATTGTGCAGAGCGCGAAGTTAATTTGTTGATAACAGTTTCCTGGTACACAAAAATATCCTTATGATTATTTAATAGTGCTAAAGCAGTAAGGCGTTCCGTTCCAATAGCGTCAGTTACGAAGTGAAATTTTCAAACACTTTAATGTGCAAAAGGAACGTTCACTAGAAGTTGTATTACAGGGCAAAGTAACAATTATTTACAGAATTTTGTAAAATTGCGTAAACATCCATTTCTGACAGCTACATTTGTCGCCGCAATATAAATTAACTGCATTATTTTGTACCACGAAGCAGCACACCAATGACAAGCAAGACACGAGACTTTTTTCTATACGAAATTCTATTGCTTCTCGTGTCTTGCTTATCGTTGGTGTGCATTTTCGTTATACAGAATAAAGCAGTAACTGTTTCAAGAGATGTTCTGCAACCCTCATTTCTATTGTTGGTCCATTTAGTTTTCTTTAACTCAAGTTCGGTTCCCAACTTTTCTATATCTATTTTATTTGGATACAATACCCTTTTAATAGTTTAAAAAGATTTAATACTTAACCTATTTATTTTTGATGAATTTATTTTTCAAAAATTGCAAATATTTGAAAGTGCTTTGGAAATCGGAATTTCATTTGATTAACTAACTGATGTAGGAAAGGAATGAAAAGCTTAACTCGATAAAAATGCTCTGCTATTCTGCCGTAACATTTCATCTTGATAAATGAAACTTACTTATTGCAATTCCAAGTTAATAAAAGCATATCTCAGTCTTATTAAATGCTTCTTTATCGTTCTTCCGATAAATTACATACATTATCGATAATTACATACAGCTCAAGAAAACGTGCAACTGAAAAATGTGCCTGGTTTAAAATAATTTTGTTCAATTTATATGCATACGTTCTGCAAGCATTAGTACGTATCTAAGCAACAATACAATGGCAACAGAAAAGGAAAATATTTACAGTGGTGGTCACGAATTTAGCACACACTGTGTTAGTAACTCTAATTTGAAATTTTTTACATCTTAGCTTGAGAATTGTAATCAAATATTTTTGTTGAGTATTGTTTATGAAGTTAACTTTATGTACCGTTAGTTGGTTTCTTAGTTATTCTTAAATTTTCTGACATACTTCAAGTAGTATGAATCAATGTGGTTTAAATGCTGGACAAGAATTTAGCATAGGTTGGAAATACTGTTCCATATCGTATTTTATTTTCGTTAACTAAACTTTACTAGTAAGATATACTAAATTTATTTAGTTTCTATTTGAGTTCTAACAAAAAATTGCAGAAAGATATGGCGAAAGGCTGTTCAGAGGCTCAGCGGCATTTTATTCAGCAAATGAAAAATGGTGGAAGCACAGTTTCAGAGATTACTCTGCTTCTTAGATGTTCGTGAAAGTTATTATATATTGCATTACAACATGTAGAGCTGTATTAGAGCATTAAACATGTAAAATAGCGACCAAGAGCGTGAAAAGCAATAGCAAGAGAGGGCCATTTGATTTATAGAGCTTCACTTAGTGATCCTTTTAAGACCTCAAATAAAATTTAAAATGAAATTTCATCAAAATATGGCATAAATGTATCCTCAAAAGGCATAAGAAGATGCTTGAATGAAAACAATTTCCGTAGCTTTATAGCCCAACAAACACCACATGTGTCGCAAAAAAATATTAAATGCAGTCTTGCGTTTGCAAAAGAATATTTAAAAAGTCAACGAATTTTTGAAAAAATGTGCTTTGGAGGGAGAAATCAAAGTTTTGCCGGCTTGCATCTGACAGCAAACAATATGTGTGGCGTCCTCAAAACATGCAACACAATCCAAAGTACACGCTCAAGACGATTAAACAGGGTGGCTGAAATGTTATGGTATGGGCGGCGTTTTATTGGCACGGAGTTTGTTCGATTGTTAAAATTTACCAAAAAATGGATCAGCACGCTTACACAAACGTACTTGTCAATACCATGATACCGTTTCAAGAGGATAATTTTCCACTTCAATGGCGTTTTATGCAGGATAGTGATCCAAAGCACAGTGCTCACATAGTTAAGAGTTGCTTGGAAGACAAACATATTGATATTTTGAAGTGGCCATCGCAATCATCGGACTTAAACCCGATTGAGAATCTGTGGAGGGATGTCGAGCAGCAAATACTAACAGAAAAATCCAAAAATTTGCCAGATTTGTTTAGGGAAATCCTAAGGATTTGGTATAGTATTCCAAAGTACCGTTGTGAGGCTTTGGTCAAAAGTTTACCAAGGATATGAGATGCACTAATTAAGAATAAGGGATTTCCTACGAAATATTGAGTTTTATGCAATCAATTTTGATTATATTTTTCATCCTAGACATTTTTTCGCTCGTGTGCTAAATTCGTGACCAAGTTGAAATGCTTATTTTTAATTTTTATTTGATTTTAAGTCCTATAAGAAAAAATTTTGAAATAAAAAAAAGTATATAAGAAATAAAAAAGACATAATATATACACTAAAAAAAGTTAATTAAAAATGTACAACAAATAAATGGAAAATATATGTATTCACTTCACTTTTTAAGTGTGCTAAATTCGTGACCACCACTGTATATTGTATTATATTTAACTCAATATCTAAGCAAAGTGCTCTTTAAAAATCTTCAATTCCCCTTCAGGTTTTTGCAAAAATAAATAATTTGGAATAGTTATCTGTATTTTTATTCAATATGTAAAAATATTCTGGATTGCTAGGGGGGGGTTTGAACCCCTAAACCCCCTTATCTACGGCGTTGACCCCAGCATGATAACCCATACTGGAATTTTGACTTTAGCAGACCAATTTTAAGATAGACTGCTGGCAGTAAAGACTGAGATGGTAGAGTTGTCTCACAACTACATAAGTCGAGGTAGTGTTTCAAGTATAGTTATTCCAGGTAAGCTTATTATCCAAAATAATACCTAAGGCTGTGTGTCAAAAGGAAACTTTTCAGTCGTGGTAGGATAGAAAATATCAAGTTGAATAAAATTTGTGTGTTGAAATAAATTTGTCTTTTTTGCTGTGTCAAATGGACGATGAAATTTTGACAAATACAAATTTTGACGTTTCACATTTCGGTCGTGTTTTAACGCAAATATTTTATTGAATTTGCATTTTATTCAATTTCGAGTGCTTGTAATAAACTTGTAATATTGCAAACTTAAAAAATTTAAAAAAGAACAAAATAATAATAATAAAATGAACGAAAGTGCTTGAGTTTGTGTGTGCGTGTGTGTGGGCCAACGATCTCCCGCTACATCAGCAAGTGCAGCAAAGTTAAATTGGCTGTCTTTGCTGGCGAACGTCCTCCAAGTGAAACCATCAGCAAGTGCAGTGCAAAATTTGTTGCTAGCCAACATCCTCTAAGTGCCATGACCAGCAGCAAAAGCAAGTGCAGCGCAAATTTCCTGACTCTTTTGCTTGCCAACGTTCTCCGAGAGTCGCCACGAGCAGCATCAGCAAGTGCAGCACAATTCAATTGACTGGTCAACTCTCCAATATTTCAGAAGCACAATTTCAGCATGTCTTAAATGCAGAAGCAAATTTCTGCCATTATACTTCGGCGTGAGTTAAATAAATAGAAAGCAGAGAATTTGCACTGCATTTGCTTGTGCTGCTGGTGATGGCACTTGGAGGATGTTGGCAAGCAAGAAATTTTGCACTGCTCTTTCTTGTGCTGCTGGCGGTGGCACTTAGAGGACGTTCGCCAGCATAGAAAGCCAATTTAACTTTGCTGGACTTGCTGATGTACCGGGAGATCGTTGGCCCACACACACGCAAACACAAACTTTATTTTATAAGTTTTTTAAGTTTACAATATTACAAGTTTACAAAATAAGTTGCAAGTACAAGCACTCGAATTAAATATGTTGCGGAAATTGATGTGTTGTTTTTTTTTCTTTATTTTTGAGTGTGTCAATAATTCGCTTTCGAGTAGCCCCTGGGGCTGGCACAAATTTTAACAATTATTTTCACCTCATAAGTGCTAAAAATTGCTCTACAAACTGTCAAAATTTGATCATCCGACTGAAAAGTTTCCGATTGACACACAGCCTAAGTATTGTAACGGTGATCCCCGTTACAAGTTTGCACCCCGCACACTACGCCACTGCCTTACTACACCACTGTGCGCTTAACTCAACCAACAGCCATACCTACACACACACGCACACATACAGCCAGCACATTCAACGTAGTCAACAGCCGAGTCTACATAAACCACACGCAACGCTATAATTCCCAGAAGGTTAATGGCAGCATACGGATAAATAGACCGCGTTGTGACAGACTTCGACACGGCTCGAGAGCGTAGTGCTTTGTACCGTCGCTACTTGCTGGAAACGAGAACAAGTTTGTTCATAGTCGGGTCTTGCCTTAGTCAGTCACACCGAACATCACCGAACATCACCGAACTTCAGCAAACACCGAACATATCCGAACATCGCCGAACATCACCGAACAGCACCGAACTTCAGCGAACACCGAACATCACCGAACATCACCGAACCTCAGCGAACACCGAACATCACCGAACATCGCCGAACATCACCGAACCTCAGCGAACACCGAACATCACCGAACATCGCCGAACATCACCGAACAGCACCGAACTTCAGCGAACACCGAACATCACCGTACATCGCCGAACATCACCGAACAGCACCGAACTTCAGCAAACGCCGAACATATCCGAACATCGCCGAACATCACCGAACATCACCGAACAGCACCGAACGTCAGCGAACACCGAACATCACCGAACATCGTCGAACATCACCGATCATCACCGAACATCGCCGAACAGCACCGAACAGCACCGAACCTCAGCGAACACCGAACATCACCGAACATCGCCGAACATCACCGAACAGCACCGAACTTCAGCGAACACCGAGCATCACCGAACACCGCCGAACAGCACCGAACAGCACCGAACTTCAGCGAACACCGAACATCACCGAATATCACCGAACAGCACCGAACTTCAGCGAACACCGAACATCACCGAACATCACCGAACTTCGCCAAATACCAAATATCATCGAACCAGCATCGGCAGACTCACCCACCGCTGTAAATTTATCATATTCCTAAAATATTGTGTATTGTAAGAAAGACTTGATTTAACAATAAAACAGAAAATATCGTCTGAGCACGAAAATCACCAAGTCTACTTATTTATTTTGGACAAAAGTTTGAGGGTCTTTTGTTTGACCCTGGAACCGCTGAGCATACCTCAGCCTGTGAACAAAACCCCCATTACAAATGGCGCCCGAGCAGGGACCTGCTTCCAAAGACGGCAGTGGAAAACCGAACGCACCCACCAACGACGACGAAGCAGGTACAATACACAATAAAAATAATAATATGGACAAACATCTAACATCGGATTCACTCGGCTGGATATACTTACTTAAAAAGGAACGGCTCATTAACGAGTGCCGAAAGATCGGGTTACCAATTGATGGCTGCACTGTAGAGGATTTACGAAGGCAATTAAGCCACTTCGTCAAAACCAAACGAAGTAGAGCATCAACCGAAAATATATTTCGAGCACTGGAAGCCGAAGTTGAAGCAGAAGAAAAATTGCCGATCGGCAACGACACAACAACAACCGGAACCGACAACACACCTATGCAGTCAACAACACTTTTGGTGCCCGAGTACCACCAGATTTCGGACATCGAAGTAATGAATACCGTACGTCGATGGAACATTCACTACGAGGGTGGCGAAAATGTGTTTGAGTTCATCGAGCGAATCGAAGAGCTAGCCGAATGCTATCACTTGGACCGAAATAAATTGTTACCCACCTTACTAGAGACATTGCAAGGTAGGGCTCTACAGTGGTATCGTGTTAAACGACCAATGATCACCACATGGGCCACGTTTCGTGCAGAAGCCGAAAGATTTTTCCTGCCGAAGCGTTTCTTGAGCCACCTGGAGGAAGCAATTTATAATCGTAAACAGATGCAAAGAGAAAAGGCAAAAGATTACATATTATGTATGCAAACCCTCATACGCAAACACCCGCAGCTTAAAACTCTAGACCACACAGACCGGATTTACGATGGGCTACGAGTAGAATACAAGCTCTACGCCAGACGAAGTGACTTTACTACGCTTGATGAATTAATGGACCTCACCGAAGAATACGAAGAGCTCAGGCGAGACGAAACGAAAGTGAGCCGAACAGCCGCTCACTGCCTACGAGATGCGACACCATACGATAAAACCACACATTGCTGGAGGTGCAAAAAACGAGGCCACTGGCGCTATGAATGCCGAAGCCAAGCACGAAAATTTTGCTCACGATGTGGTCTGGACGGCACATTATCCCGCGATTGCCACTGTTTGAACCCACAACCGTATACTCCCTATCCTTCTGATAGCTTGACTGATGGTCGCTATTATATCACCGTAAAGGTCATGGGACGACCGATAAAGGCATTGATCGACACCGGATCTTCACTATCATACGTCGACGATAGCATCAAACAATTTTTAACTGAGCAAAATATTAAACCGCGGCCACACAGCAGGAAAATGCAGCTAGCAGATAACTCTATAGTCGATTGCGAGGACGCGTATCCCATCCAAGTCGACTATGGGCAAAAATCAGTATTTGTCTCAGTCTCCCCATTATCATCACTAGCAGAGCCAATGATCCTGGGAATGGATTTCTTACAACGCAGAGGCATAAAATTAACGATGGACGGTCATGAGCTGGACCACCAAAGCAATGACCAAGCGGGAAAAGTCTCAAGCCTGTACTCTCTTGTCAGACGAGACAATTTAACACCAGAACCAAACGAACAATTATTTAAAAGGGATGCGATGCCTTTGAGCACGAACTATGCGCCGGCAACGATCAAGCGCACCATCGACCGCATTATTAAACCCGAACCACCGAAAATCTCCGAAACCCGAAACATTCGGCCGACTATTCGCTTATCGCCCCTGCCGACACCCTGTCACACAGACGGAAGCTCTGACGTGCCAGAGACCAGGGACGCAGAAGGCGCAACTGATGAAACCGCGCTACCACTACTACAGATAAATCCGTTTCGAAAACACAAGCAGAAAAAAAAAAAAAAAAAATAAATAATAACCTGACAAATCACTCTCCGAAGTGGGGGGGGAGTTGTAACGGTGATCCCCGTTACAAGTTTGCACCCCGCACACTACGCCACTGCCTTACTACACCACTGTGCGCTTAACTCAACCAACAGCCATACCTACACACACACGCACACATACAGCCAGCACATTCAACGTAGTCAACAGCCGAGTCTACATAAACCACACGCAACGCTATAATTCCCAGAAGGTTAATGGCAGCATACGGATAAATAGACCGCGTTGTGACAGACTTCGACACGGCTCGAGAGCGTAGTGCTTTGTACCGTCGCTACTTGCTGGAAACGAGAACAAGTTTGTTCATAGTCGGGTCTTGCCTTAGTCAGTCACACCGAACATCACCGAACATCACCGAACTTCAGCAAACACCGAACATATCCGAACATCGCCGAACATCACCGAACAGCACCGAACTTCAGCGAACACCGAACATCACCGAACATCACCGAACATCACCGAACATCACCGAACCTCAGCGAACACCGAACATCACCGAACATCGCCGAACATCACCGAACCTCAGCGAACACCGAACATCGCCGAACATCACCGAACAGCACCGAACTTCAGCGAACACCGAACATCACCGTACATCGCCGAACATCACCGAACAGCACCGAACTTCAGCAAACGCCGAACATATCCGAACATCGCCGAACATCACCGAACAGCACCGAACGTCAGCGAACACCGAACATCACCGAACATCGTCGAACATCACCGAACATCACCGAACATCGCCGAACAGCACCGAACAGCACCGAACCTCAGCGAACACCGAACATCACCGAACATCGCCGAACATCACCGAACAGCACCGAACTTCAGCGAACACCGAGCATCACCGAACACCGCCGAACAGCACCGAACAGCACCGAACTTCAGCGAACACCGAACATCACCGAATATCACCGAACAGCACCGAACTTCAGCGAACACCGAACATCACCGAACATCACCGAACTTCGCCAAATATCATCGAACCAGCATCGGCAGACTCACCCACCGCTGTAAATTTATCATATTCCTAAAATATTGTGTATTGTAAGAAAGACTTGATTTAACAATAAAACAGAAAATATCGTCTGAGCACGAAAATCACCAAGTCTACTTATTTATTTTGGACAAAAGTTTGAGGGTCTTTTGTTTGACCCTGGAACCGCTGAGCATACCTCAGCCTGTGAACAAAACCCCCATTACAGTATTTAAAATAAATTAATTTTTTAAATTAATTTTTTTCTTAGTGCAGTGTTTTCCTTCATAGCTGTACTTTTACACAAATAAACATTTTTTAGCTTCCAACGTGTTGAAGATGCCGAGATATTGCGAAGTTTCTTAGAAATCAAATCTAATGCTGTCGGTTTCGATGGAATTCATCCAAAGTTTTTCAAATCACTTCTACCCGTACTGCTACCATTTATTAAACACATTTTTAACACAATAATAACTAAATCAGAATTCCCCGCTATTTGGAAACAAGCCAAAATAATTACCATTCCTAAAACTGGAAACGATTACCGCCCAATAGCAATTTTGCCATATTTATCGAAAGTTTTTAAATCGCTTATGTACAAAAGAGACAAACCAATATTTATTATGTAACAAACTTTAAACTGATAGACAATCAGGTTTCCGACCAAAACACAGTTGCGTAACTGCTCTACTAGACGTGTCCGACGAAATACGAAATAATCGAAATGAAGTTACTTTTTTGGTTCTTCTAGATCACTCGAAAGCTTTCGACACGGTCGATCACCAAATTTTATGTTCAAAATTGTCCTACATGTTTAATTTCTCCGAAACAGCCACTCGACTTATGAGTTCATACCTTGCTAATAGAATACAAGCAGTGAATATCGGCTGCGCGACCTCAAGTTTTTTAAGTGTGAACCGTGGAGTACCTCAGGGTTCTATAATGGGTCCGCATTTATTCTCAGTTTATATAAATGACTTACCCTCTATTCTGCATAGTTGTGGCATACAAATGTACGCTGATGATGTGCAATTGTATACTAGCTGTCGCAAGTCTGATGTTCACTATTGTGTCGAAAATCTGAATGAAAATTTACGTAAAATTCATGATTGGGCTTCTGCTAATGGTTTATGCCTCAATCCAAACAAGTCAAAATGTTTAGTTATAGCTAGGAAACATAATTTCACTTCAATTCTACCTGAAGTCATACTAAACGGATCATGTATTGAGGTCGTGAAGTCGGCGAAAAATTTGGGCATTACTTTCAACAGTACCTTGGATTGGACAAATCATGTCAATATCACAGTGGGAAAAATCTTCGGTATGCTCCGCAGCCTGTGGGCTACACAATATTTAACCCCTTTAACATTAGAATGCTACTGGCACAAAACGTATCTCGTTTCCACCGTACTATATGGATCTGAAATTTTCGCTTACTGTGACTCTGCAAGTAAGCGCAAGCTGAACGTTGCTTATAACAACATCGCTCGTTATGTCTTCGGACTTAAACGAACTGACCGCATATTACAGTATGCAAAACAAATATTCAGTTTGACTTTTGACCATGTCCTGAACATGAAGGCGTTAGTCTTCTTGCATAAAATCATTTTACTAAGGAACCTCTTTATTTATATGAAAAATTAAAATTTTTAAGATCTCAGCGCGGTAACAACTTGGTTCAACCTAGACACGCCTGCTTGGCATCAGAACGGCAGTTTTTTGTTAATTCTATACGTCTTTGGAACTCGCTTCCATTCTCTTTACAGCGTATTTACAATGCAACCTTGTTTAAATCTAAGCTATCAGATTATTTGTCTTCACTTTAACTTAAGCTATATTATTTCGTTTTCTTTTTTTTCTCTCCTTTAATCTCCTTTTAATATTATTCTTTTAATTTTTCCCCGTTTTTTAGTTTTTTGTTTGTCTTATTATTTATATTTGTTATAAATCTCAGTTATTACCTTTGGTTCAATTTTAAAAAATTGTTATTGTTTTAACTTTTTCCCATATGTAATTTTAACTTTAAATTTTAATCAAGATTATGTTTTATATCTCATATTTTTGTGTTGATATTATCGCCATATATGTAATCGGTGCTTAATTATAAGTGTATTCTTGCAAGCGCTTACATTTAATTAATTAAATAAATAAATAAAATAGAATAAAAACATTGAAAAATCCATTTCATTTGACAGTGAAAAAGTCATTAATTTGCTGCTTATGAAAACATAAAAATTGATAATTTAAAAATTATATTTTGAATAAATAGTTTGAGAAAACAAACAACATTCTGAAATACAATCTTTTTGAATGCAGGTATTTGCCGTATAAAGTGCTTTGAAGTAACACGAAGAAAATCCTTCGTCCACATTAAGATATTAACAACAGCAATGGATTTGTATTTTTTTCCAAAACTACCTTAATATTAAAATTCTAAAATGTTTTTGACTTCTGACAAATGATTCATCTGTCTGTAACATACAAGAAAAACAACACGAAAAAAAGCATTCTCCGAAAATAGCAATAAATTTTCATTTTATTAACACTCGAACTACTTTCGATATGTTGAAAATTCAAAATTTTCTTAATTAAATCAAATTAATTAAACTTGTTTCATTGGACTTGACAACATGCTGCTGCATCTTGACAAACATGCAGAAGGGTATCCTGATGGCACCGCGTAATAAAAGCAAAGGAACAATCAAGGATGAAAAGCAAAATAAAAAAAAAAATAAAAACAATAACATGCAGTAATAACAATGCACACTAAAAATGACATTACCAAATTGTTCACACGTCCCATGTTGTCTAGCAGAAGTTTCCCTTCTTTGAGCCAAGGTTGCGACATGCAACAGACGTTTGCTATTTTGTCTGCATCTTTAATGTTTTTGTAAGTGTAACATTTGTGTGTAGTTTTTGTTTTTTTGTGTTTTTGTTGTCTGTTTATTAAATTTGTGCGCACCCTTTGACAGTGTAGTCCTCAATTCAACTGTCCGCTTAACCCCTCCGATATGCGCCTTTCGCTAAATAAGGCCGCTTTTAGGTAATATCGGATGCAAGCCAACCCTTGGCTATAACGTTTTGTTTTTGTTTATGTCTGTCAAAAAAATTGTTCGATGTTTCTTTTCGTCCTGCTAATTTTATTAATCATTCTATCACAACATCAATTTTTTAATCCTTTATCTCATAGATGCAATGTCTTGCTTCAAGCTTGTCACGAAAGCGCCAAATTCTTATTTGGGATTTGTGAAAATAAAGAATTTTCGAATACCTGCACTTTCATATTTTCGCCCACACTTTGGTTCACTTTTAGTAATAACTGCTTAAATGAAATAAATTAAAAAATTTACACTCGAGTAGTTGTGCCCCATGATGTGGAAGTCGGCCATAGCTGTTAAAAATTAAAATACGCAACATTTATTCATATGCAAACACGCAAGGACCAAAGGGTTGATTTTAACAGCTCTCGCATGCTGGATGTTTGTTATTGATTTTAAGTTTTTTCCAGATATATGTTTTTAAAAAATGATTAATATACAGATAACATATCGCACACTAAATACAAAACAGTCACAACTCAAAATTTTCAAAATCGACTTTTTGTCATAAATCAATTCACAATACACATCTCTAACTACTGCAAAAAATTCTTTACCATCACTTTCTTCTTTAGCTGGAAAAATGCAGTTATGTCTGTTTTAATGATAATTGCATTGCTTCTGTACTCTCAACTAAAGAGTTCTATTTTGAGTTGTGTCTAGGTGTTCTAAATGAAATGACATGGTATGTTACACATAAAGTGTTTTATTTTAAGTTGTGACAGTTTTGTTGAAAGAAGTAAACAAAATTATCGAGTATTATTTCGAATTGTGCTCCTATAGCTGAAAAAATTAAGTAAAATTGAATGTGTTATTTTGATATGTGTCATTTTTGTTGAAATAATTTTGACTAACAATAGTTTTATCCAAAATTTACATATCAAATAGATACGAGCACTGCCATTTGTTTATTCATGCTTGGTTATTGTTGTGAAACAGCGTGCGGCAGTGAAATTTTTGAATTTTAGGGTGCCTCGTGCTTTTTTGACGACACTAAAACAGTCGTAACTTTTTAACCGACTTAATTCGTTGTTTTTTTTTTGGTTTGTTTGTTAAACTTTTTAAAAAATGTAAAATTTACAAAGAAAAAAAATTAAAGACACATTTTTAATCAATAATTCTGCAAAGTTCTACAAAAAAAAAAGTAAGAGTCACGTGATAACTTTATTCTTCTGCAGACTATTTTGACCAAATCAAGATTTTGATGATTTTTATTAAAAGTTATTTCTAATAAAGCCATTATATACCAAAAAATTGAGTTTTGTTTATTTTATTTTATTTACCAGTATATTTTTAGAATTAAATCAATGAAATTTTCTTTTATCCATCTCAAAAAAAACTTTGTCTTTAAGGTCACAAAATTTATATTCTGTTTTAAATTCAACTCTTTGACACATTTTGTATTTTTTTTTATGCATAAAATTTTCGAATATTTTTAATGAATTGTGTAAAAATCGTTGGTAACCAGAAGCTTGATATTCTTAGTCTTAAAAAAACACTAAATGTATGCTCAGGACGTTAGAATAACGTCTATGTATGCGATCAAAGTTTAAATTCGCTCTCCTAAAATTTTAAGCTTGTGGCATATGGGAGAAATAAGATATTTATTTATAATTTAATTTTTTAGTTGTGACCTTTGACGAAAATGACGTGCCCAGATATAGAAAGGAATTCAAGCATGTCCAGTCTTATGGATGAAAATAGTTTCCATGACTTTAGCTACTCTGGTAGTGAATTTGTCGTGTCAGAAACTAATGAAAGTAGCATCACAGAAGATTTTTCTGAAGAAAAAGATGTATGTATGGGTTTTTTAAAAATGAAAGCATTTTTTATCAGTTAAAGAGGCGCAACTTGAATTTTGATCGAAAAATTTCAGTTAAAGTGTCATAACTCCGAAATGTTTTTATTTGCATAATCCTGATATAAAATGACGAAAAATTGAGCTAAACTTTTTTCTAATAAGTACGAAGCTTTACTTTCAATTTAAAAAAAAATATAATTTTTATGTTTTTTAGTAAGTTTCTTACTTAAATGCATGTTAACTAGGAGATTTTAAAAATTAAACCGTTTTTTATCAGTTAAAGAGGCGCAACTTGAATTTTAATCGAAAAATTTCAGTTAAAGTGTCATAACTCCGAAATGTTTTATTTGCACAATCCTAATATAAAATGACAAAAAAATTAGCTAAACTTTTGTCTAGAAAGAATAAAGCTCTCCTTTCAATTTAAAAAAATGTTTTTTAGTAATTTTCTTACTTAAATGCTTGTTAACTAAGAGATTTTAAAAATTAAAGTAATTTTTATCAGTTAAAGAGGCACAATTTGAGTTAATATCACTAGTCGTACGAAAAAATTTCAGTTAAAAAGTCATAACTCAAAATTATCCCTTATTTCTACAATTATAATATAAAATTAAAAAAAATATAGCAAAACTTTCTTTAAAATGGGGTTTATGCATTGTGGATCCAAATTTGTTTATAGAATTGCAATCGTTTGATCTTAAACAGTTTTTTGCTTCTCCTGAAAATTTATGTTTTTTGAGTTGTGACTGTTTTGTATTTAGTGTGCGATATGGGCGAAAATTTGGACTGCCACTTTACAATTGTACACATGAGAGTGGAACGATGCCTCAGCGCTTAAACTGTTAAGGGCATTTTTGAAGATAATCATCTGATATACAATTTTGTTGTAAGCGTATTTTATATTCGACGTAGAGGAGCAGAGATATTGGCGAATGACCGATTTCGATGAACTTTGAACCCAAATATCTTCTAACGCGTACATGGTATCAAAAGGAACTCATGAAAGGTTGTTAATTATGACTTTATTAAGAGGTTTGCATCAAAAAAATTGGGACGTAAATTTTTCGATTTCAGATTAAAAACAAAAATTGTTGTGAAAAAGAATTTGACAATGAAATACAAAACCCCTCGGGCAAAGTCAAAAGTTATGTAGCAGAAAAAACTAACTTAAAAAATTTATGATGCCGATGATGCTTTTGTTCTTACATTTCGTTTCGCTCTAGTACATATACATTGGATAACAAATATTATTTTTCTCGAATTTTAACGCAGTGTGACGAAATCGACAAAAAAAAAAAGAAGCACAATCAAACTTTATGTCTGTTGTCTTACTCTAAAGTTTTAGTCCAATTTACCAGTTTTGCAGGTTTTAGTCCGAGAGTAAGAAATTTCCCCTCACTGTCAAACGTTGCAAGTTTGAGTCCGAGAAATTTCTTCTGGGAAAAATGGTATAAGTGTCAAACTCCTTAAAATCAGCTGTTTACAAGTTAGCAAGGAAATTGCAAAATATATAAAGTTATTTGAAATAAATAAAAACTATTGGAATGGAAACCAGAAGCATGTTAAATTGTAAAAAACTTAGTATAAATGTTAATTTGAGAATTAATTTCAATATTGTTATGCATATGAATGTGAAAATTTTTCTTCATTTCAGCAAACGATTTTATTTGACAGTTTACACAATTTTAGTCCGAAAAACGTTCCCGTACTTTTTTGTATTTTCATCTATTTTTGAGAGATTTTTTTCTTATTCATAACATTAACATTTTTAGTCCAAAAAGTACGGGAACAGAGCTTTTATAGATATTCTTGGAGAGAAACATGTTGAGTGTCTATCGCACATGATTTGACTTCTGCATGTCATCACATTTTTTTTTCAAACTTATTTTTGAAGTTTCAAAACAATTCAATTTATTTTTGAAGTTTCGAAATTCGAACAATTTTGTTGTGTCTTTGAATTTTTACAGCCTTGTTGAAAATGAAAAACAAAATACCTTTTCTTTTAGATAGAATTTTGCGTAAAACAAGGATTTGTAAAAAATTTTACGAAATGGGAGCATTCATAGGAATTAGTTTTTAGCTAAAAAAAAAAGATTGCCGCCATTTAGCGAAATATTAACCGATTTCGATGTTCTTGAGTTCAACGGAAAAGTATTTTACATGCATTTAGTTTTTGTAAAAACTAAATATCTATATTGGAATACTATTTAACCAAAATTAACAAAAACACAGTTTTTTTTTAAGTTACAGAAAAGTACTAGAATTTGTTTCGCTACACGCTTCATTTTGTATATAATCGGATTTCTTTCTACATAGCCTTATTTCACCCAAAATTCTACGGAAAAGAAACGGATTTTATTTTTAATTTTGAACAAGGCTGTATTGTTAAAAATTCAATGAATGTCGGCACAACAAAATTCGAACACTTCAACTTTAAAAATAAATTTAGAAACAATTGTGACACTCAACATTTTTTATTAAGAATATCTATAAAGTTTGGTTGTGCTTTTTTTTGTCAATTTCGTCACACTGTTTTATAATTAAAAAAAAAAGAGTATTTGTTATCAAATTATTAAGTCGGCTTGTTTTTACCGTGAGTGCACTTATAATCATATAGTATCGCCTGTGGCTGAAATTCGACCAACCCTCTGAAATGTTAATCGTTTTTTCTAGTTCTGAGGCATGACCTTGCTTTAAGAAAATGTGTTGTGCTAAGAAAATTTCATGTTTCAAATTATCTCACTAATTTTGATGTAAAAACAGTCGAAATTTTTTTAAGAATATCTGTAAAAACATTACCCTTAAAAACTTTCGAACACCGTTATTTTTCACATCAGGGCTTTTCTTATAAAAATTCGTTATACTGAGAAAAGCTATAGTTTCCAAGATATCGCCATTACTCTGATGTCAAAATAAAGGGAATTTTTCAGAATTTACTTTTTATAAGAAATTTCACCATCACAATATATATATACACTTGTTACATACAAAAATGCTTATTGTAGGGTATTCGTAAGAGATAGCGAAAAATGTTTTTTGTACATTGTATAAATGTCGAAAATTTTCTCTTACACCATGTTCTTCCATTTTTTTATAGTTTAGGTTTTACTTAAGAAATATTCTTTAAACGCTAATATTTCAGGTCAAAGGTCACAAAAATATTTGGTGAACTGCTTCTTCCTACTCTAATTTCTTTAAAAAAAATTATCAAAATTGGTTCAGAAACACGGAAGAACTGTTTCTCCCACGCAAATTTCTATATAAATACCAAAATGGCTTAAACATAGATTTCTGTATGTAACTTTGGAGTGGTTTGAAATATTTGAACATTTTTTTCACAGAAATTATTTTTTAAGCTGTATAACTTTGTAAAAAATGTAAAAACAAAATTTTGAAAAATTAAATTTCCATCAAAAAAATCATTGGGGTAGGTAGCTCATGAATTTCGTGATAGAAACCGTTTATTGAATTATGTGTCAAAATGAGGCAATTTTTGCAAATAAATGATATGTCATATGAAAGAGTGTGAAAAAAGAAAATGTAATAAGAAAAAAGTAAAGCAGTGAGGGGACTTCCGATCGAAGCAAAAACCTATACATAAAATATTAGTGTTTATTGGAAGACTTTGTCCTGCCACGGAACGCCTTACTGCTATATAAGAATTTTCATGCTAATCGGAAAAAAAATTTATATTGTATTTTCACCCCCTCAGCCTTTGATTATTTCTTTCAAAATAATTTTTATTCAGACAGCATTTTTATTTTATACTTACACCAAACTATAATATTTCATTTAAATTGAATATTGTTGACATAAAAATAAAATACAGGGATCACTATTGAATAAAAAATAATCCTCAAAAAGGATATTTAATTTTTTTCTTTCAATGTATACATATACAGTGTTGCGCAAAACAATAGGAATAAAATAAGTGCGCTGCAACAAAATCGTGTATCTTTTTTAATATTGGGGCACAAAAAAAATGATTATAGGAATCAAAGCATATATTCATACATCATAAATAAAACAAATCAAATTCAAATTTGGTTTTGTTTTTTTTATTATATTTAAAATTAATGTGACTACATTCAATTTGTCTGTGAGCAAAACAAAAGCAACATAACTTGAAAAATGTAAACAGAGAACAGAAGTACGAAGAATTATTGGTAAAAGTTCCGTTATTGTAAAGCACGTGTTGTTAGTAAGTCATAAACATTTAAATTTAGTTTTTTTTTGTGCTAGTTGTGACATTGACTGTTCCATTTATAATGGCACGTTTTAAATACTGTGAAGCTCAAAAATTACAAATTATTTCCGAATATAAAAACAAAAATTCGCAAATATCTAACGTGAAACAGTTTGATATTAATCGGTCAATAGTTTGCAGATTAATAAAGAAATATACCTTCACAAAAGACGTAACAACGGTACATTAAAGAGGGCGACAGCGGAAGACATCGCTGCGTGATGCATAGAGAAACGAAATGCATTTGCCACATCCAAAGAAGTTGTTCGGACACTTGATTTAGATATCCACCACAGCACTGTTTAAAGACGAGCCGTTGAGAACGATTAAAGAAGTTAGAGACCGGCAGAGAAATCTTTGCTTACAGCTAAGCATAAAAAAGAAGGTGAGGTGTTACAATTTAAACAATTCTGTCTGAAATTGTAACAACTAGTTGCAATTTATTGTTTTTTAGACTCAGTCTTCCAAAAGAGCACCTAAATTGGACCGTTCAAAAATCGAAAACCGTTTTTTTAGCGATGAATCAAAATTCAACTTTATTAATTCAGATGGGATGTGCACGGTACGGCGCCACCCAGGTACACGACTTGAAGCCCGAAACTGCAAAATAAATTTTAAACACGGAGGCGATGGCATTATGGTCTGGACTTGTTTTTCCTATAATGAAGTTGAACCATTTCAAAATATCGATGGAATTATGGATCGATTTGTATATAATGACATTTCAGAAATCAAGATGCGACCACATTCAGAGTGGAATATGTCGCTTCAGTGAACGTTTCCTCTTGACTCCTCTGAATGCGGCCAATGTGTGTGACACACGTTCTCCATACTGTTTTCTTTTGTTTGACATTCGATGGTCGAAACACAAAATGTCACTCCTACCTTTTACTTATTATACCATGGTCCCAGTCAGAGAATATGCTGGCGACATTTATAAAACTACAAATGTTTTTATGTTGGTCATGAAACTCAAATACACGCTCATGGTTATTTTCTACCAGGCACTCAGCAAATGCAGCAAGCAAAACAAAATTAGACAAGGTAGTGTTAGGGCGGAGACCGAAACTTTCAAAACGTATTTGACATTTCATACAAAATCTGTAACCAATGAGAATGCAATATGAAAGCAGGAATTGGCAAATATATCGAAATAGATGAGTTTGACAGTTATGGTCACTTAGACAGAGAACACATTCAGCCCTAACACTACCTTGTCTAGTTTTACTATGGCAGCAAGCAGCCATCAATAAGTTTATTGCTGACAAATAGTTCCTTCATAAGGAAATCATGAAGGATATTTACTGTTTTTCTGTCAATGTATATGAAGATCTGTAGCTGAACCAAAATACATTTACAACAACAATTACCAAACAAATCTATTACAACGACGAACAGAGAAGAGCAGTTGCGCAACGGTAGAGGGGATGAACCTAATTGGCGGCGGAAAGTAAACAGCACTTTGCTTGCTGTTTTTTGTTTGCCTGGTATCAAGATCTCAAGTGGAGGCATTAAAAGATACTTCACGGCCAGCCAAACAAAAACGAAATATCAAAAATTTTAAATTTATTTTATTTTAGCCTACAGCTTAGCCTACAGCTACACAAAACATAAACAAAAATTAAAACCAGCTCGATTTTTAGCTCTATTTCTGATCTTAATATGCTGCCAAGTTTCAAGCATTTTTTATCAAAACGAACATAAACCGCATTCAGCACAGACAACTGTTGTGAACTGTAATGGTAGCGCTACCTTAGTTCATGATGTTTTTCTCTGAATGTGTTGCTACTGTACACGTCAGAATTTAGATTCAATTTAATTTTTATGTAAATTTAATTCAATTGCAAAGGTTTCTCACTTAAATTTGCTGCACTCTTTCTGTGTTTATTAATTTAACAGCGTCAGTAACAGCATCTGACAGTTAAGCAAACAGTTGTGTTCATGTAGCATAGAATTTGTTCGCTCGATTAAAAGGCGTTCGCTACTTTATCAGTTTTAGTTAGCGCTACCAAATTTGTACCATTCAGCGAATTTTTACACAACAGTTGCCAACTGTTGTCTACGCTGAATGCGGCCATAGTTGGCAAACCTAAATAACTATTCATTTTCGTATTTTGACGTATCGCCACTCAATAGGCGTTTTAGTATTTCTGTTTTCTTTTGTTATTGTTCTTAAAACAGCTGTTTTAAGACTGGTGACAAATTGTTATAAAGTTGAACGAACGTTTTACTGAGATTTGATCTGATCTAGTGCCTCGGGAATGCAGCTAATGTTGCGCAGCGTAGCCATGTTATTGATGGTTGCTTGCTACACTTGCTGAGAGCCTGGTCAAGATCTAAGAGCGTCATTTAAAAACCAACTCGCTGTCTGTATTGATGACGAGAGTTACTCGGAAAATCAAGATGACGCAAACCAAAGATTTACCCTCTGCCAAAATCGTTCAACGCACCTAAAGAAGTTTTCACTTCAAAAAAATAATGGTGACCTAGGATACGATGGCTCATACGATGCAAATCACTTTTTGAAAAATGTACTCAAATGCATTTTTCAGTAGATGTTCTAATGAGAAATATTAGAAAATATAGAAATGAATTATTGGAAATGAAATATTAACTACTAAGAGTGTTAAAATTTGTGAATTTCACTACTCGAAGCAATTGGATTGCAGTGCAATATAACATTTTTTGCACTGATATATATATAGGAGTGGCATTCAGCTCATCTTTTTCTTTTATCGTATGGAGTTTTCCAAATCACGTGTACTCGGCCATCTGCACGTTGAAGATTTAACATCTTACAATTTCAAATCTCCTTACTGTTTTTCTTCAATGCCTTGTTCTTGAAATAAAAGTAATTGTGCAGCAATTTGACCTTTGAAATCAATTTGTCCACAAAGGCGAACCGCAGCACGGTAGTTAAATACAGTATTGTTATGTAGATCTGCACCACCCATGTTTGTTGCAGTCATTGACACGCTCCGGCTATCAGAATGAAGTTTGAAATAACGATGAGTTCTGAATTGTCTTGCCAGCGCGCAACGAATAACCTGTACAGAGAGGCCAGTTGCAAGGATAACATTTGCCGGTTTGATCTTACTGTTCCAGTTGCCCGAAAATTTTGTTCACTGAGTAAGCAAAACAAATAGTACGACGAAGAAAATTACAGCAGTATACGCATATGGCATGATTTTCTGGACTTGTAACTGATTCCAACAATTGCAAGATAAAAGATGCTCCCAAGCAAGTGGACTAGCTTCAAACAGATAGCCAGTGCCAGAACAAAGACACCAGTATTTAAAACAAAAACGTATTGGCTTACCACGGATAAACATCGTGTGCAGTTGTGCCTTCCAAAGTAGAGAATCATTTATTCATCTATGAATAAATAAGTTGTGAATATACCAAAAAAAAAAAAAAGATTTAATGCTCGCGAAAATAATTTCACTTTTTCTTATAGAAACAAAATTATTTTATACCAGCTGATATACCCGGTGTTACTCGAGAGTCATTTATATAAACATTTTAACATAAACTTCTCGATTAAATGATTTTTTAAAATCGGGAATAATGAAAAACATGTTGAATTTTATTTTATTTAATTTTATTTATCCACCGTTTGCTAGGTAATTGAACGAACATTGATCCAAAAAAGTTTAGGAAAATTTTTGTTGTTGGTGGTTCCATCTCTTGCGGTGAGCTAATTGAATTCAAAGAAGCGGTACGTAAAACAGATTTTAAAAATTAAAAAGAATTTTTATATTTACTCAATCTTAAAGCAAGCACAATTACCTTTTCAACAAAATAAAAATTATGGTGGGACTCAATGCGTCCTTGAGATATGGGCATTTTAACGTCTAAACAAAGATTTATATTAAAAAACATATTGAACTTTTTAACAAAAAAAAAATGTTAATGAAATATGTTAAAAACAGCAGAGTTATTGGCATTAAAAGTAAAAACTTCGATTTTCATATAATTTTTTTCTCATTATTAGCTATCAATGTTTTATGAAAATTCGTTGTGCTAAAAATGATTGTACCTACTAAAATTTCTAAAAAAAACTGGCAGTACTGCATTATTTTACTTTTTAAAAGTTTGGTAGCAATAGCATTTTCGCAAAATATTTCGCAAAACTTATCTGCTAGCTGCATAAGAACATCAGATATTCTTCTGTAAGCAGAAAATAGCGCCACCTGTCTGTAATCCCAATCGTGTGGGGTTAAATTTGAAGAAACTTTTGAAAAAACATAATTCAGCTATTCAACGCAAGGTGTACGTATAGTTTGTACCCACACATCTTACACATGTAACGCCATCTATCTGTGAATTTAACGCACAGATCAAAGCTAATGAAATAATTGTGCTGACCAGATGCGCATATGTTTTTTATAACGCCATATAGCTGAAACTGATTACATGAAAATATTAACTTTTACAGCATTCTTATTCACAGTCATCTTTTCGATAAAATTGTGATATATATACAACATTTAAAGTACCACTGATAAAGAACTAATTGACAACGGTGACACAATAGTGAGAACAAATAGAGCCATCACAACAACACAAATTTTAACAAGAAGGGAGCGGGGGGTGGGGAGGCAACACATAAGTAAGTTTGATCACTATAAAGAAAATTTTATATAATCCAAAATGTTCGTAATTACTTTAGACACACTACTGCATTCTTAGAGATATATGGGGACGTTCAAACTATATAGATAATTTTAACACAAAACTAAGTTTTATTAATAGTCTGATATGAAAAAATAGATTTTTAGCCATAGCTTTTGATTGGGGTAATTTTTTTTACATAAATTATTTTTGAGACTTGACTTTTTTGTAAAAAATATAAAAACAAAATTTTGGAAAAAATAAATTTCGCGAAAAAAATCAAAGGGGGTACCCTTGTTGTTTTGATGACAAAAACAGTAAAATAATTTTTGCGCTTAGCTGGAAGAATTTTTGCAAATAAATGCTATGTCATATAAAAGGTAGCGAGATGTGCAATTTTTAATTGATTTCGTTTTTACAACAACAACAATTTTTGAGTCATTTTTTGAGTAAAAAGTCAATATTTTGGACCTTTTTTGACATAATCATAAAACATATATATACTGACTTAACGGTACAGTTCAACCTATTTGAAGTGAAGTGAAGTGATTTTATTGAACTTTTGAACAAAAAAAATTTGAATGAAATATATTAATGGACAGCGGAGATATTTGCATCGAAAGACCAAACTTTGATTTTCATGTCGTTTTTTTCTCATTCTTAGGCGACGATGTTTTATGAAAAAGTCGTTATACTGAAAATTTCTCCAATTTTGAAGATATGTGAATGTTTTTGATGTCAAAATAACAAAAAAATTTTAGAATTAAATACACAAAAATCTCCGATACTAAAAAGTTTTATAATATCAAAATTACCGTTAGTTGAAAAATTTCAGAGGGGGCGTGGCAAAAACTAAATATGGAACATTTTAAGTTTGTATAAAGGTCAAACAAACAAACAAACAAACAGAAAATGAGTTTTATTACTATAGATAATCTTCAAAACTACTGAAAATAATTTGAATAAAAACATGAATAGTAAATATTTTAGTTTCCATTAAATTTTTTTTGAATTAACAACTAAACCGCGAATAAAACCGCGATCGCGAGAAAATGCTCAATTTCGTTGCTATGCATTTCATGGCTCACTAGTACAACTGATTTGCATGCAACTGTGCAAACGCCAGTGTTGCGTTTTCGCAACAGCTATTTTCAGCATAGCGTCTTGATTTCAAAAACATGTTTTGCTATATTTTTCCAAACAAAATTGGTTAATAAAAAAAAATTGTTCAACTATTTATTTTAGGGCAATTTTCGCAGGAGTCCTTTTTTAGACGTATTTTATATAAGGAGCTTTGCAACCCTGGTAAGCTAAATTTCGATAAACAATAAAAAAAAATCTTAAGGAGAAAACTCCAAATAATAATTTCGTGTATCATTTATAGCTCTCGGAATTTCAGTTATTTTTTTAATATTCATCAAAGTTGGTGTTGCGAAAATGCAACAGCGGTACAAAATGGGTTAATGTTAATGTATTAAAATCGTATAAGGTAGTTTTATTGCGAGAGTAAATAGAATACATAAATATGGAGGTGTATTTTCAGCCATAAAATAGTTAAGACCAGGGACCGTACCGGTTATGGTTTTTATCAAAATAATCAGATGTTAACAGTTATCATTTAACTTTCATTTTTTCCGACAAAAATACTAGTTATTTTATGACTCTTATTTTTTCGGGCAAAAATAACTGTTAGTTTTGACTTTTATTTTTTAGGTCAAAAATAACTGTTATTATGTGCCTTTTATTTTTTCGGTCAAAAATATCAGGCAATTAGAATTTTTTTAAAGGCCGCTTGAACAATTTGCACAAATTTGCGCACATTTTGAGCTATAACACTTTTTTAGTTTTAATAGTATTTATTTTATATAGTCAAGCGGTCTTTGAAAAAATACAAATTGCCTGATATTTCTGACCGAAAAAATAAAATACACAAAATAACTGTTATTTTTGACCTAAAAAATAAAAGTAAAAAGAAACAGTTATTTTTGTCGGAAAAAATAAAAGGCAAAAAATAACAGTTAAATTTAACTTTTATAGTAACAGTCAAAAATTTAAAAGGGGTTTAGTATTTTCGAAGCTGCTACCATTACGATTATAATGGTTTATTTAAAAAAGTTCAGTGGCAACTTTTTCGTTATGCCTTTTTCAGATGAAATTGTAAAAAAACAGTTATTTGCGGTCCCTGGTTAAGACACATAATTTATTAAAAGAATTATTTAAATTTTTTTTTATCTATGTCCACTTCAGAGTAGGTAAGCCACCTACTAAGTGTAGAAAAATTATAAATTATTTAGATTGCATTCCTACTTTAGAGTAAAAACGGCACCTATATATTTTAGAAAAATCAACTATGTATTTTGATAGCATATCTCTACTTTAAGGTAGAAAAAACGTACATATTTTACAAAATTTGTGTAATTATTTAGATTTTTTGATTTTAAATAGCGACCAATGAGAATTATAATTTTTATACTGACTAAAAACTGCAAATATTATTATTATTATCATAAAATTAAATCTGAAACCTACCACCATCCGGAAACTTGAACCTCGGAGGCATGAGTGAAAGTCCAACAGCTTATTTTATATTCGACCATCGCAATTATTAACTGAACGTCACTTACTTTGCTTTATTAAGAATGAAGAATAGTCTTCAGTTGTGGGTTCAAACCCCAACCGGGGCAAAAAACTTGTTTTTTTTTGTGTAATATGTTGGTTTTTTTATACAAAATTTTTCTAACGAATGTTAGAAATGTTATTTTTATCATAGCTTTGTGATAAGGATTTTATGTGCAAACAGTGGTGGATTAACCCTAGGGAGTGAGTGGGCTCTAGCCCACAGCGGCACATTTTTAGGGGCGGCAAAATTTGACAAAAACAATAAAACATTTCGTTTTTTTGCTAAGATTATAAAAACGTAATTTAAAAAAGCTAATGGGCCAACAAAAAAATTTACTCCGAGATATGAATGGGCCAAGAAAAATTTAGAGTGGAGACTTTTTTACAATCTATATATATAAAAATGGATGTATTTATGTGGGTATGTGGGTATGTGGGTATGTGGGTATGTGGCTATATCACGTATAGACTCTGAAACCGCTGAACCGATCATTATGAAATTTTCAGGGAAACTGAACCCACATCTTGAGAGTGTTCCTGTGAGGTTTGGTAACGATTGGACAGGGGGGCGTGGTACCTCCCATACAAGCCAAATTTGCTCCATCGATCACAAACAAAAAAAGGATACATATCAGACGGTTTCAATCGTAAAAAACTAAGATTTGGTAATTTTGTTCAGATGGTTACTGTCGGTAAGTGGACAAAAAATGGGCGTGGTTGTCATATAAATACGCCCACTTTTTCAAAATCATGGCAATTCCAGAGTTCTATACACTTTTACAGTGAAACTTGCTGTATAGGTGCTCCAAGAGGCGGTTACTATATATAAATGTTTTCACGCCTACTTTTACCGCCCACAAATCGATATCTATATACATAAAAAGCAAAACGATGTGTGTCTGGCTGTGTGATGTCTATAGACTCCAAAACTACTTAACCGATTGACCTGAAATTTTGGCAGCCGATTTGTTTCAGGTACGATATGGTTGAGGGGAAAAATGTGCCACACCTCCCCTTTTACCGCCCCCAAATCAATAAAATTGTTATATTTCAGTCAGTTTGGGTCGTATAAGGCTAAAATTTTGCAATTTAGTATGTACGGTTACTGTCGATAACTGTACTTAAAATGGGTTTCCACGCCCCTTTTTACCGCCCACAAAGAAATGAAAATGCTTTATTTCAGACGGTTTTGGTCGTATAAGACTTAAATTTAGTACTTTGGTTTGTGTAGTTACTGACAGTAACTGTACGAAGAATTGGTTTCCACGCCCTTTTTGCGCCCACAAATCAGTGAAAATGCTATATTTCAAGCAGTTTTGGCCGTATGAGACTAACATGTGATACCTAAGTTTGTATGGCTACTTTCGGCAACTGAACTAAAAAAAGGCGTCATCGCTATATAGCCACACCCACACCCACTTTTTGAGAAATCATTAAAATTGAGTTTGTACGGTTACTGTCAGCAACTGTACTAAAAATTGGTTTCACGCCCCCCTTTTACTGCCCACAAACCAATGAAAACGTTTTATTTCAACGGTTTGTATCGTGTTGGACAAAAATTACTCTCGGCAAGTGCACTAAAAATAGGCCTGTCCCACTTTAGTTAAACTCACTTTTCAGGGAGTTAGCGTCGAGTGAAGTAAAGTGCGCCAGTCTTAACCTAAATTGAGCTGAAATTTAGGCAGTCGATTTGTTTCGATTACGAGATGGTTCAAGGGAAATATTTTCCCGCACCCCTTTTTACCGCTTGCAAAACAACAAAAATGCAACATTTCGCACGGTTTTGATCGTATTAGACTAAAATTTGGTTATTTAGTGCATATGGCTACTTTCGGCAGCTATACTGGAAATGGTGAATATATTTTGCATTTCTTGACATTTTCGTATATGGCAGTAAGGTGGTCTGTGGCAGAACAATGTCTGCCGAGGAGAGTGAGTGCTCCTGTGAGGTTTGGTAACGTTTGGACGAGGGGGCGTGGTACCTCCCATACAAGCCAAATTTGCGCTATCGACCACAAACCAAATAAAGGATATATATCAGACGGTTTCGATCGTAAAAACTAAGATTTATTAATTTTGTTCAGATAGTTACTGTCAGTAACTGTACAAAAAATGGGCGTGGTCGCATTAAATATACTCCCACTTTTTCGAAACAATGGCAATTCCGGAGTTCTACACATTTTTATAGTGAAACTTGCTGTGCAGGTGTAGCGTACCGTTTCAGTGATACAATTTTATGGGAGTTGGACAAGTAGGAGGGGCACCTCTCATTCAACCCAAATTGGTGATATCGAATTGCTTTGAAGTTATAGGTTGACAGCGTCAGAATTCAGTATTCGCCCTCAATTTATACATGCAGTTTCATTAATTAAATTTTATGGGCGTACGAAAAGGGGGCGTGAAACCTCCTATTTAACCCAAATTAAAGATATCAAGCGACCTATAATCTTTGGGATTATAGGTCGCACAGTTTTTGAATTCAGTATTGGACCTCATTGTACACATGTAATTTTATTAATTACATTTTATGAGCGTTGATCAAGGGGGAGTGGCACCTCCCATACAACAAAGATTTGTGATATCGAATAGCTTTGGAGTTCAAGGTCGCACAGCGTCGGAATTCAGTATTTGACCAAAATTTACGCATGCAGATTTACTGATAAATTTTTTTAGAGTTTGTCGGGGAGGTGTGACACCACCAACTTAACCCAAATTTGCGATATCGAATAGCTTTGGAGTTATAGGTAACTCAGCCTCGGAATTCAGTATTCGACCTCAATTTACACATGCAGTTTCATTGGCAAAATTTTATGGGCGTAGGGAAAGGGGAGTGGCACCTCCCATACAACACAAATTTGTGTTATCGAATAGTTTTGGAGTTATATGTCGAACAGTTTTGGTATTCGGTATTCCACCTCCGTGTACACATGCAGTTTAATTGATTACGTTCTATGAGGGGTGATCAATAGGGCGTGGCACTTCCTATACAACCCAAAATTGTTATATCGAATAGCTTTGTGGATATAGGTCGCACAGTCTCGGATTTCAGTATTTGACCTCAATTTAGACATGCTGTTTAACTGATAACATTTTATGGGCGTTTGACAAGGGAGAGTGGCAGCAACGCTCCGGGTTTCAGCTAGTTTTAGATAAAATAAGCAAAGATTTGACTAAACGAGTTTCCAGATATAAAAAATTTACGAAAATTATGAAGTCTTAGAATGTTTAAGTAAAATAATTTTACCCAAGAATGCACTTAATCCTGCTATGATTACCTTATAAGAAGTCGCTTACAAGTTTACCATACGCCTTTCAGACGTGTCATTGTTTTCGTGGCTTAATGTTATGTTAATAGCAGTTAAACAATTTTTTTTGTACTTACATGACTTTATTACAAATTCCTTTGTTATTCAAACTCATTTTACTATAATTTTTATTATAGTTTTTATATATAAGAACTTACAGTGAAAGCATTTTATGATCGAAAGACCAAAAAAATTTAGAAAGCATAAGTCTCGCAGACTTAGGTTATCAAAGCAGGGTTAAAATATGAAAAAATGTTACCCTTTATCTTAAGAAGACAACGGTCTATCAGAATGCATTAATTTTCAAGAATATATAAAAGAAAAGTTACATTAATTTCCGCGTAACAAAGAAAAATGCACTTAAACTGAACCACCATAAAATAATTGTTGCAATGCTTATGTGAAAACACCAATCATAATCAAGAAAATATAATAACCCAGCAGCGGATTTGCCAGTGGCTACCATAGAACTAATACAGAATAAATTACCAGGTAAGGAAGCATTACTTTTTTCAAAAAGTAATGCGTCTGCATATAGCAGAAGTAATTAACTCATACCTCATTACCTGTAATGTAGCATACAAGGAAAAATATTGCAGTGATTTTGCAAATATCCGAATAACTTAATACAAGTAGTATGTTACTCCATAACTTCTAGGTAATGCTGAAGGGAGGCGATCACTTACCTCCTGTCTCATTCAATGTTAAATGTAAGGCCTTTTATGCATAGTAAGGTAATATAGTCGGAAGTAGTGGTCATTACAAGGTAATTGATGCTTCATATATTCGGAATATATTCCATCCGCTACTGGGAATTCAGACGGCAAATATAATTCGAAATAACCAAGTTGAAATTATTTTCCCAAATTAAGATAATAACATATTTTGGGACTAAATTTTTTTGCTCCTGCAAAATCCCGACGTAAAGTTCATTAAATTAAATGTATTGTAAATCAAAAACAAGTTAAAGAATTACTAACATTTTGAGCATAAATAGATAAACTATGTTCAACATTTGCACTAAATATTTTCAGATACTGAAAAAATAGATCCTGAAAATAAATTCTAAACATATAAACTGATGTCTTTGGACGCAAAAATTTAATATCTTAAAATAATAAAAAATTAATAATATATAATAAAATAATAATAAAATAATAATAATTAATAAAATATTAGTTACTAATTACACTGTAGGTTCGTCAAAACGACAAACGAAAATGCCGAGACACGTGAACTTATTTTTTGGTCGTAGAATTTAGTGGCATACTCAGTTTTCCCAAAAAACTCAAAATCTCGAGATATTTGTGATTGATATTTTGTCTCTTTTAGACCTATTTTATCTATATTTTCCTTATTTTAAGAGACCCAAAATTTTGGCTACCTCTGATTTTGCTTAAACTTTCAGAATTTAATCTACTTATGAAAGAGAAACCCTAATATTAATATGAGTAAAAAAATTTCAAGATTTTTCTTAAAGTTTTTATGTTCAACATTTAAATTTGGTAAAAATGGAAGAAGAAAAAGTGAAATTGATTAACTTTTGAAAAATCATAGATTCAACAAAGCTTAGTCGATTTTCACGTTGGAGGTATTTTAGAAAAGACAATAAAAAGTTACTGTTAAAAACTATAAAATTTTTTTAAACCAAGGCCAAATGAAGGCCAAATGTAAAAAATCTAAATATCTCAAGATTTTGATCTGATTTAGAAAAACTGAGTATGCCACCAAATTCCACGACGGAAAATTAAGTGTCTTTTCAAAAGTTTAAAACTTACGCACATTGTTATTTAGAAAAGATTTATATTTTTCAAAAACACTTATTTATGATTTAAATGTTTTATATCTGAAAGCCTTCTGATTAGATTTCAGTCGATAAAATTTTTAAAAATATTGTCACAATATGTACCTATTTTTGTTAGTGGGGTTGCGCAATTATAATTGTTATTAATATTTATTTTTGGAGGGGCGGCATTTAAGTCTAGCTCACATCAGCAAATTTGGTTAATACGGCCCTGTATGCAAATGCAGCAATCGTAACTGTGAAAAAAATCGAAACAACGATTACTGTAATCTTAGCTCATTCGATGAAGGATTACTTTAATTGTAATCCCGTTTCTTTAATAAAAATATCACTGCAATCCTAATCGTGTGGTAAACGTAATCCTTATCGCCCAGCTCTGATAAAAATTGGCACCGATATAAAACAATGATGTCAGTCTAGAGATAAAGTGAAGAACTAAAATTGTTAACAGGTGCTACTGCGGGCTCAGACAGCAAGTTGGTTCCAGGGTCTCTCTCGATCGACAAAACTCGCACTTTTTCCCAGACGTACGTTATATGCTTCTTTTTGGTGCTAAGGCATGGAGGGCAGTGTGACCAGAAGATTTTTGAAAAATATGCTTTTTGTTAAAAAATATGCTAAATATTCCACTTTAAATTTTTATATTCCACAAAAATATTCCACTTTCAATTCCAAAGATATATATCTAAATAAGTCTAAATATGCATATAAAAAAAACACAGAAGCAAGTTCAAAAACATTTATTTATTTGATTACTATCGCACTTAAATTTATTTTCTTCTCCTATAAAAAATGATAAACATAGTTATAGTTTTTTGAATTTTAAGTAACGATATACAATATACAAAACTAAAATTCAGGCACATCTTCAAGGTCAATTCTTAAATTGTTGCTTGTATTATTATCATAGAAATTAGCATTTCTAAATTTTTTTATTAAGCTATCTGGTATTTGATAGGTATTACAACACTTTTTTTGAACATGCAGCCATGTTTTTACATTCAACAAACTATTTAAGAGTTTTTCTTGCATTCTACTTCGAATTTTCGTTTAAATAAGAAAGATTCATATAGCTAAAAAATTTCTCAACCTCAGCATTGCTAAATGGTAAGCTAAGCGAGAAAAGCACAAATTTTGATAAATCTTCAGATTCCGAACTTTGATCAATAACTTTTTTCTGCTTTATTGTTTTGAATCCACATTTTAAAATAGTTAAAAGAAATAGCTATTGTTAGCAATAATAGTGGTATTCACGATGTGGTGCATTTGTGATAAATTTTTGCAAAATTTACAATACTTACAATTTATTGTGATCGAACCTTCAGTAAAGTACATATTATATTTTTAAAATCAGCTAATTTTTGTTTGTACTTCTGTTTGAAAATATTAATTTAAATCATCATTTAACTAAAGGAAATCAAACAAAAATTGAAATGAAAGCCTAAATTACATTAATTTTTATTAAATAAACTCACAGCGCAGCCTTTAGCTTGCTCCATGCTGAGTAGAAATGCTTGTTCAATCAGCTGATCCAATACACAACGAAATTTACACAGAATACAATAGTTTTCCATCGTTGTAAATTTTCCACAGGGTTGTATTTTGAAAACTGTGCATTTTGTTTTTGTTATATTACAAAATTTACTACAAATATCAAATTTATCAAAAATACACAATACAAGGAAAAATACAACACATCGTGAATACCCCTAATGTTTTCTGAAGTAAATTACTTACTGCTGTAACATAATCCATAAGAAAATCTAACCAAACGAACATATAAGCAAATTTACTTAATTTTTTAAGCTGCGTGAAGTTATTAAATGAATTGCAATAAAATTGACAACGAAGAAGTTAACCACAAAATGAATTCCTTATATTGCGTTTTACAAAGTGGTTAGAGATGAAAAATTATAAAGTGTCGATAGCCAAAAAATAACCATTTAGTAACCAAATACACATTTTTTATTGCAACTTTTGTGAATTTTGAAAAATGTAATCATACGAAAATTATTCCACTTTTTATGCTGCATATTTTTATAAAAAAAATATGCTTCCCGAAGTTTAAATATGCCAAAGTGGAATATAATATTCCACTCTGGTCACACTCATGGAGGGTATCGCAAACACACTCAGCCGCTAGGAGGGTGTTCGAGAGGAAAGTTCTTCGAAAACTCTGCGGTGCTGCTTGAGTTGGCGACAACTATCAAACCCGCATCATATGACGGCGACATTGACTAAATTCAGCGCATAACTATTCAGCGACTAAGCTGAACGCGTCAAAGGTCGACGACAAAGAGGTGGACCACTCCCTGGATGGCTTGATCAGGTTAAGGAAATCGAAAAACTCGCTTGGTGTAACCGATTGGAGAGGATTAAGCGAAACACAGGCGCTTGGCGAGAGCTGATATAGTAGACCATAACCCGATTACGAGTTGTTATTTGCTCATGAGTAAGTAAGTAATTAGTTTTATTAAAATAAAATTTTGTGTGAATAAAAATGACGAAAATAGTGAAAATCAAGTACAGACGTTTCTTAAATCTTTTGGAAACAGAAGAGTTTAAATGAGTAATTATCTAATTTGTATAGCTTTTTTGGACAAATAAAATTTTATGATTAATGATTAATTTTTTATGTATTTCATTGATTTTCGAAATTTTCGAAAATTCAGAAGTAGATAAATATTTTTTGGCATACTAGTGATAAACTAGTTCAGTTCTCATTATTAAATATGTATTTCATGCTCTAGTAATTAGCAACTCATATCATCGGCACAAACACACACACACACACACACACAGTCTCAATGACAGAATCACACAAATAGCTCTTACTTAATTTTATCCAAAGAGCGTAGCAGGATTTGTCATCGTTTAATTTACGTTATGCCCTAATTTTACGCCTAGTTAAGATGCGGATTATTCAGCAGATTGCGCTGACATTGCGAGTTATGCAAAAGTTTTGCATCCCCCAACCGACCTAATCTTCACCATGGTGATCAGCAGTAGTACGCAATGTGGCAACATTTGGCAGCAGGCTGAAAATAAAAGGGGTGCGCACATTGACACCGATTTTGAGTTGCAGGCGATTTCAAGCAGGCTGCACCGCATTGTTTTCAATAAAAACAAATCAGTTCTGGTCACGTGGCTGCGATCACGTAAATTGAGATTATTATTTATTTCAGTTTTATATGTATTTTATAATGTGTTTTGGTTTTTTGTTTTTATATTCTTATTTTATTGTTCCAACAGTTTTGCATAAAAATTAAAAATGAGAAAGTGGACCATAGCAAAAGCTATGCGATTTATGGGTAAGAGAGATCAAAATTAAATAGTCTTGATAATTTTTCTTTAACTGTAGCTTTGAGTTTTATAGTTGTTGCCGCTGTACAGTATGACGTCGCTCAGTGGCTGTGCCCCATACGGTAAGTGTCACCAAATGAAATAATTTGCAGTGGACTAATTTGACTCATAACTTGAAATGAACTATGTAAGATTACTTATAATAATTGTTATAGAATAGAGAGTGACATTTTGCATGTAATTCTTCTTTCTTGAATTTAAAAAATTTGTAAAAAAACGAAGTTTATTTTTCTCTTTTTATCCCACTAAAATTAAGAGTGAAAAAATTTAAAATACGGTAACAGATCTTTTATTTGTTTGGTGTTTATAAAAACAAATAAAAAAATAAAATCATAAAAAAAATGCTGACCATTTCATTATTAAAAAAAGAGGGAACCTCATGCATTTTGCAGCAAATTATTTCTGATTGTAAAAGTGATACTAGCCAAGTCTTAAAATTTAAGAGCATACATTTTGTCCGTGTGATCTAAAGTGACAAGGCGTGTATAATTTAAAGTACCGCCTAAAAGTGCACTAAATAAAATTTTTAATGATAATGTAGTGTTCCCAGTGATCAATTAAAATAGGGCTACGCCAAAGAAGGAATGCATACTTTTTACAGCATTTCGGTTGGTATCTCACCAATGGCAGCTCTAATGTTGTCTTCCAGGGCTGCAATTGTGGCTGGCTTCTTCCTGTACGGGACAAACTTCACGTAGCCTCTTAAAATAAATTCTAGCGAGGTCAAATCGCATGATCTTGGCGGTCAATGGACTGCTCCAAAACATGAGATTAATTCCTCACCAAACTCGCATCTCAATAGGTCCATGTTATCGCGTGCCTTGTGGCATCGTCTTGTTGAAACCACATGCCAACCAAGTCCAATTCTTTCTTTTTGGGCAAAAAAAGCAGGTTATCATCGCACGGTAGTACCTTGCTCCATTGTCTGTAACGTAACGATTTTATTTATTTTTGAAAATGTATGGTCCAATGATGACGCTGACCCACAAGCCGTACCAAACAGTGCATTTCTCAGGGTGCATTGGCAGCTTTTTAACTACCTCTAGCTGCTCTTCAGACTAAATTTGGCAATTCTGTTTGTTGACGTACCCATTGAGCCAAAAATGAGCTTTGTCGCTGAAGACATTTTTTCGATAAACACATTTCTTACAGAGCACGAATTTTGATAATAAAATTCAATGATTTGCAAGCGCTGTACGCTTGATAGTCTATTTCATGATGAAATGGCAAGCCTTACTGGAAGTTTTTGGCTGTGTCACATGTTACGAATCACGCATCACGTGTAAAAAAATTCACACTGAAAAAACAAATGGCAAAAAAATCAGCCTTTAGTTAGACTGGCAAAAAAAAAATAATAGAAACAGTTTTTATTGTAACACTTACTCAGACTCAGAATATTAAAAGAAAAACAAACTTGAAGAGAATAATCACATTACATTCT